>CM053793.1:664645762-665845762 GCA_028749045.1 Cupressus sempervirens | reverse complement strand
TAGAAAAAGTAATTATGAGGGCATATCTCATTTTATTAAATTAAATATCTCAACAAAATCTCTCTTCAGTTCAAAAAGTGAAATTTTTAGTTCACTATTGATAAAAAATGAGTTAAATCAGTTAACTTCTTTTTCTACTCAAATTGAATCAGTTAACTCTTTATTTTATTAAAATTAAATCTGTTAACTTCCTTTAATTTGAAAATCTCCCTTCATGACTGAACTTCACCTTTAATCCTGATCGTTGATTGAAATCTATCTTAACCAATGATGAATTCTAGGAAAGTATATTTACGAGACCGTCATCTTTTCATTTTGAAAGGTTGAATGAGAATTTGCATCAAATTGTTGCTGGAATTCATACTCACATTTGCTCATATTCACATACGCAAAGATCAAGTTTGATCAAAAGTTGACCAGATTTAACCACGGTTGACTTGAGTTGACAAGTTTTGAAAAAAAAATTGAAATAATTAAACAAAATTATTTAATTAAATGGAGTACTTGCCTCTAATTAATTAAACAAAGTTATTTAATTAAATGAGAAGCCATTCCTAATTAATCAAATGAAGTTATTTAATTAAATAAGAAAAGTGTGTCTAATTAATTAAAGATTATTTAATTAAATAGAAAAAGTAATTATGAGACCATATCTCATTTTATTAAATTAAATATCTCAACAAAATCTCTCTTCACTTGAAAAAGGGAAATTTTCAGTTCACTCTTGATAAAAAAATAAGTTAAATTAGTTAACTCCTTTTTCTACTCAAATTGAATAAGTTAACTCCTTATTTTATTAAAATTAAATAGGTTAACTCCCTTTAATTTGCAAATTTTTCTTTATGATTGAACTTCACCTTTAATCCTGACCGTTGATTGAAATCGATCTCAACCGTTGATGAATTCCAAGAAAGTCTATTTAAGACACCCTCATCTTTTCATTTTGAAAGGTTGAATGACAATTTGCATCGAATTGTTGCTGGAATTTATACTCACATTTGCTCATATTCACATACTCAAAGATCAAGTTTGACCAAAAGTTGACTAGATTTAAGCACAGTTGACTTGAGTTGACTAGTTTCAAAAAGAATTTTGAAATAATTAAATGAAATTATTTAATTAAATGGAGTACTTACTTCTAATTAATCAAACAAAGTTATTTAATTAAATGAGAAGCCATTCCTAATTAATTAAATGAAGCTATTTAATTAAATAAGAAAAGTGTCTCTAATTAATTAAAGATTATTTAATTAAACAGAAAAAGTAATTATGAGAGCATATCTAATTTTATTAAATTAAATATCTCAACAAAATCTCTCTTCTTTTCAAAAAAGAAAATTTTCAATTCACTATTGATAAAAAATGAGTTAAATCAGTTAACTCTTTTTTCTACTCAAATTGAATCAATTAACTCCTTATTTTACTCAAATTAAATCTGTTAACTCCCTTTAATTTGGAAATCTCCCTTTATGACTGAACTTCACCTTTAATCCTGACCGTTGATGAATTCCAGGAAAGTCTATTTAAGAGACCCTCATCTCTTCATTTTGAAAGGTTGAATGAGAATTTGCATTGAATTGTTGCTGGAATTCATACTCACATTTGCTCATATTCTCATACACAAAGATAAAGTTTGACCAAAAATTGACCAGATTTAACCTCGGTTGACTTGAGTTGACTAGTTTTGAAAAGAATTTTAAAATAATTTAACGAAATTATTTAATTAAATGGAGTACTTAATTCTAATTAATTAAAAAAATTTATTTAATTAAATGAGAAGCCATTGCTAATTAATTAAATGAAGTTATTTAATTAAATAAAAAAACTATTTCAAATTAATTAAAGATTATTTAATTAAATAGAAAAATTAATTATGAGAGCATATCTCATTTTATTAAATTAAATATCTCAACAAAATCTCTCTTCAGTTCAAAAAGAAAAATTTTCAGTTCACTATTGATAAAAAATGAGTTAAATCAGTTAACTCCTTTTTCTACTAAAATTGAATCAGTTAACTCCATATTTTACTCAAATTAAATCTGCTAACTCCCTTTAATTTGGAAATCTCCCTTTATGACTGAACTTTACCTTTAATCCTGACCGTTGATTGAAATCAATCTTAACCGTTGATGAATTCCAGAAAAGTCTATTTAAGAGACCCTCATCTCTTCATTTTGAAAGGTTGAATGAGAATTCGCATCGAATTGTTACTGGAATTCATACTCACATTTGCTCATATTCACATACGCAAAGATCAAGTTTGACCAAAAGTTGATCAAATTTAACCACGGTTGACTTGAGTTGACTAGTTTCGAAAAGAATTTTAAAATAATTAAACAAAATTATTTAATGAAATGGAGTACTTACTTCTAATTAAATAAACAAAGTTATTTAATTACGTGAGAAGTCATTCCTAATTAATTAAATGAAGTTATTTAATTAAATAAGAAAAGTGTCTCTAATTAATTAAAGATTATTTAATTAAATAGAAAAAGTAATTATGAGAGAAAATCATATTTTATTAAATTAAATATCTCAAAAAAATCTCTCTTCATTTCAAAAAGAGAAAATTTCAGTTGACTATTGATCAAAAATGAGTTAAATGAGTTAACTCCTTTTTCTACTCAAATTGAATCAGTTAACTCCTTATCTTACTCAAATTAAATATGTTAACTCTCTTTAATTTTGAAATCTCCCTTTATGACTGAACTTCACCTTTAATCCTGACCGTTGATTGAAATCGATCTCAACCGTTGATGAATTTAAAAAAAGTCTATTTAAGAGACCCTCATCTCTTTATTTTGAAAGTTTGAATGAGAATTTGCATCGAATTGTTGCTCGAATTCATACTCACATTTGCTCAAATTCACATACTATCAGAGCATAGTTTTCAACACTAGGAACCTTAAACCATTGTGCTTCCTAAACTTAACTCAAACTTTTAATTGTGTAGATGTCGCTTGTTACTTGTAGCTGGCGAGGCAGAGGTCGTAGTGCTAGGGGTGGTAGAGTGGGAGAGGAAGATGGACCATCTCCACCACCACCACCTCCACCACCACCGAACACGAACCAGGGCATTATAGATGCACTTCAAATTTTGATCGGTGTAGTTCAGCAGAGAGTAGTACCTGTAGTTCAGCCAGTTCAACAGATTCCAGTAGTGGAAGCAGAGGGATCCGGAGGAGGCGGGCCTAGAGTTAGAGAGAGGACTAGGAGTCCTGCACCGAGGCAGTTAGAGGTTCAGGGTGAACACGAGGAAGAGTCCATACACCAGAGAGGACCCCCATTTGAGAGACCTCCTAGACATGTAGGAGATGATATCAGGAAATTGATTGGACTTGGGCCACCATTATTTACCGGTTTCACTGAGGGAACAGTAACAGAGGCATGGTTGTAGAGCCTACAGCGATGCTTTGGGTTATGCCCTTATGAGAGTAATCTAAAAGCACACCTAGCAGTTCATTAGTTGAGAGGGGATGCCTTCAACTAGTGGCATCAGGAGGAGATCATAAGTGGAGTGAGGATGGACACCCTCACATGGGAATCTTTCCTAGAAAGATTTTGAGAGAGGTACTTGTCAGAGCATTTTCAATAGAAATAGATTGAGGAGTTCCATTCTCTTTATCAGAGAGGCCTTACAGTGGCACAGTACAAGAGCAGGTTTCTCGAGCTCCTTCCTTATGTGAAATACATGAAGGATGAGAAACTACGAGTGCATCGCTTTATCATGGGGCTGAATTTTTCTCTTCAGGGACCAGTTCGAATGGCCTTCCCTACCACCTTTAGACAGGCAGTGGAGATAGCACTAGTTGCTGAGGATACTCGAGGTAGGCAGGAGTCACGAGATCGGTCTTAGAACCAAAACTCCTCCCAGCAGAAACCTCCTTGGAATGGGAATTAGAACTATACAACAGGGTCCTATAAGGGCCAGCAGTCTCAGCAGCTAAAACCCCAGCAACATTAGCAGCAGAAACCTTCTCAGGGTTATCAGGGCTCCAAGCCCAAGTAGTGGCAGTCATAGGGACCTAGGCAAGATTAGAAAGTACAGGCCCCACAGTCACAGTCAATGAAGACTCAACAGTCTTCTAGGGGTGGATACAGTAGATCTAGTAAGTCAGGAGGCCCACAGCAGTCTAGGTCATAGGGTGCACGATCTTTTGCTCGTAGACCATGTTACACTTGTGGTGGCATCGGTCACATAGCTAGGGAGTGTCTGCAGGGATAGGCATCCAGTGGTCAGAGCAGGGCTTTTTCAGAGCCGATAGTTGGTGACATGGGTAGATCCCATAGAGTTTTTGTTGCAGTTGACAACTGCCAGGCTGAGCATCAGGCCATAGTTATCAAGGCTATAGGTATTATACAGGGTTGTATGATTGCAGTTTTATTTGATTCTGGGGCTACTGACTCTTTTATATCTCCATTTGTGGTGGAGCATTACGAGCTAGTGGCAGTTAGACAGGATATTAGTTGGGATGTAGAGTTAGCCTCATGAGCCAGAGTATCAGTTAGTTCCTTGGTGCAGAGTTGTCAGATGTAGATTGAAGACATGTCCACTAGGACTGATCTACGCATTACCCCTCTAGGTTCTTATGATGTTGTTCTTAGCATGGATTGGCTTTATGTCCACAATGCCAAGACGGATTGTCGACAGAAGAGGGTGGAATGTGTGGATGATGATGGTATCTCTAGGGAGATCTTCGGAGTGAAAAGGCCAGTGTCCCTTCGTATGATTTCCGCTATGCAGCTTAGACGGTGCATGTGAAAGGGTTGTCAGTTGTTTGCTATCACTATTAGTGATAGAGAGGAAGATTCAGAGAGGGAGCCATCACTTGATGATTTTCCAATCCTTTAGGAGTTTGTAGATGTGTTTCCTTCAGAGCTTCCTGGTATGCCTCCACCTCGAGTAGTGGATTTTCATATAGACCTAGTGCCAGGAGTCGAGCCAGCTTTGAGAGCACCGTACAAGATGAATACTCATGAGCTTAGTGAGCTAAAAGCTTAGTTGGAGGAACTCTTAGAGAAGGGGCATATTTGACCTAGTGTGTCATGTTGGGGTGCACCAGTGATCTTCATCAAGAAGAAGGATGGATCACTTAGGTTGTGTATCGATTATCGGCAATTGAACAAAGTGACCATCAAGAACCAATAGCCTCTTCCCAGAATCGATGGCCTCTTTGATCAATTGCAGGGTACCCAAGTATTTTCAAAGATTGACCTAAATTTAGGTTACCATTAGTTGAGGATTGTGGATAGTGATATCCCCAAAACAACTTTTTGTACTAGGTATGGCTACTACGAGTTCACTGTGGTACCTTTTGGCCTTACGAATGCTCCAGCTATATTCATGAGCCTCATGAATGGAGTATTTCGTATCTTTTTGGATAAGTTTGTGGTTGTGTTTCTTGATGACATTCTGATTTATTCTCATAATGAGAGAGAGCATGAAGAGCACCTGAGATAGGTATTGTAGAGGCTGAGAGACAATCAGTTGTTTGGCAGGTTGTCGAAGTGTGCATTCTTCAGATCCGAGATACATTATTTGAGTCATGTCATATCAGGTGATGGTGTCTCAGTAGACCCATCAAAGATTAGGGCTATCATGGACTAGCCAACACCCACCAGTGTTACTGAAGTGAGGAGCTTTATGGGGCTAGCAGGATATTACCGATGCTTCATTTCAGGATTCTCTAGATTGGCACACCCCATCACATCTCTTCAAAAAAAGGGAAAGAAGTATGAGTGGATAGAAAAGTGTGATAGATCTTTTCAAGAGCTCAAGAGAGCCCTCACAAGTGCACCGATTCTTGCAGTACCAGATCCTATTGCATATTTTGTGGTGTGCACCGATGTATCTTTAGATGGTTTAGGGGCAGTTCTTATGCAGGAAGGATGACCTATTTCCTTTGAGTCTAAGAAGTTGAAGACTCATGAACTCAATTATCCTACTCATGACCTAGAACTAGCGGTAGTGGTTCATGCCTTGGTGAGATGGCAACATTTCCTTCTGGGTCATAGATTCAAGCTTCATTTCGATCACCAGAGCTTGCAGTACACATTTTCTCAGCCGAACTTTAATGCTAGGAAAAGAAGGTGGATGGAGTTCCTATGTGAGTATGATTTTTATGTTCATTACATCAAGGGAAAGGAGAATGTGGTTGCAGATGCCTTAAGCAGAAGGCGCCATGAGCTTTTATCTGTGACTACTTGCACTGACTTGAGAGAGCAGATCTTATAGCACTTACACCCTGATGAGCTTTATGTAGAAGTTAGTCAGTTAGTACTTTCTCAGAGACCCTTGGAAGGGAAGTTTGCAGAGTATTCTTTAGAGTTCGATGGACTTTTGCATCATAGGGGACGTATATATGTACCTTCCATTGGGGGTTTGCATGAGCTCATTGTACTGGAGGCTCACAGAGCACCTTATGCAGTGCACCCCAATGTTAAGAAGTTACATGCAGAATTGAGGGAGTTGTATCATTGGCTAGGCATGAGAGTGCAGATTGCTAGCATAGTTGTGAGATGCCTTGAGTGCTAGAGGGTGAAGGCAGAGCATCGTCACCTTGGTGGGCTTCTCCAGCCGCAGAAGATTGCAGTGTGGAAATGGGACACAATATCTATGTATTTTATTGTTGGTCTTCCTATGTCATCTTGTCGCCATGATGCCATTTTGGTGGTAGTTGACACATTGACCAAGGTTTCCCATTTCTCACCCGTGCGTACTACATTCACAGCACGAGATATAGCTCAGGTGTTCTTGCGGGACATTGTTAGACTTCATGGTGTTTCCCATAAGATTATCTCCGATAGAGACTCATTGTTCACTTCTTCATTTTGGAGAGAGTTGCAGTCAGCTTTGGGCACTAGGCTCAATTTTAGTATAGCGTACAATCCTCAGACTGATGGCCAGATTGAGCGAGTGAATCAAGTTTTGGAGAACATGCTACGTATGTATGTGATGGATCATCAGGTCAAATAGGAGGAATATCTACATCTTGTCGAGTTTGCCTATAACAATGGACATCATTCTTCCATAGGTATGCCACCTTATGAGGCCTTGTACGGGAGACCGTGTAGGACACCCTTGAGTTGGGACAGGATCGAGGATCGAGTATCTATTGGTCCCCAATTAGTAAAGGAGATGGAGCAGCAGGTGACCCTAATTAGACAATGCCTGAGAGAGGCACAGGATAGGCAGAAGAAGTATGCTGATGCGAAGAGGACAGATCAAGAGTAGTAGGTTGGTGATAGAGTGTTCTTGAGGGTGCGACCACACAAGAGTCTGATTCGATTCGAAAAGGACTCTAAGTTGGCACCTTGTTTTGTTGGGCCGTTCAAGATCCTTGAGAGGATAGGACCTGTTGCATATCGTTTAGCTTTGCCACCTAGCCTTTCACACATCCATGATGTGTTTCATATTTTAGTACTTAGAGGATAAATTTTTGATGAGTCTCATATTATAGATTGGGATGCTTTACAGGTAGAGTCGGACGGACAGCTAACACTGGAGCCTATCCACATTATTGCTCGACGAACCCTAGCACTTCGAGGCCAAGAGCTGGACCAGGTTAGGGTCCAATGGGATTGTTACGATGAGGTCACGACTTCATGGGAGGATGCAGTACAGATGCGATCTCAGTACCCATATCTTTTTGATGAACTCCAAGAGGAAGTTCATGCCTAGTGGGGGAGGATGTGAGGCCTCGCCCTGACCCATCGTAGCATAGTAATACATTACTATTATTTTGATATTCACGACTCAAGATGTCGAGACATTATCTGATGCTTAGAACATACTTTATTATTTTATGTTGTGTGATGTTACTTTCAGATATATTTGATGATTGTCATTTAATGTTTCATGTATATGTATGTTGATGAAATCAGTAAATGTAAGATTGAGACTTTGATTTAAGAGATTTTAAATGATGAAGAATTAAGTAGGATGAAGAAATCCTTATTGATGTATGTTTTAATTTATGTGAATTTCTAATACGTATACATTATGTACATGTGATTTTATGGGACTACTGATGTGTGCAATGAGTGTGCAAATATTTAGCCGAGAAACCCTACGGAGAAACAGAACTAATCTCCTTGTGCTAATTTTGGAGACCTTGTTTTTCATAATTCACATATTGTCTTGTGATATATATGTATGTATCTTCTTTGTTCAGTGAATGCTAATGTTCGTAATTATGTTCTTTCAGTATCGCTTGACACTCTTAAAATGTTTATGTGCTTTAGTGTGCTATTTAGGGTTAGTTGTTTAACATTTGGACCCAAATTGGTTTAGTTGGTGTCAGTTTGCTATTGGGTTCTTAATCGAGGTTAGTCATCCCTTAATCTAGATTAGTGTTTAATCTACAAAGTTAGAGTAGTTAGATTGTCCTATTTTATTCCTAAATTTTATTTGGCTCTAAACCTCTTTCCTAAGGCTTAAAACTTGATATAATTATACCCAAAAGGTATGGGTATGAGTTAGGGGTCTTTTCCAACCCCTAAGCCCCTTTTATTGACTTTTGAGGTCACTCAAAAATTCTCTTTTTGCCTTTGTGCGAAAATTGACCATGGTTATCTTGAGTTACTTCACCTCATCTCCACTTAGGGTCTAATCATAGTGTAGGTTGAGTTAGGAGTTTCTAGAATTGCAAGTGGGTGGGGTAGTTATTGAGCCCTTGGGCGGTTGAGTTGGAGGCCTATTTAGAGGCCCTTCTTGGTCTTGTGGAGGTTGTTACCCAATCTCTACATTTAGAGAAGAGTTTTGAAGATTGAAGGAAGGAAGTGGTTTCTCTACTCAAACTTTTTCTTTTCCATTACCTCTTTTTGAAGGTAGGAAATTTTCATCTCCCTTATTCAATTTTCATGTTTGTTTCATGTTTTTGCTACTTTTTTTTTATTTCAATGTTTATATGTTTGTGGGTATGTTGGGAAGATTTGAAAACCTTCTTATTGTGGATGTTTTCCTTTCTTGTTTATGTTTGCAATTTTGAGATTTTTCTTGCGTGGGTGTTTTGGTATTACTCTCCCTTGGAGAGGGTAGAAGTGACCAATTTTGAGAAAGGTCTGTTTAGTTGGACTCCAACCATTGCAGAGTCTCTTCTCAGGATGAGAAGAGGGAGAAAGGGTAGGTTGTTATGGGCCCCTACCCGTCAGCACAAACTTCGTATGAGTATGGCATTTTTAAATGGAAGAATGAAAGTTCTTGGTTAATAGCCTCGATTGGGCATCTACTTTGGTGTTGTGCTCGACTTATCCTAGTTGAAAGAATCCACCTTTCCCTAGTGTTTATTTATTGTAGATCTTGTTTTGAAAACCTTAATAAATATGCATGTTTTGAATTGTTCTTGTTCATGCTTTTGGTCACCTAATCAGATTCTGTTCCCTCCATGGTTCTAGAAATGAGTTGCAGAAAACATTATAAATCCCTTGACTAGGGTCATGAAGAAAATTTGTTTTAATTGTTGAAATTTTGGATGGATCCTATTGTAATTTGTATTTTAAACCTTATTGTAATTGGCAACAAAGCCGGGTTTTCTTCCTGATTCTTTCCCGACTGAGCCTTGAATCAGGTTTGCCAATAAAATTGGTGTTGAGTATAATTGCTTGTAATGTGATGTAATTTTGTAAACTTTATTTTGAATGGATGCACATCAAAATAAGATGGAAATGGTGTTGATTTAATTAGGCAAATTTCAAGTTTACTTCTATGTTGGAAACAAAAATTATATCATGGATGTAGATTTAGTTGGATTGAGCAAATTTTCAAGTTCTTTATATGTTCCTTATATGTTCAAATGATAACTATGTTCAGGAAAGGAATTAACGTCTATGGTTGTTTTATTGCAATGCAAGTTACATAGGAGTTCATATTAAATATGGTGTTAATATACCTTAAACTTTTGTATCAATATTTAAAGCCTTTCAAAAAAAAAATATACACCCTTAAAAAAAAATACATGGCTTGAAATCTATACTTAGAAATTCTCATAAAAAAAAAAGTGTTGTAAGAGAGTAAAACTCTCTGCCTTTTGTATGGGAGGAAATTTAAATGCCTTCTTGCAAAAGAGAATATTCCCCAAAATATTCTTATTTTTAAAATTCAAAATAAAACAAAATAAAAAGAAAATATAGATATTAATGTTCAAAATTCAAAAGAAATTCAAAAAAAACATATATATAATCTTCTACCTAAATATCCTACTCTTACCAAATTAACTTTTAAATTTAATACTTATATCCCATCCTACTCTCCCTAGGTGATGGGATTGAAAGGGTCATCATGTCCATCGATGACGTCACCTGTCCCCATAAATGTTTCACCCATCTCCTGTATCCCTTACTGAGTGCTCATGTTGGTTGGTTTGCTTATGGCAAGTTGTTTAAATTAAATCAATGCATTTGACCTTGTTGTTTGGCGCCTCCCTTCGTCCTTGGGTCTGTGCTTATCTCATTGGGCAGAGTGCTATCCCAAGGACAACGCTTGGGAAGAACTTCCTTGGGAAGCGCTGCCCAAGTGGGAGGGTTGGCAGGTGGGGTTTAGGGTAGAGGGTTAGTTTGGAGTAGGATTTAGAGTGTTGAGTTAGGTTTAGTTAGTATGTTAGTAGTTTTTTATTAAATGTAATTTGTGTTTTTTTTTTATGTTAAAAAAAAGATAAGTTTAGTTATTTATGTTAGTTACTTTATTGGTTATTTAAAATTGTGTTTTATTAAATGTTTTAAATGTAGTTAGTATTAGATGTTAGTTTAGATTAAGATAAGTTAGTTGGGTTGTTTTAATTTCATTGTTTTATTCTTGTCATGTAAATTGTTAAGTTATTGTTTACATTCTATAATTATATTTCTTTTGTAATTTTAGTTTAATGTCATGATTTAATTAGATAGTTTTAATTTTATTTAAATTGTAAAGTTAAGTTCTATTCAAAGATTAGACACTCATTTTGTATATGGTTAGACTAATGTTAGATTTCATTAGTTAGTTTAATTAGCTAGTTGTTAGTAAAATTAAAATTATGACTAGTGTATAATTCACATTAGTAACCTTTAATTTATATCTGAGATTTATGGTTTGGTTTTAATTATTAGAATTGTTTTAGTTCGTTCTAAGTAGATAAAGTGTGAAAGGTTAATTGGCTATTTTGATATAGGATTAAAATCAGGTTTATTGATTTGGATTTTTTGATTTATCTAAACCCAATTTCATTTGGGTTGTTATTAAAATAAATTTCAATCGACTGTTTAAGCAATGTAATAATGAATTAAGTAAACACTGATTTCAATCTAATAATGAAGTACTTCAAAATCTTGACGATGCATTCCTCCATAAGAGTTTTAAACTAAGATGATGTAGAGAACCTTTACTTAAACTGTAATCAATCATTTCAAAACTTAGAGCAATTTAATTATTAAAAAAAAAAAAAAATTGTGTCTTTTTGCTCTCGTAGATTGGGCGTGACACATACGCAAAGATCAAGTTACACCAAAAGTTGAACAAATTTAACCACGGTTGACTTGAGTTGACTAGTTTCGAAAATAATTTTGAAATAATTAAACGAAATTATTTAATTAAATGGAGTACTTACTTCTAATTAATTAAAAAAAGTTATTTAATTAAATGAGAAGCCATTCCTAATTAATTAAATGAAGTTATTTAGACAAATAAGAAAAGTGTCTCTAATTAATTAAGGATTATTTAATTAAATAGAAAAAGTAATTATGAGAGCATATCTCATTTTATTAAATTAAATATCTCGACAAAATCTCTCTTCAGTTAAAAAATGGAAATTTTCAGTTCACTATTGATAAAAAATGAGTTAAATCAGTTAACTCCTTTTTCTACTCAAATTGAATAAGTTAACTCCTTATTTTACTCAAATTAAATCTGTTAACTCCCTTTAATTTAGAAATCTCCCTTTATGACTAAACTTCACCTTTAATCCTGACTGTTGATTGAAATCGATCTCAACCGTTGATGAATTCCAGGAAAGTCTATTTAAGAGACCCTCATCTCTTCATTTTGAAAGGTTGAATGAGAATTTGCATCGAACTATTGCTGGAATTCATAGTCACATTCGCTCATATTCACATACGCAAAGATCAAATTTGACCAAAAGTTTACAAGATTTAACCATGGTTGACTTCAGTTGACTAGTTTCGAAAAGAATTTTGAAATAATTAAACAAAATTATATAATTAAATGGAGTACTTAATTCTAATTAATTAAACAAAGTTATTTAATTAAATGAGAAGCCATTCCTAATTAATTAAATGAAGTTATTTAATTAAATAAGAAAAGTGTCTCTAATTAATTAAAGATTATTTAATTAAATAGAAAAAGTAATTATGAGAGCATATCTCATTTTATTAAATTAAATATCTCGACAAAATCTCTCTTTAGTTCAAAAAGAGAAATTTTTAGTTCACTATTGATCAAAAATGAGTTAAATGAGTTAACTCTATTTTCTACTCAAATTGAATCAGTTAACTCCTTATTTTACTCAAATTAAATCTGTTAACTCCTTTTAATTTGGAAATCTACCTTTATGACTTAACTTCACCTTTAATCCTGACCGTTAATTGAAATCAATCTCAACCGTTGATGAATTCCAGGAAAGTCTATTTAAGAGACCCTCATCTCTTCATTTTGAAAGGTTGAATGAGAATTTTCATCGAATTGTTGCTAGAATTCATACTCACATTTGCTCATATTCACAGACGCAAAGATCAAGTTTGACCAAAACTTGACCAGATTTAACCACGGTTGAGTTGAGTTGACTACTTTCGAAAAGAATTTTGAAATAATTCAACGAAATTATTTAATTAAATGAAATAATTACTTTTAATTAATTAAACAAAGTTATTTAATTAAATGAGAAGCCATTCCTAATTAATTAAATGAAGTTATTTAATTAAATAAGAAAATTGTCTCTAATTATTTAAAGATTATTTAATTAAATAGAAAAAGTAAATATGAGAGCATATCTCATTTTATTAAATTAAATATCTTGACAAAATCTCTATTCAGTTCAAAAAGGGAAATTTCCAGTTCACTATTGATCAAAAATGAGTTAAATGAGTTAACTCCTTTTTCTACTCAAATTGAATCAGTTAACTCTTTATTTTACTAAAATTAAATTTGTTAACTCCCTTTAATTTGGAAATCTCCCTTTATGACTGAACTTTACCTTTAATCTTGACCATTGATTGAAATCGATCTCAACCATTAATAGACCCTCATCTCTTCATTTTCAAAGGTTGAATGAGAATTTGCATCGAATTGTTGCTGGAATTCATACTCATATTTTCTCATATTCACATACGTAAAGATCAAGTTTGACCAAAAGTTGACCAGATTTAACCACGGTTGACTTGAGTTGACTACTTTCGAAAAAAATTTTTAAATAATTAAACAGAATTATGTAATTAAATGGAGTACTTACTTCTAATTAATTAAACAAAGTTATTTAATTAAATGAGAAGCCATTCCTAATTAATTAAATGAAGATATTTAATTAAATGAGAAAAGTGTCACAAATTAATTAAAGATTATTTAATTAAATAGAAAAAGTAATTATGAGAGCATATCTCATTTTATTAAATTAAATATCTCAACAAAATCTCTCAATAGCTCAAAAAGGAAAATTTCCAGTTCACTATTGATAAAAAAATGAGTTAAATCAGTTAACTCCTTTTTCTACTCAAATTGAATCAGTTAACTCTTTATTTTACTCAAATTAAATATTTTAACTCCCTTTAATTTGGAAATCTCCCTTTATGACTGAACTTTATCTTTGATCCTGACCATTGATTGAAATCGATCTCAACCATTGATGAATTCCAGGAAAGTCTATTTAAGAGATCCTCATCTCTTCATTTTGAAAGGTTGAATGAGAATTTGCATTGAATTGTTGCTGGAATTTATACTCACATTTGCTCATATTCACATACGCAAAGATCAACTTTGATCAAAAGTTGACCAGATTTAACCACTGTTGACTTGAGTTGACTACTTTCAATTTTTTTTTTGAAATAATTAAATGAAATTATTTAATTAAATTTAGTACTTACTTCTAATTAATTAAACAAAGTTATTTAATTAAATAAGAAGACATTCATAATTAATTAAATGAAGTTATTTAATTAAATAAGAAAAGTGTCTCTAATTAATTAAAGATTATTTAATTAAATAGAAAAAGTAATTATGAGAGCATATCTCATTTTATTAAATTAAACATCTCGAGAAAATATCTCTTTAGTTCAAAAAGAGAAATTTCTAGTTAACTATTGATAAAAAATGAGTTAAATCAGTTAACTCATTTTTCTACTCATTTGAATCAGTTAAATCCTTATTTTACTTAAATTAAATTTGTTAACTCCGTTTAATTTGGAAATCTCCCTTTATGACTAAACTTCACCTTTAATCCTGACCGTTGATTGAAATCGATCTCAACTGTTGATGAATTCCATGAAAGTCTATCTAAGAGACCCTAATCTCTTCATTTTGAAAGGTTGAATGAGAATTTGCATCGAATTTTTGCTAGAATTCATACTAACATTTGCTCATATTCACATATGCATAGATCAAGTTTGACCAAAATTTGACCAGATTTAACCACGGTTGACTTGAGTTGACTAGTTTCAAAAAGAATTTTATAATAATTAAATGAAATTATTTAATTAAATGGAGTACTTACTTCTAATTAATTAAAAAATGTTATATAATTAAATAAGAAGCGATTCCTAATTAATTAAATGAAGTTATATAATTAAATAAGAAAAGTGTCTCTAATTGATTAAAGATTATTTAATTAAATAAAAAAAAAAATTATGAGAGCATATCTCATTTTATTAAATTAAATATCTCAATAAAATCCTTCTTCAGTTCAAAAATGAAAATTTCCAGTTCACTAGTGATAAAAAATGAGTTAAATGAGTTAACTCTTTTTTGTACTCAAATTGAATCAGTTAACTCCTTATTTTACTCAAATTAAATTTGTTAACTCCCTTTAATTTTGAAATCTCCCTTTATGACTGAACTTCACCTTTAATCCTGACCGTTGATTGAAATCCATCTCAACCGTTGATGAATTCTAGGAAAGTCTATTTAAGGGACCCTCATGTTTTCATTTTGAAAGGTTGAATGAGAATTTGCATCAAATTGTTGCTGGAATTCATACTCACATTTGCACATATTCAGATATGCAAAGATCAAGTTTGACCAAAAGTTGACCAGATTTAACCACGGTTGACTTAAGTTGACTAGTTTCGAAAAGAATTTTAAAATAATTAAACAAAATTATTTAATTAAATGGAGTACTTACTTCTAATTAATTAAACAAAATTATTTAATTAAATGAGAAGCCATTCCTAAATAATTAAATGAAGTTATTTAATTAAATAAGAAAAGTGTCTCCAATTAATTAAAGATTATTTAATTAAATAGAAAAAGTAATTATGAGAGCATATCTCATTTTATTAACTTAAATATCTCAACAAAATCTCTCTTCAGTTCAAAAAGAGAAATTTCCAGTTCACTATTGATAAAAAATGAGTTAAATCAATTAACTCCTTTTTCTACTCAAATTGAATCAGTTGACTCTTTATTTTACTCAAATTAAATCTTACATAATCTTACACCTCTTGCTCTCTCTTCCTGATGATGGATCCTGTAGAGTGATTCGAAACATTGATGAAAAATCTCTACACAATCTATTCCAGAAACTCAGCATTATAAATCATGGATTGTGGAAATCTGATTGCATTAATCAAATTAAATTTGTTAACTCCCTTTAATTTGGAAATCTTCCTTTATGACTGAACTTCACCTTTAATCCATACCATTGATTGAAATCGATCTCAACCGTTGATGAATTCCAGGAAAGTCTATTTAAGAGACCCTCATCTCTTCATTTTGAAATGTTGAATGAGAATTTGCATCGAATTGTTGCTGGAATTCATACTCACATTTGCTCATGTAATGCCCCGCCAAGGGATCCAAAGAATTTTACTAAGTTTGCCAAACAAATTTTTTTTTGAAAACATGAAAGTAAAACCATTCATAACATTTGCGGAAGCAATAGCAACATCCAACTAAAAGTTGACATAACATACGTAACAGTTACATTCTTTAAAAATTGTTTAACGTTGAACTACATCTAATCGTAACTATTTATCTAACATCACATCCTTACGAAATAACAATGATACATCCAATGTACTTACACCATATACAAGTGTCCTTTTAGTAATTACATATTAATTTAGCTTAATCATCCACTGTACATGATACAAGGTATGAAAAGCTTAAAAGAATATACATCTATGTAAATAATGTACATCATCATCTAATATTAATCCATGATGCAATAAAGTAAATGAAACCACATATCATACATGATACATCATTGCAAAAGATATAAACATCTATCAAAAAATATAAACAAACATAAATAACTAAGTGCACGGTTCCTTCCAACCGTAAATAGAATAATTAGACCATCGTGGATCCTAGCCATCCCTCCATGCGTAACATTCCAAAGCATCGAAGAGATCATCGATATTATCATAGTAGGAATGTCACTCCTAAAACATCCTACTAACATGAAAAGTAAAGCATAGGATACCATCATCTAACATATGCAAATCATCAATATAAGAAACATACCGATAAATACATCCATCATAAGGTATATCATCTATCATAATGATCCAAGAACATAATGAAGATAAATACCAACCAAGAAAGCTCTAGTCACGGTGTCTCGGACGGATCTCAAATGATAAGTGGAAAATACACTACCAGTTGACCGCGTGGAACCTAAGCGGTCCACTCCAACCGTGCTGAGGAGATAATCTCAAGTCCCAGACAAATTATCAAAACCACAAAGCATAAATCTCTATGAATCCAAGAATCCTAAAAGTATACTACTCAAAGGTTCCAACACACACAAAATTGACATCTAATTTTTAGAGGCACAACAATGACATGTAGGAAACCTACTCTGGAAGCAGGAAAGTGTCATTGCAATTATAATGTACAAGTTACCCTAGCAGTTAGCTAAACTCACGGGTCCATATTGATCTCATGCGGCCACTAGTATCCTCTCATACTAACGAGGCATACTACGGAATGCATGGTCGCAACCATGCGTTCTCACTACTCCCATCCTAGCCTGTACAAGCACTCAAGGCATGGGCAAGAACATCAAAACAATTATCTTTTTAGGTTCACTTAATCCCCATTTAGTGTGTAAATGTTATCACTTATTAACCAAACTTACAATGATTTACCCTGGCAGCCACTTAGGGCCCCGGCCCCCATTGCAAACCACTTCCCAACACTACAAGTAGATAACCAACCGTAATGCTCATGGAATCATAAATCACCACAGTCCTATACAAGTGACTGTAAAGAAAATTCAAAAGGTAATCCATAAAAAGAATCATCAAATATCCATGATAAAAGTATCAAAAATCTACAATAAGAATCATCAAATCACCAAGATAAGAATCATCAAATCTCCATGAGCATTTAGAAAAGCATCTATAGAAAATCATGACCACAACGGTTCTCTATTGGCAACTGAAGGCATCACTAATAATCATAAGTATCAATTGGTTCTTAATAACCAAAATAAATCACCATATCCATTGGTTCTCAACAAGCAACCAAGAATATCTCAAAGTCATACTAATCGAAGACTCCAAAATGGTTGAGTCAAAACATGTCACAACATGACATCATCAAGAAATAAATCAACACTTTGGTCCCATCATGGTGACTACAGAGTAATCCAAGGATAACTGATCAATGACTCAAAAATGATTAGCTCAAGTGTCTCATACACATATATCTTAGCTTCACACATGAAGACTGATGAACAAATACAAACATTTCATAGAGCATACGATCACATTACCATGGTTGGGCTTATAAAGATCGAGACCAAATAAAATCAACATGCCATCACATCTCATAACCCTCGAGCCTCTGGTAACAACCTAGGACTGGTCAACACTAGTCAACCCAAAAACTCAAAATAATAGCATATAGAATACACGATGCAAACACATGTTTTAGTTTACTAAAATCGCATAGTTGAATAATGTGTAGGGATTTCTAGTTTTCAGTTTGCAAGTATACTTTCAAGTGTCTTAAGTTTCATCATTTGACCTACAAGTCAACCCATTTGTTCCCCGATAGCAGTATCCTTCCATTATTAAGAATTACATTCTAATAATAACTTAAGGATAAATATTCACTAAACTGATCATCATTGACCTTAAATTAAATTGTTCTCTATATTTAACTAAGATCCATATTCTAATTAATTAACTCTCCTTTAATGTTACTACAACTTTCGAGATAATCAAATGATCATTATTAATTTATAAAAGAACCAGTTATCAATCTTCGAATAAGAAGATTATAACTTTATTAATATGATCATTTAAATCAATTAATTAACATAGGTACACCATCCATGACCTATTAACATCTAATAGTTTTCAATTCAATATTACTAAGTCTCACCATTAAAACATCTAAGGTTATTATTCAAGTCATGAGAGTACGACTTATCAATTTCGATGTAAATACTTCACAACTTTGCTAGAGAAATCAATATTAGCATATCAATTAAAACTTTATTACATAACTTAATTATTAATTAAATCTAATTAACTCTAATTAATTTAATTAATAATTACATATCCATGGCAACGTTCCGATTAATATCGGTTGACTAATAACTAACTATAATTTTGTAAGTTAAAAGTCAACTATAATGTAGTACACAAATATTCATATTCATAGTTCAATAATAATAACTTGTTAATATTTAATAACAAGCTATAATAGAAATCTTATTAATAAATCTATAATGACTACATTCGTCACTCTACAACAATGTTCCCATTTATATTTTAATAATAAGTTATAATTAGTCCCCGATACCAAGTATTATTATCTCAAATAAGTTTCCCTTACGTACTTTGATTCAGTTAATTGATACTCTTCCAAATTATTAACCAATTCAATTTGATTAATATCTTTTACGGTACTTCAATCATTAACTAATCTCCTCTAGATTAACTTTGATTGTATTAATTGATAACTATTTATACTATTATACTATTATTTATTAATAGTTTGTTAGACCCAACAAACATTAATAAATAATAAACTCATCAAAACTATTATTAATCGATCTAGAGAACTTTACATAAGCTTCATTAGCTAACTCTTAATACCATTAAGGTATATCAATAATTTAGTTAATAATATATAACATATTAATAATACCATAGTAATTCAAATTATAACAATGTTATTACAGTGACTCCATGTCAATTAAATCTTAATCCATTATCATTAAAGTCTCCTCATTTAAAAACGTAATATAAAATTACCATCTCTAAATATTTAATATATAATTAATAGTATTTAATATATATTATAAAAAGTCTACTATATAAACTATATTAAAATCTCTTTTCTTTAATTTTCTCTCATTTAAAAATCCATTTACTTAGATTGACTAATAATTTATTACACTTCTTCTACTATTAACTAATCTTAATTAAATTTGATTAGATTAGATAATAAACTATATAAAACTAATGCATATTAATAAGATTCTACTAAGGGAAGATTGCAATAATATCTTTAATTCATTCCATGCTTTGATATATTATTTTTGTGAAGTTTAAGCATAAAGAACTCTTGGTTATGAAAAATGGAGAAATATCTGTCCTTGAATAAAACAGTCCCAATACGAGGGTCATATCTTCCTAATGAACTTTTGGATCGGGATGACATTGAAATATGTTGGAGAGGGCCAAGTTGCACCAATTCTGACTGGAGTGATCGAATAAATTCGATTACGATAAAAAGTTATGAATGAATGAGTTCGGGTCTATCCAAGGGGAAGCGATAGGACAATTTGTGATGAATTAAGAATTTCCTCTTAAAATAATTGTTCTCTAAACTTACCCATTCATCCATCTAATAGGTTTGTCCATACGCATCTGAAAATATAATTTGATAGAAAGATTACATCTAACCATTCAAATTTTTAATTTAGAATTTCTATTTTAATTTCAAATCTTGTCTATCTAATTTCACAATGTAAATTCAAACCCAAACCTGATTAAGATCTAATTTCTTTCTCATTTGGAACTAGGGTTTTTCTATTATTTTCTTCTCAACCAATAAAATATCTAGATTCTAATTTCAAATTGTAGATTCAATCACAGAGAGTATTCGGACACATATAACAAACACGATGAAGACAGAAAGAGAAATAGTGCAAAGAGAGTATGCGAACTTCACGAGTGCACCTGGACACTGCTACTAAATTTTTCATGCCTGAGAAGTCCATAGAAAATCCCTTCCTTCTCCATCATTCGTAATTCCTCCATGACCCAAGCTAACCAAATCTTTCAAGTGACTAGAAGTGCTAGAAGAAGCATAAGAGTATGTAGAAAATATATGAGCATATGAATCTTCTCCAATGCATGTAAGCTTTGAAGCTTCCGTTTTTAGCTTGAAGCTTATAGCTTGTAGCTTCCATATAGCTTTCATTTAATCTTGTCTAAACAAAATAGGAGAGCCTCAATTTAAAGGCCTCTAAGATGCATCTAGAGTGTCTCTAGAAACAACTATAAGATAAGCATGACAACCAAACATGAGTCTCCTCCAACCTTCTAGATGAGTCTTAATGTAGTGCCTACCCTCATTCACATCTTTTCTAAACTTATTGTTGCTACTATTATCAGACTATGTAGACTAGTTTTATGTTGATTGTTTAGTGGTGTTGTTTTGACACTATCAGATATTATGATAGGGATTCAGTTGATATATGATGAGATCATTTAGACTTTACATGTCATGTATGTATGATGATCATTACATTGTTTTCAGTTATTAATGATGATTAGTTAGATGGTTTATTAACTCATGTGTTTTATTATGGTTACTTACCCCATACTTGCATGTGTATGGTGTGCGTGTTTTCTTATTGTATGACATTTCTGATGTGGTTAAGGAAGGGAGTCGTAGTCACCTGCTTAGTCAGGATCTACACGATGCACCACTTCCTACCATTGTTTGTTTAGCTTAGCATTATATATTATATGTACATGCATGGCTTTTCTACAAGTTGCAGGTACCGGGTATCGACTTCCCTGAATTGCCAGGATGAGCGTACCCTATTATACTATCTCAATGATAAGAGAAGGGAGATAAATTCTCAAGTTAAAATCCCAAACCTAAAAACCATTTGTCCTAGTGAGTTAGGACAAGTATTAGAGCTAAATACCCACCGAATGTGTCGGATGACATATTTCGTGATTTTTTAACCCTTTAGATTAATTTTGTATGATTTGTTCTATGATGGGTTTTCATATTTTATCTTGGAGGTCTATGGTGAATTTTCCATTAATTAACTCTTAATAAATAGATTTAATTAATAAATTATTTATTTGAGAAAATTAATAAAATATCATGATCTTTGATATTTTGATTGTGATTAATTAAATGTGAATTATTGAGGAAAGGAATTAAATAAAAGAAAACTAGAAATTAAAATTAATAATAATTATAAAATAATAATTAAGTAATAAATAAAATAATAATAATAAAAGTTATAAAATTTAAATAGAAATTATTTAAAAAGTAAATTGGAGTTATAAGCTTGCATGGGAATTAACATGTGTCAACAATACGAGGGTTAGTGTATCAATTAAGCACAAGGTGTCTACAACTCTATGACTCATCAAAAATGTTGGAAAAGACCCATGCTTAGTTGGTGACAACTTCTAGCTATTTCAAGAAGCATTCCAAAGGTTTCTTG
Organism: Cupressus sempervirens; assembly: GCA_028749045.1. Lineage (NCBI taxonomy): Eukaryota > Viridiplantae > Streptophyta > Pinopsida > Cupressales > Cupressaceae > Cupressus > Cupressus sempervirens. Next base: position 665,823,911 of record CM053793.1, on the reverse strand, counting down.
AGAGCTCTTTATATTCAGGCATTCCTAGAAGCTTAGGGATAGCGTTTTGAGTGCAATTGGAGCATTGGAGGACTTGAGAACTCTAAAGAAGGGAGGAGCTTGCTCTGCAGGTTTTCTGAGGAAGAGCGATTTAGCATCAGAATTTGAGTAGATTTTTGTGATTTTACTTATGCTATTTCCGCATCATGCATTCTCTGTCTTCTTCGTATCTTTCATATGTCTTCTGAGGAATTTCGTATTTTTATGCATATGGGTAGTTTAGTTTATTTGAAAATTTTATATGCATAAATCTAAAAAGAACATGGGGCTAGGGTTTAAATTCGTAGCCAAAACCATTAAATGATTTAATGGATAAATGTTGAGGCCAAATGGTTTATAGGAAAATTCTGAAAATTAGAATCTTTAAATAGATTGTGTATATGCTCATTGTAAAATATACATGTTTATATTTTCGTATCTGCATACATGCATACATATATACATATATATATATAAGTTCTTTTAAAAAGAATCTGCAAACGTTTCTTTAAAAATTATATATGAAAAATCGTTATTTGAAATGTCTTTCAAAAATATATAATATATTTATAAGTCTGAAATCGTTCATAGTAAACGATTTGTGAAAAATATATTCGTATGCGATACGTATGCAAAATTTTTGTTTTGAAAACCTTTTTTTTAAGAAGGGTGAGGGTTTTTATTCCACCAATCCATTCTTTAGAGCCACTGGCAGCAGGCCTACTGTCGCAGGTACTGCGACTGTCGTCGTAGGCCCTGCGACAGAGGCAGGCTACACGGTACTAACGTATATAAATGGTGGTGCAAGTATAAACTCGCCTTTGTTTATGAATACATTCGACTTTGTTATAAGTCGATTAAAGAAAATTTGATTTTGTATTAAAATTAAATATTAATTGTTATATGCATTAGTAAATATTGTTATATGTTATTTATTATATATATATATATGTAAATATATGTGTATATATATATAATATATATATATATACATATATATATATATATACATATATATATATATATATATACATACATATATATATATACATATATATATATATATATATATATATATATATATATATATTTATGTATATATATGTAATAATAATGAAATTTTAATATTCAAAGTTATTTAGAGTTTTTAAACAAATAATATGGGTTTTAATTAATCAATATTACTTAATTAGAATTTAGTCTAATTAAGGTAAATTTAAAAGTTATAACATTTAAATTATCAAATATTTTAGCCCTTTTCAATACTATAAATTGAGTTATGATAACTCAATACCATAATAACGTATAATGTATATTCTTAAAACCATTTAGATAATTGAGTTCTAAGAGGTAGAGGGAAAAACTTTTATCTATCAACAATTACGTGGGCTAGGAAAACATACAAAGTGTTTCTCCATTCATTATCCAACTTGGAACGTAAACTGAGACTTTTGCATTTAAGTTGTAAACATAGCAAAACCTGTGTATTCTTTATACTATTGTTTTGGGTTTTGGGTTGACTAGTGTTGACCAGTTATAGGATGTCTACCAGAGGCTTGGGAGTTATATGATTGTGATGTCATGATGATGTTTTAATCTCGATCTTTATGAACCCAACCATGGTTATGTGATGGAATGCTCTATGTATTGGATGTGAATACTGATTATTATAGATGAGACACTTGACTTAACCATTATTTTTGGTCATCGATCAGTTATCCTTGGTTATTTTCTAGTCGCCATGATGGGACTGAAATGTGGATTTATTCTTGATGATTTCATGTAGTGACATGTTTGACTCAACCATTTTTGGAGTCTTCGATCAGTGTGTTTGAGATATATTGTTGGTAATTGAGAACCATTGGATACTTTTGATTATCAGTGATGCTTCAGTTGCCAATAGAGAGCTGTTGTGGTCATGATTTTCTATGGATGTTTGCTCATGGATATTTGATGCTTTATGCATATTTGATGATTTTATTATGGATTATCTTTTGTAATTTTGAGATTTATGAGTCCATGAGAATTAGGGTAGGATATCTGCATGTAGTGTCAGGAAGTGGCTTGCAATGGGGGTTGGGGCCCTAAGAGGCTGCCAGGGTAACTCATTGTAAGTTGGATTAATAAGTGATAACATTCACACCTAATACTAACTGAATGAACCTAAGAAGATAAGTGTTTTTTTCTCGCCCATGCCTTGAGTTCTTGTATAGGGATTTGGGATGTTACACATGGAGGGATGGCTAGGGCCCACAATGGTCTAATGATGCTATTAACGGTTGGGAGGAACCATGCACTTAGTTATGTTTGATCTTACAATGGATGTATATGTATTCTATGATGATGTATCATGTGTATCATGTGACTGTCTTTGATGTATCATGGATTAGAATAGGATGATGTACCTTATTTCACATATGTATATTCTTTTAAGACTTCATACTCTGTGACATGTACAATGGATGATTGAGCATTTAAAAATGTAATGTATGAACATTGGACTTATCATTATTATTTCATGTGGATGTTGTACTAGATGGACTCATGTATGTTAGTTAATTTAGATGTAACTCAACGTTAAGGGATTCTTAAAGAATGAAATCGGTTATGTATGTTATGTTTACTTTTAGATGGACATTGCTATTGCTTCCGTTATTATGTACAAGTTATATGTGGTATTTACTTTCATGTTATTTTTTTAAAAAAAAATATTGCCAAACTTACTGAAATTCTAAGTTAATTCTTTGGATCCCTTGGCGGGGCATTACATTTGGTATTAGAGCTCGAGTTTCTACATTGGGAGCTCTAGGTATTTTGGAACAACTAGAACTATGAACTATTAAGTGTATCTCTTCAACTTGAAACTAGGTGAACTGAAATAGAACCTGAACTGTTACTTGAATATTTTTAATACTTCAACACTTAGTTTTCAAAATTGGAGATTTTACTTAAACCTAAACATAGAATTGAACTTAGTCTATTGAAAACATGTGTCTTTTGATTGTAATAGTACCTTGTTCTATTGTAAGATGGTTTCTGGGACTAGGTCTTCTGTTAGAGGCCGAGGAAGAGGCCGTGGTCGTGGTAGAGCTGTCAGTGCCCATGAATCTTCCCATGAGGGATCGGCTCATGTAGAGAGCAGGGAAGAGAACTCTAATAGGCAGCAGGAAGAGAGCCATAGAGAGGACCAAGCTGAGTCTGATGAGGAGTTTGAGATAGATGATGCAGACTATTCTAGAACATTTACCTCCTATTCAAGAACAGCCTAAAGTACATCAGACAGAATAAGAGCATAGACCCAGATCTAGAAGTCCTTGGAAGGATCATCAGAGGTCCATTGTGTCCACTCAGATGAAGGATCTTTCAAGATACAAGGTCAAGCCTTTCAATGGGCAAGGTTCTGGTTATGTGGCCGAGCAGTGGCTGATTTCCCTCGATAGGATTTTGTCCATGCAGGATTTTGACGGCAATGTTAAGGTAAGATTTGTGATCACTAATTTAGAGAAATTTGGGGTCACTTGGTGGATTATTGAGGAGAAGAAGCTAGGAATCGATATGAGCATTGTCACGTGGGAACTATTCTTAGAGAGTTTCCGTGAACGACTCCTACCAGAGGAATGGAAACTAAAAAGGGTAGATGAGTTTCATAATCTCAAGTAGTACACTTTGTCAGTGATTGAGTATGAGCGTAAGTTTTACGAGCTTATGCCTTTTTCAGGGTTCAATGAAAATTTAGCTCAGTTGACACAACACCTTATTAGGGGTTTGAATAACAGTATAATTGTGGGTGTCAAGGTATTTGAGCCAAAAACTCTCAAGGATGCGGTACATCGAGCAACCCTTGTTGAGAAAAGTGTCAACCTTGGTCAAGGTGGTTTTGTAGGAGCACTAGCAGCATCAGGATCTAAAGGCAACTTGAATTCAGGTGGTAACAAGAAGCCTTTCTTTTCTAAGGGGAAACAGTATTAGCAGCAGTCTCAGTAGACGCAGCAGTAGAAGGGATCAAATTCTCAGGCTCAAGGTGGTGGCAAAGGTTCTAACTTTAAGAACAACCACAATGCTCAATGCAATAAACAAAATTAGTCCAATCAGCCAGTTCAGAGTAGCCAGTCTTTTGTAAGCAGGAACAATCGCCAGCAATCTAATGTACCACCTATGGGAATAGGATCTAGCAGGAATACAAAATGTTTTTCATGTGGTCAAATTGGACATTATGCAGCTCAGTGTCCATAGCGAGCACCTCAATTTTTAGGACCTAGGCCTAAAGCTTCAGAACCCACAGTTGGTGATGCAGGGAGAGCTCATAGAGTTTTTGCAGCAGTTGATCAGCATCAGGCAGATCATTAGGGAATAGTGGTTGAGACCACAGGTGCTATTCGAGGTATATCTCTTTCAGTATTGGTTGATTCAAGAGCTAAAAATTCATTTATTTCACCATCTATAGTTTCTAAGTGTAAGCTGGATGCGGTGAAGCAAGATCATGGTTGGCAAGTGGAACTAGCCTCAGGGATTAAGGCCTCCACGGATTCTGTAGTTCATAAGTGTGGGCTTAGCTTAGGGAGCTTTGATACAGAAGTGGATTTTTGAGTCATACCCCTTGGTTCCTATGATGTGGTTCTAGGCATGGACTAGCTTGGATCTCATAGAGCCAGTATAGATTGTAGGAAGAAGAATATTTTGTGCCAAGATGACCAAGGGAATGATGTGAAGATAGTTGGGATTTCGAAGCCTATATCTCTGCGGATGATTTTTGCTATGCAATTGAAGCGAAGTCTCCATAAGGGAAGTCAGATATTTGTTGTTATGGTAAATGATCTTGATGAGGAAGATCCTATGAGGAAGACTTTAGATCACTCCATTTTACAGGAGTACGCAGATGTCTTTCCAAGTGAGATTCCAGGCATGCCTCCAAAGAGGGACATTGATTTTAACATTGATCTAATTCCTAGAGCAGAGCCTATCTCTAAAGCTCCTTATCGTATGACTACTCAGGAACTGGGTGAGCTATGTCTTCAACTAGAGGAACTTCTAGCCAAAGGGAGCATTTGACCTAGTGTATCACCATGGGGAGCTCCAGTGCTCTTTGTCAAGAAGAAAGATGATTATTTGTGCCTTTGTATTGACTATAGATAGTTGAACAAGGTGACTATTAAGAACAGGTATCGTTTTCCTAGGATTGATGACTTATTTGATCAGATCAAGGGAGCTACAGTATTCTCCAAGATTGACCTTAAGTTAGGATACCACCAGCTTCGTATTAAGGAAGAAGATATTCACAAGACCGCTTTTCAAACGTGCTATGGGCATTATGAGTTCACAGTGGTACCTTTTGGGTTGACTAATGCTCCATCAGTGTTCATGAGTTTGATGAATGGTGTTTTTTTATCATATCTTGACAGGTTTGTTCTCGTGTTTCTTGATGACATATTGATATTTTCTAAGACTCAAAAGGAGCATGAGGAACACCTGCGGTTGGTATTACCGTGTTTGAGAGGCAATCAGCTTTATGCCAATGCCGCTAAGTGTGAATTCTTTAAATCAAAGATTCAGTATTTAGGGCATGTTATCCCAGGTGATGGTATTTCAGTGGATCCTTCAAAGATTCAGGTGATAATAGATTGGTCGACACTGACTAATGTGTCAGAGATTCATAGTTTCATGAGTTTAGCTGGTTATTATCGTAGATTTGTCCAGAACTTCTCTAGGATAGCACATCCTATCACTTCTCTTTAGAGGAAAGGTAAGAAGTTTGTGTGGATAGAGAAATGTGAGGAATCATTTTAGATGCTCAAGGAGCTTTTGACTAGTGCACCGATTTTAGCTGTACCTGAACCAGAAGGTGATTTCACGGTGTGTACAGATGCTTCACTTGAAAGAATTGGAGCAATTTTGATGCAGAATGGATGGGTGATTGCGTATGAATCACGCAAGCTCAAGGATCATGAGGTAAATTACCCTACACATGATCTTGAGTTAGCAGCACTAGCTCATGCTTTGACAAGGTGGAGACATTTCTTGTTGGGGCATAGATTTGAGCTACATAATGATCATCGTAGTCTTCAGTAAATTTTTACTCAGCCTAATTTGAATGCTCACCAAAGACGATGGATGGAATTTTTATGCGAGTATGATTTTGAGGTTAAGTACATTCAGGGTAAGGAGAATGTGATGGAAGATGCTTTGAGTCACAGGAGACATGTGGTAACATCGATGACTCTTAGTGTGGATTTGAGGAGTCAGATTCTACAGGCACTTCCTACGGATTCCTGGTATCAGCAAGTGTGTAGAGAGATAGATTCAGGAAGACCCTTGGAAGGTAAGTTTGTAGGTTATGTTCGAGAATCAGATGGTCTTTTGACACATTTGGGGAGGATTTATGTGCCATTATTGGATGATCTTCACACCTTGATTTTGGCAGAAGCCCATCGTACACCTTACTCAACACATCTAGGTGTCAAGAAGATGCATGCTGATTCGAGACATTTGTTCTTTTGGTCCAGGATGAAGCGAGATATTGCTGATTTTGTGGCTAGGTGTCTTGAGTGTCAAAGAGTCAAGGTAGAACACCAGCACCCGGCAGGACTATTGCAGCCTAACCTCATTCCTTCTTGGAAATGGGATATCATCTCCATGGATTTTATAGTAGGATTACCTATGACAGTTCGACATCATGATGCTATCATGGTTACCATTGATCAGTTGACTAAGGTGACACATTTTTCACCGATCAGTTCTTCCTACACAGCAGCTTCTATAGTGAATGTCTTCATGCGTGACACTGTGAGATTACATGGTATTCCTAGAAAGATCATTTCTGACAGGGATCATGTATTCACATTTGCATTTTGGACATCGTTGCAACATGAGCTTGGAGCGTAGCTAAACTTCAGTTTGGCATATCATCCAGAGACTGATGGTAAGACAGAGAGGGTGAATCAGGTTTTAGAGGATATGTTACGGATGTATGTAATAGATAGGTAGACACATTGGGAGGACTATCACTACCTAGTGGAGTTTTCTTACAACAATGTGTATCATAGTTCTATTGGCATGGCACCTTTTCAGGCATTATATGGACATCCTTGTCATACACCATTGAGTTGGGAAAGCCTCGAGGATTGCATTCTATTGGGACCTGAGATGCTTCGTGATATGGAGCAATAGGTAGTGCATATCCGTGAGCATTTGACTATGGCACAGGATAGGTAGAAGAAGTATGTCGATGCTCATAGGATTGATAAGCAGTTTTCTGTGGGCGATAAGGTTTTCTTGAGAGTGTGACCGCGGAAGAGTCTAATCTGGTATGGAAAGGGTTCTAAGCTAGCACCTCACTTTGTGGGACCATTCAAGATTTTGGAGAGGATTGGCCCGATTGCTTACCGTCTTGTTCTACTGCCCAGTCTAGCTCGCATTCATGATGTTTTCCATCTTTCAGTGCTTAGGCAATATATTCCTAATATTGTGCATGTTCTTGATTGGAATCCATTGTAGGTAGAGGACGGGCAGCTGGCTTTTGAGCCGGTTCATATTCTAGAGTAGTGGGAGTTGACCCTCAGGGGTCGAACCATCGAGTAGGTAAGGGTCCAATGGGACCCTACTGATGATTCTTTAGCTACTTGGGAGGATGCAACTAGATTGAGGGAGTTATATCCATATTTGTTTGTAGGCTTCCAGGAGTAAGCCCAATTCAAGGGGGGGTGGATGTAGTGCCTACCCTCGTTCACATCTTTTCTAGACTTATTGTTGCTATTATTATCAAACTATGTAGACTAGTTTTATGTCAATGGTTTAGTGGTGTTGTTTTGACACTATCAGATATTATGATAGGGATTCAGTTGATATATGATGAGATCATTTAGACTTTACATTTCATGTATGTATGATGATCATTACATTGTTTTCAGTTATTAATGATGATTAGTTAGATGGTTTATTATCTCATGTGTTTTATTATGGTTACTTACCCCATACTTGCATGTGTATGGTGTGCGTGTTTTCTTATTGTATGGCATTTCTGATGTGGTTAAGGAAGGGAGTCATAGTCACCTGCTTAGTCGGGATCTACATGATGCACCACTTCCTGACATTGTCTGTTTAGCTTAGCATTATATATTGTATGTACATGCATGGTTTTTCTGCAGGTTGCAGGTACTGGGTATCGACTTCCCTGAATTTCTAGGATGAGCGTACCCTATTATACTATCTCAATGATAAGGGAAGGGAGATAAATTCTCAAGTCCAAATTTCAAACCTAAAAACCATTTGACCTAGTGAGTTAGGACAAGTATCAGAGTTGAATACCCACCGAATGTGTTGGATGACATATTTTATGATTTTTTAACCCTTTAGATTGATTTTGTATGATTTGTTCTATGATGGGTTTTCATATTTTATCTTGGAGGTCTATGGTGAATTTTCCATTAAGTAAGTCTTAATAAATAGATTTAATTAATAAATTATTTATTTGAGAAAATTAATAAAATATCATGATCTTTGATATTTTGATTGTGATTAATTAAATGTGAATTATTGAGGAAAGGAATTAAATAAAAGAAAACTAGAAATTAAATTAATAATAATTATAAAATAAGAATAAAGTAATAAATAAAATAATAATAATAAAAGTTATAAAAATTAAAATGAAAGTTATAAAATTTAAATAGAAATTATTTAAAAAGTAAATTGGAGTTATAAGCTTGCATGGGAATTAACATCTGTCAACAACACGGGGGTTAGTGCATCAATTAAGCACAAGGTGTCTACAACTCTATGACTCATAAAAAAGGTTGGAAAATACCCATGCTTAGTTGGTGACACCTTCCAGTTGTTTCAAGAAGCATTCCAAAGGTTTCTTGAGAGCTCTTTATATTCAGGCATTCCTAGAAGCTTAGGGATAGTGTTTGGAGTGCAATTGGAGCATTAGAGGACTCAAGAACTCTAAAGAAGGGAGGAGCTTGCTCTGCGAGTTTTATGAGGAATAGCAATTTAGCATCAAAATCCAGGTAGATTTTTGTAATTTTACTTATGCTATTTCCGCATCATGCATTCCCTGTCTTCTTCGTGTCTTCCATATGTCTTCTGAGGAATTTTGTATTTTTATGCATATTGGTAGTTTAGTTTATTTGAAAATTTTATATGCATAAATCTGAAAAGAACACGGGGCTAGGGTTTAAATTCGTAGCCAAAACCATTAAATAATTTAATGGATAAATTTTGAGGCCGAATGGTTTATAGGAAAATTCTAAAAATTAGAATCTTTAAATAGATTGTGTATATGCTCATTGTAAAATATACATGTTTATATTTTCGTATTTGCATACATATATATATATGAGATGTGATAATTAAATCCTGCGAATGTGTGTGTGTGTGTGTGTGTGTGTGTGTGTGTGTGTGTGTGTAATTTCTTTTAAAAAGAATCTGCAAACATTTCTTTAAAAATTATATATAAAATTTTTTTATTTGAAACGTTTTTCAAAAATATATAATATATTTATAAGTCTGAAATCGTTCATAGTAAACGATTTGTGAAAAATATATTCATATGCGATACGTATGCGAAATTTTTGTTTTCAAAACCTTTGTTTTAAGAAGGGTGGGGGTTTTTATTCCACCCAACCCATTCTTTAGAGCCGCCAACAACGGGCCTGCTGTCGAAGGTACTGTGACTGCTGTTGCAGGCCCTGTGACAGAGGTAGGCTGCACAGTGTTGCCGTATATAAATGGTGGTGCGAGTATAAACTCACCTTTGTTTATAAATACATTCGGCTTTGTTATAAGTCGCTTAAACATAATTTGATTTTGTATTAAAATTAAATATTAATTGTTATATGCATTAGTAAATATTGTTATACGTTATTTATTATATATATGTAAATATATGTGAATATATATATATATATATGTAATAATAATAAAATTTTAATATTCAAAGTTATTTAGAGTTTTTAAATAAATAATATGGGTTTTAATTAATCAAAATTACTTAATTAGAATTTAGTCTAATTAAGGTAAATTTAAAAGTTATAACATTTAAATTATCAAATATTTTAGCCCTTTTCAATACTATAAATTGAGTTATGATAACTCAATACCAGAACAACGTATAACGTATATTCTTAAAAACATTTAGATAATTGAGTTCTAAGAGTTAGAGGGAAAAAATTTTATCTATCAACAATTACGTGGGCTAGGAAAATATACAAAATGTTTCTCCATTCATTATCCAACTTAGAACATAAACTGAGACTTTTGCATTTAAGTTGTAAACTTAGAAAAACTTGTGTATTCTTTATACTATTGTTTTGGGTTTTGGGTTGACTAGTGTTGACTAGTTATAGGACGTCTACCAGCGGCTTGGGAGTTATGTGATTGTGATGTCATGATGATGTTTTGATCTCGATCTTTATGAACCCAACCATGGTTATGTGATGGAATGCTCTATGTATTGGATGTGAATACTAAATGTTATAGATGAGACACTTGACTTAACTATTATTTTTGGTCATCGATCAGTTATCCTTGGTTATTTTCTAATCACCATGATGGGACTGAAATGTGGATTTATTCTTGATGATGTCATGTAGTGACATGTTTGACTGAACTATTTTTGGAGTCTTCGATCAGTGTGTTTGAGATATATTGTTGGTAATTGAGAACCATTGGATACTTTTGATTATCAGTGATGCTTCAATTGACAATAGAGAGTTGTTGTGGTCATGATTTTCTATGGATGTTTGCTCATGGAGATTTGATGCTTTATGCATATTTGATGATTTTATTATGGATTATCTTTTATAATTTTGAGATTTATGAGTCCATGAGCATTAGGGTAGGATATCTGTATGTAGTGTCGAGAAGTGGCTTGCAATGGGGCCCGGGACCCTAAGAGGTTGCCAAGGTAACTCATTGTAAGTTGGATTAATAAGTGATAACATTCACACCTAATACTAACTGAATGAACCTAAAAAGATAAGTGTTTTGTTCTCGCCCATGCCTTGAGTGCTTGTATAGGCTAGGATGGGAGTAGTGAGAACGCATGGTTGTGACCTTGCATTCCATAGTATGCCTTGTGAGTATGAGAGGATACTAGTGGCCACATGAGATCAGTATGGACCCGTAGAGTTTAGCTAACTACTAGGGTATCTTGTACGTGATAAATGTGATGACACTTTTCGGCTTGCATAGTAGGTTCCTACATGTCATTGTGTGCCTCTGGGAAGTAGATGTTAGTTTCGTGATTGGAACCTTTGAGTTAGTATAATTTTAGGATTTCTAGACTATAGAGGTTTGTGCTATGTGTTATGGATAGCCTGTTTGGGACTTGAGATTATCTCTTCAAAACGGTGGGAGTGGACCACTTAGGTACCACACAGTCGGGTGGTAGTGTATTTTCCACTCTTATCATTTGAGATTCATTGAGACATCATGGCTGATGCATCCTTCATGATGGTGGATATGTATCCTTTCATTGATGATTAGCATATGTTAGATGATGTTATCTTATGCTTATATTTGCATGTTAAATTTTTTTCTACATATGATGTTATATATGTTAGGAGTGACATTCCTACTATGTTAAAACTGATGATCTCTTCAGTGATTTGGGATGTTACGCACCGAGGGATGGCTAGGGCCCACGATGGTCTAATGATGCTATTAATGATTGGGAGGAACCATGCACTTAGTTAGTTATGTTTGATCTTACGATGGACGTATATGTATTCTATGATGATGTATCATGTGTATCATGTGACTGTCTTTGATATATCATAGATTAGAATAAGATGATGTACCTTATTTCACATATGTATATTCTTTTAAGCCTTCATACCCTATGACATGTACAGTGGATGATTGAGCATTTGGAAATGTAATGTATGAACATTGGACTTATCATTATTATTTCATGTGGATGTTGTACTAGATGGACTCATGTATGTTAGTTAAATTAGATGTAACTCAACGTTAAGGGATTTTTAAAGAATGAAACCGGTTATGTATGTTATGTTTACTTTTAGATGGACATTGCTATTGCTTTCGTTATTATGTACAAGTTATATGTGGTATTTATTTTCATGTTATTTAAAAAAAAAAAAAAAAATATTATCAAACTTAGTGAAGTTCTAGGTTAATTCTTTGGATCCCTTAGCGGGACATTACACTTAAGGTTGTAGACACCATGTGCTCAAATAAAATGCTAACTTCTAAGTGTAGACAACTTGTGCATTCTTAGAGTGCAAACCCCAGTGTTGTCTACATGACAACTCTCGAGAATATGCCAACTCCTATGTGAGCAAATATTAAAATAATGCACATTAATTGATATAATATTTAATTTACTCTTTCCAATATAATTTATTTATTTATTAAATCTCATGCACTAACTTTAATAGTTTCACTTATTTTATCTTATTATATTTATATTTTAATCACATGAGATTTAGAATCTTTTATTAATTTTAAATATATTTTCCACTTTTAAATTTCTTTTTCCAAAACTTAATTGCTAAAATATTTATTAGCTTCAATAATATTATTATTTAATCATTTATTTAAAAATGAACTCCAAATATATTATTATTAAAATAAATGTTGTCACATTCCAAATTTAAACTTTTAACTTTTATCTTCAAATTTAATTATTTTATTTAATTAATTTTTCATTTAATTAAATAAAATAAATATTAAAATACCATATTAATTTCAATTTAATTAAACCATTAATTAAATCTTTTAATTAGGCTTAATTAATAGATAATACACCAAAGACTCACAAAATAAAAATATGAAAACCCATCATAGCCAAAATACATACAAAATTAAACCAAGGGTTAATATCACAAATTACGTCATCTAATGCATTCGGAGGGTGCTCAACTCAGATACTTGTCCTAATTTTCCAATTAGAAAAAATGACTTAAAGGGTTGGGATTTGGACTTGAGAATTTATCTCCCCTCTCTTATCATTGAGATAATGTGATAGGGTACGCTCATCTTGATAATTCAGGGAAGTCGATACTCGATACTTGCAACCTGCATAAAAACTACACATGTACAAGCACAATATATATACTAAGCTAAACAAGAAATAGTAGGAAGTGGTGCATCGTGTAGATCCCGACTAGCAGGTGACTACGACTGCCTTCCTTAACCACATCAGACACGCTATACAAAAGCAAACACGCAAAGTAAACACGCACACTATACACATGCAAGTATGGGGTAAGTATCCATAAGAAAACACATATGATAAATCATCTTACTAATCATCAATAATAATTGCAAATATTGGAAAAATAATCATCATACATATATGCAATATAAAGTCTAAGTGATCTCAACACATAATAAACTAAATCCATAGCAAAATATCTGATAGTCTCAAAACAATGTTGCTAACCAACAATATGAAACTAGCTCCAAAAGAGTTCAACAATGATAACAAAATGCAAACAAGGGGTAGGCACTACAACTCATATTCACATACACAAAGATCAAGTTTGACCAAAAATTGACCAGATTTAACCACGGTTGACTTGAGTTGACTAATTTCAATTTTTTTTTTAAATAATTAAACAAAATTAGTTAATTAAATGAAGTACTCACTTCTAATTAATTAAACAAAGTTATTTAATTAAATGAGAAGCCATTCCTAATTAATTAAATGAAGTTATTTAATTAAATAAGAAAAGTGTCTCTAATTAATTAAAAATTATTTAATTAAATAGAAAAAGTAATTATCAGAGCATATCTCATTTTATTAAATTAAATATCTCAACAAAATCTCTCTTCAGTTCAAAAAGGGAAATTTACAGTTCACTATTGATCAAAAATGACTTAAATCAGTTAACTCCTTTTTCTACTCAAATTGAATCAGTTAACTCCTTATTTTACTCAAATTAAATCTGTTAACTCCTTTTAATTTGGAAATCTCCCTTTATGACTGAACTTCAGCTTTAATCTTGACCGTTGGTTGAAATTGATATCAACCGTTGATGAATTTTAGAAAAGTCTATTTAAGAGACCCTCATCTATTCATTTTGAAAGGTTCAATGAGAATTTGCATCGAGTTGTTGTTAGAATTCATACTCACATTTGCTCATATTCACATAAGCAAAGATCAAGTTTGACCAAAATTTGATCAGATTTAACCACGGTTGACTTGAGTTGACTAGTTTCAAAAAGATTTTTGAAATAATTCAATGAAATTATTTAATTAAATGGAGTACTTACTTCTAATTAATTAAACAAAGTTATTTATTTAAATGAGAAGTCATTACTAATTAATTAAATGATGTTATTTAATTAAATAAGAAAGGTGTCTCTAATTAATTAAAGATTATTTATTTAAATAGAAAAAGTAATTATAAGAGCATATCTCATTTTATTAAATTAAATATCTCAACAAAATCTCTCTTCAGTTCAAAAAGGAAAATTTCCAGTTCACTATTGATCAAAAATAAGTTAAATCAGTTGACTCCTTTCTTTACTCAAATTGAATCAGTTAACTCCTTATTTTACTCAAATTAAATATGTTAACTCCCTTTAATTTGGAAATCTCCCTTTATGACTGAACTTCACCTTTAATCCTGACCGTTGATTGAAATCGATCTCAACCGTTGATGAATTCCAGAAAAGTCTATTGAAGAGACCCTCATCTCTACATTTGAAAAGGTTGAATGAGAATTTGCATTGAATTGTTGCTGGAATTCATACTCACATTTTCTTATATTCACATATGCAAAGGTCAAGTTTGACCAAAAGTTGACCAGATTTAACCACGGTTGACTAGTTTCGAAAAGAATTTTGAAATAATTAAATGAAATTATTTAATTAAATGGAGTACTTACTTCTAATTAATTAAACAAAGTTATCTAATTAAATGAGAAGACATTCCTAATTAATTAAATGAAGTTATTTAATTAAATAAGAAAAGTGTCTCTAATTAATTCAAGATTATTTAATTAAATAAAAAAAGTAATTATGAGAGCATATCTCATTTTATTAAATTAAATATCTCAACAAAATCTCTCTTCAGTTCAAAAAGGGAAATTTTGAGCTCGCTATTGATAAAAAATGAGTTAAATCAGTTAACTCCTTTTTTTACTCAAATTGAATCAGTTAACTCCTTATTTTACTCAAATTAAATCTGTTAATATGCTTTAATTTGAAAATCTCCCTTTATGACTAAACTTCATGTTTAATCTTGACCGTTGATTGAAATCGATCTCAACTGTTGATGAATTCTAAGAAAGTCTATTTAAGAGACCCTCATCTCTTCATTTTGAAAGGTGGAATGAGAATTTGCATTGAGTTGTTGCTGGAATTCATACTCACATTTGCTCATATTCACATACGCGAAGATCAAGTTTGACCAAAAGTTGACCAGATTTAAACACAGTTGACTTGAGTTGACTAGTTTCGAAAAAAAATTTAAAATAATTAAAAGAAATTATTTAATTAAATGGAGTACATACTTCTAATTAATTAAACAAAGTTATTTAAATAAATGAGAAGCCATTCCTAATTAGTTAAACGAAGTTATTTAATTAAATAAAAAAAGTGTCTCTAATTAATTAAAGATTATTTAATTAAATAGAAAAAGTAATTATGAGAGCATATCTCATTTTATTAAATTAAATATCTCAACAAAATCTCTCTTAAGTTCAAAAAAGGAAATTTCCAGTTCACTATTGATCAAAAATGAGTTAAATGAATTAACTCCTTTTTCTACTCAAATTGAATCAGTTAACTTCTTATTTTACTCAAATTAAATCAGTTAACTCTCTTTAATTTGGAAATCTCCCCTTATGACTAAACTTCACCTTTAATCTTGACCATTGATTGAAATCGATCTCAACTGTTGATGAATTCTAGGAAAGTCTATTTAATAAACCCTCATCTCTTCATTTTGAAAGGTGGAATGAGAATTTGCATCGAGTTGTTGCAAGATTTCATACTCACATTTGCTCATATTCACATATGCAAAGATCAAGTTTGACCAAAAGTTTAGCAGATTTAACCACGGTTGACTTGAGTTGACTAGTTTCGGATTTTTTTTTGAAATAATTAAACAAAATTATTTAATTAAATGGAGTACTTACTTCTAATTAATTAAACAAAGTTATTTAATTAAATGAGAAGCCATTCCTAATTAATTAAATGAAGTTATTTAATTAAATAAGAAAAGTGTCTTTAATTAATTAAAGATTATTTAATTAAATAGAAAAACTAATTATGAGAGCATATATCATTTTATTAAATTAAATATCTCAACAAAATCTCTCTTTAGTTCAAAAAGGGAAATTTCCAGTTCAAAATTGATTAAAAATGAGTTACATCAGTTAACTCTTTTTTTTACTTAAATTGAATCAGTTAACTCCTTATTTTACTCAAACTAAATCTGTTAACTCGTTTTAATTTGGAAATCTACCTTTATGACTGAACTTCAACTTTAATCCTGATCGTTGATTGAAATCGATCTTAACCGTTGATGAATTCTAGAAAAGTCTATTTAAGAGACCCTCATCTCTTCATTTTGAAAGGTTGAATGAGAATTTGCATCGAATTGTTGCTGGAATTTATACTGACATTTGCTCATATTCACATACGCAAAGATCAAATTTGACCAAAAGTTGACCAGATTTAACCACCGTTGACTTGAGTTGACTAGTTTCGAAAAGAATTTTGTAATAATTAAATGAAATTATTTAATTAAATGGAGTACTTATTTTTAATTAATTAAACAAAGTTATTTAATTAAATGAGAAGCCATTCCTAATTAATTAAATGAAGTTATTTAATTAAATAAGAAAAGTGTCTCTAATTAATTAAAGATTATTTAATTAAATAGAAAAAGTAATTATGAGAGCATATCTCATTTTATTAAATTAAATATCTCAACAAAATCTCTCTTTAGCTCCAAACGAGAAATTTTCAATTCACTATTGATAAAAATGAGCTAAATTAGTTAACTCCTTTTTTCTACTCAAAGTGAATCAGTTAACACCTTATTTTACTCAAATTAAATCTGTTAACTCCCTTTAATTCGGAAATCTTTCTTTATGACTGAACTTCACCTTTAATCCTGACCATTGATTGGAATTGATCTCAACCGTTGATGAATTTCAAGAAAATCTATTTAAGAGACTCTCATCTCTTCATTTTGAAAGGTTGAATGAGAATTTGCATCGAATTGTTGCTGGAATTCATACTAAAATTTGCTCATATTCATATACGCAAAGATCATGTTTGACCAAAAGCTGACCAAATTTAACCACGGTTGACTTGAGTTGACTAGTTTCGAAAAAAATTTTAAAATAATTAAATGAAATTCTTTAATTAAATGGAGTACTTACTTCTAATTAATTAAAAAAAGTTATTTAATTAAAGGAGAAGCCATTCCTAATTAATTAAATGAAGTTATTTAATTAAATAAGAAAAGTGTCTCTAATTAATTAAAGATTATTTAATTAAATAGAAAAAGTAATTATGAGAGCATATCTCATTTTATTAAATCAAATATCTCAACAAAATCTCTCTTCAATTGAAAAAGGGAAATTTCTAGTTCACTATTGATCATAAATGAGTTAAATCAGTTAACTTTTTTTTTTACTCAAATTGAATCAGTTAACTCCTTATTTTACTCAAATTAAATTTGTTAACTCCCTTTAATTTGAAAATCTCCTTTTATGACTGAACTTCACTTTTAATCCTGACCGTTGATTGAAATCGATCTCAACTGTTGATGAATTCCAGAAAAGTCTATTTAAGAGACCGTCATCTCTTCATTTGGAAAAGTTGAATGAGAATTTGCTTCGACTTGTTGCTGAAATTCATACTCGCATTTGCTCATTTTCACATACGCAAAGATCAAGTTTGACCAAAATTTGACCAGATTTAACAACACTTGACTTGAGTTGACTAGTTTCGAAAAGAATTTTGAAATAATTAAACAAAATTATTTAATTAAATGAAGTACTTACTTCTAACTAATTAAACAAAGTTATTTAATTAAATGCGAAGCCATTCCTAATTAATTAAATTGAGTTATTTAGTTAAATAAGAAAATTGTTTGTAATTAATTAAAGATTATTAAATTAAATAGAAAAAGTAATTATGAGAGCATATCTCATTTTATTTAATTAAATATCTCTACAAAATCTCTTTTCAGTTCAAAAAGGGAAATTTGCAGTCCACTATTGATCAAAAATGAGTTAAATTAGTTAACTTCTTTTTCTACTCAAATTGAATCAGTTAACTCCTTATTTTACTCAAATTAAATCTGTTAACTCCCTTTAATTTTGAAATCTCCCTTTTATGACTGAACTTCACCTTTAATCTTGACTGTTGATTGAAATCAATCTCAACTGTTGATGAATTCTAAGAAATTCTTTTTAAGAGACCCTCAACTCTTCATTTTGAAAGGTTGAATGAGAATTTGCATCGAGTTATTTCTCGAATTCATACTCAGATTTGCTCATATTCACATACGCGAAGTTCAAGTTTGACCAAAAGGTGATCAGATTTAACCACGGTTGACTTGAGTTGACTACTTTTGAAATTTTTTTTGAACTAATTAAATGAAATTATTTAGTTAAATGGAGTATTTACTTCTAATTAATTAAACAAAGTTATTTAAATAAATGAGAAGCCATTCCTAATTAATTAAATGAAGTTATTTAATTAAAAAAGAAAAGTGTCTATAATTAATTAAAGATTATTTAATTAAATAGAAAGAGTAATTATGAGAGCATATCTCATTTTACTAAATTAAATATCTCAACAAAATCTCTCTTCAATTCAAAAAGGGAAATTTCTAGTTCACTATTGATCAAAAATTAGTTAAATCAGTTAACTCCTTTTGTACTCAAATTGTATCAGTTAACTCTTTATTACTCAAATTAAATTTGTTAACTCCCTTTAATTTGAAAATCTCCCTTTATCACTGAACTTCACCTTTAATCCTGACCGTTGATTGAAATCGATCTCAACTGTTGATGAATTCCAGAAAAGTCTATTGAAGAGACCCTCATCTCTTTATTTTGAAAAGTTGAATTAGAATTTGCATCGATATGTTGCTGAAATTCATACTCACATTTGCTCATATTCACATAGGCAAAGATCAAGTTTGACCAAAAGTTGATCAGATTTAACCACGGTTGACTTGAGTTGACTAGTTTTGAAAAGAATTTTGAAATAATTAAATTAAATTATTTAATTAAATGGAGTACTTACTTCTAATTAATTAAATAAAATTGTTTAATTAAATGAGAAGCCATTTCTAATTAATTAAATGAAGTTATTTAATTAAATAAGAAAATTGTCTCTAATTAATTATAGATTATTTAATTAAATAGAAAAAGTAATTATGAGAGCATATCTCATTTTATTAAATTAAATATCTTAACAAAATCTCTCTTCAGTTCATAAAGGGAAATTTTCAGTTCACTATTGATAAAAAATGTGTTAAATCAGTTAACTCCTTTTTCTACTGAAATTGAATTAGTTAACTCCTTATTTTACTCAAATTAAATCTATTAACTCCCTTTAATTTGGAAATCTCCCTTTATGACTGAACTTCATCTTTAATCCTGACCGTTGATTGAAATCGATCTCAACCGTTGATGAATTCTAGGAAAGTCTATTTAACAGACCCTCATCTCTTCATTTTGAAAGGTTGAATGAGAATTTGCATCGAGTTGTTGTTAGAATTCATACTCACATTTGCTCATATTCACATACGCAAAGATCAAGTTTGACCAAAAGTTGACTACATTTAACCATGGTTGACTTGAGTTGACTAGTTTTGAAATTTTTTTTGAAATAATTAAATGAAATTATTTAATTAAATGGAGTATTTACTTCTAATTAATTAAACAAAGTTATTTAAATAAATGAGAAGCCTTTCCTAATTAATTAAATGAAGTTATTTAATTAAATAAGAAAAGTGTCTCTAATTAATTAAAGATTATTTAATTAAATAGAAAAAGTAATTATGAGAGCAGATCTCATTTTATTAAATTTAAATATCTCAACAAAATCTCTCTTTAGTTCAAAAAGGGAAATTTCTAGTTCACTATTGATAAAAAATGAGTTAAATCAGGTAACTACTTTTTCTACTCAAATTGAATCAGTTGACTCCTTATTTTACTCAAATTAAATGTGTTAACTACCTTTAATTTAGAAATTTCCCTTTATGACTAAACTTCACTTTTAATCCTAACCATTGATTGAAATCGATCTCAACCGTTGATGAATTTTAAAAAAATCTATTTAAGAGACGCTCATCTCTTCATTTTGAAAGGTTGAATGAGAATTTGCATCGAGTTGTTGCTGGAATTCATACTCACATTTGCTCATATTCACATACGCAAAGATCAAGTTTGACCAAAAGTTGATCAGATTTAACCATGTTGACTTGAGTTGACTAGTTTCAAAAAGAATTTTGAAATAATTAAATGAAATTATTTAATTTAATGGAGTACTTACTTCTAATTAATTAAACACAGTTATTTAATTAAATTAGAAGCCATTCCTAATTAAATAAATAAAGTTATTATTTAAATAAGATGTAATGCCTCGCCAAGGGATCTATAGAATTTCACTAAGTTTGCCAAACAATTTTTTTATTTTTTATTTTTTATTTTTAAACAAGAAAGTAAAACCATTCATAACATTCGTGGACGCAATAGTAACATGCAACTGAAAGTTAATATAACATATATACATAACAAGCTACATTCTTTAAAGATCCCTTAACGTTGAATTACATCTAAATCAACCATTCATCTAACATCACATTCTTATAAAATAAAAATGATACATCCAACATTCATAAATTACATTTTCAATTGCTCAATCATCCACTGTACATGACACATGGTATGAAATGCTTAAAAGAATAAACATCCATATAAATAAAGTTCATCGACATCGAATATTAATCCATGATTCATTTAAAGTAAATGAAACCACATATCATACATGATACATCATCACAAAAGATAACCATATATCACAAACATAAATAACTAAGTGCACGGTTCCTCTCAACCTTTAATATCATCATTAGACCATCGTGGGCCCTAGCCATCCCTTTGTGCATAACATCTCAAATCACTGAAGAGATCATCGATATTAACATAGTAGGAATGTTACTCCTAACATATACAACATCATATGTATAAAGTAATCTAACATACAAATATAAGCATAAGATAACACCATCTAACATATGATAATTATCAATGAAAGGATACATATCCACCATCACGAAGAACGCATCAGCCACGATGTCTCAATGAATCTCAAATGATAAGAGTGGAAAATACACTACCACTCGACTGCGTGGTACCTAAGTGGTCCACTTCTACCATGCTGAGGAGATAATCTCAAGTCCCAAACAGACTATCCATAACACATAGCACAAATCTCTATAGTCCAGGAATCCTAAAAGTATACTAACTTAAAGGTTCCAATCACACACAAAATCGACATCTAATTCCCAAAGGCACACAAAGATATGTAGGAAACCTACTCTACAAGCGGGAAAGTGTCATCACAATTATCACGTAAAAGTTACCCTGACAGTTAGCTAAACTCCACGGGTCCATACTAATCTCATGTGGCCACTAGTATCCTCTCATACTGACGAGACATACTACGGAATGCACGGTCGCAACCATGCATTCTCACTACTCCCATCCTAGCCTGTATAAGCGCTCAAGGCATGGGCGAGAACATCAACAATTATCTTTTTAGGTTTATTTAATCCCTATTTAGTGTGTAAATGTTATCACTTATTAACCAAATTTACAATGAGATATCCTGGCAACCACTTAGGGCCCCGGCCCCCATTGCAAGCCACTTCCTGACACTATAAGTAGATTACCTACCCTAAGCTCATGGAATCATAAAATCACCACAGTCCTATACAAGCGACTGTAAAGAAAATCCAAAAGATAATCCATAAAAAGAATCATCAAATATCCATGATAAAAGCATCAAATATCCATAATAAGAATCATCAAATCTCCAAGATAAGAATCATCAAATCTCCATGACCATCTGAAAAGCATCCATAGAAAATCATGACCACAACGGTTCTCTATTGGCAACTGAAGGCATCACTAATAATCATAAGTATCCATTGGTTCTCAATAATCAAAATATATCTCAAATAAATCACAATATCCATTGCTTCTCAATAAGCAACCAAGAATATCTCAAAATCATACTGATCGAAGACTCTAAAATGGTTGAGTCAAACATGTCACAATATGACATCATCAAGAAATAAATCCACATTTCAGTCCCATCATGGCGACTAGAAAATAATCCAAGGATAATTGATCAATGACTCAAAAATGATTAGCTCAAGTGTCTCATATATCTCAGCTTCACACATGAAGACTAATGAATAAATACAAACATTTCATAGAGCATACGATCACATTACCATGGTTGAGTTTATAAAGATCGAGACCAAATAAGATCAACATGCCAACACATCTCATAACCCCCGAGCCTCTGGTAACAACTTAGGGCTGGTCAACACTAGTAAACCCAAAACCCAAAATAAGAAGCATATAGAATGCACGATGCAAACACATGTTTTGGTTTACTAAATTCACATAGTTGAATAATGTATAGGGGTTTCCATTTTTCTGTTTGCAAGTATATTTATAAGTGTCTTAAGTTTCATCATTTGACTTACAAGTCAACCCATTTGTTCCCCAAAGCATTATTCTTCCATTATTAAGAATTACATTCTAAGAATAACTTAAGGGTAAATATTCACTAAATTGATCATCATTGACCTTTAATTAAATTGTCCTCTATATTTAACCATTATCCATATTCTAATTGATTAACCTTTCAACTTTTCTAAAATTATTATTCGTTATATTATAAGAGGACCAATTATAATTCTTCGAATAAGAGATTATAACTTCATTAGAATGATCAATTAATATCGGTTCACAATCTTTGACCTTTTATCATTCTAATAATTCTCAATTATATATTACTAAGTTTTCACTATTAAAATATCTAAAGTCATTATTCAAGTCATCGGAATAAGACCTATCAACTTGATATCAATATTTCTACAATCTCATTAAAAGAATTATATCAAATAAATATCTATTACATAACCTAATTATTAATTAAATCTAATTAACTCTCATTAATTGATTTAGTTAATAATTTTATAACCATAGCAACGTTCTAATTAACATCAGTTGACTAATAACTAACTAGAATTCTGTAAGTTAAAAGTCAACTATAATTCAATACTCAAATAATCATATTAATAATTCAATAATAATAACTTGTTAATATTTAATGACAAACTATATTGGGAATCTTATTATTAAATCTTTAATGATCACATACATCACTCTGCAACAATGTTCTCATTTATATTTTAATAATAACAAGTTATAATAAATCATCAATACCAAGAATTATTATCTCAAATAACTTATCTCTATGTACGTTGATTCAGTTAACTGATAATCTTCCAAATTATTAACCAATTCAATTTGATTAATATCTTTTACAGTACTTCGATCATTAACTAATCTCCTTTAGTGTAACTCTTTTCGTATTAGTTGATAACTATTTAAACTATTTATACTATTATTTATTAATAGTTTGTTATACCCAACAAACATTAATAAATAATAAACTTATCACAACTATAAATAATCAATCTAGAGAACTTTTACATAGAACTTCATTAGCTAACTCTTAAAACCATAAACGTATTAACCAATAACATAATAATTCAATCTTAATCCAATATCATTTAGAGTTTCTAAATTTAAATCAACATAATATCTTAATAATATTTTGTCTATATAAAAGTTGTTTGAAAAACATCCCTATCACAAACTAATAAGACTCATTGTAGATTTTAACATAAATAATCTTCAAATTCTTAACATTATCATCTTCATTAAACAACTCTAAAATTGTTTAATATATATTAAACAATATTCACTATACATTATAAAAAGCTCACTATATAAACTATATTAAAATCTCTTTTCTTTTAATTTTTTTTCATTTAAAAATCCATTTACTTAGATTGACTATTAATTAATTACACTTCTTCTACTATTAACTAATCTTAATTAAATTTGATTTAATTAGATTAGATAATAGACCATATAAAACTAATGCATATTAATAAGATTCTAATAAAGGAAGATTGCAATAATATCTTTAATTCATTTCATGGTTTGATATATTATTCTTGTGAAGTTTAAGCATAAAGTACTCTTGGTTATGGGAAATGAAGAGATATCCGTTTTTGAATAAAACAGTCTCAGTACGATGGCCATATCTCCCTAATGAACCGTTGGATCGGGCTGAAATTTAAATATGTTGGAGAGGGCCAAGTTGTGCCAATTCTGACCAGATCGATCGAATAAATTCGATCATGATTAAAAGTTATCAATGACTAAGTTCGGGTCTATCCAAAAGGCAGCGACAAGACAATTTGTGGTGAATTAAGAATTTCCTCTTAAAATAATTATTCTCTAAATTTAACCATAAATGGGTTTGTTCAGATGCATCTAAAAATATAATTGATAGAAAGATTACATCTAATCATTCAAATTTTCACCATAAAATTTCTATTTTAATTCCAAATCTTGTCTTTCTAATTTAATATAAATTCAAACCCAAACCAGATTAAAATATAATTTCTTTCTCATTTGGAACTAGGGTTTTTCTATAATTTTCTTCTCATCCAAATAAAATATCTAGATTCCAATTTCAAATAGTAGATTCAATCACAGAGAGTATTCAGACACATAAAACAGATATAATGAAGACAGGAAGAGAACGAGTGCAAAGGGAATATGAGAATATCACGAGTGCACCTGGATACTGATGCTAATTTGCCATGCCTCAGAAGTCCATAGAAAATCTCTTCCTTCTCCATTATTTGCAATTTTTCCATAAATCCAAGCCGATCAAATCCTCTAAGTGATTAGAAGTGCTAGAAGGAGCATAGAAGCAAGTAGAAAATATATGAGCATATGAATCTTCTCCCATGCATGTAAGCTTGAAGCTTCTCCTTTAGCTTGTAGCTAATGGCTTCCATTAAGCTTGTAGCTTTCATTAAACTTGTAGCTTCCATTAAGCTTTTTTTTTAAGCTTCTATGAATGCCTGAATATCAAGAGCTCTCAAGAAACATTTGGAATGCTTCTTGAAACTGCTGAAAGGTGTCACGGTACCTACAACCTGCATAAAAACCATGCATGTACAAGCACAATGTATGCTAAACTAAACAAGCAATGGCAGGAAGTGGTGCATCGTGTAGATCTCGACTAGTAGGTGACTACGACTCCCTTCCTTAACCACATCAGACACACCATACAAAAGAAAACATGCACACCATACACATGCATGTATGGGGTAAGTATCCATAAGAAAACACATATGATAATAAATCATCTTACTAATCGTCATTAATAACTGAAAGAAATGTAATGATCATCATCAATAATTGCAAACACTAAAAATAATCATTATATATACATGAAATGTAGAGTCTAAGTAATCTCATTACATAATAAACTGAATCCATAGCACAATATCTGATAATCTCAAAAGAATGATGCTAGTCAATAACATAAAACTAGCTCTAAAAGAGTTCAACAACAATAACAAAATGTGAACTAAGGGCAGGCATTACCTAAGAAATTTGTCTCTAATTAATTAAAGATTATTTAATTAGATAGAAAAAATAATTATGAGAGCATATCTCATTTTATTAAATTAAATATCTCAACAAAATCTCTCTTCAGTTCAAAAAGCTAAATTCCGAGTTCGCTATTGATAAAAAATGAGTTAAATCAGTTAACTACTTTTTCTACTCAAATTGAATCAGTTAACTCTTTATTTTACTCAAATTAAATGTGTTAACTCTATTTAATTTGGAAATCTCCCTTTATGATTGAACTTCACCTATAATCCTGACCGTCGATTCAAGTCGATCTCAACTGTTGATGAATTCCAAGAAAGTCTATTTAAGAGACCCTCATATCTTCATTTTGAGAGGTTGAATGAAAATTTGCATCGAGTTGTTGCTAGAATTCATACTCACATTTGCTCATATTCACATACGCAAAGATCAAGATTGACCAAAAGTTGACCAGATTTAACCACGGTTGACTTGAGTTGACTAGTTTTGAAAAAAATATAAAAATAATTAAAAGAAATTATTTAATTAAATAGAGTACTTACTTGTAGTTAATTAAACAAATTTATTTAATTAAATGAAGCCATTCCTAATTAATTAAATGAAGTTATTTAATTAAATAAGAAAAGTGTCTCTAATTAATTAAAGATTATTTAATTAAATAAAAAAATTAATTATAAGAGCATATCTTATTTTATTAAATTAAATATCTCAACAAAATCTCTCTTCAGTTCAAAAAGGAAAATTTTCAGTTCACTATTGATAAAAACGAGTTAAATCAGTTAACTCCTTTTTCTACTCAAATTGAATCAGTTAACTCCTTATTTTACTCAAATTAAATCTGTTAACTCCCTTTAATTTGAAAATCTCCCTTTATGACTGAACTTCACCTTTAATCCTGACTGTTGATTGAAATCGATCTCAACTGTTGATGAATTCTAGGAAAGTCTATTTAAGAGACCCTCATCTATTCATTTTGAAAGGTTGAATGAGAATTTGCATCGAGTTGTTACTACAATTCATATTCACATTTGCTCATATTCACATATGCAAAGATCAAATTTAACCAAAAGTTGACCAGATTTAACCATAGTTGACTTGAGTTGACTAGTTTCGAAAAAAAATTGAAATAATTAAACAAAATTATTTAATTAAATGGAGTACTTACTTCTAATTAATTAAACAAAGTTATTTAATAAATGAGAATCCATTCCTAATTAATTAAATCAAGTTATTTAATTAAATAAGAAAAGTGTCTCTAACTAATTAAAGATTATTTAATTAAATAGAAAAAGTAATTATGAGAGCATATCTCATTTTATTAAATTAAATATCTCAACAAAATCTCTCTTCAGTTCAAAAAGGGAAATTTTCAGTTCACTATTGATCAAAAATGAGTTAAATCAGTTAACTCCTTTTTCTACTGAAATTGAATACATTAACTCTTGATTTTACTGAAATTAAATCTATTAACTCCCTTTAATTTGGAAATCTCCCTTTATGACTGAACTTCACCTTTAATCTTGACCGTTGATTGAAATCGATCTCAACTGTTAATGAATTTCAAGAAAGTCTATTTAAGAGAACCTCATCTCTTTATTTTGAAAGGTTGAATGAGAATTTGCATCGAGTTGTTGCTGGAATTCATAATCACATTTGCTCATATTCACATAAGTAAAGGTCAAGTTTGACCAAAAATTGATCAGATCTAACTACGGTTGACTTGAGTTGATTAGTTTTGTAAAGAATTTTAAAATAATTAAACAAAATTATTTAATTAAATGGAGTACTTACTTCTAATTAATTAAACAAAGTTATTTAATCAAATGAGAAGGCATTCCTAATTAATTAAATGAAGTTATTTAATTAAATAAGAAAAGTATACCTAGTTAATTAAAGATTATTTAATTAAATAGAAAATGTAATTATGAGAGCATATCTCATTTTATTAAATTAAATATCTCAACAAAATCTCTCTTCAATTCAAACAGGAAAATTTCCAGTTCACTATTAATCAAAAATCAGTTAAATTAGTTAACTCCTTTTCTACTCAAATTAGATCAGTTAACTCCTTATTTTACTCAAATCAAATTTGTTAACTCCCTTTAATTTGGAAATCTCCCTTTATGACTGAACTTCACCTTTAATCTTGACCGTTCATTGAAATCGATCTCAACTATTGATCAATTCTAAGAAAGTCTATTTAAGAGACCCTCATCTCTTCATTTTGAAAGGTTGAATGAGAATTTGCATCGAGTTGTTGTTGGAATTCATACTCACATTTGCTCATATTCACATACGCAAAGATCAAGTTTGACCAAAAGTTGATCAGATTTAACCGCGGTTGACTTGAGTTGACTAGTTTCAAAAAGAATTTTGAAATAATTAAACAAAATTATTTAATTAAATGGAGTACTTACTTTTAATTAATTAAAAAAGGTTATTTAATTAAATGAGAAGCCATTCCTAATTAATTAAATGATGTTATGTAATTAAATAAGAAAAGTGTCTCTAATTAATTAAAGATTATTTAATTAAACAGAAAAAGTAATTATGAGAGCGTATCTTATTTTATTAAATTAATTATCTAAACAAAATCTCTTTTCAGTTCAAAAAGGGAAATTTTGAGTTCACTATTGATCAAAAATGAGTTAAATCTGTTAACTCCTTTTTCTACTCAAATTGAATCAGTTAACTCTTTATTTTACTCAAATTAAATTTGTTAACTCCCTTTAATTTGAAAATCTCCCTTTATGACTGAATTTCACCTTTAATCCTGACCGTTGATTGAAATCGATCTAAACCGTTGATCAATTCCAAAAAAGTCTATTTAAGAGACCCTCATCTCTTCATTTTGAAAGGTTGAATGAAAATTTGCATCGAGTTGTTACTTGAATTTATATTCACATTTGCTCATATTCACATACACAAAGATAAAGTTTGACCAAAAGTTGACTAGATTTAACCACGGTTGACTTGAGTTGACTAGTTTTGAAAAGAATTTTAAAATAATTAGACGAAATTATTTAATTAAATGGAGTACTTACTTCTAATTAATTAAACAAATTTATTTAATTAAATGAAGCCATTCCTAATTAATTAAATGAAGTTATTTAATTAAATAAGAAAAGTGTCTCTAATTAATTAAAGATTATTTAATTAAATAAAAAAATTAATTATGAGAGCATATTTTATTTTATTAAATTAAATATCTCAAAAAAATTTCTCTTCAGTTCAAAAAGGGAAACTTTTAGTTCACTATTGATCAAAAATGAGTTAAATCAGTTAACTCCTTTTTCTACTCAAATTGAATCAATTAACTCCTTATTTTACTCAAACTAAATCTGTTAACTTCTTTTAATTTGAAAATCTCCCTTTATGACTGAACTTCACCTTTAATATTGATTGTTGATTGAAATCAATCTCAACCGTTGATGAATTCTAGGAAAGTCTATTTAAGAGACCCTCATCTATTTATTTTGAAAGGTTGAATGAGAATTTGCATTGAGTTGTTGCTAGAATTCATACTCACATTTGCTCATATTCACATACGCAAAGATCAAGTTTGACCAAAAGTTGACTAGATTTAACCACGGTTGACTTGAGTTGACTAGTTTGAAAAAAAAATTGAAATAATTAAAAAAAATTATTTAATTAAATGGAGTAATTACTTCTAATTAATTAAACAAAGTTATTTAATAAATGAGAAGCCATTCCAAATTAATTAAATGAAGTTATTTAATTAAATAAGTAAAGTGTCTCTAACTAATTAAAGATTATTTAATTAAATAGAAAAAGTAACTATGAGAGCATATCTCATTTTATTAAATTAAATATCTCAAAAAAATCTCTCTTCAGTTCAAAAAGGGAAATTTTCAGTTCACTATTGATCAAAAATGAGTTAAATGAGTTAACTCTTTTTTCTACTCAAATTGAATCAGTTAACTCCTTATTTTAATCAAATTAAATCTATTAACTCCCTTTAATTTGAAAATCTCCTTTTATGACTGAACTTTACCTTTAATCTTGGCTGTTGATTGAAATCGATCTCAACTGTAGATGAATTTCGGGAAAGTCTATTTAAGAGACCCTCATCTCTTTATTTTGAAAAGTTGAATGAGAATTTGCATCGAATTGTTGCTGAAATTCATACTCACATATTCTCATATTCACATAAGTAAAGATCAAGTTTCACCAAAAATTCATCAGATTTAACCACGGTTGACTTGAGTTGACTAGTTTCGAAAAGAATTTTGAAATAATTAAACGAAATTATTTAATTAAATAGAGTATTTACTTCTAATTAATTAAACAAAGTTATTAAATTAAATCATAAGCCATTCCTAATTAATTAAATAAATTTATTTAATTAAATAAAAAAAGTATTTCTAATTAATTAAAGATTATTTAATTAAATAGAAAAAGTAATTATGAGAGCGTATCTCATTTTATTAAATTAAATATCTCAACAAAATCTCTCTTCAGTTCAAAAAGGGAAATTTTCAGTTCACTATTAATCAAAAATGAGTTAAATTAGTTAACTCATTTTTTATTCAAATTGAATTAGTTAACTCCTTATTTTACTCAAATTAAATCTATTAACTTCCTTTAATATGGAAATCCCCCTTGATGACTGAACTTCACCTTTAATCTTGATCGTTCATTGAAATCGATCTCAACTATTGATGAATTCCAAGAAAGTCTATTTAAGAGACCCTCATCTCTTCATTTTGAAAGGTTGAATGAGAATTTGCATTGACTTGTTGTTAGAATTCATACTCACATTTGCTCATATTCACATACGCAAAGATCAAGTTTGACTAAAAGTTGATCAGATTTAACCACGGTTGACTTGAGTTGACTAGTTTCGAAAAGAATTTTTAAATAATTAAACAAAATTATTTAATTAAATGGAGTACTTATAATTAAATAAACAAAGTTATTTAATTAAATGAGAAGCCATTCTTAATTAATTAAATGAAGTTATGTAATTAAATAAGAAAAGTGTCTCTAATTAATTAAAGATTATTTAATTAAATTGAAAAAGTAATTATGAGAGCATATCTTATTTTATTAAATTAAATATCTCAACAAATTCTCTCTTCAGTTCAAAAAGGGAAATTTCGAGTTCACTATTGATCAAAAATGAGTTAAATCAGTTAACTCCTTTTTCTACTCAAATTGAATCAGTTAACTAATTATTTTACTGAAATTAAATCTGTTAACTCCCTTTCATTTGGAAATCTCCCTTTATGACTGAACTTCACCTTTAATCTTGACCGTTGATTGAAATCGATCTCAACCGTTGATGAATTCAAAAAAAGTCTATTTAAGAGACTCTCATCTCTTCATTTTGAAAGGTTGAATAAAAATTTGCATCGAGTTGTTGCTTGAATTTATACTCACATTTGCTCATATTCACATACGCAAAGATCAACTTTGACCAAAAGTTGACCTCATTTAACCACGGTTGACTTGAGTTGACTAGTTTTGAAAAGAAATAATTAAATTAAATTATTTAATTAAATGGAGTACTTACTTCTAATTAATTAAACAAAGTTATTTAATTAAATGAGAAGCCATTTCTAATAAATTAAATAAAATTATTTAATTAAATAAGAAAAGTGTCTCTAATTAATTAACGATTATTTAATTAAATAGTAAAAGTAATTATGAGAGCATATCTCATTTTATTAAATTAAATATCTCAACAAAATCTCTTTTCAGTTCGAAAAGAGAAATTTTCAGTTCACTATTGATAAAAAATGAGTTAAATGAGTTAACTCCTTTTTCTACTCAAATTGAATCAGTTCACTATTGATTAAAAATGAGGTAAATCAGTTAACTCTATTTTCTACTCAAATTGAATCTGTTAACTCCATTTAATTTGAAAATCTCCCTTTATGACTGAAGTACACCTTTAATCCTAACCGTTGATTGAAATCGATCTCAACTGTTGATGAATTAAAAAAAAGTCTATTTAAGAGACCCTCATCCCTTCATTTTGAAAGGTTGAATGAGAATTTGCATCGAATTGTTGCTGGAATTCATAGTCACATTTGCTCATATTCACATACGCAAAGATCAAGTTTACCAAAAGTTGACAAGATTTAACCACGGTTGACTTGAGTTGACTAGTTTCAAAAAGAATTTTAAAATCATTAAATAAATTTATTTAATTAAATGGAGTACTTACTTGTAATTAATTAAACAAAGTTATTTAATTAAATGAGAAGCCATTCCTAATTAATTAAATGAAGTTACTTAGTTAAATAAGAAAAGCGTCTCTAATTAATTAAAGATTATTTAATTAAATAGAAAAAGTTATTATGAGATCATATCTCATTTTATTAAATTAAATATCTCAACAAAATCTCTCTTCGGTTCAAAAAGGGAAATTTCCAGTTCACTATTGATCAAAAATGAGTTAAATCAGTTAACTCCTTTTTCTACTCAAATTGAATCAGTTAACTCATTATTTTACTCAAATTAAATCTGTTAACTACCTTTAATTTGGAAATCTCCCTTTATGACTGAACTTCACTTTTAATCCTGACCGTTGATTGAAATCGATCTCAACCGTTGATGAATTACAGGAAAGTCTATTTAAGAGACCCTCATTTCTTCATTTTTAAATGTTGAATGAGAATTTGCATCGAATTGTTGCTGAAATTCATACTCACATTTCCTCATATTCACATACGCAAAGATCAAGTTTGACCAAAAGTTTACCAGATTTTACCACGGTTGACTTGAGTTGACTAGTTTCGAAAAGAATTTTGAAATAATTAAACAAAATTATTTAATTAAATGGAGTACTTACTTCTAATTAACTAAACAAATTTATTTAATTAAATGAGAAGCCATTCCTAATTAATTAAATGAATTTATTTAATTAAATAAGAAGAGTGTCTCTAATTAATTAAAGATTATTTAATTAAATAGAAAAAGTAATTATGAGAGCATATCTCATTTGATTAAATTAAATATCTCAACAAAATCTCTCTTCAATTCAAAAAGGGAAATTTCTGGTTCACTACTGATAAAAAATGAGTTAAATCAGTTAACTCCTTTTTCTACTCAAATTGAATTTGATAACTCCTTATTTTGCTCAAATTAAATCTGTTAACTCCCTTTAATTTGGAAATCTCCTTTTATGACTGAACTTCACTTTTAATCCTGACCGTTGATTGAAATCGATCTCAACTATTGATGAATTTCAAGAAAGTCTATTTAAGAGACCCTCATCTCTTAATTTTGAAAGGTTGAATGAGAATTTGCATCAAATTGTTGCTAGAATTCATACTTACATTTGCTCATATTCACATATGCAAAGATCAAGTTTGACCAAAAGTTGACCAGATTTAACCACGGTTGACTTAAGTTGACTAGTTTTGAAAAGAATTTTGAAATAATTAAATGGAGTACTTACTTGTAATTAATTAAACAAAGTTATTTAATTAAATGAGAAGCCATTCCTAATTAATTAAATGAAGTTATTTAATTAAATAAGAAAAGTGTCTCTAATTAATTAAAGATTATTTAATTAAATAAAAAAAGTAATTATGAGAGCATATTTCATTTTATTAAATTAAATATTTCAACAAAATCTCTCTTCAGTTCAAAAATGGAAATTTCTAGTTCACTATTGATCAAAAATGAGTTAAATCAGTTAACTCCTTTTTCTACTCAAATTGAATCAGTTAACTCTTTATTTTACTCAAATTAATTCTGTTAACTGCCTTTAATTTGGAAATCTCCCTTTATGACTGAACTTCACCTTTAATCCTGTCCGTTGATTGAAATCGATCTCAACCGTTGATGAATTCCAAGAAAGTCTATTTAAGAGACCCTCATCTCTTCATTTGAAAAGGTTGAATGAGAATTTGCATTGAATTGTTGCTGGAATTCATACTCACATTTGTTCATGTTCATATACGCAAAGATCAAGTTTGACCAAAATTTGACCAAATTTAACCATGGTTGACTTGAGTTGACTAGTTTTTAAAAAAAATTTGAAATAACTAAACGAAATTATTTAATTAAATGGAGTACTTACTTCTATACTTGTGAAATGTGGGCCTCTGAACTTCACAGACACTTCAACACAGTCATTGTATGCGGATTCATCCCGAAATGAACATTGGATTGTTCATCCGAAAATCAGCCCTGGAAAGCGACCTGTTACCTTCTATCTAAAGGAAATTGCTTGTCAGATATCCTCAGATTCGAGGTGTTTAAGCAACCAGACCCTTTAAGAATAAAGGATTTGAAAGAAAATATGACTAATCTATAAGAGAATGCAGATTAATCTAGAATGAAAGATGCAATGTAATCTAAGAGCAAATAAAGCAAACTAGATTAAGGATATGCATGAATAAACTAAAATGAGATTAAACTAAGAATGAGAATGCATGCAAGAAATGTAAGTAAAAAAGTATGAGCAAATGTGAGTATGAATTCCAGCAGCAATTCGATGCAAATTCTCCAAATTCATCCTCCTTGAAATGAAGAGGGAGGGGTCTCTTAAATAGATTTTCCTGGAATCCATCAACGGTTGAGATCGATTTCAATCAATGGTGAGGATTGAAGATGAAGTTCAGTCATTATTACCTCTTACGCATGTCCCTGTTTGATTTACTCGTCATAGATTCTTTGCTTTAAGTGGGTTGAGGAATCTTATGACGTGTCATAGATTCTCTTCCAAATTTAATTTAATAAAATGAGATATGCTCTCGTAATTACCTTTTTCATTTAATTAAATAATTTTATTTAATTAATAAAAGATGTTTTTCTCATTTAATTAAATAACTTTATTTAATTAATTAGCAATGACTTCCCATTTAATTAAATAACTCCATTTAATTAATTAGAAATAGCTTTCTCCATTTAATTAAATAATTTTGTTTAATTAATTAAAATAGGCACATTTATTAAATTAAGTAAATTTAACTCCATATTACATTAGCCTTAGGATATGATTTAGTTTAATTAAAGTATAAATACTCAGTAATTAAATTAAATATTAATCAATAGGTTTAATGTGACTAATATGATTCAATACTATAGGAATTAAATAAAGAGTATGATGAATGCAGATTTGGGTTTTCTACATCTGACAATTAAGTCAAGTAGCGAGTAGTCGAATAAGAATTGCTTATTAGAATAGGTCTTAAGATTGATAAAAAATAGATCAAAATTGGTTAAAATGGCAATGAGCCAATTTTGGGGTATTACATTTTGCCCCTCTTTGAATGAATGTGCAAGCAGCATGTTCAATTCAAAGAAAATCAAAAAAGCGTGATGCGAAGATTAAGAGAACGAGATTGGTTCTGTAATTGATGACATGGAGACCAATTGATAAGATTTTAAGGACCATCTCTAGAATAGAGTTTAATCCCAAGGAATCTAGGCAGAGTACCTAGATACCCTAGATTGAAAGCATTTAGAAGATTATCTCCAAAATAGAGCTTAACCTTCAAGGATCCAGATAGAACACCTAAATACCTGAGATTGAAAGTATTTAGAAGATTATCTCCAGAACGGAGCTTAACCTTCAAAGATCTAGATAGAACACCTAGATACCTGAGATTGATAAGAATTTAGAAGATTATCTCCAGAATGGAGCTTAACCTTCAAGGATCCAGATAGAACACCTAGATAACTAAGATTGATAAGCATTTAGAAGATTATCTCCAGAACGAAGCTTAACCTTCAAGGATCCAGATAGAACACCGAGATACCTGAGATTGATAAGCATTTAGAAGATTATCTCTAGAACGGAGCTTAACCTTCAAGGATCCAGATAGAACACCTAGATACCTAAGATTGAAAAAATTTAGAGGATTATCTCCAGAACGGAGCTTAACCTTCAAGGATCCAGATAGAACACCTAGATACCTGAGATTGAAAGCATTTAGAAGATTATCTCTAGAACGGAGCTTAACCTCCAAGGATCCAAATAGAACACCTAGATACCTGAGATTGAAAGCATTTAGAAGATTATCTCCAGAACGGAGCTTAACCTTCAAGGATCCAGATAGAACACCTAGATACCTGAGATTGATAAAAGATAACAAGGTCCAATCATGACTCGTAGAATCATCCCCAAAACAAGGCTTGATCCTTAGGAGTTGGGTTTTAGACTGTCCCAATACCTATCCATCAGACTCAGATCAAAAATGTTATAAGATGTGATCAAATGATGAAAAGATGAAGTAGATGACAAAGATGCCAGATAAGAGGGAGCAAGATGCCCCAAGTGATGAGATGCCCCAAGTGACGAGGACATAAGATGGGAACGAGATGCCCTAAGCAATAAGTATTCAATGATGTAATCATCCTGCCCCCTCAGGAGCGAAATCGAAAGATGACACACCAGAAATATGATGTGAAGTAGTATATCAATTTTGAGATTCAACAGAATGTAGAAGAGATCAGAACAATCTAAAGAAAATATGAGGAGATCAGAATGATCAGAAGAAATTGAAGAGATCAGAATGATCTGAAGAAAATTTGAAGAGATTAGAATGATCTAAAGACATTGGAAAGTTGATCCGAAGTGATTTCGAGGTCCAAAAGACCAAGTTTGAGTTGAAAAGATTCCAAGAATCACAAAGTATCCAAAAAATTTGGACTGCACAAGTGTTCAATCACATTGGTCCCAAAATTTTAAAATGCAGTTTTGAGTGACTTAAGTGTAGCAGATTTTGAATTCAATCCCGAAAATGGGTTTAGAGCAACCAAAGTACCCAAAAGAGTGATTAATCAATCATTTGTGCAGTCGTGAAGAACATGATGCTTTGAAGAGATCTGCAGTCCCTCATCAGAGAAGGTGAAAGTAGATTTGCAATTGAATCACATGCTTATGCAAGTGAAGTATGTAATGCAAGAATATATTAAATGCAACCCTAGGCTAGATGCAACCTTAAACTAGATGCAACCCTAGGTCTGGTTACCAAGCCTCGACAATTTATCATCACCGGATATCTAACAAAGCTCGTGGGTTATACAATTCCCACTGACATTGCAATTATGAAAATATGAATATAACATACGTTATTGTTTTGTCAATATTAAATGTAAGCATTCGAGGCACAAGAAGCCAGAATGACTAGAACATTTGTCCCTTTTAATGTAGCAAGTTAACATAAGCATCAAAGCATAAACGCTAAGATGACCTAAATGTTTCTTGTGTAATAGGCACACCAAACACACGGGAGATCTTTCTTATGCTAAGTATTTAGTATTCATTCTGTCCGCAATGACCCTTGCATTCGTAACCTGAGATAGAAGTGTGCTAAATATACTCGCAGTGACCCGTACGTTCACTTAGCAAGATGAGTATTAGTATTTACTATAGCATGAAGAGTTCACTCCAACAAACAAGGAGAAGAACCAACATTATTGATGTATTCATATAAAAGGAGTCGAGGTACACATGACCATCCAATACGAGATGGAGGCTCTTATAGTGGACACCCCTTTTATAGGAATAGATCAACTTATTGGAACTAAACCGCAAATAGAAAGCAAAGAAAAGATCATGCCCCCAGTCATTACTTCTCTAGTCAAAGATGACATCATCGAGTTGCTCGAAGGGATATGATAAAGAAAAAAAAAGCAAACAAAAAAAATGCTCAACATATCCAAACAAGTATATCATTTTTGAGTTCATTGTTTTCGGGATTGATGTCAAGTGTCGATGTCCAAAATACATTCGAAAGAAATCTCTTCAGTAGGGTGACAATAGTAGGCAGACGCAGTCAAAATGACTAGTGACTGATGTCAAAGAGGAATCTTCACGATCAAGAACCTAAAGAGGACTAGGCAACAGTAGATAGACACAGCTTGAATGACCGGTGACTGACGCAAGAGAGATCTTCCATAAAGGAATCTAGAGACATGAACTTAGCAACAATAGGTAGACACAGCTGAAACAACTGGTGACTATTGCGAAAGAGATTCTATGAGGAGAATCTTGAAGAGAGTGGCACTAGTGATATTAGGGAGACACAATGAGGACCACTGGTGACTATCGCGAAAGAGATTTTATGAGGAGAACCTTGAAAAGAGTGACACTAGTGACAGTAGGCAGACGCAGTTGAAACAACTGGTGACTATCGCGAAAGAGATTCTATGAGGAGAACCTCGAAAAGAGTGACACTAGCGACAGTAGGTAGACACAGTTGAAACAACTGGTGACTATCGCGAAAGAGATTTTATGAGGAGGACCTCGAAAAGAGTGACACTAGCGATAGTAGGCAGACGCAGTTGAAACAGCTGGTGACTATTGCGAAAGAGATTCTATGAGGAGAACCTCAGAAAGAGTGACACTAAGGGGGGATGCCCCGAGCTCTAACAAGACTCAATCCATGGATACATGAGCAGGAAAAGCAGGAAAGAAAAAGTGTGAAAGCGACTGTACAGAATAGCTAGAACATGCGCTGCAAGATGAAGCATTGGGAACAAGAGGCGCCTGTTTACCAGGTTTTCACCTTCTTGGCAAGATTTTCTTTTTTTTTTTTTTTTTTTTTTGCTACCATGATGCCTGTTTCCAGGTTTTCACCAATGGCACTTTTCTTGTTTTTCAGTTTTTTTGTATTTTTCTCTTTTTTCTCTTTTTTTTGTATTTTTCTCTTTTTTTATTTTTTTGGTGTTACCAAGGCACCTATTTGCTAGGTTTTCACTAGGGTAACAATTTTTTTCAGGACTTTTTCTGATTTTTAGGATTTTTTTCAGAGATTACTAGCTCTCAAGAAGGATCACCTTGATTTTGTTTCAGTGTCTAGCAAGGTGTAGGACAAGATGTAGTAGCAAGCGAGTGGATAAGAAGAGATGGATAGGCAAGGAATGTGAAGTGGTGAATGTTACCCTCAAGGAAAGCCTTCACAAGATTACCCAAGCTAGGGAAAAGGATATAAGCTCACGGTGTAATGAAGGCTATCATGTAAGTAACCAAAGAAAATGACCATGTCAAGTGATTGCTAAGAACTGAGTTTTCTTCTTTCTTTCGTTGATCATGACCAAAGGGTTAACTGAATAGGAAAAAAAAGTTTGTTATGGAGGTTATGAGTGAATGACTTCAGGAATGAGGACATTTGAAGGATAGGCAAGATCATGATAGGATGTCATGGATGGAAGAATTACGCATGACACCTGTTTGCCAGGTTTTCATCATGGTACTTATCCAAGGTGCCACAAGAAGTGGTTTTCACCATAGGACGAATTTATTTATATCTATGCATGTATGCTATGTATGTATGTATGCATGGATGCATACATACATACATACATACATATACGTATGTATGATGCATGCATGCATGTGTGTGTGTCAATACATACATACATACATGCATACATGTATATATGTATGTATACATATATACACATCCATACATACATGTATGCATACATACATATACGTATGTATGATGCATGCATGCATGCATGTGTGTGTATGTATGTATACATGCATGCATACATACATACATATATGTATGTATGATGCATGCATGCATACATATATGTATGCAATATACATACATACATGTATGTATGTATGTATGTGTATGTATGTATGCATGCATGTATGGATGCATGCATGGATACATACATACATATACATATACATATGCATGCATACATACATACATATACATATACATATACATACATATACATATGCATATTCATATACATATATGTATGCATGCATGTATACATGCATGGATACATGGATGTACGGATGCATCCATCCATGCATGCATCCATGGACGCATACATACATCCCTACATCTATGTATACATGCATACATACATAAATACATGTATCTATCGATGTATGCATGATGCATGCATACATGTATACATAAATAGATACATGTATGTATACATAGATGCATGTATGCATGCATATGCAATATGTATGTATACGTAGATACATGTATGTATGGATGGATGCATTCATACATGTATACATACATATTGCATACATAGATATATACATATACCTATGTATACATTGCATACATGCATAGATATATCTATGCATTCATGCATGTATATATATATATATATATGCATGCATGCATATCTATGGATGTATGCAATATATACATAGATATATGTATGTATGGATGCATACATTCATACATACATGTATACATGTATATATCTTGTATGCATGCATACATGCATGCATTCATCTATGCATCCATGGATGCATACATCCATGCATGCATCTATGTATACATGCATACATACATGTATGTATTGATGTATATATATGCATGCATACATATATGTGTATGGATGCATACATATATATGTACGCATGCATGCATCCATACATACATATATCTATATATACATTGCATGTATACATAGATATATGTATGTATGGACTTTTGCTACCAAGGCACCTGTTTCTAGGTTTTCACCAAGGCACTTTTTTTTTTCTTTTCTTTTTTGAATTTTTTGAATTTTTTGAATTTTTGGAAAGAATTCAAACCTTTCTCAAATGAGATAGCACTCCTATAAGAAAGATAAGTTATGATAAGCCAAGGCCATAGCAAGGTACGCTCAAAGATGCTGATAAGGTAATGGAGGGAGATAGTAGAAAAGGTATATGGAGGACAAGGTTTAGGCCATGGACGAGATAAATGAGATGGAAGGATAAAAGGGGGAGTATAGAAGGTGGAGTGGATAGGGTATTGAAAGGGATGTGCAAGGGGAGAAGAAAAAGTGGGCAAGATCAACATTGACACACACCTTGAAGGGTAGTGGAATGATGGAGGAAATATGGATGGAATAGATTGAGGCTTACATATATGAGGTAGAAAAGCCATTTTGGAGGAAGGTGGAGTAGAAAGTTTTGACACCTTTTTAGGAAGATGTTGGGAAGAAGATGGAGTGGAAGCCTTTGGAAACTTGAATGTCAACTTTGATTTGTTTTCAATATTCAAGTCCTTCAAAAGAGACTTAGGAATCCATATAGCTTTTGATTTTTCATTAGATGCTTTGGAATGCATTTCTTCAAGAACAAATTTAAGAATCCACATTATTTTTGTTTGAGCTCTTTGAATAGTGGACCTTTGTGGTCTCTTTTTTCTTTTTTTCTTCTTGACATTCACATGTCGATTAGAGGAGACATAGTGAACTTTTGAGGATGGATTCATGCACTTGTGTTTGAGTTGATCATCCAAATTGCTTCCAAAGGACTTGGGACTTGTGGATGAATGAGGCCAATATGATTGGTTTGGATGGAAAGGTGAATGTGAAGAGTTCAAGTATGTGTATCTTTGTTGATCTTGGGGTAGGGTAGGAAGAACGTGTAATGAGCTAGTAGTGGCAATATGAGATAGAGGAACATAAGGTCCCAATATGGATGGAAGACTTGAATGTTTTAGCTTGGATGGGTAGGGACCAAGGATAGATTTAGAAGATGTGAATGGACCATGAGTAGGGATATCAACATCTTTAGAGTGAGCAATATGACCAAAGTCATCAATAGATTTATGAATAACTGTTATAGGAGCAATACCTTTGGTGAGAGTATTTAAAGCTTGAGCATAGTTTGGAAGTGAATGTAGCAAGGTAGAATAAGAGAGCGAGGAAACACTTTTCTCTTCAAAAGGAATTTTAGGTAACATAGGAAAAGTATCCTTCTCTTGGTCTTTTATAATCTCCTTAAGGACAGTGGAAGGAATATCTTGATCTTTCTTAGTAGAGGTGCATGACATGGGAGATGGAGGACTATGTGGCTTTTGAGATGGAGGCACGAGATCTTGGAAGACTTGAAAGGGGATGAAGGAATATTGGTCTTGATTAACACTTTTTTCTTCATCATTTAAGTGGTCCTCTTGACATGAAACCAAATCCAAGGATGAGGGAGTATCTGAATCTATATTTGAATATATTTCTAGAGTCTCCATAACAGGCTCTTGAAGGGACAATGGAGGAATAGTTGGATTGGGGATAATAGGAGGAGCAACACATGGAGGTTTTGGATCTTTGTTTTGTGTAGTATGGGAGAGGTTTGCAGCTAAGTTAAGATTAGCTTGAGTTTCCTTTAAAGGTAGTCCTTGAGGGTACACATAGTCAACTGAGGAGTAGTGAGTTCTTTTGGTGAATATATGTTGGAAAGATTGGACAATTGAGAAAGTGGATGTATGTTGGAGGAAGTAGAAGTTGTGTTTGAATTGTTATTAGACATGGTTTCATGAGGTTGATCCTTCTTGAGAGTATAATATTTAGTAGTTGAGAGCTTAGAATTTTGAATTATACCATTGTCAAAGAGATCTTGGATCTTGTTTTTCAGCTCCTTACAATGGGAAGTTTTATGTAAATTATGTCTATGATAGACACAATAGTACTCATAAAGGAAACTCTCGCCAAAGTGAGCTTAGGTAAAGTAATGAGTTTTTCTTCAAGAAGTTCTTCCAAGATTAATTCATAAGATTTTCTAAAAGGTGTGAAATCACGCTTTGGTTTAGGTTCCCAAGGTTTGTTTTCAAAGATATTCCTAGATTTCTTGGCTGTATGTGAGGTGTTCTCAGATGTCTTGGATTCAAGATCACAAGAATGTGATTTTTGATTGTCATAGGAGGAAGGG
The DNA here is from genome assembly GCA_028749045.1 of Cupressus sempervirens. Lineage (NCBI taxonomy): Eukaryota > Viridiplantae > Streptophyta > Pinopsida > Cupressales > Cupressaceae > Cupressus > Cupressus sempervirens. The sequence continues at coordinate 665,781,554 of CM053793.1, read as the reverse complement.
AAAATTTCTCTCAAGGAGAATTTGTTTGATGATGCATTTTCCTCTTCTTTTAGTGTTTGGAGTTGAGCACTTATTGTGTCAATTTGTTTCTTCATGTTTGTAATCAGAATCCCTTCTTCCTCAATAGGAATATTGGATTTAGTGCATTTGTTGTTAGCCATTTTGATGTACTATGTTTCAAGTAGTGACAGTCAAGTTTTAGAACATAAGTCAAGTTTCCATAGTCATAGACAATGACAAAAAGCAAAAGCTTAGACAAGGACCACACTAGAACTTAGTCTCAATGGGAAAAGATAAGAGTGTTGTATACTAAGGCATGAATAGTCTGATTTGAAGGCTAGAATAGCTAAATATTATGACTATCATAACATGGAGTACAACAAGCACTAAAGGACAAGAGCAAGATAACTAAGAGACAAGACTAATTAAAGTATGGATCAAAAGTCATTAGCTAAGCGAGATGCCACTATTTGAGGAATGTTTGCAGATAGAAAAAAAATAAACTAATGCAAGAAATAGACTTGGTACAAAGCACAGATAGCTCTAACAGACTAACTTGATAGTTTAGACTCAAGATTTGACATGAAGATCCTCTAAGAAGCACATGAGAAAGTACATAGGGCCATGCAAAGACTCAAGATAGCATAAACATTTCACACGAGGATTTGCTATAGGCCACACAAAGTAGTGCAAGGTTAACTTGGATAGCATAAAGATCTCGCATGGAGATGTGCAACTGTTTGCATTAGAACTTGGACAAAGCTACCTGAAGAAGTAGTAGGACAACAAGTATTCGCACAAAATTTTGCAAACTGTGTGCAAAAATAGAAATCAGACTGATAACTAAAATAGATTTTGAAAAGACTTTGAAGATTTCAGACAATTTTGGACAAATTGTTGATTTATTGCAGTAACCAGGCAGATTAACAGGCATGTAGAACAGCAAGCAGGTGATTTCAAGCATGTCTGAAAACAATGAGCAAGGGCAAAAGCAACCTTGCGCATGAACAATCAAGTGACTTAGTTTTTGCTAATCCCTAAGAGAGCTAATTGTGTATGTTTTCAAAGAGTTTTACAATCATTGCACACATTCCTAGAAAATGAAAAAGTTTGGCCTCTCTAAGGTTTTTAGTAATGGTTTGACTCTGCAACTTTTATAACTCACAGGAGTGACCTCCAATCCCAGTGCATCGAGGTTTTGACACAGTCTGAGAACTTAATCTTCAAGAGCTTTTGGGGAGATCTGACAACCCACAATGAACCACACCCGTGGAGATTTCTTCCACAAGAATATTTATATAGCGGTTATCACTACCATGGCAAAAATGGTTATTACTGCTTGAGGTTCTGTCAATGTAGTTTGCCTTGCAAAGGGATTGTCTGCTACGGTTAACCCTCTCTAAAGGTGACTGACTCACAATAGTGTACCACAAGGGGACTTAGCTTCTAGATCCAAGGTTTTGACACCTTTTCACTAGCCCAATCAAAGCAGATAGATTAATCTGACACGCTAAACTAAGAGTATCTCTTAAAGATCTATGATATCAACTCCCAGTGATCTATCAACCTCTCCGAAGAAAGGATGCCTCAATCAACAAGTTGAAGATTCATCTATCTGTGAGATGCTCAAAGTATCGTCCCCACCTACAAGGAATCCATCGTAGAGAGGAGTTTCACTAGGAACCCACTCTCTCAAGATCCACGAATAGTTTTCATGAGGCCTAATTATTATGTGTGTACAGATGTTAATTTCTGAAAGAAAATCTATCCAAAAGCAACCAAAGAGCACAAGGTGGTACACTTAACGCTTTAACTAATGCGAGGTGAGTCCAAAGATGTAGAACATTTAACCCCTCACACAAGCCAAAACGAGTCCACAACTCAGAAACTAGTGAGTTCTAAAAAGCACAAAAGGGTTATCTAGTGGAACATTTAACGCTTCTGTCCTATAGACCCCTCCCCGTTTAACATCGTGCTAAGCTTGCAACCACAGGGTGGAATGAGGGGCTGGTGGATTAGTGAGTCCAATAACCCAAGATAGCTAATTAGATCTATCACAAGTAACTAAGCTTGCTAAATGGAAACTAATGGAGATCACAACCTAGTATCAAATTATGCATGTGTTGTAAAATGAGAACATGAAAGAAAATACACACACAAGCTTGATAAAAGAGATGTTCATTTTAGCTCCAAATGAAGCATTATCAGTCAAAGAAAATTACCTGGAAATCCTCGCAACACATCTTTTCTTTGTTGTACCTTTCGTTTACACTTGATCGCTCGCTCACAACGAACAAAGCAACAAACTCATGAATGCAATATATGTCAACTCATGCAAAATCAAGGTTAGATCTGAAAATATAATTTTTAAGATTGATGATAATTAGCAAGTAACCCAAATGAAATCCCACATTATGCATTGATTCATTGTAAAAATGAAATGCAAACTATTCATTCAATGCCTTTTTTTTTTCAATTAATTTTTGACTTAGTCATAAAGATAGGGTCTACATGATATGAATTTGGATGCAAAACTCAAAATACAGAAAAGTAACCCCTATCAAAAATTAGAGAGCATTCCAAAAATGAAATTTTTTTGAAAAGATCTTTTAATTTGTGCCCTAGGGAGTTGTTTTGTCAAAACAGACCAATTTTTGCAAATTGAATTATTGAGCCATAATATGACCTCTAAAATTAAAACACAAAGAACCAAATCTATTTAAAATTCTAAGTGAATTCCAAAACTGTAAATTTTTCCGAAAAATGTGCTAATTTATGCCTAAAAATGATTTTTTATGAAAAATTAAGAAAATATCATAAAAGCTCGAAAACATTTTAGAAAAGTCTAAAAATTGGATTAAAGCTTCTTGGATATATCATCGCCCTGCAAAAAAAAATTTAGATCAAAATCTGTATCCATTTGAAAGATATGAGCAAATCTTTCAAATTCAGGGTTTCTTTGAGTCTGCAAACATATATGCACAAAAACCAGCAAGCAAAGGTGGGTTGCCCCAAGGTGGGCACCAAAAATGTACCTATGAAATGTGGGCCTCTGAACCTCATAGACACTTCAACACAGTCATTGTATGCGGATTCATCCTGGAATGAACATTGGATTGTTCATCCGAAAATCAGCCTTGCAAAGCGACCTGTTGCCTTCTATCTAAAAAAAATTGCTTGTAAGATATCCTCAGATTCGAGGTGTTTAAGCAACCAGACCCTTTAAGAATGAAGGATTTGAAAGAAAATATGACTAATCTATATGAGAATGCAAATTAATCTAGAATGAAAGATACAATATAATCTAAGAGCAAATAAAGCAAACTAGATTAAGCATATGCATGATTAAACTAAAATGAGATTAAACTAAGAATGAGAATGCATGCAAGAAATGTAAGTAAAAAAGTATGAGCAAATGTGAGTATGAATTCCAGCAGCAATTCGATGCAAATTCTCCAAATTCATCCTCCTTGAAATGAAGAGAGAGGGGTCTCTTAAATAGATTTTCCTAGAATCCATCAACGGTTGAGATCGAATTCAACCAACGGTGAGGATTGAAGATGAAATTCAGTCATTATTACCTCTTACGCATGTCCCTGTTTGGCTTACTCATCATAGATTCTTGGCTTTAAGTGGGTTGAGGAATCTTATGACGCGTCATAGCTTCTCTTCCAAATTTAATTTAATAAAATGAGATATGCTCTCGTAATTACCTTTTTCATTTAATTAAATAATTTTATTTAATTAATAAAAGATGCTTTTCTCATTTAATTAAATAACTTCATTTAATTAATTAGCAATGACTTCCCATTTAATTAAATAACTCCATTTAATTAATTAGAAATATCTTTCTCCATTTAATTAAATAATTTTGTTTAATTAATTAAAATAGGCACATTTATTAAAGTAAATAAATTTAATTCCACAGTAAATTAGCCTTAGGATATGATTTAATTTAATTAAAGTATAAATACTTAGTAATAAAATTAAATATTAATCAATAGGTTTAATGTGACTAATATGATTCAATACTATAAAAATTAAATAAAGAGTATGATGAATGTAGATTTGGGTTTTCTACATCTGACAATTAAGTCAACTAGCGAGTAGCCGAATAAGGATTGCCTATTAGAATAGGTCTTAGGATTGATAAAAAATAGAACAGAATTGGTTGAAATGGCAATGAGCAAATTTTGGGGTATTACAACTTCTAATTAATTAAACAAAGTTATTTAATTAAATGAGAAGCCATTATTAATTAATTAAATGAAGTTATTTAATTAAATAAGAAAATTGTCTTTAATTAATTAAAGATTATTTAATTAAATAGAAAAAGTAATTATGAGAGCATATCTCATTTTATTAAATTAAATATCTCAACAAAATCTCTCTTCAGTTCAAAAAGAGAAATTTCTAGTTCACTACTGATCAAAAATGAGTTAAATCATTTAACTCATTTTTCAATTCAAATTGAATTAGTTAACTCTTTATTTTACTCAAATTAAATCTGTTAACTCCCTTTAATTTGAAAATCTCCTGTTATGACTGAACTTCACCTTTAATCCTAACCGTTGATTCAAATCGATCTCAACCGTTGATGAATTCTAGAAAAGTCTATTTAAGAGACCCTCATCTCTTCATTTTGAAAGGTTGAATGAGAATTTACATTGAATTGTTGCTAAAATTCATAATCACATTTTCTCATATTCACATACGCAAAGATCAAGTTTGACAAAAAGTTGACCAGATTTAACCACGGTTGACTTGAGTTGACTAGTTTCAAAATTTTTTTTGAAATAATTAAATGAAATTATTTAATTAAATGGAGTACTTACTTCTAATTAACTAAACAAAGTTATTTAATTAAATGAGAAGCCATTCCTAATTAATTAAATAAAGTTATTTAATTAAATAAGAAAAGTGTCTCTAATTAATTAAAGATTATTTAATAAAATAGAAAAATTAATTATGAGAGCATATCTCATTTTATTAAATTAAATATCTCACCAAAATCTCTCTTCAGTTCAAAAAGGGAAATTTCTGGTTCACTATTGATCAAAAATGAGTTAAATCAGTTAACTCCTTTTTCTACTCAAATTGAATCAGTTAACTCTTTATTTTACTCAAATTAAATCTGTTAACTCCCTTGAATTTTGAAATCTTCCTTTATGACTGAACTTCACCTTTAATCCTGACAGTTGATTGAAATCGATTTCAACCGTTGATGAATTCTAGGAAAGTGTATTTTAAGAGACCCTCATATCTTCATTTTGAAAGGTTGAATTAGAATTTGCAACGAATTGTTGCCAGAATTCATACTCACATTTTCTCGTATTCACATACGCAAAGATCAAGTTTGACCAAATGTTGACCAGATTTAACCATGGTTGACTTGAGTTGACTAGTTTAGAAATAAATTTTGAAATAATTAAACAAAATTATTTAATTAAAAGGAGTACTTACTTGTAATTAATTAAGCAAAGTTATTTAATTAAATTAGAAGCCATGCCTAACTAATTAAATGAAGTTATTTAATTAAATAAGAAAAGTGTCTCTAATTAATTAAATATTATTTATTTAAATAGAAAAAGTAATTATGAGAGCATATCTCATTTCATTAAATTAAATATCTCAACAAAATCTCTCTTCAGTTCAAAAAGCGAAATTTCCAGTTCACTATTGATAAAAAATAAGTTAAATCAGTTAACTTATTTTTCTACTCAAATTGAATCAGTTAACTCCTTATTTGACTCAAATTAAATCTGTTAACTCCCTTTAATTTGAAAATCTCCTTTTATGACTGAACTTCACCTTTAATCCTGACCGTTGATTGAAATTGATCTCAACCATTGATGAATTCTAGGAAAGTCTATTTAAGAGACCCTCATCTCTTCATTTTGAAAGGTTGAATGAGAATTTGCATCGAATTGTTGCTTGAATTCATACGCACATTTACTCATATTCACATATGCAAAGATCAAGTTTGACCAAAAGTTGACTAGATTTAACCACGGTTGACTTGAGTTGACTAGTTTCAAAATCAATTTTGAAATAATTAAATGAAATTATTTAATTAAATGGAGTACTTACTTCTAATTAATTAAACAAGGTTATTTAATTAAATGAGAAGCCATTCCTAACTAATTAAATGAAGTTATTTAATTAAATAAGAAAAGTATCTCTAATTAATTAAAGATTATTTAATTAAATAGAAAAAGTAATTAAAAGAGCATATGTCATTTTATTAAATTAAATATCTCGACAAAATCTCTCTTTAGTTCAAAAAAGGAAATTTCCAGTTCACTACTGATCAAAAATGAGTTAAATTAGTTACCTCCTTTTTCTACTCAAATTGAATCAATTAACTCTTTATTTTACTCAAATTAAATCTGCTAACTTCCTTTAATTTGGAAATCTCCCTTTGTGACCGTTGATTGAAATTGATCTCAACCATTGATGAATTCTAGGAAAGTCTATTTAAGAGACCCTCATCTCTTCATTTTGAAAGGTTGAATAAAAATTTGCATCAAATTGTTGCTGGAATTCATACTCACATTTGTTCATATTCACATATACAAAGATCAAGTTTGACCAAAAGTTGACCAGATTTAACCACGGTTGACTTGAGTTGACTAGTTTCAAATTTTTTTTTGAAATAATTGAATGAAATTATTTAATTAAATGGAGTACTTACTTCTAACTAGTTAAACAAAGCTATTTAATTAAATGAGAAGCCATTCCTAATTAATTAAATGAAGTTATTTAATTAAATAAGAAAAGTGTCTCTAATTAATTAAAGATTATTTAATTAAATAGAAAAAGTAACTATGAGAGCATATCTCATTTTATTAAATTAAATATCTCAACAAAATCTCTCTTCAGTTCAAAAAGGGAAATTTTCAGTTCACTATTGATAAAAAAAGAGTTAAATCAGATAACTCCTTTTTCTACTCAAATTGAATCAGTTAACTCCCTATTTTATTCAAATTAAATCTGTTAACTATCTTTAATTTGGAAATCTCCCTTTATGATTGAACTGCACCTTTAATCCTAACTGTTGATTGAAATCGATCTCAACCATTGATGAATTACAGGAAAGTCTATTTAAGAGACCCTCATCTCTTCATTTTGAAAGGTTGAATGAGAATTTGCATCGAATTGTTGCTAAAATTCATACTCACATTTGTTCATATTCAGATATGAAAAGATCAAGTTTGACCAGAAGTTGACCAGATTTAACCACAGTTGACTTGAGTTGACTAGTTTCGAACAGAATTTTAAAATAATTAAACGAAATTATTTAATTAAATGGAGTACTTACTTCTAATTAACTAAACAAAGTTATTTAATTAAATGAGAAGCCATTCCTAATTAATTAAATGAAGTTATTTAATTAAATAAGAAAAGTGTCCCTAATTAATTAAAGATTATTTAATTAAATAGAAAAATTAATTATGAGAGCATATCTCATTTTATTAAATTAAATATCTCAACAAAATCTCTCTTCAGATCAAAAAAGGAAATTTTCAGTTCACTATTGATAAAAAATGAGTTAAATCTGTTAACTCCCTATAATTTGGAAATCTCCCTTTGTGACTGAACTTCACCTTTAATCCTGACCATCGATTCAAATCGATCTCAACTGTTGATGAATTCCAAGAAATTCTATTTAAGAGACCCTCACCTCTTCATTTTGAAAGGTTAAATGAGAATTTGCATCGAATTGTTGCTGGAATTCATACTCACATTTGCTCATACTCACATACGTAAAGATCAAGTTAGACCAAAGTTGACCAGATTTAACCACAGTTGACATGAGTTGACTAGTTTCGAAAAAAAATTTGAAATAATTAAACAAATTTATTTAATTAAATGGAGTAGTTACTTTTAATTAACTAAACAAATTTATTTAATTAAATGAGAAGCCATTCCTATTTAATTAAATGAAGATATTTAATTAAATAAGAAAAGTGTCTTTAATTAATTAAAGATTATTTAATTAAATAGAAAAGGTAATTATGAGAGCATATCTCATTTTGTTAAATTAAATATCTCAACAAAATCTCTCTTCAGTTCAAAAAGGGAAATTTCCAGTTAAATATTGATAAAAAATGAGTTATATCAGTTAACTCCATTTTCTACTCAAATTGAATCAGTTAACTCCTTATTTTACTCAAATTAAATCTGTTAACTCCCTTTCTTTTGGAAATCTGCCTTTATGACTGAACTTCACCTTTAATCCTGACTGTTGATTGAAATCGATCTCAGTTGTTGATGAATTCCAAGAAAGTCTATTTAAGAGACCCTCATCTCTTCATTTTAAAAGGTTGAATGAGAATTTGCATCGAATTGTTGCTAGAATTCATACTCACATTTGCTCATATTCACGTATGCAAAGATCAAGTTTGACCAAAAGTTGACCAGATTTAACCATGGTTGACTTGAGTTGACTGGTTTCGAAAAGAATTTTGAAATAATTAAATGAAAGTATTTAATTAAATGGAGAACTTACTTCAAATTAACTAAACAAAGTTATTTAATTAAATGAGACGCCATTCCTAATTAATTAAATGAAGTTATTTAATTAAATAAGCAAAGTGTCTCTAATTCATTAAAGATTATTTAATTAAATAGAAAAAGTAATTATGAGAGCATATCTCACTTTGTTAAATTAAATATCTCAACAAAATCACTCTTCAGTTCAAATAAGGAAATTTGCAGTTCACTGTTGATAAAAAATGAGTTAAATTAGTAAACTCCTCTTTCTACTCGAATTGAATCAGTTAACTCCTTATGTTACTCAAATTAAATCTGTTAACTCCTTTTAATTTGGAAATCTCCCTTTATGACTGAACTTCACCTTTAATCTTGATCGTTGATTGACATCGATCTCAACCGTTGATGAATTCCAGGGAAGTCTATTTAAGAGACCGACATCTCTTCACTTTGAAAGGTTGAATGAGAATTTGTATCGAATTGTTGCTGAAATTCATACTCACATTTGCTCATATTCACATAGGCAAAGATCAAGTTTGACCAAAAGTTGACCAAATTTAACCACGGTTGACTTGAGTTAACTAGTTTCAAAATTTTTTTTGAAATAATTAAACGAAATTATTTAATTAAATGGAGTACTTACTTCTAATTAACTAAACAAAGTTATTTAATTAAATGAGAAGCCATTCCTAATTAATTAAATGAAGTTATTTAATTAAATAAGAAAAGTGTCTCTAATTACTTAAAGATTATTTAATTAAATAGAAATAGTAATTATGAGAGCATATCTCATTTTATTAAATTAAATATCTCAACAAAATCTCTCTTCAGTTCAAAAAGAGAAATTCCTAATTCACTATTGATCAAAAATGAGTTAAATCAGTTAACTCTTTTTTCTACTCAAATTGAATCAGTTAACTCCTTATTTTAATTAAATTAAATCTGTTAACTCCCTTTAATTTGGAAATTTCCCTTTATGAATGAACTTTATTTTTAATCCTGACTGTTGATTGAAATTGATCTCAACCGTTGATGAATTCCAGGAAAGTCTATTTAAGAGACCCTCATCTCTTCATTTTGAAAGGTTGAATAAGAATTTGCATCTAATTTTTGCTGAAATTCATAATCACATTTGCTCATATTCACATACGCAAAGATCAAGTTTGACCAAAAGCTGACTAGATTTAACCATGGTTGACTTGAGTTGACTAGTTTTGAAAAGAATTTTGAAATAATTAAATGAATTTATTTCATTAAATGGAGTACTTACTTCTAATTAACTAAACAAAGTTATTTAATTAAATGAGAAGTCATTCCTAATTAATTAAATGAAGTTATTTAATTAAATAAGAAAAGTGTCTCTAATTAATTAAAGATTATTTAATTAAATAGAAAAAGTAATTATTAGAGCATGTCTCATTTTATTAAATTAAATATCTCAACAAAATCTCTCTCTAGTTGAAAAAGGTAAATTTCTAGTTCACTATTGATCAAAAATGAGTTAAATCAGTTAACTCCTTTTTCTACTCAAATTGAATCAGTTAACTCCTTATTTTACTCAAATTAAATCTGTTAACTCCCTTTAATTTGGAAATCTCTCTTTATGATTGAACTTCACCTTTAATCCTGACCGTTGATTGAAATCGATCTCAATCATTGATGAATTCCAACAAAGTCTATTTAAGAGACCCTCATCTCTTCATTTTGAAAGGTTGAATGAGAATTGAAATCAAATTGTTGCTGGAATTCATACTCACATTTGCTCATATTCACATACGTAAAGATCAAGTTTCACCAAAACTTGACCAGATTTAACCACGGTTGACTTGAGTTGACTAGTTTCAAAAAGAATTTTGAAATAATTAAATGAAATTATTTAATTAAATTGTGTACTTACTACTAATTAATTAAATAAAGTTATTTAATTAAATGAGAAGCCATTCCTAATTAATTAAATGAAGTTATTTAATTAAATAAGAAAAGTGTCTCGGATTAATTAAAGATTATTTAATTAAATACAAAAATTAATTATGAGAGCATATCTCATTTAATTATATTAAATATCTCAACAAAATGTCTCTTCAGTTCAAAAAGGGAAATTTTTAGTTCACTATTGATAAAAAATGAGTTAAATCAGTTAACTCCTTTTTCTAGTCAAATTGAATTAGTTAACTCCTTATTTTACTCAAATTAAATCTGTTAACTCCCTTTAATTTAGAAATTTCCCTTTATGACTGAACTTCATTTTTAATCCTGACTGTTGATTGAAATCGATCTGAACCGTTGACGAATTCCAGGAAAGTCTATTTAAGAGACCCTCATCTCTTCATTTTCAAAGATTGAATGAGAATTTGCATCAAATTTTTGCTAGAATTCATACTCACATTTGCTCATATTCACATACGCAAAGATCAAGTTTGACAAAAAGTTGACCAGATTTAACCACGGATGACTTGAGTTGACTAGTTTCGAAAAGAATTTTTAAATAATTAAACGAAATTATTTAATTAAATGGAGTACTTACTTCTAATTAACTAAACAAAGTTATTTGATTAAATGAAAAGTCATTCCTAATTAATTAAATGAAGTGATTTAATTAAATAAAAAAAGTGTCTCTGATTAATTAAAGAGTATGTAATTAAATAGAAAAAGTAATTATGAGAGCATATCGCATTTTATTAAATGAAATATCTCAACAAAATCTCTTTTCAGTTCAAAAAGGGAAATTTTCAGTTCACTATTGATCAAAAATTAGTTAAATCAATTAACTCCTTTTTCTACTCAGATTGAATCAGTTAACTCCTTGTTTTACTCAAATTAAGTCTGTTAACTCCCTTTAATTTGAAAATCTCATTTTATGACTGAACTTCACCTTTAATCCTGACCGTTGATTGAAATTGATCCCAACCGTTGATGAATTCAAGGAAAGTCTATTTAAAAGACTCTCATCTCTTCATTTTGAAAGGTTGAATGAGAATTTGCATCAAATTGTTGCTAGAATTTATACTCACATTTGCTCATATTGACATACGCAAAGATCAAGTTTGACCAAAATTTGATCAGATTTAACCACGGTTGACTTGAGTGGACTAGTTTGAAAAAGAATTTTGAAATAATTTAACGAAATTATTTAATTAAATGGAGTACTTACTTCTAAGTAATTAAACAAAGTTATTTAGTTAAATGAGAAGCCATTCCTAATTAATTAAATGAAGTTATTTAATTAAATAAGAAGATTGTCTCGAATTAATTAAAGATTATTTAATTAAATAGAAAAAGCAATTATGAGAGCATATCTCAAGAAAACCTCTCTTCAGTTCAAAAAGGAAAATTTTCAGTTCACTATGTATCAAAAATGAGTTAAATCAGTTAACTCCTTTTTCTACTCAAATTGAATCAGTTAACTTGTTATTTTACTCAAATTAAATTTATTCACTCCCTTTAATTTAGGAATTTGCCTTTATAACTGAACTTCATTTTTAATCCTGACTGTTGATTGGAATCGATATCAACCATTGATGAATTTCAGGAAAGCCTATTTAAGAGACCCTCATCTCTTCATTTTGAAAGATTGAATGAGAATTTACATCAAATTTTTGCTAGAATTCATACTCACATTTGCTCATATTCACATACGCAAAGATCAAGTTTGACAAAAAGTTGACCAGATTTAACCACAGATGACTTGAGTTGACTAGTTTCAAATTTTTTATTGAAATAATTAAATGAAATTATTTAATTAAATGGAGTACTTACTTCTATTTAATTAAACAAAGTTATTTAATTAAATGAGAAGCCATTCCTAATTAATTAAATGAAGTTATTTAATCAAATAAGAAAAGTGTCTCTCATTAATTAAAGATTATGTAATTAAATAGAAAAAGTAATTATGAGAGCATATCTCATTTTATTAAATTAAATATCTCAACAAAATCTCTCTTCAGTTCAAAAAGGGAAATTTTCAGTTCACTATTGATAAAAAATGAGTTAAATCAGTTAACTCCTTTTTCTACTCAAATTGAATCAGTTAACTCCTTTATTTTACTCAAATTAAATATGTTAACTCCCTTTAATTTGAAAATTTCTTTTTATGACTAAAATTTATTTTTAATCCTGACTATTGATTGAAATCGATCTCAACCGTTGAGGAATTTCAGGAAAGTCTATTCAACAGACCCTCATCTCTTCATTTTGAAAGATTGAATGAGAATTTGCATCGAATTGTTGCTGGAATTCATACTCACATTTTTTCATATTCACATACGCAAAGATCAAGTTTGACCAAAAGTTCACCAGATTTAACCACGATTGACTTGAGTTGACTAATTTTGAAAAGTATTTTGAAATAATTAAAGGAAATTATTTAATTAAATCAAGCACTTACTTCTAATTAATTAAACAAAGTTATTTAATTAAATGAGAAGCCATTCCTAATTAATTAAATGAAGTTATTTAATTAAATAAGAAGAGTGTCTCTAATTAATTAAAGATTATTTAATTAAATAGAAAAAGCAATTATGATAGCATATCTCATTTTATTAAATTAAATATCTCAACAAAATCTCTCTTCAGTTCAAAAAGGGAAATTTCCATTTCACTATTGATCAAAAATGAGTTAAATCAGTTAATTCTTTCTTCTACTCAAATTGAATCAGTTAACTCCTTATTTTACTTAAATTAAATCTTTTAACTCCCTTTAATTTGAAAATCTTTCTTTATTACTGAACTTCACCTTTAATCTTGACCGTTGATTGAAATCGATCTCAATCATTGATGAATTCAAACAAAGTCTATTTAAGAGACCCCCATCTCTTCATTTTGAAAGGTTGAATGAGAATTTGTATCGAATTGTTGCTGGAATTCAAACTCACATTTGCTCATATTCACATACGCAAAGATCAAGTTTGACCAAAAGTTGACCAAATTTAAGCGCGGTTGACTTGAGTTGACTAGTTTCGAAAAGAATTTTGAAATAATTAAACGAAATTATTTAATTAAATGGAGTACTTACTTCTAATTAATAAACAGAGTTATTTTATTAAATGAGAAGCCATTCCTAATTAATTAAATGAAGTTATTTAATTAAATAAGAAGAGTGTCTCTAATTAATTAAAGTTTATTTAATTAAATAGAAAAAGCAATTATGAGAGCATATCTGATATTATTAAATTAAAAATCTCAACAAAATCTCTCTTAAGTGCAAAAAGGGAAATTTCTAGTTCACTATTGATAAAAAATGAGTTAAATTAGTTAACTCTTTTTTCTACTTAAATTGAATTAGTTAACTCTTTATTTTATTCGAATTAAATCTGTTAACTCCCTTTAATTTGAAAATCTCCCTTGATGACTGAACTTCACCTTTAATCTTAACCGTTGATTGAAATCGATCTCAACCATTGATGAATTCAAGGAAAGTCTATTTAAGAGACCCTCATCTATTCATTTTGAAAAGTTGAATAAGAATTTGCATCGAATTGTTACTGGAATTCATACTCACATTTGCTCATATTCACATATGGAAAGATCAAGTTTGACCAAAAGTTGACCAGATTAACCACGGTTGACTTGGGTTGACTAGTTCCAAAAAGAATTTCGAAGTATTTAAATGAAATTATTTAATTAAATGGAGTACTTACTTCTAATTAATTAAACAAAGCTATTTAATTAAATGAGAAGCCACTCGTAATTAATTAAATGAAGTTACTTAATTAAATAAGAAGAGTGTCTCTAATTAATTAAAGATTATTTAATTAAATAGAAAAAGTAATTATGAGAGCATATATCATTTTATTAAGTTAAATATCTTACCAAAATCTCTCTTTAGTTCAAAAAGGGAAATTTTCAGTTCACTATTGATAAAAAATGAGTTAAATAAGTGAACTCATTTTTCTACTCAAATTGAATCAGTTAACTCCTTATTTTACTCAAATTAAATCTGTTAACTCTCTTTAATTTGAAAATCTTCCTTTATGACTGAACTTCACCTTTAATCCTGACTGTTGATTGAAATCGATCTCAACTGTTGATGAATTCCAGGAAAGTCTATTTAAGAGACCCTCATCTCTTCATTTTGAAAAGTTGAATGAGAATTTGCATCGAATTGTTGTTGGAATTCATACTCACATTTGCTCATATTCACATACGCAAAGATCAAGTTTGACCAAAAGTTGACCAGATTTAGCCACGGTTGACTTGAGTTGAGTAGTTTCGAAATGTTTTTTGAAATAATTAAACGAAATTATTTTATTAAATATAGTACTTACTTCTAGTTAATTAAACAAAGTTATTTAATTAAATGAGAAGCCATTCATAATTAATTAAATAGAGTTATTTAATTAAACAAGAAAAGTGTCTCTAATTAATTAAAGATTATTTAATTAAATAGAAAAAGTAATTATGAGAGCATATCTCATTTTATTAAATTAAATATCTCAACAAAATCTCTCTTCAGTTCAAAAAAGGAAATTTCCAGTTTACTATTGATAAAAAATGAGTTAAATCAGTTAGCTCCTTTTTCTACTCAAATTGAATTAGTTAACTCCTTACTTTACTCAAATTAAATCTGTTAACTCCCTTTAATTTGGAAATCTCCCTTTATGACTGAACTTCACCTTTAATACTGACCGTGGATTGAAATCGATCTCAACCGTTGATGAATTCCAGGAAAGTCTATTTAAGAGACCCTCATCTCTTCATTTTGAAAGGTTGAATGAAAATTTGCATCGAATTTTTACTGCAATTCATACTCACATTTGCTCATATTCACATATGCAAAGATCAAGTTTGACGAAAAGTTGACCAAATTTAACCATGGTTAACTTGAGTTGAGTAGTTTCAAATTTTTTTTTGAAATAATTAAACAAAATTATTTAATTAAATGGAGTACTTACTTCAAATTAATTAAAAAAAGTTATTTAATTAAATGAGAAGCCATTCATAATTAATTAAATGAAGTTATTTAATTAAATAAGAAAAGTTTCTCTAATTAATTAAAGATTATTTAATTAAATAGAAAAAGTAATTATGAGAGGATATCTCATTTTATTAAATTAAATATCTCAAAAAAATCTCTCTTCATTTCAAAAAGGGAAATTTCCAGTTCACTATAGATCAAAAATGAGTTAAATCAGTTAACTTCTTTTTCTACACAAATTGAATCAGTTAACTCTTTATTTTACTCAAATTAAATCTGTTAAGTCCCTTTAATTTAAAAATCTCCCTTTATGACTGAACTTCACCTTTAATCCTGACCGTTGATTGAAATCGATCTCAACCGTTGATGAATTCCAAGAAAGTCTAATTAAGAGACCCTCATCTCTTCATTTTGAAAGGTTGAATGAGAATTTGCATCGAATTGTTGCTAGAATTCATACTCACATTTTCTCATATTGACATACGCAAAGATCAAGTTTGACCAAAAGTTGACCAGATTTAACCATGGTTGACTTGAGTTGACTAATTTTGAAAAGAATTTTTCAATAATTAAACGAAATTATTTAATTAAATGGAGTACTTACTTCTAATTAATTAAACAAAGTTATTTAATTAAATGAGAACCAATTCCTAATGTATTAAATGAAGTTATTTAATTAAATAAGAAGAGTGTCGCTAATTAATTAAAGATTATCTAATTAAATAGAAAAAGCAATTATGAGAGAATATCTCATTTTATTAAATTAAATATCTCAACAAAATCTCTCTTCAGTTCAAAAAGGGAAATTTCAAGTTCACTATTGATAAAAAATGAGTTAAATCAGTTAACTTTTTTTTCTACCCAAATTGAATCAGTTAACTCCTTATTTTACTTAAATTAAATCTATTAACTCCATTTAATTTGGAAATCTCCTTTTATGACTGAACTTCACCTTTAGTCCTGACCGTTGATTGAAATCGATCTCAACCGTTGATGAATTCCAGGAAAGTCTATTTAAGAGACCCTCATCTCTTCATTTTGAAAGGTTGAATGAGAATTTGCATCGAATTGTTGCTGGAATTCATACTCAGATTTTCTCATATTCACATATACAAAGATCAAATTTGACCAACAGCTGACCAGATTTAACCACGGTTGACTTGAGTTGACTAGTTTCGAAAACACTTTTGAAATAATTAAACAAAATTATTTAATTAAATGGAGTACTTACTTCTAATTAATTAAATGAGAAGCCATTCCTAATTAATTAAATGAAGTTATTTAATTAAATAAGAAAAGTGCCTCTAATTATTTAAAGATTATTTAATTAAATAAAAAAAGTAATTATGAGAGCATATCTCATTTTATTAAGTTAAATATCTCAACAAAATCTCTCTTCAGTTCAAAAATAGAAATTTTCGTTCACTATTGATCAAAAATGAGTTAAATGAGTTAACTCCTTTTTCTACTCAAATTGAATCAGTTAACTCCTTATTTTACTCAAATTAAATCTGTTAACTCCCTTTAATTTGTAAATCTTCCTTTGTGACTGAACTTCACCTTTAGTCCTGACCGTTGATTGAAATCGATCTCAACGGTTGATGAATTCCAGGAAAGTCTATTTAAGAGACCCTCATCTCTTCATTTTGAAAGGTTGAATGAGAATTTGCATCGAATTGTTGCTGGAATTCATACTCAGATTTGCTCATATTCACATACACAAAGATCAAATTTGACCAACAACTGACCAGATTTAACCACGGTTGACTTGAGTTGACTAGTTTCGAAAAGACTTTTGAAATAATTAAAAGAAATTATTTAATTAAATGGAGTACTTACTTCGAATTAATTAAAAAAAATTATTTAATTAAATGAGAAGTCATTCCTAATTAATTAAATGAAGTTATTTAATTAAATAAGAAAAGTGCCTCTAATTAATTAAAGATTATCTAATTAAATAAAAAAAGTAATTATGAGAGCATTTCTCATTTTATTAAGTTAAATATCTCAACAAAATCTCTCTTCAGTTCAAAAATGGAAATTTCCGTTCACTATTGATAACAAATGAGTTAAATCAGTTAACTCCTTTTTCTACTCAAATTGAATCAGTTAACTCCTTATTTTACTCAAATTAAATCTATTAACTCCCTTTAATTTGGAAATCTCCCTTTATGACTGAACTTCACATTTAATTCTAACCGTTGATTGAAATCGATCTCAACCGTTGATGAATTCCAAAAAAATCTATTTAAGAGACGCTCATCTCTTCATTTTGAAAGGTTGAATGAGAATTTGCATCGAATTCTTGCTGGAATTCATACTCACATTTTCTCATATTCACATACGCAAAGATAAAGTTTGACCAAAAGTTGACCAGATTTAACCATGCTTTACTTGAGTTGACTAGTTTTGAAAATGATTTTGAAATAATTGAACAAAATTATTTAATTCAATGGAGTACTTACTTCTAATTAATTAAATAAAGTTATTTAATTAAATGAGAAGCCATTCCTAATTAATTAAATGAGGTTATTGAATTAAATAAGAAAAGTGTCTCTAATTAATTAAAGATTATTTAATTAAATAGAAAAAGTAATTATGAGAGCATATCTCATTTTACTAAATTAAATATCTCACCAAAATCTCTCTTCAGTTCAAAAAGGGAAATTTCTAGTTCACTTTTGATAAAAAAAATGAGTTAAATCAGTTAACTCCTTTTTCTACTCAAATTCAATCAGTTAACTCCTTATTTTATTCAAATTAAATTCATTAACTCCCTTTAATTTGGAAATCTCCTTTTATGACTGAACTTCACCTTTAATCCTGACCGTTGATTGAAATCGATCTCAACCGTTGATGAATTCGAGGAAAGTCTATTTAAGAGACCCTCATCTCTTCATTTTGAAAGGTTGAATGAAAATTTGCATCAAATTGTTGCTTGAATTCATACTCACATTTGCTCATATTCACATACGCAAAGATCAAGTTTGACCAAAAGTTGACCAGATTTAACCACGATTGACTTGAGTTAACTAGGTTCGAAAAGAATTTTGAAATAATTAAAGAAAATTATTTAATTAAACGGAGTACTTACTTCTAATTAATTAAACAAAATTATTTAATTAAATGAGAAGCCATTCCTAATTAATTAAATGAATTTATTTAATTAAATAAGAAAAGTGTCTCTAATTGATTAAAGATTATTTAATTAAATAAAAAAAGTAATTATGAGAGCATATCTCATTTTGTTAAATTAAATATCTCAATAAAATCTCTCTTCAGTTCAAAAAGGGAAATTTTTAGTTCACTATTGAACAAAAATTAGGTAAATCAGTTAACTCCTTTTTCTACTCAAATTGAATCAGTTAACTCCTTATTTTACTCAAATTAAATCTGTTAACTCCATTTAATTTGGAAATCTCCCTTTATGACTGAACTTGTGAGGCCTCGTCCTGACCCTTCATGGCCTTAGATGTTACTTTATCATTTTGATACTCACAACTCGAGATGTCGAGACATTATCAGATACTTGAACATATCATATTATTTCATGTTGTGTGATATTATTTTTCAGATATTTGATATCTGTCATTTAATGCTTTATGTATATGTATGTTGATGAATTAAGTAAAATTTAGGATTAACACATTAATTTTGGAATCTTTATGATGAAGGATATAGGTAGGATGCAAGAAACCTTGATTGATGTATGTTTCAATTTATGTGAATTTTTGATACGTATATATGTACATGTGATTTTACGGGACTACTGATGTGTGCAATGAGTGTGTAGATATTTAGCCGAGAAACCTTATGGAGGAACATAACCGATCTCTTTGTTTTAATTTTGGAAACCTTGTTATTCGTAATTCACGTATTGTTTTGTGAGATATATGTATGCATCTTCTTGTTCAGTGAATGTTAATGTTCGTAAATATTGTTCTTTTAGTGTCGCTTGACACTCGTAAATTGTTTATGTGCTTCAGTGTGTTGTTTAGGGTTAGTTGTTTAACCTTTTGACCCAAGTTGGTTTAGTTGGTGTCAGTTTTATTTTGGGTTCTTAATTGAGGTTAGTCTTTCCTTAATCCGAATTAGTGTTTAATCTGCATTTTAGAGTTGTTAGTTGGTCCTAATTAATTCTTAGCTTTTGTTTGGCTCTAAACCAATTCCTTAGGCTTTAATTCATGATATAATTATACCCAAAGGGTATGGGTATGGGTTAGGGGTCTTTTCCAACCCCTAAGCCCCTTTTATTGACTTTTGAGGTCACTCAAAAAGTCTCTTTTTGCCTTTGTCTGAAAATTGCAAGTGGTTATCTTGAGTCACCTCACCTCACCTCCACTTAGGGTTTAACCATAGTGTAGGTTGAGTTAGGAGTTTCTAGAATTGCTAGTGGGTGGAAGTAGTTATTGCTCCTTTTGGGTGGTTGAGTTGGAGGCTTATTTAGAGGCCTTCATTGGACTAGTTGAGGTGGTTACCCAATCTCTACATTTAGAGAGGAGTTCTTGAAAATTGAAGGAAGGAAGGGGAAACTCTACTCAAACTTGTTCAATTGCCATTACCTCTTTGTGCAAGTAGGAATTCTCATCTCCCTTGGTCAAATTTCATGTTTGTTTTATGCTTATGCTATCTTGTTGTTGCTTGAATGTTTGTATGGTTATGGGTATGTTGAGAAGATTTGAAAATCATGTTATTTCCTTTCATGTTTATGTTTGCAATTTTTTTGAGATTTTTCTTGCATGGGTGTTTTGGTATTACTCACCCTTGGAGAGGGCAGAAGTGACCAATTTTGGGAAAGGTCTATTTAGTCGGACTCCAACCAGTGTAGAGTCTCTTCTCAGGATGAGAAGAGGGAGAAAGGGTAGGTTGTTATGGGCCCCTACCTGTCAGCACAAACTTTGTATGATTATGGTATGTTGAAATGGAAGAACGAAAGTTCTTGGTTTATAGCCTCGATTGGGCATCTGTTTGGTGTTGTGCTTGACTTCTCCTGGTTGGAAGAATCCACCTTTCCCTATTTTTTGATTCATTGTGAATCCCTTTGTGAAAAATTTGTATGAATATGCTTGTTTGAGTTGTTCTTGGTCATGCTTGTTGTCACCTGATTAGAATTCTGTTCCATCCATGGTGCAAATAATGAGTTGCAGAAAACATTATAAATCCCTTGATGAGGGTCATGAAGAAAATTCAATTTAATTGTTGAAATTTGGGATTGATATCCTATTGTAATTTGTATTTTAAGCTTGTTGTAAATGGCAACGAAGCCGGGTTTTCTTCCTGGTTCTTTTTCGGCTGAGCCTTTGAATTAGGTTTTCCAATAAAATTGGTGTTGAGTATAATTGTTTATCTTGTGATTTAATCGTAATTTCAAATTTGATGGATGCACATCAGGAATAAGATGATTTAATGATGGTTTAATTGAGAAAATTTTCAAGTTCCTTATATGTTAAATATGAAAATTATGTTGAGAAAAGAAAATGATTAGAGTTGACGATTCAATTTAAGTTGTTTGAGATATCAATGAATCTTGTATGAATGTGTCACAAGGATTAAATCTATGTTTAAATCCATAAAAGAAAAAAACAATAATAAGGAAATCATATTATGAATATAGAGTAAGCTATCATGATTATCAAATCAACCATTCTTGTATTATTGAATAAATCAGTTGATTCATATCCTTGGTATATTTTGTTGCATCAATCCTTTGTCTTGCTTTCAAAAAAAGTTCCCCCCCCCTTGGCTATTAAGTCAACTGAAAATTCTTACTTAGAAAAATATAAGACAAAAAAAAAAAAAAAAAAGTGTCAAGAGAGCAAAAACTCTCTGGATTTTGTATGGGGAGCAATTTAAATGCTCTCCCTTGAGACAGAGAATCTATTAGATTCTCTTATTATCTTATTGCTTTTTTTATATTGTTTGTTTTAAATTAGATATAATATGGAATAAACAAAGAATTTTTTTTTTTAAAAAAAAAAGAGAAGAAAATTCCAATATAACAAATATCCTAACTTACTTAAGAAACTTTATGTCTTCAATGTCTAACATCCTCCTTGGGCGTTAGTTGAGATTTGGTAGAGGGGGGGGGGGGTTTAATTATCAAAGTCTTTTGTCATCATGAGGATGACGTAATTCACCCCTGCCCTACTTTGGCCTTAGATTTTAGTGTTTTAAATTTGTAAAGTTTTTAAAGCAAGTTTGCTTTTCTCCTTGGGCGACCATCTGGGTTTTCACCCAAGTCATGTGAGTGTGGGGAGGGGACTATCACTGACGCAAGGTTAGTGTACTTGGGAAGCGCTCTGAAACACTTACGTACTTGTGGTAAGAGTGCCTATGGTGATGTGTTGCCGTCAGATTTATTGGCAGGAAGGTTTTAAAGTATATGGTGTTTATCTTTGCTATGTTATTCTCCCTTGGTGTTAGGTAAGAGCTCCATTTTGGGAAGTGTGTGCTGTCAGTCGTGGGTAGTAAGTAATGTTAGACTTTGGTGAGGGAGGGTTGATTTGACATGGGAGTAGGGTAGGATGTGAGGAGTAGTTGGTGTATGTGTTTTCTAGGGGTTAGTTTAGGTGTTAGTTAGTAGGTAGGTTTAGTTAGTAGTTTTTTTGTTGTGTTAGGATATTATATTAGTTTAGTTTGATATGAGTAGTATTTAATTCAATGTAATTTTAGATTCAATGTAGTTAGTAATTTAAAATATGGCTTAGTTTAGTTTAGAGTTAATTTTAATTAGTATAGTTATCTTTAATTTTAAGTTATTTAATTTTTAGCATGTTAGTTTAGTTTATTTTTTTTATATATTGTTATTTTAATTTTAAATAGTTAGTTTAAAAACTTTAATTTGTTAAAGTATAATTAGTTTAATTTTTTTAAAAAAGTTTTAAGGTTATTTTATGTTTTGTTAATGACTTCTTTTGTCATTTGTTGATAATTTTTAGTTACATAGTTTTGTTTAATTTTGTAAATACTAATTTAGTTAGTTTTAATTTAAATGTAATTTAATCATTTTTTTTTTACCATTAAGTAGATTAAATTTATCGATTAATTGGCTATTTAAATAAGTTATAATGTAGGTTTGATTGATTTGATATTGCAAGTAATTTAAAATCCAAATTCATGTACATTGTTATTTAAGTAATTTTTTTTGCATATCATTATAAGTTAATGTAATATCATAATTTTATCGATATAAATCTAGTAACGAAAGTTTCAAAATCTTAACGATGTTATCGTCCTCATGTTTATAATCTTAAGACGTAACGTAGAGAACCTATACTTAAACTGTGATCGCAAAACTTATCAAACGTGAGTATTATAATAATTATTAAAATTATCTTTAAAAAATAAATAATAATAATAGTTTGTGTATTTTTGCCTCGTAGTTTGGGCATGACAGAACTTCACCTTTAATCTTGACCGTTGATTGAAATCGATCTCAATCGTTGATGAATTCGAGGAAAGTCTATTTAAGAGACCCTCATCTCTTCATTTTGAAAGATTGAATAAGAATTTGCATCGAATTGTTGCTGGAATTCATTCTCACATTTGCTCATATTCACATACGCAAAGATCAAGTTTGACCAAAAGTTGACCAAATTTAACCATGGTTGACTTGAGTTGACTAGTTTCAAAAAGAATTTTGAAATAATTAAACAAAATTATTTAATTAAATGGAGTACTTAGTTCTAATTAATTAAACAAAGTTATTTAATTAAATGAGAAGCTATTCCTAATTAATTAAATGAAGTTATTTAATTAAATAAGAAAAGTGTCTCTCATTAATTAAAGATTATTTAATTAAATAGAAAAAGTAATTATGAGAGCATATCTCATTTTATTAAATTAAATATCTCAACAAAATCTCTCTTCACTTCAAAAAGGGAAATTTCAAATTCACTATTGATCAAAAATGAGTTAAATCAGTTAACTCCTTTTTCTACTCAAATTGAATCAGTTAACTCATTATTTTACTCAAATTAAATCTATTAACTCTCTTTAATTTGGAAATCTCCCTTTATGACTGAACTTAACATTTAATCCTAACCATTGACTGAAATCGATCTCAACCATTGATGAATTCCAAGAAAGTCTATTTAAGAGACCCTCATCTATTCATTTTGAAAGGTTGAATGAGAATTTGCATCGAATTGTTGCTGAAATTCATACTCACATTTGCTCATATTCACATACACAAAGATCAAGTTTGACTAAAAGTTGACCCGATTTAACAACGGTTGACTTGAGTTGACTAGTTTTGAAATTTCTTTTGAAATAATTAAACGAAATTATTTAATTAAATGGAGTACTTACTTCTAATTAATTAAATAAAGTTATTTAATTAAATGAGAAGCCATTCCTAATTAATTAAATGAAGTTATTTAATTAAATAAAAAAAGTGTCTCTAATTAATTAAAGATTATTTAATTAAATAGAAAAATTAATTATGAGAGCATATCTCATTTTATTAAATTAAATATCTCAACAAAATCTCTCTTCAGTTTAAAAAGGGATATTTCCAGTTCACTATTGATCAAAAATGAGTTAAATGAGTTAACTCCTTTTTCTACTCAAATTGAATCAATTAACTCCTTATTTTACTCAAATTAAATCTGTTGACTCCCTTTAATTTGAAAATCTCCCTTTATGGCTGAACTTCACCTTTAATCCTGACCGTTGATTGAAATCGATCTCAACCGTTACTGAATTTGAGAAAAGTCTATTTAAGAGACTCTCATCTCTTCATTTTGAAAGGTTGAATGAGAATTTGCATCGAATTGTTGCTTGAATTCATACTCACATTTGCTCATATTCACATACGCAAAGATCAAGTTTGACCAAAAGTTGACTAGATTTGACCACGGTTGACTTGAGTTGACTAGTTTCGAAAAGAATTTTGAAATAATTAAACAAAATTATTTAATTAAATGGAGTACTTACATCTATTTAATTAAACAATGTTATTTAATTAAATGAGAAGCCATTTCTAATTAATTAAATGAAGTTATTTAATTAAATAAGAAGAGTGTCTCTAATTAAATAAAGATTATTTAATTAAGTACAAAAAGTAATTATGAGAGCATATCTCATTTTATTAAATTAAATATCTCAACAAAATCTCTCTTCAGTTCAAAAAGGGAAATTTCTGGTTCACTATTGATCAAAAATGAGTTAAATCAATTAACTCCTTTTTCTACTCAAATTGAATCAATTAACTCCTTATTTTACTCAAATTAAATCTGTCAACTCCCTTTAATTTGGAAATCTCCCTTTATGACTGAACTTGAGCTTTAATCCTGATCGTTGATTGAAATCGATCTCAATCGTTGATGAATTTCAGGAAAGTCTATTTAGGAGACCCTCATCTCTTCATTTTGAAAGGTTGAATGAGAATTTGCATCGAATTGTTGCTAGAATTGATGCTCACATTTGCTCATATTCACATACGCAAAGATCAAGTTTGACCAAAAGTTGACCATATTTAACCACGGTTGACTTGAGTTGACTAGTTTCAAAAATAATTTTGAAGTAATTAAATGAAATTATTTAATCAAATGGAGTACTTACTTCTAATTAATTAAACAAAGTTATTTAATTAAATGAGAAGCCATTCGTGATTAATTAAATGAAGTTATTTAATTAAATAAGAAGAGTGTCTCTAATTAATTAAAGATTATTTAATTAAATAGAAAAATTAATTATGAGAGCATATCTCATTTTATTAAATTAAATATCTCAACAAAATCTCTCTTCAGTACAAAAAGGGATATTTCCAGTTCACTATTGATCAAAAAAGAGGTAAATCAGTTTACTCCTTTTTTTACTCAAATTGAATCAGTTAACTCCTTATCTTACTCAAATTAAATCCGTTGACTCCCTTTAATTTGGAAATCTCCCTTTATGACTGAACTTCACGTTTAATCCTGACAGTTGATTGAAATCGATCTCAACTATTGATGAATTCCAGGAAAGTCTATTTAAGAGACTCTCATCTCTTCATTTTGAAAGGTTGAATGAGAATTTGCATCGAATTGTTGCTTGAATTCATACTCACATTTGCTCATATTCACATACGCAAAGATCATGTTTGACCAAAAGTTGACCAGATTTAACCACGGTTGACTTGAGTTGACTAGTTTCGAAAAGAATTTTGAAATTATTAAACAAAATTATTTAATTAAATGGAGTACTTACTTCTAATTAATTAAACAAAGTTATTTAATTGTGAGGCCTCGCCCTGACCCATCATAGCGTAGTGATGCATTACTATTTTTTTTTTTTGATATTCACGACTCGAGATGTCAAGGCATTATCTAATGCTTAGAACATACTTTATTATTTCATGTGGTGTGATGTTACTTTCAGATATATTTGATGATTTTCTTTTAATGCTTCATGTATATGTATGTTGATGAAATCAGTAAATGTAGGATTAAGACTTTGATTTAAGATATTTTAAATGGTTAAGAATTATGTAGGATGAAAAAACCCTTATTGATGTATGTTTGAATTTATGTTAATTTCTTAATACGTATACATTTATGTACATGTGATTTTTCGGGACTACTGATGTGTGCAATGAGTGTGCAGATATTTAGCTGAGAAACCATACGGAGGAACAGAACTGATCTCTTTGTGCTAATTTTGGAAGCCTTGTTGTTCATAATTCACGTATTGTATTATGAGATATATGTATGCGTCCTCTTTGTTTAGTGAATGTTAATGTTCATAATTATGTTCTTTCAGTGTCGCTTGACACTCATAAAATGTTTATGTGTTGCGGTGTGATGTTTAGGGTTAGTTGTTTAACCTTTGGACCCAAGTTGGTTTAGTTAGTGTCAGTTTTCTATTAGGTTCTTAATCGAGGTTAGTCATCCCTTAATCTGGATTAGTGTTTAATTTGCAAGTTAGAATAGTTAGATGGACCTATTTTATTCCTAAATTTTTATTTGGCTCTAAACCTCTTTCCTAAGGCTTAAAACTTGATATTTTTATACCCAAAGGGTATGGGTATGGGTTAGGGGTCTTTTCCAACCCCTAAGCCCCTTTTATTGACTTTTGAGGTCACTCAAAAAGTCCCTTTTTGCCTTTGTGTGAAAATTGACCATGGTTATCTTGAGTTACCTCACCTCATCTCCACTTAAGGTTTAACCATGGTGTAGGTTGAGTTAGGAGTTTCTAGATTTGCTAGTGGGTGGAAATAGTTATTGCTCCTTTTGGTGGTTGAGTTGGAGGCTTATTTAGAGGCCCTTCTTGGACTTGTGGAGGTTGTTACCCAATCTCTACATTTAGAGAGGAATTCTTGAAGGTTGAAGGAAGGAAAAAGAGATACTCTACTCAAACTTGTTCATTGCCATTACCTCTTTGTGAAGGTAGGAAATTCTCATCTCCCTCATTCAGTTTTTATGTTTTGTTTCATGTTCATGTTACCTTGTTTTTGTTTCACTGGTTGTATGGTTGTGGGTATGTTGGGAAGCAAATTTAAATCATCCTCTTGAAACAGAGAATCTTTAAAAGATTCTTTAAAATATCTTTAATATCTAAAATATGTTCTATTTTATTTCAAAAAAATATATAAAAGACTAAAGATATATATTTATATAAATAAAATAAAATAATATCTATTCTTACCTATATTACTTTTTGTCTTCAATGCTTTCCCTTATCTCCTTGAGGTTTGACAAGACTTATATTTTAAAATATAAACAAATCAACTTTATCCAGTTAACCCTCTCTTTTGGTGTTAGTTTTTAGAAGGAGGTTGTAAAGCTTTTTAAAAAAATTCAATTTCTTTATTGTGGCAAGTGATGTCACTTGTACCCCCTTCATTGATTACGCAGCCTTAGAAATCCTTGATTTAGACAGGCTTGGGTTGGTAGCTGTGAAAAGAGAGTTGTCAATAGTCTTACCTTATCCTTTATTACTGTTTTGTTTCTTTGGTCAACGCATGAGAACATGGGAAACGTAATGCATGGTCAAGTGGGTAAGTTAGTTGAAGTTTGGCCAATAAAATTTTCAGTTTGAAGTATGGCCAATAAACTTTTCTCTTTCCTTAGCCTACGTTTGTTTTGGCCAGCAAACGTATTTACTTGCCTTGGCCCACATGTAGCCTTGTCTTGCGTGAGATTGAGGCTGGGAGAGTGTGAGGAGCAAGGCTTAGGTGTGGGTAGAATAAGAGGGGCACATTTTTTTTTAGGGATACGTGGGGTATTTTAGGTTAGTTATTGAATAGTTTAGTTTGTTTTTATTTATTTTATTTTTGTTGTTATTATTTGTGATTACTTTAAGATAGTTTTAAATATAAGTTAGTTTTTTTATTTATAGTATTAGGAATTAATTAGATTATATATTTATGTTAAATTTTTGTAACATTAGTTTTAATTTCATAAACATTTTTTAGTTGGTAGATATTGGTTTTCTAGTTTAGTTTTAATTAACTTAGTTGGTTACTTATCTTAGAAAAATTTTAATTTCATGATTAATTAGAATTGAGTTAGTCATTAGTTGTTTAAATTTTAATATTGGTAAGAGTTTGATAGTTAATTTTTATTATGTTTAAGTAGTCGAAATATCTAAAGTAAATAAATTATATGAATATAATATGTTTTAATTCTAGTTAATTATTTTTTCTTAGCGACTTTTCAATATCGATTAAAATGTAAATCGATAATTGTCTATGAGATTTGTAATTGAACTTGATCTAGTTGAACTTGATTAAAATTTCTTTCTTATAATGTTAACTTTATACGAGATAAAAGATGCTATGTAATAATTGTTAAATCTATCTTGATTATAATGATATAGAGTAAAGTTTAAATTTATTGTTTTAAGATTAATATGGAACTAAGGAAACGTCGATATTATTGTTATATCGAGAGCTTCAATTTAAACAATGTATTCCTCCACAAGAATTTATAAACTTATGATGTAATAAAGTGAATCTTTTCATGTAATGTGATCGCAAACTTATCAGCTCGAGCATTATAAATATTAGAAAAAAAAAATTGTGTATTTTTCCCTCGTAGTTTGGGCATGACATTAATTAAATGAGAAGCCATTCCTAATTAATTAAATGAAGTTATTTAATTAAATAAGAAAAGTGCCTCTAATTAACTAAAGATTATTTAATTAAATAGAAAAATTAATTATGAGAGCATATCTCATTTTATTAAATTAAATATCTCAACAATATCTCTCTTCAGTTCAAAAAGGGAAATTTAAGTTCACTCTTGATAAAAAATGAGTTAAATTAGTTAACTCCTTTTTCTACTCAAATTGAATCAGTTAACTCCTTATTTTACTCAAATTAAATCTGTTAACACCCTTTAATTTGGAAATCTTCCTTTATGACTGAACTTCACCTTTAATCTTGACCGTTGATTGAAATCGATCTCAACCGTTGATGAATTCCAAAAAAGTCTATTTAAGAGACCCTAATCTCTTCATTTTGAAAGGTTGAATGAGAATTTGCATCGAACTGTTGCTTGAATTCATACTAACATTTGCTCATATTCACATACGCAAACATAAAGTTTGACCAAAAGATGACCAGATTTGACAACGGTTGACTTGAGTTGACTAGTTTCGAAAAGAATTTTCAAATAATTAAACGAAATTATTTAATTAAATGGAGTACTTACTTCTAATTAATTAAACAAAGTTATTTAATTAAATGGGAAGCCATTCCTAATTAATTAAATGAAGTTATTTAATTAAATAAGAAAAGTGTCTTTAATTAATTAAAGATTATTTAATTAAATAGAAAAAGTAATTATGAGAGCATATCTCATTTTATTAAATTAAATATCTCAACAAAATCTCTCTTCAGTTCAAAAAGGGAAATTTTTTGCACACTATTGATAAAAAAATGAGTTAAATCAGTTAACTCCTTTTTCTAATGAAATTAAATCAGTTAACTCTTTATTTTACTCAAATTAAATCTGTTAACTCCCTTTAATTTGGAAATCTCCCTTTATGACTGAACTTCACCTTTAATCCTGACCGTTGATTTAAATCGATCTCAACCTTTGATGAATTCTAGAAAAGTCTATTTAAGAAACCCTCATCTCTTCATTTTGAAAGGTCGAATGAGAATTTGCATCGAATTGTTGCTGGAATTCATACTCACATTTTCTCATATTCACATACGCAAAGATCAAGTTTGACCAAGAGTTGACCAAATTTAACAACGATTGACTTGAGCTGACTAGTTTCGAAAAGAATATTGTAATAATTAAATAAAATTATTTAATTAAATGGAGTACTTACTTCTAATTAATTAAACAAAGTTATTTAATTAAATGACAAGCCATTCCTAATTAATTAAATGAAGTTATTTAATTAAATAAAAAAGGTGCCTCTAATTAATTAAAGATTATTTAATTAAATAGAAAAAGTAATTATGAGAGCATATCTCATTTTATTAAATTAAATATCTCAACAAAATCTCTCTTCAGTTCAAAAAAGGAAATTTCCAATTCACTCTTGATCAAAAATAAGTTAAATCAGTTAACTCCTTTTTCTACTCAAATTGAATCAGTTAACTCCTTATTTTACTCAAATTAAATCTGTTAACTACCTTTAATTTGGAAATCTCCCTTTATGACTGAACTTCACCTTTAATCCTGACCGTTGATTGAAATCGATCTGAACCGTTGATGAATTCCAAAAAAGTCTATTTAAGAGACCCTCATCTCTTCATTTTGAAAGGTTGAATGAGAATTTGCATCGAATTGTTGCTTGAATTCATACTCACATTTGCTCATATTCACATATGCAAAGATGAAGTTTGACCAAAAATTGATCAGATTTGACCACGGTTGACTTGAGTTGACTAGTTTCGAAAAGAATTTTGAAATAATTAAACGAAATTATTTAATTAAATGGAGTACTTACTTCTAATTAATTAAACAAAGTTATTTAATTAAATGGGAAGCCATTCCTAATTAATTGATTGAAGTTATTTAATTAAATAAGAAAAGTGTCTCTAATTAATTGAAGATTATTTAATTAAATAGAAAAAGTAATTATGAGAGCATATCTCATTTTATTAAATTAAATATCTCAACAAAATCTCTCTTCAGTTCAAAAAAAGAAATTTTACAGTTCACTATTGATAAAAAATGAGTTAAATCGGTTGACTCCTTTTTCTACTCAAATTGAATCAGTTAACTTGTTATTTTACTAAAATTAAATTTGTTAACTCCCTTTAATTTGTAAATCTCTCTTTATGACTGAACTTCACCTTTAATTCTGACCGTTGATTGAAATCGATCTCAACCGTTGATGAATTCCAGCAAAGTCTATTTAAGAGACCCTCATCTCTTCATCTTGAAAGGTTGAATGAGAATTTGCATCGAATTGTTGCCAGAATTCATACTCACGTTTGCTCATATTTACATACGCAAAGATCAAGTTTGACCAAAAGTTGACCAAATTTAACCACGGTTGACTTGAGTTGACTAGTTTTGAAAAAAATTTTGAAATAATTAAACAAAATTATTTAATTAAATGAAGTACTTACTTATAATTAATTAAACAAAATTATTTAATTAAATGAGAAGCCATTCCTAATTAATTAAATGAAGTTATTTAATTAAATAAGAAAAGTGTCTCTAATTAATTAAATATTATTTAATCAAATAGAAAAAGTAATTATGAGAGCATATCTCATTTTATTAAATTAAATATCTCAACAAAATCTCTATTCAGTTCAAAAAGAAAAATTTCCAGTTCACTATTGATCAAAAATGAGTTAAATCAGTTGACTCCTTTTTCTACTCAAGTTGAATAAGTTAACTCTTTATTTTACTCAAATTAAATCTGTTAACTCCCTTTAATTTGGAAATCTCCCTTTATGACTGAACTTGACCGTTGATTGAAATCGATCTCAACCATTGATGAATTCTAAGAAAGTCTATTTAAGAGACCCTCATCTCTTCATTTTGAAAGGTTGAATGAGAATTTGCATCGAATTGTTGCTGGAATTCATAATCATATTTACTCATATTCACATACGCAAAGATCAAGTTTGACTAAAAGTACACCAGATTTAACCACGGTTGACTTGAGTTGACTAGTTTCGAAAAGAATTTTGAAATAATTAAATGAAATTATTTAATTAAATGGAGTACTTACTTCTAATTAATTAATTAAATTTATTTAATTAAATGAGAAGCAATTCCTAATTAATTAAATGAAGTTATTTAATTAAATAAGAAAAGTGCCTCTAATTAATTAAAGATTATTTAATTAAATAGAAAAGGTAATTATGAGAGCATATCTTATTTTATTAAATTAAATATCTCAACAAAATCTGTCTTCAGTTCAAGAAGGGAAATTTCTAGTTCACTATTGATAAAAAATGAGTTAAATCAGATGACTCCTTTTTTTTCTCAAATTGAATCAGTTAACTCGTTATTTTACTGAAATTAAATCTGTTAACTCCCTTTAATTTGAAAATCTCCTTTTATGACTAAACTTCACCTTTATTCCTGACCATTGATTGAAATTGATCTCAACTAGTGATGAATTCCAAGAAAGTCTATTTAAGAGACCCTCATCTCTTCATTTTGAAAGGTTGAATAAGAATTTGCATCGAATTGTTGCTGGCATTCATACTCACATTTTCTCATACTCACATACGCAAAGATCAAGTTTGACCAGAAGTTGACCAGATTTAACCATGGTTGACTTGAGTTGACTAGTTTTGAAAAGAATGTTGAAATAATTAAACCAAATTATTTAATTAAATAGAGTGCTTACTTCTAATTAATTAAACAAAGTTATTTAATTAAATGAGAAGCTATTCCTAATTAATTAAATGAAGTTATTTAATTAAATAAGAAAAGTGTCTCTAATTAATTAAAGATTATTTAATTAAATAGAAAAAGTAATTATGAGAGTATATCTCATTTTATTAAATTAAATATCTAAACAAAATCTCTCTTCTGTTCAAAAAGGGAAATTTCCAGTTCATAATTGATCAAAAATGAGTTAAATCAGTTAACTCCTTTTTCTACTCAAATTGAATTAGTTAACTCCTTATTTTACTCAAATTAAATATGTTAACTCCCTTTAATTTGGAAATCTCCCTTTATGACTGAACTTCACCTTTAATCCTGACCTTTGATTGAAATCGATCTCAACCGTTGATGAATTCTAGGAAAGTCTATTTAAGAGACCCTCATCTCTTCATTTTGAAAGGTTGAATGAGAATTTGTGTTGAATTGTTGCTGGAATTCATACTCACATTTGCTCATATTCACATACGCAAAGATCAAGTTTGACCAAAAGTTGGCTAGATTTAACCATAGTTGACTTGAGTTGACTAGTTTTGAAAACAATTTTTAAATAATTAAACGAAATTATTTAATTAAATGGAGTACTTACTTCTACTTAGTTAAACAAAGTTATTTAATTAAATGAGAAGCCATTCCTAATTAATTAAATGAAGTTTTTTAACTAAATAAAAAAAGTGCCTCTAATTAATTAAAGATTATTTAATTAAATAGAAAAAGTAATTATCAGAGTACATCTCATTTTATTATATTAAATATCTCAACAAAATCTCTCTTTAGTTCAAAAAGGGAAATTTCTAGTTCACTATTGATCAAAAATGAGTTAAATCAGTTGACTCCTTTTTCTACTCAAATTGAATTAGTTAACTCCTTATTTTACTCAAATTAAATCTGTTAACTCCCTTTAATTTGGAAATCTCCTTTTATGACTGAACTTCACCTTTAATCTTGACCGTTGATTGAAATCGATCTCAACCGTTGATGAATTCCAAGAAAGTCTATTTAAGAGACCCTAATCTCTTCATTTTGAAAGGTTGAATGAGAATTTGCATCGAATTGTTACTGGAATTCATACTTACATTTGCTCATATTCACATACGCAAAGATCAAGTTTGACCAAAAGTTGATCAGATTTAACCACGATTGACTTGAGTTGACTAGTTTCGAAAAGAATTTTGAAATAATTATACGAAATTATTTAATTAAGTGCAGTAATTACTTCGAATTAATTAAACAAAGTTATTTAATTAAATGAGAAGCCATTCCTAATTAATTAAATGAAGTTATTTAATTAAATAAGAAAAGTGTGTCTAATTAATTAAAGATTATTTAATTAAATAGAAAAAGTAATTATGAGAGAATGTCTCATTTTATTAAATTAAATATCTCAACAAATGTAGTGCCTACCCTCGTTCACATCTTTTCTAGACTTATTGTTGCTATTATTATCAGACTATGTAGACTAGTTTTATGTTGATGGTTTAGTGGTGTTGTTTTGACACTATCAGATATTATGATAGGGATTCAGTTGATATATGATGAGATCATTTAGAATTTACATTTCATGTATGTATGATGATCACTCGATTTTACAAGAGTACGCAGATGTCTTTCCAAGTGAGATTCCAAGCATGCCTCCAAAGAGGGACATTGATTTTAGCATTGATTTAATTGCTGGAGCAGAGCCTATCTCTAAAGCTCCTTATCGTATGACTACTCAGAAACGTGGTGAGCTACATCTTTAGCTAGAGGAACTTCTGGCTAAAGGGAGCATTCGACCTAGTGTATCACCATGGGGAGCTCCAATGCTCTTTGTGAAGAAGAAAGATAGTTCTTTGCGCCTTTGTATTGACTACAGATAGTTGAACAAGGTGACTATTAAGAACAGGTATCCTTTGCCTAGGATTGATGACTTATTTGGTTAGATCAAGGGAGCTACAGTATTCTCCAAGATTGACCTTAAGTCAGGATACCACCAGCTTCGTATTAAGGAAGCCAATATTCATAAGACCACTTTTCGAACGTGCTATGGGCATTATGAGTTCACAGTGGTACCTTTTGGGTTGACTAATGCTCCATCAGTGTTCATGAGTTTGATGAATGGTGTTTTTTGATCATATCTTGACAAGTTTGTTCTTGTAATTCCCCGCCAAGGGATCCAAAGAATTTCACTAAGTTTGCCAAACAATTTTTTTTTTTAAACATGAAAGTAAAACCATACACAACACTTGCGGAAGCAATAGTAACATCCAACTGAAAATAACATAACATTCATAAAAAATTACATTCTTTAAAGATCCAATCATATCTTATTCATCTAAGATTACATCCTAAATAATAAAATAACATGGATACATCCAATGTTCTTAAACCATATACAAGTGTACATTTTAGATTGCTCAATCATCCACTATACATGTTACAAGGTATGAAAAGCTTAAAAGAATAAACATCCATGTAAATAAAGTACATCATCATCCAATATTAATCCATGATGCATTAACATAATGAAACCATTAACCATACATGATACATCATCATCATAAAGATATAAACATCCATCATAAAAGATAACCATACATCACAAACATAACTGACTAAGTGCACGGTTCCTCCCAATCGTAAATAGCATCATTAGACCATCATGGATCCTAGCCATCCCTCCATGCGTAACATTCCAAAGCACCAAAGAGATCATCGGTATTATCATAGTAGGAATGTCACTCCTAAAAACATCCTACTAACATGCAAAGTAAAGCATAGGATACCATCATCTAACATATGCAAACCATCAATCTAAGAAACATACCTATAAATACATACATCATAAGGTATATCATCTATCATAACGATCCAAGAACATAATGAAGATAAATACCAACCAAGAATGCTCCAGCCACGGTGTCTCAGACGGATCTCAAATGATAAGAGTGGAAAAATACTACCACCCGACTGTGTGAAACCTAAATGGTCCACTCCCACCATGCTGAAGAGATAATCTCAAGTCCCAAACAAGATACCAAAACCACAAAGCATAAATCTCTTTAAGTCCAGGAATCCTAAAAAGTATACTACTCAAAGGTTCCAACACACACAAAATTGACATCTAATTTCCAGAGGCACACAATGACATGTAGGAAACCTACTCTGCAAGCGAGAAAGTGTCATCGCATTTATCACGTACAAGTTACCCTAGCAGTTAGCTAAACTCCATGGGTCCATACAAATCTCATGCGGCCACTAGTATCCTCTCATACTGAAAAGGCATACTATGGAATGAAAGGTCGCAACCATGTGTTCTCACTACTCCCATCCTAGCCTATACAAGTGCTCAAGGCATGGGCGAGAACCAAAACAATTATCTCTTTAGGTTCATTTAATCCCCATTTAGTGTGTAAATGTTATCACTTATTAACCAAAATTACAATGAGTTACCCTAGCAGCCACTTAGGGCCCCGGCCCCCATTGCAAGCCACTTCCTGACACTACAAGTAGATTACCTATCCTAATGCTCATGGAATCATAAATCACCACAGTCCTGTACAAGCGACTGTAAAGAAATCCAAAAGATAATCCATAAAAATAATTATGAAATATCCACAATATAAGCATCAAATATCCATTATAAGAATCATCAAATCTCCAAGATAAGAATCATCAAAATCTCCATGAGCATCTGAAAAGAATCCATAGAAAATCATGACCACAACAGTTCTCTATTGGCAACTGAAGGCATCACTAATAATCATAAGTATCCATTGGTTCTCAATAAGAAAAATAAATCATCACATCCATTGGTTCTCAACAAGCAACCAAGAATATCTCAAAATCATACTGATCGAAGACTCCAAAATGGTTGAGTCAAAACATGTCACAACATGACATCATCAAGAAATAAATCCACATTTCAGTCCCATCATGGCGACTAGAAAATAATCCAAAGATAATTGATTGATGACTCAAAAATGATTAGCTCAAGTGTCTCACACACATAGATCTCAGCTTCACACATGAAGACTAATGAACAATAACAATCAGCGATTACAAACATTTTATAGAGCATACGATCACATTACCATGGTTGGGCTTATAAAGATCGAGACCAAATAAAATCAACATGCCAGCACATCTCATAACCCCTGAGCCTCTGGTAACAACCTAGGACTGGTCAACACTAGTTAACCCGAAAATCCAAAACAAGAAGCATATAGAATACACGATGCAAACACATATTTTGGTTTTGCTATCTTACATAGTTGAATCAAGTGTAGGGATTTCCAGTTTCCATTTTCAAGTATACTTCAAGTGTCTAAGTTTCATCATTTGACTTACAAGTCAACCCATTTGTTCCCCCATAGCATTATCCTTCCATTAATTAGAAATAATATTTTAAGGATAACTTAAGGATAAATATTCACTAAACTGATCATCATTGACCCTAAATCAACTTGTTCTCTTTATTTAACTATGATCCATATTCTAATTGATTCACTTTCCTATAATGTTACTTCAATTTTTCACACAAATCAAGGATCATTATTCGTTATCATATAAGAAAGCCAATTATCAATCTTTGAATAAGAATATTATAACTTAATTAAAATGATCAATTAAATCAATCAATTAACATAGGTACATCATCCATGACCTATTAACCTTCTAATAGTTTTCAATTAGAAACTTAATTAAGTATTACTAAAGTTTGAGTCTTTTAATTTAATCGTTATCACTGTTGACAACCATATAATATCTAAAGTCATAATTCAAGTCATAGGACTTATCAACTTCAATATAGATAATCTACAATCCTGTTAGAAGAATTATATCAAATATAACTTAATTATTAATTAAATCTAATTAACTCTAGTTAATTGATTTAATTAATAATTGCATAACCATAGCAACATTCCAATTAATATCAGTTGACTAATCACTAACTATAATTTTATAAGATAAAAGTCAACTATAACTCAAATCTCTAATATACATGTTAATAGTTCAATAATAACAACTTGTTAATATTTAATAACAAGACGTAATAAATCCCCAATACCAAATATTATCATTTCAAATAAATTTCTCCCATGGTATGCTAATTATAATTTAATTAACTATTTAAGCCATTAATACCATTATTTATTAATAGTTTGTTAAACCTAACAAACATTAATAAATACTAAACTCATCTATAGATAATCGATCTAGAGAATCCTTCTGTAAACTTCATTAGTTAAGATTTTGCTAACCTTTAAGGCATATCAATAATTTATAATCGATATAATAATTCAAATTGTAGTCACTTAATTTAAAATCATCTCGTACTATTAAATTACCATCTCTAAATGTTATTTAATATATATTAAAAAGAAATCCTCCATTCTCTAACAATTCAATATCTCTTTTTTATTTAATAATAATTAACAAATTATTATTAAATTAATAAACCATACTTATCATTAGTTGTTAACATCTATATGTAATTTTCCAACTTAAGGTATCAACCCCTTTATTAATTCATAATTAATTAAATCAGTTAATGGAACCTATAATTCACCAACTCAATTAAGATGACTAAATATTACCATAATCTAAATCACTTAATTATAATAACAACTTATTAATTTTAGTCATTAATAACTAATTAACGACTTATTAATAATCATAAAATTAGTAATTAATGATAATGATTATTAAAATATATATAATATTCCATATTTGAAATTTATTAATATCTAATAATAACTTATATGTGATAATCGAAATAATTAAAAATGATTTCACAAATCATATAATATAAACGTTTTTTTTTTTAAAATGTAATCAAAATTAATATAAAAACCATTATTGTTATTGAAGCGACTGTCACGATGTGACTTCCGTCATGACAGTCCTTCTGACGTCAACCCGTTGCGGGTACTTTGCTCACGCAGGTACCCTGTGACCACTGCATCAAGGCAGTACTATGTCACGGGTACACTGCATAGCAGGTACCCTGTGACATGTTTTTATGCGATTCGATATTAATAAAGGTTTTCTTTCTATCGCATTTATTTTTAACAAATGTATACATATATATATATATATATATATATATGTATATACGTATATGTATATGTATATGTATATGTATCTATATATATATATATATGTATCTATATATATGTGTGTGTGTGTGTGTGTGTGTGTATATATACATATATATATATATATATATATATATATATATATATATATATATGAGTATGCAGATTTTATATTCTAAGAACATAAATATATATATAACTTTTAAACAAAAAGGGCTTTTCATTTCGATGGTAATTCATTAATTTCTCTAATAGGTTTGACTATAGAATTAGAAACCCTTTTCAAATCCATTAATCAATTTGATTCTAAATCGAACCCAAACCCGTTTAGATTTAATTTCTTCCTTAATTAGATCTAGGGTTTCCTATTGTTTTCTACTCAACTAACCAAAAAATCTAGAGAGTATTTAGACACATATAACAAACATGATGAAGACAGGAAGAGAAATAGTGCAAAGAGAATATGAGAATATCAAGAGTGCACCTGGACACTGATGTTAACTTTCCATGCCTCAGAAGTCCATAGAAAATCCCTTCCTTCTCCATCATTCGCAATTCCTCCAAGATCCAAGCCAACTGAATCCTCCAAGTGACTAGAAGTGCTAGAAGGAGCATAGAAGCAAATAGAAAATATACGAGCATATGAATCTTCTCCAATGCATGTAAGCTTTGAAGCTTCCATTTTAGCTTGAAGCTTGTAGTTTCCATTAAGCTTGTAGCTTGTAGCTTGCATTAAGATTCCATTCAGCTTTTAACTTGCCAAAACACACTAGGAGAGCTTCAATTTAAAGGCCTCTAAGATGCATCTAGAGTGTCTCTAGAAACAACTAGAAGATAAGCATGACAATCAAACATGAGCCTTCTCCAACCTTCTAGATAAGTCTTAAGGTTGTAGACACCATGTGCTCAAATAAAATGCTAACTTCCAAGTGTAGACAACTTGTGCATTCTTAGAGTGCAAACTCCAGTGTTGTCTATATGACAACTCCCAAGAATTTGCCAACTCCTATGTGAGAAAACATAAAAATAATGCACATTAATTAATATAATATTTAATTTACTCTTCCCAATTTAATTTATTTATTTATTAAATCTCATGCACAAACTTTAATAATTCCACTTTGCAATCTTAATATATTTATATTTTAATCACACGAGATTTAGAATCTTTTATTAATTTAAATATATCTTCCACTTTTAAATTTCATTTTCCAAAACTTAATTGCTAAAATATTTATTAGCTTTAATAATAATATTATTTAGTCATTTATTTAAAAATGAACTCCAAATATATTATTATTAAAATAAATATTGTCACATTCCAACTTTTAAAGTTTAATTATTTTATCTTCAAATTTAATTATTTTATTTAATTAATTTTTCAATTAATTAAATAAAATAAATATTAAAATATCATATTAATTTTCCATTTAATTAAACCATCAATCAAATCTTTTAATTAGGCTTAATTAATAGAAAATACATCAAAGACTCATAAGGTAAAAATATGAAAATCCATCATAGCCAAAATACATACAAAATCAAACCAAAGGTTTAAATCACGAATTACGTTATCCAACGTATTCAGAGGGTACTCAACTCAGATACTTGTCATAATTTTTCAATTAGAACAAATGGCTTAAAGGGTTGGGATTTGGACTTGAGAATTTATCTCCCCTCTCTTATCATTGAGATAGTGTGATAGGGTACGCTCATCTTGGCAATTCAGGGAAGTCGATACTCGGTACCTGCAACCTGCATAAAAACCATGCATGTACAAATACAATATATACTAAACTAAATAGGCAATGGAAGGAAGTGGTGCATCGTGTAGATCTCGACTAGCAGGTGACTATGACTCCCTTCCTTAACCATATTAGACACGCAAAGCAAACATGCACACCATACACATGCAAGTATGGGGTAAGTATCCATAAGAAAACACATATTATAATAAATCATCTTACTAATCATCATTAATAATTGAAAGCAATGTAATAATCATCATCAACAATTTGCGCACACTAAAAATAATCATCATACATACATGAAATGTAAAATCTAAGTAATCTCATCACATAGTAAACTGAATCTATAGCATAATATCTGATAATCTCAAAACAATGTTGCTAACCATCAACTAGCCCTACAAGAGTTCAGCAATGATAACAAAATGTGGACTAGGGGTAGGCACTACAGTTCTCGTGTTTCTTGATGACATATTGATATTTTCTAAGACTCAGAAGGAGCATGAGGAACACCTGCGGTTGGTATTGTAGTGTTTGAGAGGCAATCAACTTTATGCAAATGCCGCTAAGTGTGAATTCTTCAAATTGAAGATTCAGTATTTAGGGCATGTTATCTCAAGTGATGGTATTTTAATGGATCCTGCAAAGATTCATGCAATAATAGATTGGCCTACCCCAACTAATGTGTCAGAGATTCATAGTTTCATGGGTTTAGCTGGTTATTATCACAGATTTGTCCAGAACTTCTCTAGGATAGCACATCCTATCACTTCTCTTCAGAGGAAAGGTAAGAAGTTTGTGTGGACAGAGAAATGTGAGGAAGCATTTCAGAGGCTCAAGGAGCTTTTGACTAGTGCACCAATTTTAGCTGTACCTAAACCAGAAGGTGATTTCATGGTGTGTACAGATGCTTCTCTTGAAGGAATTAGAGCAGTGTTGATGCAGAATGGATGGGTGATTGCGTATGAATCACACAAGCTCAAGGATCATGAGTTAAATTACCCTACACATAATCTTGAGTTAGCAATAGTAGTTCATGCTTTGACAAGGTGGAGACATTTCTTGTTGGGGCACAGATTTGAGCTACATAGTGATCATCATAGTCTTCAATACATTTTTACTCAGCCTAATTTGAATGCTCCCTAGAGACGATGGATGGAATTTTTATGCGAGTATGATTTTGTGGTTAAGTACATTCAGGGTAAGGAGAATGTGGTGGAAGATGCTTTGAGTCACAGGAGACATGTGGTAACATCGATGACTCTTAGTGTGGATTTGAGGAGTCAGATTCTTTAGGTACTTCCTATGGATTCCTAGTATCAGGAAGTGTGCAGAGAGATAGATTCAGGAAGACCCTTGGAAGGTAAGTTTGCAGATTACGTTCGAGAATTAGATGGTCTTTTGAGACATTTGGGGAGGATTTATGTGCCATTACTAGATGAGCTTCACATCTTGATTCTGGCAGAAGCCCATCGTACACCTTACTCAACACATCCAGGTGTCAAGAAGATGCATGCTGATTTGAGACGTTTGTTCTTTTGGTCCGGGATGAAGCAAGATATTGCTGATTTTGTGGCTAGGTGTCTTGAGTGTCAAAGAGTCAAAGCAGAACACTAGCACCTAGCAGGACTATTGCAGCCTAACCTCATTCCTTCTTGGAAATGGGATATCATCTCCATGGATTTTATAGTAAGATTACCTATGACAGTTCGACGTCATGATGCTATCATGGTTACTATTGATTAGTTGACTAAGGTGGCACATTTTTCATCAATCAGGTCTTCCTACATAGCAGCTTCTGTAGCGAATGTCTTCATGCGTGACATTGTGAGATTACATGGTATTCCTAGAAAGATCATTTCTAATAGGGATCATGTATTCACATCTGCATTTTGGACATCGTTGCACCATGAGCTTGGAATGCAGCTAAACTTCAATTCGGCATATCATCCAGAGACTGATGGTCAGACAGAGAGGGTGAACAAGGTTTTGGAGGATATGTTATGGATATATGTGATGGATAGGTAGACACATTGGGAGGACTATCTCTACCTAGTGGAGTTTTCTTACAACAATGGGTATCATAGTTCTATTGGCATGGCATCTTTTCAGGCATTATATGGATGTCCTTGTTGTACACCATTGAGTTGGGACAGCCTCGAGGATCGCATTCTATTGGGACCTGAGATGCTTCATGATATGGAGCAACAGGTAGTGCATATTTGTGAGCATTTGACTACGGCGCAGGATAGGCAGAAGAAGTATGCCGATGCTCATAGGATTGATAAGCAGTTTGCTATGGATGATAAGGTTTTCTTGAGAGTGCGATCGTGAAAGAGTTTGATCCGGTACGGAAAGGGTTCTAAGCTAGCACCTCGCTTTGTGGGACCATTTGAGATTTTGGAGAGGATTGGCCCGGTTGCTTACCATCTTGCTCTACCGCCCAATCTAGCTCGCATTCATGATGTTTTCCATGTTTCAGTGCTTAGGCAGTATATTCCTAATATTGTGCATGTTCTTGATTGGAATGCGTTGCAGGTAGAGGATGGGCAGCTGGCTTTGGAGCCAGGTTGTATTCTAGAGCAATGGGAGTTGACCCTCAGGGGTCGAACCATCGAGAAGGTAAGGGTCCAATGGGACCCTACTGATGATTCTTCAGCTACTTGGGAGGATGCAGCTAGATTGAGGGAGTTATATCCCTATTTTTTTGTAGGCTTCCAGGAGTAAGCCTAATTCAAGGAGGGGTGGATGTAGGGCCTACCCTCGTTTACATCTTTTCTAGACTTATTGTTGCTATTATTATCAGACTATGTAGACTAGTTTTATGTTGATGGTTTAGTGGTGTTGTTTTGACACTATCAGATATTATGATAGGGATTCAGTTGATATATGATGAGATCATTTAGACTTTACATTTCATGTATGTATGATGATCATTACATTGTTTTTAGTTATTAATGATGATTAGTTAGATGGTTTATTATCTCATATGTTTTATTATGGTTACTTACCCTATACTTGCATGTGTATGGTGTGTGTGTTTTCTTATTGTATGGCATTTTGTATGTGGTTAAG
This sequence comes from Cupressus sempervirens, assembly GCA_028749045.1. Lineage (NCBI taxonomy): Eukaryota > Viridiplantae > Streptophyta > Pinopsida > Cupressales > Cupressaceae > Cupressus > Cupressus sempervirens. The sequence continues at coordinate 665,738,443 of CM053793.1, read as the reverse complement.
GAAGGGATTCATAGTCACCTACTTAGTCAGGATCTACACGATGCACCACTTCTTGCCATTGTCTGTTTAGCTTACCATTATATATTGTATGTACATGCATAGTTTTTCTACAAGTTGCAGGTATCAGGTATCAACTTCCCTGAATTGCCAAGATGAGCGTACCCTATTATACTATCTCAATGATAAGAGAAGGGAGATAAATTCTCAAGTCCAAATCTCAAACATAAAAACCATTTGTCCTAGTGAGTTAGGACAATTATCAGAGTTGAATACCCACCGAATGTGTCAGATGACATATTTCATAATTTTTAACCCTTTAGATTTATTATGTATGATTTGTTCTATGATGGGTTTTCATATTTTATCTTGGAGGTCTATGGTGAATTTTCCATTAATTAAGTCTTAATAAATAGATTTAATTAATAAATTATTTATTTGAGAAAATTAATAAAATATCATGATCTTTGATATTTTGATTGTGATTAATTAAATGTGAATTATTGAGGAAAGGAATTAAATAAAAGAAAACTAGAAATTAAAATTAACAATAATTATAAAATAATAATAAAGTAATAAATAAAATAATAATAATAAAAGTTATAAAAATTAAAATGAAATTTATAAAATTTAAATAGAAATTATTTAAAAAGTAAATTGGAGTTATAATCTTGCATGGGAATTAACATGTGTCAACAACACGGGGGTTAGTGCATCAATTAAGCACAAGGTGTCTACAACTCTATGACTCATCAAAAAGGTTGGAAAAGACCCATGCTTAGTTGGTGACACCTTCCAGCTATTTCAAGAAGCATTCCAAAGGTTTCTTGAGAGCTCTTTATATTTAGGCATTCATAGAAGCTTAGAGATAGCGTGGAGAGCAATTGGAGCATTGGAGGACTCAAGAACTCTGAAGAAGGGAGCTTGCTCTGCGGGTTTTCTGAGGAAGAGCGAATTAACATTAGAATCCGGGTAGATTCTTGTGATTTTAATTATGCTATTTCCGCATCATGCATTGCCTATCTTCTTCGTGTCTTCCATATGTTTTCTAAGGAATTTCATTTTTTTTTTATGCATATGGGTAATTTAGTTTATTTGAAAATTTTATATAGCATAAATCAGAAAAGAACACGGGGCTAGGGTTTAAATTCACAGCCAAAACCATTAAATGATTTAATGGATAAATTTTGAGGCCAAATGATTTATAGGAAAATTCTAAAAATTAGAATCTTTAAATAGATTGTGTATATGCTCATTGTAAAATATACATGTTTATATTTTCGTATCTGCATACATATATATATATATATATATATATATATATATATATATATATATATATATATATACACACATTATAATTATAATTATATATATATATATATATATATATATATATATGCTGTGATAATTAAATTCTGCGAATTTGCAAACTATTCTTTAAAAATTATATATAAAAAAATCGTTATTTGAAACGTTTTTCAAAAATATATAATATATTTATAAGTCTGAAATCGTTCATAGTAAACGATTTGTGAAAAATATATTCGTATGCAAAATTTTTGTTTTCAAAACCTTTGTTTTAAGAAGGGCGAGGGTTTTTATTCGACTCGACCCATTCTTTAGAGCCGCCGGCAGCGGGCCTGCTATCGCAGGTACTGTGACTGCCATCACAGGCCCTGCGATAGAGGCAGGCTGCACGGCGCTGCCGTATATAAATGGTGGTGCGAGTATAAACTCGCCTTTGTTTATAAATACATTTGGATTTGTTATAAGTCACTTAAACAAAATTTGATTTTGTATTAAAATTAAATATTAATTGTTATATGCATTAGTAAATATTGTTATATGTTATTTATTATATATATATGTAAATATATATATATATATATATATATATATATATATATATATATATATATATATATATATATGTAATAATAATGAAATTTTAATATTCAAAGTTATTTAGAGTTTTTAAATAAATAATATGGGTTTTAATTAATCAAAATTAATTAATTAGAATTTAGTCTAATTAAGGTAAATTTAAAAGTTATAACATTTAAATTATCAAATATTTTAGCCCTTTTCAATATTATAAATTGAGTTATGATAAATCAATACTAGAATAACGTATAACGTATAACGTATATTCTTAAAAACATTTAGATAATTGAGTTCTAAGAGTTAGAGGGAAAAACTTTTATCTATCAACAATTACGTGGGCTAGGAAAACATACAAAATGTTTCTCCATTTATTATCCAACTTGGAACGTAAACTAAGACTTTTGCATTTAAGTTGTAAACTTAACAAAACCAAAACATGTGTTTACATTGTGTATTCTTTATGCTATTGTTTTGAGTTTTGGGTTGACAAGTGTTGACCAGTATAGGACATCTACCAAAGGCTTGGGGGTTATGTGATTGTGATGCCATGATGATGTTTTAATCTCGATCTTTATAACCCAACCATGGTTATGTGATGGAATGCTCTATGTATTGGATGTGAATACTGATTGTTATAGTTGAGATTCTTATTTATGAGACACTTGACTTAACCATTATTTATGGTCATCGATCAGTTATCCTTTGTTATTTTCTAGTCGCCATGATGGGACTGAAATGTGGATTTATTCTTGATGATGTCATGTTGTGACATGTTTGACTCAACCATTTTTGGAGTCTTCGATCAGTGTGTTTGAGATATATTTTGGTAATTGAGAACCATTGGATACTTTTGATTATCAGTGATGCTTTAGTTGCCAATAGAGAGCTATTGTGGTCATGATTTTCTATGGATGTTTGCTCATGGAGATTTGATACTTTTATTTGATGATTTTATTATGGATTATTTTTGTGATTTTGAGATTTATGATTCCATGAGCATTAGGGTAGGATATCTGCATGTAGTGACGGGAAGTGGCTTGCAATGGGGGTCGGGGCCCTAAGAGGCTGCCAGGGTAACTCATTGTAAGTTGGATTAATAAATGATAACATTCACACCTAATACTAACTGAATGAACCTAAAAAGATAAGTGATTTTTTCTCGCCCATGCCTTGAGTGCTTGTATAGGCTAGGATGGGAGTAGTGAGAATGCATGGTTGCGACCTTGCATTCCATAGTATGCCTTGTCAGTATGAGAGGATAATATTGGCCACATGAGATCAGTATGGACCCGTGGAGTTTAGCTAACTGCCAAGGTAACTTGTATGTGATAAATGTGATGACACTTTCATGCTTGCATAGTAGGTTCCTACATGTCATTGTGTGCCTCTGGGAAGTAGATGTCAGTTTTGTGATTGGAACCTTTGAGTTAGTATACTTTTAGGATTCTTGGACTATAAAGGTTTGCGCTATGTGTTATGGATAGCCTATTTTGGACTTGAGATTATCTCCTCAGCATGGTGGGAGTGGACCACTTAGGTACCACGCGGTCGGCTGGTAGTGTATTTTCCACTCTTATCATTTGAGATTCATTGAGACATCGTGGCTGATGCATCCTTTGTGATGGTGGATATGTATCCTTTCATTGATGATTAGCATATGTTAGATGATGTTATCTTATGCTTATATTTGCATGTTAGATTACTTTCTACATATGATGTTGTATATGTTAGGAGTGACATTCCTATTATGTTAATACTGATGATATCTTCGGTGATTTGGGATGTTACGCACGGAGGGATGGCTAGGGCCCACGATGGTCTAATGATGCTATTAACGGTTGGGAGGAATCGTACACTTAGTTAGTTATGTTTGATCTTACGATGGATGTATATGTATTCTATGATGATGTATCATGTGTATCATGTGATTGTCTTTAATGTATCATGGATTGGAATAGGATGATGTACCTTATTTCACATATGTATATTCTTTTAAGCCTTCATACCCTGTGACATGTACAGTGAATGATTGAGCATTTGGAAATGTAATGTATGAACATTGGACTTATCATTATTATTTCATGTGGATATTTTACTAGATGGACTCATGTATGTTAGTTAATTTAGGTGTAACTCAACGTTAAGGGATTCTTAAAGAATGAAATTGGTTATGTATGTTATGTTTACTTTTAGATGGACATTGCTATTGCTTCCGTTATTATGTACAAGTTATATGTGGCATTTACTTTCATTTTTTTTTTATTAAAAAAAAAAAAGTGTTACCAAACTTAGTGAAATTCTAGGTTAATTCTTTGGATCCCTTGGCAGGGCATGACAACAAAATCTCTCTTTAGTTCAAAAAGGGAAATTTCCAGTTCACTATTGATCAAAAATGAATTAAATCAGTTGAATCCTTTTTCTACTCAAATTGAATAAGTTAACTCCTTATTTTAGTCAAATTAAATATGTTAACTCCCTTTAATTTGGAAATCTCCCTTTATAACTGAACTTCACCTTTAATCCTGACCGTTGATTGAAATCGATCTCAACCATTGACGAATTCTAGGAAAGCCTATTTAAGAGACCCTCATCTCTTCATTTTGAAAGGTTGAATGAGAATTTGCATCAAATTGTTGTTGGAATTCATACTCACATTTGCTCATATTCACATATGCAAAGATCAAGTTTGACCAAAAGTTGACCAGATTTAACCACAGTTGAGTTGAGTTGACAAGTTTCAAAAAGAAGTTTGAAATAATTAAATGAAATTATTTAATTAAATGGAGTACCTACTTCTAATTAATTAAACAAAGTTATTTAATTAAATGAGAAGCCATTCCTAATTAATTAAATGAAGTTATTTATTTAAATAAGAAAAGTGTCTCTAATTAATTAAAGATTATTTAATTAAATAGAAAAAGTAATTATAAGAGCATATCTCATTTTATTAAATTAAATATCTAAACAAAATCTCTCTTCAGTTCAAAAAGGGAAATTTCCAGTTCACTATTGATAAAAAATGAGTTAAATCAGTTGACTCCTTTTTCTACTCAAATTGAATCAGTTAACTCCTTATTTTACTCAAATTAAATCTGTTAACTCCCTTTAATTTGGAAATCTCTCTTTATGACTGAACTTCACCTTTAATCCTTACCGTTGATTGAAATCGATATCAACCGTTGATGAATTCCAAAAAAGCCTATTTAAGAGACCCTCATCTCTTCATTTTGAAATGTTGAATGAGAATTTGCATCAAATTGTTGTTGGAATTCATACTCACATTTGCTCATATTCACATATGCAAAGATCAAGTTTGACCAAAAGTTGACCAGATTTAACCATGGTTGAGTTGAGTTGACTAGTTTTGAAAATAATTAAACGAAATTATTTAATTAAATGGAGTACTTACTTCTAATTAATTAAAAAAAGTTATTTAATTAAATGAGAACCAGTTCCTAATTAATTAAATGAAGTTATTTAATTAAATAGAAAAAGTAATTATGAGAGCATATCTCATTTTATTAAATTAAATATCTGTTAGTGAACAGATTGTCCTTCGAGAGAATGTGTGGAAATCTGACCCTGAATGCCCAAGTGAAAGGACAAACTAACACCAACAATTGGATAGGTTATTATTAGATTAACAACCTTCCTCTGAATTTTATTGGGTACAACTCCCCGTGCAAGATTTACAATGAATTAAATGTGGGTGCTTTTACTAGAAAGCATGAAAGGATATCTAACATCTACCTATAAACACAGAGTAGATGTGAAACCTAAGAACTAAAAAGAAAGGAAATAGGATAAAATAGATTACACAAAGTTAACCTGCTATACTCTACATTACAAAGGATAAAGTCAAAGAACAATTTCCATCTTCCCGAGAAAAGGTGAACCAAAGCTTCCAGAAGATCCTGATATCAAAATGCATACAGAAAACAACACATTTGATGCACTTAAAGAAAACTGAAATTTATAGCAACATAACCATAAGTGGAAAGAAAACTACATAGACTCAAAGTTCTGATTTGTAGATATCTTTCAAACCTCCCCTCTTTAAGATGTAAAAGACTACAAATATCCAATTACACATGCATCAGAAAATGAAAAGCATCTCCCCTACATTACATTTCAAAATCAAATTCCTCTTTGATCACTAACACAAAGTTTAGCAAGTGAAGCTCTATTCTGTTGCAGCTTCAAAGTCTGTATTCCTTCCCTCAGGATTGAAAAATCTTCCCACCTTTTAATAGCACACAGTCTGTAGCTGCCTGAAACCAAAGTGGAACCTAGAAGATGGAACTATTCTATCAAAATTTCCTCCTTCCTTGCCTGAAGCCCAAAGTCTGCAGTTTTGGAAGTTGGAAGAATTCCAAAAACTAGAACCCTTTCTCTTTCTTTCACTGGCTCTTTTATTCCCTTTTTTTTTGCTGTTGGTTCCTATTTCGTTTTAAAAAAACTGATTCTTGGGATTATCTCCACCCATCTTTTTATCTCCTGGGGCATTAGAATTTCCTTTATTAGATGGACTTTAGATATATGTGAATTAAACTTGACTGACAGATGTCCACTACTTAGGATCTTGTAAGAATGTTTAGTTGGGTATGAAATAAGCCTAATGTCTTCTTGAGGCTAAAGCTGCATTTGGGATGCCCTCATGTCTTTTGATTATTATGTGTTATGATGATGGTATTGGTCTTCAAATTGTAATACAGGCCAAAGCATTAGCTCTGTGTGTCGATTCACATCTATTTTTTGTATGCTAGATCCAATACTTCTCAATGCAATAACATGCTCTAACATGGGCATAGCCCCATGGCCAATGCATAATTCGCAAAGATCATCAATTGTTCCATAATCTGTTGCTACTGAATCTTGCCTTTGTGGCAATGAAGACTTAGTGGTTGCTGGTGTACAAAAGATTGTGGAGGTGTAGAAACAATATTTGGAGGAAAGAAAAGCAAGCCTTCATCTTTATAATGCCCATGTCTAAACATGTATTCGAGTATCTCCTCATGTGCATATATGTGGCTGTAGACAGACTCGTGGGTTCTTCATACATCAAGGAGTGCATGTTATATTTAAAAAAAACACAAATTTGGGGCGACTCGGGCTACCTCTAACACCATATAACAGGCTCGATATCCCTCAAAGTGAATAATAATTGTAACAATCATATTACAGATTTAAAACATTTTAATCGGGTTCGGTTTGGACTCCATGGATTGAATGTGATGAATTTGGAGCACTCTGAAGGGCGTTTCGCATGTATCTTTCTTCAATTCGGGATACTGTAATGGTAATTTTCAATGCGAAAACTTTATACCAAAATAGATGTATTAGATTATATTATACTATGAAACCTGCTCTACGTGTTTGGCATTGGGGTATATATCTTTCATGTTTATGCAATTTAAGTCTGCGGGTTTATAGAAAGAATGAACTAAGAGTGTATTTTACATCTGATGTCTTTGCCTTGCACCGGCCTCCTTCTAGCATAAGCAGGGTCCACACTTCGCTTCTGTGTTGTCTAAACTGGATCTTCGAGAAAGTCTTATCCCAACAATGTAACCACGCATGTTCAATCCAGAACTTAGAAGGAAAAGACACCCTCGGGTTTTCTATAGCCTTCACTTTGCACTTAGATTTAACTTCCCATGGATGTCGGTTGAATGGACTGAACTCAGTTTTTCTTTCCTTTCCATCAAAAATCTATTCGATGGTTATATTGCACTCATGCCCCTTTTTATTATAGCTACATGGAACTTAATCTATCGTGCTAATGCAGTCAATATAGAGTTTTGTTCGGTCAAATAGTTGGCACATGATTTCCATCAAAGTGTTACATGCACATTTTGAATATCAGAACTGAGGGATCTCATTTGAGTGATAAAGCCCATATACAAGACATGTCAGATGACTTAGATTTATTCCTTGGCAAACTAGTATACTGAAAGTTAAACCCAATAAAAAGCTCACTAATGGCTTTTTGATCTTTCAATGATTCACGATGAGAGCTCCAAAGTAAAGCTAGGACAAATGATGAAAAAGCACTCCAATCCTTCGATATGTGCCACATGACAATTCTGGATTGTAGAATCATCATTATGGACTCTTACATCCATGAGCTCAAGATGGTGAATGTTGATTTGTTTTATGTTAGTTTGTGCCTTTCAACATACTTTTTCACGACGAGACCCGAGTCACCTCAAATATAGACATGGTGCCCCACTGAACATATTCTTCCTCTCGGTCACTGATAGTGATAGCAAATAACTGACAACCCTTTCGCATGCACCGTCTAAGCTGCATAGCGGAAATCATATGAAGGGACACTGGCCTCTTCACTCCGAAGATCTCCCTAGAGATACCATCATCATCCACACATTCCACCCTCTTCTTTCAACAATCCACCTTGGTGCTGTGGGCACAAAGCCAATCCATGCCAAGGACAACATCATAAGAACCTAGAGGGGTAATGCATAGGTCAGTCCTAGTGGACATGTCTCCAATCTGCATCTGACAACTCCGCACCATGGAACTAACTAACACTCTGGCTCCTGAGGCTAACTCTACCTCCCAACTAACATCCTGTCTAACTACCACTAGCCCACAATGCTCCACTACAAATGGAGATATAAAAGAGTCAGTAGCTCCGAAATCAAATAAAAATGCAACCATATGGCCCTGTATAATACCTGTAGCCTCGATAACTGTGGCCTGATGCTCAGCCTAGCGGTTGTCAACCGCTACAAAAACTCTATGGGATCTACCCATGTCACCAACTGTCGGCTCTGAAAAAGCCTTGCTCTGACCACTGGATGCTTGTCCCTACGGACACTCCCTAGCTATATGACCCATGCCTCCTGATCTGCTAGATCCACTAAATCCTCCCCTAGAAGATTATTGAGTCTTCACTGACTGAGACTGTGGGACCTGTACTTTCTGCTCCTGCCTAGGACCCTATGACTACCACTGCTTGGGCCTAGAGCCCTAATATCCATGAGAAGGTTTCTGTTGTTGCTGCTGCTGGGGTTTTGGCTGCTGAGACTATTGGCCCCTAGAGGACCCTGCTGTATAATTCTGATTCCCTTTCCAAGGGGGTTTCTACTGGAAGGAGTTTCGGTTTTGAGGCCGATCCCGTGACTCCTGCCTCCCTCGAGTATCCTCAACAACTAGTGCTATCTCCACTGCCTGTCTGAAAGTGGTAGGGAAGGCCATCCTAACTGGGCCCTGAAGAGAGAAATTCAGACCCATGATAAAGCGATGCACCCGAAGTTTCTCATCCTTCATGTATTCCACATAGGGAAGGAGCTCAAGAAACCTACTCTCGTACTGAGCCACTGTAAGGCCTCTCTGATAAAGAGAATGGAACTCCTCTATCTGCTTCTGTCGAAAATGATCTGACAAGTACCTCTCGTGAAATCTTTCTAAGAAAGATTCCCATGTGAGGGTGTCCATCCTCACTCCACCAATGATCTCCTCCTGGTGCCACCAGTTGGAGGCATCCCCTCTCAACTGATGAACTGCTAGTCGTGCTTTTAGATTACTCCCATAAGGGCGTAACCCAAAGCACTGCTGTAAGCTCTGCAACCATGCCTCTGCTACTGGACCCTCAGTGGTAGCAGTAAACAATGGTGGTCCAAGTCGAATCAATTCCCTGATGTCATCTCCTACATGTCTAGGAGGTCTATCAAAAGGGGGTCCTCTCTAGTGTATGGACTCTTCCTCGTGTTCACCCTGACCCTCTATCTATCTCAGTGGGGGATTCCTAGTCCTCTCTCTGACTCTGGGCTCGCCTCCTCCGGGTCCCTCTGCTTCCACTACTGGAATCTGCTGGACTGGCTCAACTATAGGTACCACTCTCTGTTGAACTACACCGATCAAAGTCTGGAGTGCATCAATTATGTCCTGATTTGGGTTCGGTGGTGGTGGCGATGGTGGTGGAGGTGGTGGTGGTCCACCCTCCTGTCCCGCTCTACCACCCCCAATCTTATGACCTCTGCCTCGCCGGTTGCGAGTAACAGGCGTCATCTACACAATTAAAAGTTTGAGTTAAGTTTAGGAAGCATAATGGTTTAAGGTTCCTAGTGTTGAAACAACCTGGCTCTGATACCAAAATGTCATGCCCAAAAACTTGAAGGCAAAAACACACACACAAATTTTTTGAATTAATAATTTATCATGCCCTAGGTTTGAAATGATTGATAATAGTTTTAGTATAGGTTCTCTACATTACGTCTTTAAGATTAAAAACATGAGAACGATCACATCGTTCAGATTTTTAAAACTTTGTTACAAGTTTGATATCGACAACCTATGATATTACATTAATTTGCAATGATATGCAATCAAAATTACTTACATAACAATGTACTTGAATTCAGAATTAAAATTACTTGCTTTAATGAATCAATCAAACCTACATTAAAGCTTACTTAAATAGCCAATTAATCGATAAATTTAAACTATTCAATGGCTAAGGCAGTTAGAGTTTATTTAAATTAAAACTAAATAAATTAGTATTTATAAAATTAACTCCTAACTAAGTAACTAAAAATTATTAACAATTACAAAAAAAGTCCTTGAGCAAAACATAAAATATCTTTAAACTTTATTAAATCAACTAATAATACTATAACAATTCAAGGTTTCATTCTAAACTAACTATATAACTAAGTGGTTATAAATTAACTTCATACGTAATGCTAACTTAAGACTTTATTTAAGCATATTTCTCTTTACAACTTTAAACTAAAACAACATAAGGAAACAACCATCTAATAAATACTAAATTATCTAAATCTATACTAAAACATATTCTAAAATGCTAACTACAATTATAAAATACATATATAAAATAATATGTATAAAATGATATTAATAAAAGAGCTAAAACTAAAGAATCAAATAAACTAACCTACACCTAAACACAATTAACTCTACCCTACTAACTCTAGTCTATCCTAATCCCAGCTATCCTACCCTAACCACTAATCATAACACTAGCTTATGAGACAGGTCGATTTGACCCCTCCCTTCACCTCACCCTAGGCCCCACGCAACCCCAAGCCTGCACATCAAGAAGAAGGTACACAGAGGGGATGAGGTCTGAAGTTTTTAAAACAATCATCACTAGAACATGAATACTACTCTCAAGCTAGGCCAGCGTCCAAATATTAATGTCATGTGTTGACATTGATCTCTCCTCCCAATGTTTTCACGTAGCCCAAGGAAGGGGAACGCAATCCCAAGGGTGGGCACGTGATCATAGATGAGCAAGGGGATTTCTAGGAAATTAAAGTGACCACCTCCATACCCTTTTCAACATAAAAGCCACCAACCCAAACTGGCCGCTAGGATTGGAGAAGGATGGGGATGGGACAAGGTGGCAAGGTGACGTCACCCACCCATCCCATCCACTATGACATGAGGCAAACACTAAAGACCTTAGAAAGGCAAGCTTAAACTGACGTGCAAGGCCAAGGAGAGCAATAAGTTCATAAAGTTTTATAGGTGAAGAGGGGATATTTAGATATTAAGTTATTAGTGTAATGCTTATTTAGTTAATCATAATCTTTCTTTTTGATTATAAATTTTGAAAATTTAATATGAAACAAGGGATCCAAAGGGGAATATTCTTTGTTCAATCAAGAAAGTAAATTACTTCCCCATACAATTTCCAGCATCCTGTAAGTGGGTATTTGATAATTTGTCTTCTCTTTCTCTCTTGAAACTCATTGTATATTTCTTTGCAGCTATATTACAGCAATAGGTGTATACATTCTCTTATAAATTTCAACTCTATTATTTCCATGAACCTCAAATGGCCATGCATTTTCAATGAATCCACATTTCATGAAATAACCATCTACACATTCATTTAACTATTTAATAAACTGATGGATCAACATTGGAACAACAAGATGACTAAACTAGTCTTAAGGCATTTGAGAAAATAAGAGATCACAATGATAATGCTCCATTCCTTTTTGAAGTGAGTATCAAAATACACAAAGTTATTTCTCTATCATGTTTCAATTTTAGCTTGGATCTCTTGACATAATTCTTCCTACATGTTCTTGTAAATTTATTTTCAACACAATCAACCATGAACTAAATCATTTCAACTTGATAAAGACACCATACATTTACATGGATTAGCAACATCTCTCTCTACGGTCCATATGAATAGAGGCATCACCATACATCACAAATTGAATCATGTATAATTGAACATCATTGTTGCATCTTATCTCTGATACCCATTCATATGACAACATAAAATACGAAAATTTTAAGAGAAGTAAATTTACTCAATCAATTATTTTATTATCAACCTGATTCAAGGCTCAGCCGGGAAAGAATCAGGAAGAAAACCCGGCTTCGTTGCCATATAATAGGTTTTAAAAAAAATACAATTTACAATAGGATCTCAATCCCAATTTTCAATAATTTTATCAAATTTTCTTCATGATCATAATCAAGGAGTTTGTAATGTCTTCTGAATCTCATTTCAAGAACCATGGAGGAAACCAATAACTAATCGAGTGACAACCAAGCAGAACCAAAAGAACATCAAGCATGCATAATCATACATGGTTTACACAATAAGATTCATAGTGAATCAAGACTAGGGAGAGGTGGATTCTTCCAACTGGAGAAGTCAAGCACAACACCAATTCAGATGCCCAACCGGGGCCAATAACCAAGAACTTCCGTTCTTCCATTTAAACTTGCCATACTCATACCAGGTTTGTGCTGACGGGTAGGGGCCCATAACACCCTACCCTTTATCCCTCTTCTCATCCTGAGAAGAGACTCTACATAGGTTGGAGTCCAACTAAACAGACCTCTCCCAAAATTGGTCACTTCTACCCTCTCCTAGGGTGAGTAATACCAAAACACCCATGCAAGGAAACTCAAAATTTCAAACATTAACAAGAAAGGAAAACAACCAAAATAACAAGGTTTACAAAACTTCCCAACATACCCACAACCATACAACAGTAAAACAATAACAAGGTAACAAGAACATGAAACAAATCATAAAAACTGAATAAGAGAAATGGGAGTTTCCTACCTTCACAAAGAGGTAATGGCAATGAACCAATTTGAGTAGAGTATCCCTCCTTCCTTCAAGCTTCAAGAAATCTTCTCTAAATGTAGAGATTGGGTAACCACACCACTAGACCAAGGAAGGCCTCTAAATAAGCCTCCAACTCAACCACCCAAAAGGAGCAATAACTATTTCCACCCACTAGCCACACTAGGAACTCCTAACTGAACCTACACCATGGTTAAACCCTAAGAGGAGGTGGGGTAAGACAACTCATGACAACCACTTGCAATTTTCGCACAAAGGCAAAAAGGGACTTTTTGAGTGCCCTCAAAAGTCAAAGCTAGGGGCTTAGGGGTTGGAAAAGACCCCTAACCCATACCCATACCCAAAGGTTAGAATAAAAACATGTTAAAAGCCTTAGGAAAGAGGTTAAGGGACAAAATAAAATCTAGGAATAAAATAGGTCCATCTAACAACTCTAACTAGCAATTTAAGCACGTAAAATTTTTATGAGTGTCAAGCGACACTGAAAGAGCATAATTACGAACAATAGGGTTTCCAAATTTTAGCACATGGAGATCAATTTTGTTCCTCCGTAGGGTTTCTAGGCTAAATATCTGCACATCATTGCACACATCAGTAGTCCCGAAAATCACATGTACATATATATACGTATCAGAAATTTACATAATTTGAAACATACATAAATCAGGGTTTTCTTGCATCCTACTTATATCCTTAATCATAAAGATTCCAACTCAATGTGTTAATCCCACATTTTACTGATTTCATCAACATACATATACATGAGCATTAAATGACAATCATCAAATATATCTGGAAATAACATCACACAACATGAAATAATAAAATATGTTCTAAGCATCTAATAATGTCTCGACATCTCGAGTCACGGATAACAAAATAAGAGTAATGTATCACTATGCTATGATGGGTCAGGGCGAGGCCTCACATCCTCCCCCACTAGGCATGAACTTCCTCCTGGAGTTCATCAAAAAGGTATGGGTACTGAGATCGCATCTGCGCTGCATCCTCCCATGAAGTTGTGACCTCATCGTAACAATCCCATTGGACCCTAACCTAGTCCAGCTCTCGGCCTCAAAGTGCTAGGGTCCGTCGGGCAATAATGCAGATAGGCTCCAGTGCTAGCTGCCCATCTGACTCCACCTATAAAGCATCCCAATCAATAATATGAGACTCATCATAAATGTATCCTCTAAGTACTGAAATATGAAACACATCGTGGATGCATGACAGGCTAGGTGGCAAAGCTAAATGGTAAGCAACAGGTCCTATCCTCTCAAGGATCTCGAATGGCCCAACAAACCGAGGTGCCAACTTAGAGCCCTTTCCGAAATGAATCGAACTCTTGTGTGGTCGAACCCTCAGGAACACTCTATCACCAACCTGATACTCTCAATCTATCCTCTTCGCATCTGCATACTTTCTCTGCCTATCCTGTGCCCCTTTCAGGCGCTATCTAATCAGGGTCACCTACTGCTCCATCTCCTTTACTAACTGGGGACCAATAGATACTTAATCCTCGATCCTATCCCAACTCAAGGGTGTCCTACATGGTCTCCCGTACAAAGCCTCATACGGCAGCATACCTATGGAAGAATGATGCCCATTGTTATAGGAAAACTTGACAAGATGAAGGTATTCCTCCCATTTGACCTGATGGTCCATCATGTACATACGTAGCATGTCCTCCAAAACCTGATTCACTCGCTCGGTCTGAGGATGGTATGTTGTACTAAAATTGAGCCTAGTGCCCAAAGCCGACTGCAACTCTCTCCAAAATGAAGAAGTGAACAAAGAGTCTCTGTCAAATATGATCTTACGGGGAACACCATGAAGTCTAACAATGTCCCGCAAGAACACCTAAGCTATGTCTCGTGCTGTAAATGTAGTACGCATGGGTGAGAAATGAGCAACCTTGGTCAATGTGTCGACTATCACCAAAATGGCATCATGGTGATGAGATGACATAGGAAGACCAACAATAAAATCCATAGATATAGTGTCCCATTTCCACACTGCAATCTCATGCGGCTGGAGAAGCCCGCCAGGATGACGATGCTCTGCCTTCACCCTCTAGCACTCGAGGCATCTCGCAACTATGCTAGCAATCTACACTCTCATGCCTGGCTAATGATACAACTACCTCAAATCTGCATGTAACTTCTTAACACTGGGGTGCGCTGCATAAGGTGCTCTGTGAGCCTCAAGTACAATGAGCTCGCGCAAACCTCCAATGGAAGGTACATACATTCATCCCCTATGACGCAAAACTCCATCGGACTCCAAAGAATATTCTGCAAACTTCCCTTCCAAGGGTTTTTGAGAATGTACTAACTGACTTCTACATAAAGTTCATCAGCTGGTAAGTGTTGCAAGATCTGCTCTCTCAAGTCGGTGCAAGTAGTCACAGATGAAAGTTCATGGCGCCTTCTGCTTAAGGCATCTGCAACCACATTCTCCTTTCCCTTGATGTAATGAACATCAAAATCATACTCACACAGAATCTCCATCCACCTTCTTTTCCTAGCATTAAGGTTCGGCTGAGAAAATATGTACTACAAGCTCTGGTGATCAGAATGAAGCTCGAATCTATGACCCAGAAGGAAATGTCGCCATCTCACCAAGGCATGAACCACTGCCGCTAGTTCTAGGTCATGAGTAGGATAATTGAGTTCATGAGTCTTCAACTTCCTAGACTCAAAGGAAATAGGTCATCCTTCCTGCATAAGGACTGCTCCTAAACCATCTAAAGATGCATCGGTGCACACCACAAAATCTGCAACAGGATCTAGTACTGCAAGAATTGGTGCACTCGTGAGGGCTCTCTTGAGCTCTTCAAAAGCTCTACCACACTTCTCCATCCACTCATACTTCTTCCCCTTCCTCTGAAGAGAAGTGATGGGGTGTGCCAACCTAGAGAATCTTGAAATGAAGTGTCGGTAGTAACCTGCTAGCCCCATAAAGCTCCTCACTTCGGTAACACTGGTGGGTGCTGGCCAATCCATGATAGCCCTGATCTTTGATGGGTCTATTGAGACACCATCACCCAATATGACATGACCCAAATAGTGTATCTTGGGTCTGAAAAATGCACACTTCGACAAGCTACCAAACAACTGATTCTCTCTCAGCCTCTGCAATACCTGTCTCAGGTGTTCTTCATGCTCTCTCTCATCATGAGAATAAATCAAAATGTCATCAAGAAACACAACCACAAACTTATCCAAAAAGGTACGAAATACTCCATTCATGAGGCTCATGAATACAGCTGGAGCATTCGTAAGGCCGAAAGGTACCACGGTGAACTCGTAGTGGCCATACCTAGTACGAAAAGCTGTCTTGGGGATATCACTATCCACAATCCTCAACTGATGGTAACCCGACTTTAGGTCAATCTTTGAAAATACTCGGGCACCCTGCAACTGGTCAAAGAGATCATCAATTCTGGGAAGAGGATATCAATTCTTGATGGTCACCTTATTCAATTGCCACTAATCGATACACAACCTAAGTGATCCATCCTTCTTCTTGACGAAAATCACCGGTGCACCCCAAGGTGACACACTAGGTTGTATATGCCCCTTCTCCAAGAGTTCCTCCAACTGAGCCTTTAGCTCACTAAGCTCATGAGTAGTCATCCTATAAGGTGCTCTCGAAATTGGCTCAGCTCCTGGCACTAGGTCTATGTGGAAATCCACTGCCCGTGATTGAGGCATACCAGGAAGTTCTGAGGGAAACACATCTGCAAACTCCTGAAGGATTGGAAAATCATCAAGGGATGGCTCCCTTTCTGATTCTTCCTCTCGGTCACTGATAGTGATAGCAAATAACTGGCAACCCTTTCGCATGCATCGTCTAAGCTACATAGCAGAAATCATATGAAGGGACACTAGCCTCTTCACTCTGAAGATCTCCCTAGAGATACCATCATCATCCACACATTCCACCCTCTTCTGTCAACAATCCACCTTGGCGCTATGGGCAGAAAGCCAATCCATGCCAAGGACAACATCATAAGAACCTAGAGGGGTAATGCGTAGGTCAGTCCTAGTGGACATGTCTCCAATCTGCATCTGACAACTCTGCACCATGGAACTAACTGACACTCTAGCTCCTGAGGCTAACTCTACCTCCAAACTAACATCCTGTCTAACTGCCACTAGCCCGCAACGCTCCACTACAAATGCAGATATAAAAGAGTCAGTAGCTCCAGAATCAAATAAAACTGCAACCATATGGCCCTGTATAATACCTGTAGCCTCGATAACTGTGGCCTGATGCTCAGCCTAGCGGTTGTCAACCGCTGCAAAAACTCTATGGGATCTACCCATGTCACCAACTGTCGGCTCTGAAAATGCCTTGCTCTGACCACTGGATGCCTGTCCCTGCGGACACTCCCTAGCTATATGACCCATGCCACCACAAGTGTAGCATGGTCCGCAAGAATAAGATCGTGCACCCTGTGACCCAGACTATTGTGGGCTTCCTGATCTGCTAGATCTGCTAAATCCTCCCCTAGAAGACTGCCGAGTCTTCACTGACTGAGACTGTGGGACCTGTACTTTTTGCTCTGCCTAGGACCCTGTGACTGCCACTGCTTGGGCCTAGAGCCCTGATATCCATGAGAAGGTTTCTTCTATTGCTACTGCTGGGGTTTTGGCTGCTGAGACTGTTGGCCCCTAGAGGACCCTGCTGTATAATTCTGATTCCCTTTCCAAGGGGGTTTCTGCTGGAAGAAGTTTCAGTTCTGAGGCCGATCCCGTGACTCCTGCCTCCCTCGAGTGTCCTCAGCAACTAGTGCTATCTCCACTGCCTGTCTGAAAGTGGTAGGGAAGGCCATCCTAACTAGGCCCTGAAGAGAGAAATTTAGACCCATGATAAAGCGATGCACCCAAAGTTTCTTGTCCTTCATGTATTCCACATAGGGAGGGAGCTCGAGAAACCTACTCTCGTACTGAGCCACTGTAAGGCCTCTCTGATAAAGAGAATGGAACTCCTCTATCTGCTTCTGCCAAAAATGCTCTGACATGTACCTCTCACAAAATCTTTCTAAGAAAGATTCCCATGTGAGGGTGTCCATCCTCACTCCACCAATGATCTCCTCCTGATGCCACCAGTTGGAGGCATCCCCTCTCAACTGATGAACTGCTAGTCGTGCTTTTAGATTACTCCCATAAGGGCGTAACCCAAAGCACCGTTGTAAGCTCTGCAACCATGCCTCTGCTACTGGACCCTCAGTGGTACCGGTAAACAATGGTGGTCCAAGTCGAATCAATTCCCTGATGTCATCTCCTACATGTCTACGAGGTCTATCAAAAGGGGGTCTATTAAAAAAAGTTAATTAAATGAGAAGCCATTCCTAATTAATTAAATGAAGTTATTTAATTAAATAAGAAAAGTGTCTCTAATTAATTAAACATTATTTAATTAAATAGAAAAAGTAAATATGAGAGCATATCTCATTTTATTAAATTAAATATCTCAACAAAATCTCTCTTCAGTTCAAAAAAGGAAATTTTCAGTTCACTATTTATCAAAAATGAGTTAAATCAGTTGACTCCTTTTTCTACTCAAATTGAATCGGTTAACTCCTTATTTTACTCAAATTAAATCTGTTAACTCCCTTTAATTTGCAAATCTCCCTTTATGACTGAACTTCACCTTTAATCCTGACCGTTGATTGAAATCGATCTCAATCGTTGATGAATTCCAAGAAAGTCTATTTAAGAGACCTTCATCTCTTCATTTTGAAAGGTTGAATAAGAATATACATCAAATTGTTGCTGGAATTCATACTCACATTTGCTCATATTCACATGCGCAAATATCATGTTTGACCAAAAGTTGACCAGATTTAACAACGGTTGACTTGAGATGACTAGTTTCGAAAATTATTTTGAAATAATTTAATGAAATTCTTTCATTAAATAGAGTACTTACTTGTAATTAATTAAACAAAGTTATTTAATTAAATGAGAAGCCATTCCTAATTAATTAAATGAAGTTATTTAATTAAATAATAAAAGTGCCTCTAATTAATTAAAGATTATTTAATTAAATAGAAAAAGTAATTATGAGAGCATATCTTATTTTATTAAATTAAATATCTCAACAAAGCATCTCTTCAGTTCAAAATGGAAAATTTCCAGTTCACTATTGATAAAAAATGAGTTAAATAAGTTAACTCCTTTTTCTACTCAAATTGAATCAGTTAACTCATTATTTTACTAAAATTAAATATGTTAACTACCTTTAAATTGGAAATCTCCCTTTATGACTAAACTTCACCTTTAATCTTGACCGTTGATTGAAATTGATCTCAACTTTTGATGAATTAAAGGAAAGTCTATTTAAGAGACCATCATCTCTTCATTTGGAAATGTTGAATGAGAATTTGCATCGAATTGCTGCTGGAATTGATACTCACATTTGCTCATATTCACATATGCAAAGATCAAGTTTGACCAAAAGTAGACAAGATTTAACCACGGTTGACTTAAGTTGACTAGTTTCAAAAAAAATTTTAAAATAATTAAACAAAATTATTTAATTAAATGGAGTACTTACTTCTAATTAATTAAACAAAGTTATTTAATTAAATCAGAAGCTATTCCTAATTAATTAAATGAAATTATTTAATTAAATAAGAAAATTATCTCTAATTAATTAAAGTTTATTTAATTAAATAGAAAAAGTAATTATGATGGCATATCTCAATTTATTAAATTAAATATCTCAACAAAATCTCTCTTCAGTTCAAAAAAGGAAATTTCCAGTTCACTATTCATCAAAAATGAGTTAAATCAGTTGACTCCTTTTTCTACTCAAATTGAATCAGTTAACTCCTTAGTTTACTCAAATTAAATCTGTTAACTCCCTTTAATTTGGAAATCTCCCTTTATGACTGAACTACATCTTTAATCCTGATCGTTGATTGAAATCGATCTCAACCGGTTATGAATTCTAGGAATTTCTATTTAAGAGACCCTCATTTCTTCATTTTGAAAGGATGAATGAGAATTTGGATCAAATTGTTGCTGGAATTCATTCTCACATACACAAAGATCAAGTTTGACCAGAAGTTGACCAGATTTAACCACAGTTGATTTGAGTTGACTAGTTTCGAAAAGAATTTTGAAATAATTAAACGAAATTATTTAATTAAATGGAGTACTTACTTCTAATTAATTAAAAAAAGTTATTTAATTAAACGAGAAGCCATTCCTAATTAATTAAATGAAGTTATTTAATTAAATAGGAAAAGTGTCTCGAATTAATTAAATATTATTTAATTAAATAAAAAAAGTAATTATGAGAGCATATCTCATTTTATTGAATTAAATATCTCAACAAAATCTCTCTTCAGTTCTAAAAGGGAAATTTTCTATTCGCTATTGATCAAAAATGAGTTAAATCAGTTGACTCCTTTTTCTACTCAAATTGAATTAGTTAACTCCTTATTTTAGTCAAATTAAATATGTTAACTCTCTTTAATTTGGAAATCTCCCTTTATGACTGAACTTCACCTTTAATCTTGACCGTTGATTGAAATTGATCTCAACCATTGATAAATTCCAGGAAAGTCTATTTAAGAGACCCTCATCTCTTCATTTTGAAAGGTTGAATGAGAATTTAAATCGAATTGTTGCTGGAATTCATACTCACATTTGCTCATATTCACATACGCAAAGATCAAGTTTAACCAAAAGTTGACTAGATTTAACCACGGTTGACTTGAGTTGACTAGTTTCGAGAAGAATTTTGAAATAATTAAACAAAATTATTTAATTAAATGGAGTACTTACTTCTAACTAATTAAACAAACTTATTTAATTAAATAAAAAGCCATTCCTAATAAATTAAATGAAGTTATTTAATTAAATAAGAAAAGTGTCTCTAATTAATTAAAAATTAATTAATTAAATAGAAAAAGTAATTATTAGAGCGTATCTCATTTTATTATATTAAATATCTCAACAAAATTCCTCTTAAGTTTCAAAAAGGAAATTTCCAGTTCACTATTTAACAAAAATGAGTTAAATCAGTTGACTCCTTTTTCTACTCAAATTGAATCAGTTAACTCATTATTTTACTCAAATTAAATCTGTTAACTCCCTTTAATTTAGAAATCTCCCTTTATGACTGAACTTCGCCTTTAATCCTAACCATTGATTGAAATTGATCTCAACCATTGATGAATTCTAGAAAACTCTATTTAAGAGACCGTCATGTCTTCATTTTGAAAGGTTGAATGAGAATTTGCATTTAATTGTTGCTGGAATTCATACTCAAATTTGCTCATTATTCACATATGCAAAGATAAATTTTGACCAAAAGTTGACCAAATTTAACCACAGTTGACTTGAGTTGACTTGTTTCGAAAATTTTTTTAAAATAATTAGACAAAATTATTTAATTAAGTGGAGTACTTACTTCTAATTAATTAAACAAAGTTATTTAATTAAATGAGAAGCCATTCCTAATTAATTAAATGAAGTTATTTAATTAAATAAGAAAAGTGTCTCTAATTAATTAAAGATTATTTAATTAAATAGAAAAAGTAATTATGAGAGCATATATCATTTTATTCAATTAAATATCTCAACAAAATATCTCTTCAGTTCAAAAAGGGAAATTTCCAGTTCATTATTGATCAAAAATGAGTTAAATCAGTTAACTCTTTTTTCTACTCAAATTCAATCAGTTAACTCCTTATTTTACTAAAATGAAATCTGTTAACTCCCTTTCATTTGGAAATCTCCCTTTATGACTGAACTTCATGTTTAATCCTGACCGTTGATTGAAATCAATCTCAACCATTGATGAATTTCAGGAAAGTCTATTTAAGAGACCCTCATCTCTTCATTTTGAAAGGCTGAATGGGAATTTGCATCGAATTGTTGTTGGAATTCATACTCACGTTTGCTCATATTCACATATGCAAAGATCAAGTTTGACCAAAAGTTGACCAGATTTAACCATGATTGACTTGAGTTGACTAGTTTTGAAAACAATTTTGAAATAATTATACGAAATTATTTAATTAAATGGAGTACTTACTACTAATTAATTAAAAAAAGTTATTTAATTAAATGAGAAGCCATTCCTAATTAATTAAATGAAGTTATTTAATTAAATAAGAAAATTGTCACTAATTAATTAAAGATTATTTAATTAAATAGAAAAAGTAATTATGAGAGCATATCTCATTTTATTAAATTAAATATCTCAACAAAATCTCTCTTCAGTTTAAAAAGGGAAATTTTAAGTTCACTATTGATCAAGAATGAGTTATATCAGTTGACTCATTTTTCTACTCAAATTGAATCAGTTAACTCCTTATTTTACTCAAATTAAATCTGTTAACTCCCTTTAATTTGGAAATCTCCCTTTATGACTGAACTTCACGTTTAATCCTGACCGTTGATTGAAATCGATCTCAACCGTTGATGAATTTCAGGAAAGTCTATTTAAAAGACCCTCATCTCTTAATTTTGAAAGGTTGAATGGGAATCTGCATCGAATTGTTGTTGGAATTCATATTCACGTTTGCTTATATTCACATACGCAAAGATCAAGTTTAACCAAAAGTTGACAATATTTAACCACGATTGACTTGAGTTGACTAGTTTCAAAAACAATTTTGACATAATTATATGAAATTATTTAATTAAATGGATTACTTACTTCTAATTAATTAAACAAAGTTATTTAATTAAATAAGAAGCCATTCCTAATTAATTAAATGAAGTTATTTAATTAAATAAGAAAAGTGTCTCTAATTAATTAAAGATTATTTAATTAAATAGAAAATGTAATGATGAGAGCATATCTCATTTTACTAAATTAAATATCTCAACAAAATCTCTCTTGAGTTGAAAAAGGGAAATTTCCAGTTCACTATTGATCAAAAATGAGTTATATCAGTGGACTCCTTTTTCTACTCAAATTGAATTAGTTAACTCCTTATTTTACTCAAATTAAATCTATTAACTCCCTTTAATTTGGAAATATGCCTTTATGACTGAACTTCACCTTTAATCCTGACTGTGGATTGAAATCAATCTCAATCATTGATGAATTCTAGGAAAGTCTTTTTAAGGGACCCTCAACTCTTCATTTTGAAAGGTTGAATGAGAATTTGCATCGAATTGTTGCTAGAATTCATACTCACATTTGCTCATATTCACATACGCAAAGATCAAGTTTGACCAAAATTGACCAGATTTAACCATGGTTGACTTGAGTTGACTATTTTCAAAAAGAATTTTTAAATAAATAAATAAAATTATTTAATTAAATGGAGTACTTACTTCTAATTAATTAAACAAAGTTATTTAATTAAATGAGAAGCCATTCCTAACTAATTAAATGAAGTTATTTAATTAAATAAGAAAAGTGTCTCTAAGTAATTAAAGATTATTTAATTAAATAGAAAAAGTAATTATGAGAGCATATGTCATTTTATTAAATTAAATATCTCAACAAAATCTCTCTTCAGTTCAAAAAGAGAAATTTCCAGTTCACTATTCATAAAAAATGAGTTAAATCAGTTGACTCCTTTTTCTACTCAAATTGAATCAGTTAACTCCTTATTTCACTCAAATTAAATCTGTTAACTCCCTTTAATTTGGAAATCTCCCTTTATGACTGAACTTCACCTTTAATCCTGACTGTTGATTGAAATCAATCTCAATCGTTGATGAATTCCATTAAAGGCTATTTAAGAGACCCTCATCTCTTCATTTTGAAAGGTTGAATGAGAATTTGCATCGAATTGTTGGTGAAACTCATCCTCACATTTGCTCATATTCACATACGCAAAGATCAAGTTTGACCAAAAGTTGACAAAATTTAACCACAGTTGACTTGAGTTGACTAGTTTCGAAATGAATTTTGAAATAATTAAACGAAATTATTTAATTAAATGGAGTACTTACTTCTAATTAATTAAACAAAGTTATTTAATTAAATGAGAAGCCAATCCTAATTAATTAATTGAAGTTATTTAATTAAATAGGAAAAGTGTCTCTAATTAATTAAAGATTATTTAATTAAATAAAAAAACTAATTATGAGAGCATATATCATTTTATTCAATTAAATATTTCAACAAAATCTCTCTTTTGCTCAAAAATGGAAATTTCCAATTCACTGTTGATCAAAAATGAGTTAAATCAGTTTACTCTTTTTTCTACTCAAATTGAATCAGTGAACTCCTTATTTTACTCAAATTGAATCTGTTAACTCCCTTTAATTTGAAAATCTCCCTTTATTACTGAACTTAATCTTTAATCCTGACTGTTGATTGAAATCGATCTCAACCGTTGATGAATTCCAATAAAGTCTATTTAAGAGACCCTCATCTCTTTATTTTGAAAGGTTGAATGAGAATTTGCATCGAATTGTTTCTAAAATTCATACTCACATTTGCTCATATTCACATACGCAAAGATCAAGTTTGACCAAAAGTTGACCAGATTTAACCACGGTTGACTTAAATTGACTAGTTTCTAAAAGAATTTTGAAATAATTAAACGAAATTATTTAATTAAATGGACTACTTACTGCTAATTAATTAAACAAAGTTATTTAATTAAATGAGAAGCCAGTCTCTTATTAATTAAAGATTATTTAATTGAACAGAAAAAGTAATTATGAGAGCATATCTCATTTTATTAAATTAAATATCTCAACAAAATTTCTTTTCAGTTCAAAAAGGGATATTTTCAGTTCACTATTGATAAAAAATGAGTTAAATAAGTTAACTCCTTTTTCTACTCAAATTGAATCAGTTAACTCCTTATTTTACTCTAATTAAATCTGTTAACCCCCTTTAATTTGGAAATCTCCCTTTATGACTGAACTTAACCTTTAATCCTGACTATTGATTGAAATCGATCTCAACCGTTGATGAATTCCAATAAAGTCTATTTAAGAGACCCTCATCTCTTTATTTTGAAAGGTTGAATGAGAATTTGCATCGAATTGTTTCTGAAATTCATACTCACATTTGCTCATATTCACATACGCAAAGATCAAGTTTGACGAAAAGTTGACCAGATTTAACCACGGTTGACTTGAGTTGACTAGTTTCGAAAAGAATTTTGAAATAATTAAACGAAATTATTTAATTAAATCGAGTACTTACTTCTAATTAATTAAATAAAGTTATTTAATTAAATGAGAAGCCATTTCTAATTAATTAAATGAAGTTATTTAATTAAATAAGAAAAGTGTCTCTAATTAATTAAAGATTATTTAATTAAATAGAAAAAGTAATTATCAGAGCATATCTCATTTTATTAAATTAAATATCTCAACAAAATTTCTCTTCAGTTCAGAAAGGGAAATTTCCAGTTCACTATTGATCAAAAATGAGTTAAATCAGTTAGCTCTTTTTTCTACTCAAATTGAATCAGTTAACTCCTTATTTTACTCAAATTAAATCTGTTAACTCCTTTTAATTTGAAAATCTCCCTTTATTACTGAACTTCACCTTTAATCCTGACCGTTGATTGAAATCGATCTCAACTGTTGATGAATTCCAGGAAAGTCTATTTAAGAGACCCTCATCTCTTCATTTTGAAAGGTTGAATGAGAATTTACATCGAATTGTTGCTGAAATTCATACTCACATTTGGTCATATTCACATACGCAAAGATCAAGTTTGACCAAAAGTTGACCAAATTTAACCAAGGTTGACTAGTTTCAAATTTTTTTTTGAAATAATTAAAGTAAATTATTTAATTAAATGGAGTACTTACTTCTAATTAATTAAACAAAGTTATTTAATTAAATGAGAAGCCATTCCTAATTAATTAAACGAATTTCTTTAATTAAATAAGAAAAGTGTCTCTAATTAATTAAAGATTATTTAATTAAATAGAAAAAGTAATTATAAGAGCATATCTCATTTTATTAAATTAAATATCTCAATAAAATCTCTCTTCAGTTCAAAAAGGGAAATTTCTAGTTCACTATTGTTCAAAAATGAGTTAAATCAGTTAACTCCTTTTTCTACTCAAATTGAATCAGTCAACTCCTTATTTTACTCAAATTAAATCTGTTAACTCCCTTTAATTTGGAAATATCCCTTGATGACTCAACTTCACCTTTAATCCTAACCATTGATTGAAATCGATCTCAACCGTTGATGAGTTCTAGGAAAGTCTATTTAAGAGACCCTCATCTCTTCATTTTGAAAGGTTGAATGAGAATTTGCATCGAATTGTTGCTGGAATTCATACTCACATTTGCTAATATTCACATATGCAAAGATCAGGTTTGACCAAAAGTTGACCAAATTTAACCTTAGTTGACTAGTTTCGAAAAAAATTTAAAAATAATGAAACGAAATTATTTAATTAAATGGAGTACTTACTTCTAATTAATTCAACAAAGTTATTTAATTAAATGAGAAGCCATTCCTAATTTTCATTTTTTTTTTCTAAAAAAGGGGTAAAAATTTATTCAGAAAAGACCAATTACAAAGGCCTCAGGCCCAGTTTGCCAAACCACACTCAAAAGCCTTTAATATCTATCCGTATCCACTAAAAGCTCAAAATTCCCCACACAATCAACAAGAAGATCATCTCTATCGGAAATATCCCAACCTGCTCCCTTCTCTGAAGCCCATTTAGCCAAGACGTCAACAACTTCATTCCATTCCCTAGGAATATGACAAAAGGAGATCTCTTCCATAAAGTTGCTCAAGTGAATAATCTCTCTAACAAGAGGGGCAATATGCCAGTTACAACCATCTATTCTCTGATTACTAATCATGTCCACAACAATCTAAGAGTCTGATTCACACATAATTCTCCTCCATCCAAGAGAACAAACCTGCACTGAAGCCACCTTAATGGCCAAGGCTTCCATCACGTTATTGGAATGAACTCCTTTATGAACGAAGAAAATGAAAACAACCTTGCCTTTCGCATCTCTCCCAATTCCTCCTACACCCGCTTGTCCAGGATTACCTCGGGAGGAGCCATCGGTGTTGATTTTTAGGACATTATCTGGTGGAGGTCTCCATCTACCCATCCTGCTCACTTTTCTTTTTAGTGGCTAAAGTTTCTTACTGCTTCTACTTCCCAAACCTTTGTCCACCGATCCCAAATTCCTAACAATCCTAGAATCAACAAGATCCACTGGCTTTGTCATATCACATTTAGCATAGATGGTCTCTTGAAGCCTGCTTAAGATCAACTGCCATAGTTTGGTAACTCCTAAGTTGGAGTTACAGAAGATCCAGTGATTATGCTCTAGCCAAAGATTCCAAAGAATGAAAGAAGGTCCAACAGCCCAGTCCACCTAGAGGAAAAAATTTCTCGCAAGGGGCCTACGAAGACTATCCCAAAACTCAATAAGAGATGCAGCATGAATGCATCCATGACACCATGCTTCCCACCACTTATGCCAAATTTATCTAGAGAGAGGGCATAAGAAGAATAAATGAGAAACATCCTCTCCATGCCACCTACAGAGGGGACAGAAAGAAGGACCTTGAAACCCTCTTTTCTGGAGGTTATCCCAAGTAAGACTTTTTTTTGAGCAACCAGACAAAGAAAAAAATTACATTTAGGCCATGAGAACCTATTCCAAACTTTCCTCCACCAGGAAATTTCCTAAAATTCATTGCATTCACTATCCAGTCGAGCATATCCTTGGGCTACACTGAAAGTACCTTTAGGGTTGGGACCCCAAGCTAGGATGTCTTTGTCCATAGAAGAGCTGCACAACCTAACTGAGAGAAGATTGGTCAGTTCCACCCGAATTTCTGAAGAGACCCCCGGGGGCCAATCCTAAGGATCCTTCCAATTAGCCACAACCATCGAGCCACACCTCCTCAAAGTTTTGAATTGAACTACTTTGGTCCATCCTGTAGCTGAAAAAATCTGATATAGAGGCTAAAGTGTGGATAGCTGGAGAGAATGGGAGGATAGCCATCCCAAGAGTCATGCCAGAAAATCCCACAAGATCCTTTATTACATATCCAGAAGAGGCCATCTTTGATGAGAGGAGCTTCTCTTTTAAGAGTTTCCCAAATAAAGGATCCCTTACCATCCAGCTCCAGTCTAGGAATATCCCGAAGTTCCACTCCTGGGAAGTACTTATAAGCTAGAATCTTATCCCAATCTTGATCTTGATTCTTGCACCACTGCCAATATAACTTTGCTGCCAAAGCCTTGACACCAAGAGCCACACATTTAAGGCCTAATCCTCTAGCAAATTTAGGCAGCCAAACAATGTCCCATTTGACCAAGCACCATTTAGAAGAGAGGAGATTTCCTATCCAAAGGAATTGTTGTGACAGAGCATCAAAGTCTTTCATAACTCCAATGGGAGGAGTTTGCACAAGACACCTATAAATAGGAAGAGCCTGAATCACAGTCTTGAGAAGGATGACCCTACCAGCAGAAGAGAGCCATCTATGAGTCTAGTGACTCACCTTGCTACGAAATTTGTCCAATAGACCTTGCCAATACTCTTTCAGCTGAGCCCCAAGGGATAGAGGAACTCCTAGATAAATCAATGGAAGGGATCCAACCTGAAACTTGAGAATTCTAGCAATCCTAACCTGAATCGCCTGAGGAGTATTAAAGAAATAAATAGATGATTTACCTTCATTAATATGCTGTCCAGAGGCTTTCAAATAAGTGTCCAAAATCATTCTAAAGTTTCTTGCTTCATTAATGGTAGCCAAACCCATCAATCCAGTATCATCCACAAACTGGAGGTGCGTATATGCTGGAATATTATTGTGCCACTTCCACCCCTGGACAAATCCCTGCTCAACTTGAGATTTTATAAATCTACCCAAAGCCTCTGCCATAATGATAAATAGATATGGAGAGATAGGATCTCCCTATCGAAGCCCCCGAGAAGCAAAGAATAGATTAGTTGGTTCTCCATTAATAAGAACAGAAAAGGATGTGGAAGTCACACAGCTGAGAACCCAATCCACCCATTCCCTGTCAAATCCAAAAGCAAGAAGCACATGTTTCAGGAACTCCCAACTAACTTGGTCGTAAGCTTTAGCTAAATCCAGCTTAATAAACATAGCTTTTTCCTTGGACGTAGCCATAGAATGAATAGCCTCTGAAGCAATAACTACACCATATAGAATCTGTCTACCATTAACATAGCCTCCCTGCTCCTCGGATATCAAAGAGGCCACGAAAGGCTTAAGCCTTTCAACAATTAATTTGATGATAATTTTGTATGTGACATTACATAAAGAAATAGGTCTGAATTGATCCAACCTATTAGCCCCATCAATCTTGGGGATGAGAGTCAGGAAAGTAGCATTCAAAGACTTGAGCATTTGTTTATTATGAGATGATTCCTGAACAACATCTAGAAGATCAAATTTAATAATTTCCCAAAACTCTTGAAAAAATTCAATGGGAAATCCATCTGGGCCCGGGGCTTTACCTTTCTTCATAGCAAATACCACCTTTTCCAGCTCCTCAAGCGTAACAGGTTTAAACAAATCTCTGTTCATACTACAAGACACAAGATGGGGAATACATTCTAAAATAGTCTTTCTCTCAATCAAGGAAAGAGGTTCCTCCTTTGAGAAGAGTTGAGAGAAGTAATTAGTGGCTTCTAAAGAAATTTCCTCCCTGGAAAAGAGATGATCTCCAGAAGAAGAAACAATAGAAGTAATGGAGTTTCCAAACCTGCGAGCTTTAATAGTGTTGTGGAAGAAAGAAGTGTTTCTATCTCCCTCCTATAGCCAATCTACCCAAGATTTTTGCTTCAAAATTATTTCCTCTCAATGCTCCCATTCTTCAACCTCTTTTAAAGCTGAGGATTCTTCAGATACTAAATCTAGAGTCATTCCATGGTCCCTGATCTGACAAGTGATACCATCTAGCCTAGCTTGGGCATCTTTTAAATGCTCTTGAAGGTTTCCAAAGCAC
Source organism: Cupressus sempervirens (assembly GCA_028749045.1). Lineage (NCBI taxonomy): Eukaryota > Viridiplantae > Streptophyta > Pinopsida > Cupressales > Cupressaceae > Cupressus > Cupressus sempervirens. The sequence goes on along the minus strand of CM053793.1, from coordinate 665,708,521 downwards.
TAATTATTCCATTGTTTCAGCTTGAATTTCACATGTTGAAGGTGCTTCTCAAAGGTGAACATGGAAGTACCATGAGGAGGCCTACCCTCATAACACCAGGCTATCATAAGATTCTGAAGGGAAGGATCTCTCAAACACATCAGCTGAAACTTGAAGGAGGGATTCTTAGCAGTCTTGAAAGGAGTGACAGAGAGCCTGATAGGCCAGTGGTCAGAGCCTCTCCAGTCAAGAATATCAGAATTGGTAGACCATCTAATATTCATCCAAAAACAAGACACAAGGAACCTATCAAGCCTTTCTGAGATAGCCTCCATCCCACTCCTTCTATTATTCCAGGTGAACATGCTAGAACCAGGCTTAACATCAATAAGATTCAAAGAGCTAATATTATCTCTAAGCATACTAGAAGAAGGACCCAATCGAGAAGACCCACCTCTCTTTTCCTCAAGACTAGTAACAGCATTAAAATCTCTGGCAACAATCCAAGGAAGGAAAGGATCTAAAGATCGAACAAATATAGTATGTGACCACAAAAAAGATTTTCCTACCAAATCACTAGGAGCATAAATATTGGAGAACGAGCACCTTTCACCTGTCTCAAAGTGAGAAGCCATAAAAGAGATGGAAGACCTACTCACAATCAACCACAAGGGAGTCACCTTCTTGGGATTCCAAAGACAAGCAAGACCACCTGAGTTTCCTTGAGCACCTACTGCCTACCAGCTACCATAGGGCCATAACTTCGGCCCACAACTATTCAATTCATCAATTGAGAGTTTAGTTTCTTGAATGAAAATAATATCTGGAGAGTGAGAATCTATCAATCTACGAACAACCTTTTGTCTAGGGATGTTGTTCAACCCCCTAACATTCCAAGAGATAACAATCATTTAGAAGATTGCAAAAAATGGGAGTCAATGGGCTTCACAAACCCTGCCTCAACTAAAGTCTCACCTATCATCTTAACTTTCTCTTGATCTGTCTTCCTTCCACTCTTCGTAAGGCTTCTCTAAAACCCCCTTTTTAAAGGGCTTTTTTTGTAAGCCCAATGTGGATGCAACTTTAGAGCCTTTTGTGCTGTTAGTCACTCCTTTTTTGTTAGGATGGGTGGAGGCTATGATATTTGGACCATCACGAGGATGTGAACCACTAGGAATGTCATAACATAACTCCTGAACCAATTCATCTAGACCCATTGGCTAGCCTTGTACTTCTTTAGGAATCTGGACTAGATTCCCAACTTCCTCTAGCTGGGGTTCCAAAAGAGAACCCTCACCCGGGGATATCTCAACATGTATACCTTCCTCCTATATCAAGTTCTCCAACACATTAAACCTGTTGAAGGTATCATCATTTTGTCTATTCGTCTACGTTCTCTTCTGCCCCTTACCTTTATTTCATGGCTTTACTGGGATAAAACCCTCCTTATCTGCAGAGGGACCAGATGGCATAGGGGCTTTACCCTTGTCATCCTTAGGGTTTGGCAAAGTGGTTGTTGATGATTGAGCAAATTTATTTCGAGGGCATTTACGTTGTAAGTGCCCATACTCACGACAAATCCTGCATCTGAAGGGTAGAGTTTCATAGTCCAACTACTGAATCCATGAGGAAGGACCTAAGCAAATTTCCATAGAATCAGGCAGTCGATTAACAACATCAACCTCCACACAGATTTGTGCATATGAAATTACCTTTCGATCTTGGGTTTGGGAAGCTGATCCAATTGGTTTCCCAAGCAGAAGAGAAATCGAATGAAGAATATCCTCTCTCCAAAATTCCAGTGGTAGATGTGGCAACCAGATCCACACAAGGACCTGAGATGGGATTTCTTCAGCGGAGTTGAATCCAGTGTGCAAGGGCTTGATAAATAGCCCAACTTGGTTAAAAAAGTATGGACCTCCTTCGAATACTTTGTTCCTGTCTGACATGCATGAAAAAATAACCATAAAATAGTTGTTAGCTACTAGAAGAATTTCCATATCCCCTTCTGAATTCCACATACTGTGTGCCCATGATTCCAACACATGGAGAGGGAGTCGGAGACCCAAAAACTTGCATATGAGCACATACTCCAATACTCCACATCTTCCGAGATTTTCTCTGGTTGAATAATCAATACTGGTCGATCATCAGATCTTTCCAAACACCCATTCATCTTCTTAATTTGGATAGAACCTTTTGAAGAAGTCACATTCTCGCCAGAAGGAATATTATCCATCTAGCCTTTAGCCTCCCCTCGCATTTGACAACAGGTATTAGGCATTTCCAAATCTTCAAACAAAATTTGAGTCTTAAGGGAATCCAATTGCCCCATGCCTGGATTTAAAGACAATAGCACCAAGCCAAGGCAGAAATCAGACCCAGTCGTTCACTGCTGTGTCTCCCCCACCACCATTGAAGGAAAACGCCCGCAAAATGTCAACACCCGGCTGGCTACACCTCCACACAATAAACCAACAGTAAAAATGTAGCTTGCTCCCTCCTTCTACTCAAACCCTCATCCCTGCATGCAATCCCAAAACAAAGAGGGTGAATCTGGACCAACATGCAAGGGCATGCAGGCCCTAGCCTCGTAGGGAGCGAAAATGCCTCACAGAGCTCCACCCCTTGCGCTTTGCCAGTCCGCTTGAAGCCATTCCTAATTAATTAAATGAAGTTATTTAATTAAATAAGAAAAGTTTCTCTAATTAATTAAAGATTATTTAATTAAATAGAAAAAGTAATTATGAGAGCATATCTCATTTTATTAAATTAAATATCTCAACAAAATCTCTCTTCAGTTCAAAAAGGGAAATTTCTAGTTCACTATTGATCAAAAATGAGTTAAATCAGTTAACTCCTTTTTCTACTCAAATTGAATCAGTTAACTCCTTATTTTACTCAAATTAAATTTGTTAACTCCCTTTAATTTGGAAATCTCCCTTTATGACTGAACTTAACCTTTAATCCTAACCGTTGATTGAAATCGATCTCAACCATTGATTAACTCTAGGAAAGTCTATTTAAGAGACCCTCATCTCTTTATTTTGAAAGGTTGAATGAGAATTTGCATCGAATTGTTGCTGGAATTCATACTCACATTTTCTTATATTCACATACGCAAAGATGAAGTTTGAGCAAAAGTTGACTAGATTTAACCACGGTTGACTTGAGTTGACTAGTTTCGAAAAGAATTTTGAAATAATTAAATGAAATTATTTAATTAAATGGAGTACTTACTTCTAATTAATTAAACAAAATTATTTAATTAAATAGAAAAAGTAATTATCAGAGCATATCTCATTTTATTAAATTACATATCTCAACAAAATCTCTCTTTGGTTCAAAAAGGGAAATTTCCAGTTCACTATTGATAAAAAATGTGTTAAATCAGTTAACTCCTTTTTATACTCAAATTGAATCAGTTAACTCCTTATTTTACTCAAATTAAATCTGTTAACTCCCTTTAATTGGGAAATCTCCCTTTATGACTGAACTTCACCTTTAATCCTGACCGTTGATTGAAATCGATCTCAACCGTTGATGAATTCCAGGAAAGTCTCTATAAGGGACCCTCATCTCTTCATTTTGAAAGTTTGAATGAGAATTTGCATCGAATTGTTGCTAGAATTCATACTCACATTTGCTCATATTCACATACACAAAGATCAAGTTTGAACAAAAGTTGACCAGATTTAACCACGGTTGACTTGAGTTGACTAGTTTTGAAAAGAATGTTGAAATAATTAAACCAAAGTATTTAATTAAATAGAGTGCTTACTTCTAATTAATTAAACAAAGTTATTTAATTAAATGAGAAGCTATTCCTAATTAATTAAATGAAGTTATTTAATTAAATAAGAAAAGTGTCTCTGGGTGAACCCATAATCGTGGGTTACACTTTTTCGGAGGAAGTAATTCCTCTGAAATCACGAAAGATGATTTTTTTTCATAAAAACTTTTGATAGAAAGTATCCATATAGTTTCTATTGAAACTAATTTGCACCCTAGTTTCGATTGAAACTAAGTAAATGGAAGAAAAGGGTCCTTAATAGTTTCGATCGAAACTATTTAGGAAAAAAAAAATCAACCTAAATAGTTTCGATAGAAACTATTTTGTTTCTATCGAAACTAAATATTAACAGTTTCTATCGAAACTATGTAAAAACTTTCGATAGAAAGTTAGTTTCTATCAAAACTAGAAAACTAGATGTCTTTTGCAAATTCTATAATAATTTCAGTTATTTTCATGGCTTCTAGGCTCAATTACTAGGTCCAAATGGAGCATTGAAATCATGTCATTTTTCATGATAGAATTTTTCTAAACCAGCTTTCTAATGACTATGAATTTGATACATTTTGAATTTGTTAGGTATACGTTTTTGCATGTGAATTGAATAGAGGTTCGTTCTAAAAAGTAAATCTCTATATTGAATGCTCATGGAAAAATAGTAACTAAGAGAAAAATAAATTTGAAAAATAACTACGGTCTTTGTATTCAAGTCCTCTATCAATCAAAAGAAGAAATTTTGAAATTAGGTAAATATATAATAAGTTACATGTGTCAAAAGCCATGTATGTCCAGATTCATGTTAGGTCAACTTTAAATGCTAATAAAATATGAAATACTAAGGATAAAAACATCAGATCACCTCTATGGTTTTGGTATGGATGTTAACAAACTAAATTTAAAACAATCACATTGATATCTATTGTAGAAAAAAAGTTGTGTGTCAAAAACAATGTCACTTTTTAAAAGCCAGGTTTTTGATAACATACCAGTTTTCATGGGAGAAAAAATAATTCAATCAGATCAAGTCAAATTTAAAATATATATATATATATTTAGATTCTAAATAGAAAATCCTAAAAGACTCTAGTTTAGTTCATCTTCAAATTCCTAACCGTTAAATGACAATTTACATCTGAAAGTGAAAGTTTTCTTGAAAATTCATAGTTCATTGTCAGTTTAGGAAAAAAAGTGTAACCCACTATTGTGGGTTTACTTAGATTAATTAAAGATTATTTAATTAAATAGAAAAAGTAATTATAAGAGCATATCTAATTTTATTAAATTAAATATTTCAACAAAATCTCTCTTCAGTTCAAAAAGGGAAATTTTCAGTTCACTATTGATAAAAAATGAGTTAAATCAGTTAACTCCTTTTTCTACTCAAATTGAATCAGTTAACTCCTTATTTTACTCAAATTAACTCCCTTTAATTTGGAAATCTCCCTTTATGACTGAACTTCACCTTTAATCCTGACCGTTGATTGAAATCGATCTCAACCGTTGATGAATTCTAGGAAAGTCTATTTAAGAGACCCTCATCTCTCCATTTTGAAAGGTTGAATGAGAATTTGCATCGAATTTTTGTTGGAATTCATACTCACATTTTTTCATATTCACATACGCAAAGATCAAGTTTGACCAAAAGTTGACCAAATTTAACCACGATTGACTTGAGTTGACTAGTTTTGAAAAGAATTTTGAAATAATTAAACGAAATTATTTAATTAAATGGAGTATTTACTTCTAACTAATTAAAAAAAGTTATTTAATTAAATGAGAAGCCATTCCTAATTAATTAAATGAAGTTATTTAATTAAATAAGAAAATTGTCTCTAATTAATTAAAGATTATTTAATTAAATAGAAAAAGTAATTATGAGAGCATATCTTATTTTATTAAATTAAATATCTCAACAAAATCTCTCTTCAGTTCAAAAAGAGAAATTTCCAGTTCACTATTGATAAAAAATGAGTTAAATCAGTGAACTCCTTTTTCTACTCAAATTGAATCAGTTAACTCCTTATTTTACTCAAATTAAATCTGTTAACTCCCTTTAATATGGAAATCTTCCTTTATGACTGAACTTCACCTATAATCCTGACCATTGATTGAAATCAATCTAAATTGTTGATGAATTCTTGGAAAGTCTATTTAAGAGACCTTCATCTCTTCATTTTGAAAGGTTCAATGAGAATTTGCATCAAATTGTTGTTGGAATTCATACTCACATTTGCTCATATTCACATATGCAAATATCAAGTTTGACCAAAAGTTGACCAGATTTAACCACGGTTGACTTGAGTTGACTAGTTTTGATAAGAATTTTGAAATAATTAAACGAAATGATTTAATTAAATGGAGTTATTTAATTAAATAACAAAAGTGCTTCTAATTAATTAAAGATTATTTAATTAAATAGAAAAACTAATTATGAGAGCATATCTCATTTTATTAAATTAAATATCTCAACAAAATCTCTCTTTAGTTCAAAAAGGGAAATTTCCAGTTCACTATTGATAAAAAATGAGTTATATCAGTTGACTCCTTTTTCTACTCAAATTGAATTAGTTAATTCATTATTTCACTCAAATTAAATCTATTAACACTCCTTAATTTGGAAATCTCCCTTTATGACTAAACTTCACCTTTAAACCCGACCATTGATTGAAATCGATCTCAACCGTTGATGAATTCAAGAAAAGTCTATTTAAGAGACCGTCATCTCTTCATTTTGAAAGGTTGAATGAGAATGTGCATCGAATTGTTGCTAGAATTAATACTCACATTTGCTCATATTCACATACGCAAAGATCAAGTTTGACCAAAAGTTGACCAGATTTAACCACAGTTGACTAGTTTCGAAAAGAATTTTTAAATAATTAAATGAAATTATTTAATTAAATGGAGTACTTACTTCTAATTAATTAAACGAAGTGATTTAATTAAATGAGAAGCCATTCCTAATTAATTAAATGAAGTTATTTAATTAAATAATAAAAGTGTCTCTAATTAATTAAAGATTATTTAATTAAATAGAAAAAGTAATTATGAGAGCGTATCTCATTTTACTAAATTAAATATCTCAACAAAAACTCTCTGCGGTTCAAAAAGGGAAATTTCCAGTTCAGTATTGATCAAAAATAAGTTAAATCAGTTAACTCCTTTTTCTACTCAAATTGAATTAGTTAACTCCTTATTTTACTCAAATTAAATCTTTTAACTCCCTTTAATTTCAAAATCTCCCTTTATTACTGAACATCACCTTTAATCCTGACCGTTGATTGAAATTTCCTGATTGTTGGCATTATAATACATTTTTATCATTAGTTACAACACTTATTGGATTCTGAATGCTTACTGAGCTCTCATCGGACATTCCTTTGTAAGCCAAGCTTTACCTAGTTCTCAGTGTTTACGGAGTGATCGAGGTGAACAAAGAAGTCAGTGTTTACCGAGTGATCGAGGTGAACAAAGCAGCCAATGTTTACCAAGTGTTAGAGGTAAAGAAAGGAATCAGTTTTGATCGAGTGAAGATGTACTTAGTATTGACCGAGAACTTCATGATAACCGAGCTCCTGAGGTTATCAAGGAAATTAATTTTACCGAGCTCAGACGGTTATCAAGGAAACTAACTATCACCGAGTCACAAGGTTCTATCGAGTGTTTCCTTTGATCACCGAGCTACAGTTCAGATAGAAGTGTTCACTGAGTGACATCTCTTCTACCGAGTCTCCAGTGGTTACCGAGTTCAGAACTACTCGAAGTGTTTAGTATGGACCGTTCCTTCACTTCTATCGAGTGCATGATGATGTCGAGTAACGCAGTGGACGCCGAGTATCAGAAGGACACCGAGTCAGTTCAGTGAACCCGAGTTTTTACCTTGGGCCGACTTTGTATAGAGATTTGCACTTGTTTTTTTGGCCGACCTTGCATGTATTATTTATTTGGATGGTATATATATGCAATGTATTGTATCATTCAAATGTAATGGTAATGAATGAAAATGTGAAAGAAATACATGCGTGCGAAAGTATGTGTGCTGAGTTGTGAAGGTATTCAGCAAGGTCAAGTTTTGGAGTAGAAAAGTTTTATCTATCACATCAAGGTGAATCAGAGCATAGCGGATCTTATCAGCAATCAGTAGTAATCAGATCCACTGTTTCATTCTAACAGGTGAATCAGTTTTTGTAAATCCTTTAACAAGGTAGACTTAACAGTCTTTTGTAAATCTCCTAACAGAGTGCATACTTTATTGTATGTTTGTAAATCCTCTAACAAGGTGGATCTAGCAATCCTTTGTGCTCCTAACAGGGCAGATCACCAGAAGTGGTCATTGTAAGCCTTAACCGGCCAACTTCATATTGCAATAACGAAGCTTTGTGGGTTTCATCCCCACCCCAGTTTTAATTTCCATTTGGAAGGTTTCTGGGTCACCAAATCTGTGTGTTCAAGTATTGCAAATGATTTTGTTTCATGCTTAAAGTAGGTTACTTGGATGAATGGTGAATATATCAGTATGCAGTTTTATTGTTTGAAGTTTTAGAAGTTACTGATTCACCCCTCCCCTCTCAGTAACTTGTCATATCTTGAATATTTCCAACAATATTCACATACGCAAAGATCAAGTTTGACCAAAAGTTGACCAGATTTAACCACGATTGACTAGTTTCAAAAAAAAATTTAAATAACTAAACGAAATTATTTAATTAAATGGAGTACTTACTTCTAATTAATTAAACAAAGTTATTTAATTAAATGAGAAGCCATTCCTAATTAATTAAATGAAGTTATTTAATTAAATAAGAAAAGTGGCTCTAATTAATTAAATATTATTTAATTAAATAAAAAAAGTAATTACGAGAACATATCTCATTTTATTAAACTAAATATCTCAACAAAATCTCTCTTCAGTTCAAAAAGGGAAATTTTCAGTTCACTATTAATCAAAAATAAGTTAAATCAGTTAACTCCTTTTTCTACTCAAATTGAATCAGTTAACTCCTTATTTTACTCAAATTAAATCTGTTAACTCCCTTTAATTTGGAAATATCCCTTTATGACTGAACTTCACCTTTAATCTTCACCATTGATTGAAATCGATCTCAACCGTTGATGAATTCTAGGAAAGTCTATTTAAGAGACCCTCATCTCTTCATTTTGAAAGGATGAATCAGAATTTGCATCGAATTGTTGCTGAAATTCATACTCACATTTGCTCATATTCACATATGCAAATATCAGGTTTGACCAAAAGTTGACCAAATTTAACCACAGTTGACTAGTTTCAGAAAAAATTTAAAAATAATTAAACGAAATTATTCAATTAAATGGAGTAGTTACTTCTAATTAATTAAACAAAGTTATTTAATTAAATGAGAAGCCATTTCTAATTGATTAAATGAAGTTATTTAATTAAATAAGAAAAGTGTCTCTAATTAATTAAAGGTTATTTAATTAAATAGAAAAAGTAATTATGAGAGCATATCTCATTTTATTAAATTAAATATCTCAACAAAATCACTCTTTAGTTCAAAAAGGGAAATTTCCAATTCACTATTGATCAAAAATAAGTTAAATTAGTTAACTCCTTTTTCTACTCAAATTGAATCAGTTAACTCCTTATTTTACTCAAATTAAATCTGTTAACTCCCTTTAATTTGGAAATCTCCCTTTATGAGTGAGCTTAACCTTTACTCTTGAACGTTGATCGAAATTGATCTCAACCATTGATGAATTCCAGGAAAGTCTATTTAAGAGACCCTCATCTCTTCATTTTGAAAGGTTGAATGAGAATTTGTATCGAATTGTTGGTGGAATTCATACACACATTTGCTCATATTCACATACGCAAAGATCAAGTTTGACCAAAAGTTGACCAGATTTAACAACGGTTGACTTGAGTTGACTAGTTTCGAAAAGAATTTTGAAATAATTAAACGAAATTATTTAATTAAATGGAGTACTTACTTCTAATTAATTAAACAAAGTTATTTAATTAAATGAGAAGCCATTCCTAACTAATTAAATGAAGTTATTTAATTAAATAAGAAAAGTGGTCTCTAATTAATTAAAGATTATTTAATTAAATAGGAAAAGTAATTATCAGAGCATATCTCATTTTATTAAATTAAATATCTCAACAAAACATCTCTTCGGTTCAAAAATAGAAATTTCTAGTTCACTATTGATAAAAAATGGGTTAAATCATTTAACTCCTTTTTCTACTCAAATTGAATCAGTTAACTCCTTATTTTACTCTAATTAAATCTGTTAACTTGCTTTAATTTGGAAATCTCCCTTTATGACTAAACTTCACCTCTAATCCTGACCGTTGATTGAAATCGATCTCAACCGTTGATGAATTTCAAAAAAGTCTATTTAAGAGACCCTCATCTCTTCATTTTGAATTTGCATAGAATTGTTTTTGGAATTCATACTCACATTTGCTCATATTCACATACGCAAATATCAGGTTTGACCAAAAGTTGACCAGATTCAACCACGATTGACTTAAATTGACTAGTTTCGAAAAGAATTTTGAAATAATTAAATGAACTTATTTAATTAAATGGAGTATTTAATTCTAATTAATTAAACAAAGTTATTTAATTAAATGAGAAGCCATTTCTAATTAATTAAATGAAGTTAATTAGTTAAATAAGAAAAGTCTCTCTAATTAATATAAGATTATTTAATTAAATAGAAAAAGTAATTATGAGAGCATATCTCATTTTATTAAATTAAATATCTCAACAAAATCTCTCTTCGATTCAAAAAGGGAAATTTTCAGTTCACTATTGATCAAATATGAGTTAAATGAGTTAACTCCTTTTTCTACTCAAATTGAATCAGTTAACTCCTTATTTTACTCAAATTAAATCTATTAACTCCCTTTAATTTGGAAATCTCCCTTTATGACTGAACTTCACCTTTAATCCTAACCGTTGATTGAAATCGATCTCAACTGTTGATGAATTCTAAGAAAGTCTATTTAAGAGACCCTCATCTCTTCATTTTGAAAGGTTGAATGAGAATTTGCATCGAATTGTTGCTGGAATGCATACACACATTTGCTCATATTCACATACGCAAAGATCAAGTTTGACCAAAAGTTGAACAGATTTAACCATGGTTGACTTGAGTTGACTAGTTTCGAAAAGAATTTTGAAATAATTAAATGAAATTATTTAATTAAATAGAGTACTTACTTCTAATTAATTAAACAAAGTTATTTAATTAAATGAGAAGCCATTCATAATTAATTAAATGAAGTTATTTAATTAAATAACAAAATTGTATCTAATTAATTAAAGATTATTTAATTAAATAGAAATAGTAATTACGAGAGCATATCTCATTTTATTAAATGAAATACCTCAACAAAATCTCTCTTCAATTCAAAAAGGGAAATTTCCAGTTCATTATTGATAAAAAAGGAGATAAATCAGTTAACTCTTTTTTCTACTCAAATTGAATCAGTTAACTCCGTATTTTACTTAAATTAAATTTGTTAACTCCTTTTAATTTGAAAATCTCCCTTTATGACTGAACTTCACCTTTAATTCTGACCGTTGATTGAAATCAATCTCAATTGTTGATGAATTCCAAGAAAGTCTATTTAAGAGACCCTCATCTCTTCATTTTGAAAGGTTGAATGAGAATTTGTATCGAATTGTTGCTGGAATTCATACTCACATTTGCTCATATTCACATACGTAAAGATCAAGATTAACCAAAAGTTGACCAGATTTAACCACGGTTGACAAGTTTCGAAAAGAATTTTGAAATAATTAAAGAAAATGATTTAATTAAATGTAGTACTTACTTTTAATTAATTAAAAAAAGTTATTTAATTAAATGAGAAGCCATTCCTAATTAATTAAATGAAGTTATTTAATTAAATAAGAAATGTGTCTCTAATTAATTAAAGATTATTTAATTAAATAGAAAAAGCAATTATGAGAGCATATCTCAGTTTATTAAACTAAATATCTCGAAAAAATCTCTCTTCAGTTCAAAAAGGGAAATTTTCAGTTCACTATTGGTCAAAAATGAGTTAAATTAGTTAACTCCTTGATCTACTCAAATTGAATCAGTTAACTCCTTATTTTACTCAAATTAAATCTGTTAACTCCCTTTAATTTGGAAATCTCCCTTTATGACTGAACTTCACTTTTAATCCTGACCGTTGATTGAAATTGATCTCAACCGTTGATGAATTTAAGGAAAGTATATTGAAGAGACCCTCATCTCTTCATTTTGAAAGGTTAAATGAGAATTTGCATCAAATTGTTGCTAGAATTCATACTCACATTTGCTCATATTCGCATACGCAAAGATCAAGTTTGACCAAAATTTGACCAGATTTAACCACAGTTGACTAGTTTCGAAAAGAATTTTGAAATAATTAAACGAAATTATTTAATTAAATGGAGTACTTACTTCTAATTAATTAAATAAAGTTATTTTATTAAATGAGAAGCGATTCGTAATTAATTAAATAAAGTTATTTAATTAAATAAGAAAAGTGTCTCTAATTAATTAAATAGAAAAAGTCATTATGAGAGCGTATCTCATTTTATTATATTAAATATCTCAATAAAATCTCTCTTCAGTTCAAAAAGGGAAATTTCAGTTCACTATTGATCAAAGATGACTTAAATCAGTTAACTCCTTTTTCTACTCAAATTGAATCAGTTAACTCCTTATTTTACTCAAATTAAATCTGTTAACTCCCTTTAATTTGGAAATCTCCCTTTATGATTGAAATTCACATTTAATCCTGACCGTTGATTGAAATCGATCTCAACCGTTGATGAATTCCAAGAAAGTTTGTTTAAGAGACCCACATCTCTTCATTTTGAAAGGTTGAATAAGAATTTTCATCGAATTTTTGCTAGAATTCATACTCAGATTTGCTCATATTCACATATGCAAAGATCAGGTTTGACCAAAAGACAACCAGATTCAACCATGGTTGACTTAAATTGACTAGTTTCGAAAAGAATTTTGAAATAATTAAATGAAATTATTTAATTAAATGCACTACTTCTAATTAATTAAATAATGTTATTTAATTAAATGAGAAGCCATTCCTAATTAATTAAATGAAGTTATTTAATTAAATAAGAAAAGTATCTCTAATTAATTAAAGATTTTTTAATAAAATAGAAAAAGTAATTATGAGAGCATATCTCATTTTATTAAATTAAATATCTCAACAAATTCTCTCTTCATTTCAAAAAGAAAATTTTTTAGTTCACTATTGATAAAAAATGAGTTAAATCAGTTAACTCCTTTTTCTACTCAAATTGAATCAGTTAACTCCTTATTTTACTCCAATTAAATCTGTTAACTCCCTTTAATTTGGAAATCTCTCTTTAAGACTGAACTTCACCTTTAATCTTGACCGTTGATTGAAATCTATCTCAACCATTGATGAATTTTAGGAAAGTATATTTAAGAGACCCCAATCTCTTCATTTTGAAAGGTTGAATGAGAATTTGCATCGAATTGTTCCTAGAATTCATACTCACATATGCTCATATTCTCATACGCAAAGATTAAGTCTGACCAAAAGTAGACTAGATTTAACCATGGTTGACTTGAGTTGACTAGTTTCGAAAAGAATTTTGAAATAATTAAGTAAAATTATTTAATTAAATGGAGTACTTACTTCTAATTAATTAAACAAAGTTATTTAATTAAATGAGAAAGCATTCCTAATTAATTAAATGAAGTTATTTAATTAAATAAGAAAAATGTCTCTAATTAATTAAAGATTATTTAATTAAATAAAAAAAGTAATTATGAGAGCATATCTCATTTTATTAAATTAGATATCTCAACAAAATCTCTCTTCAGTTTAAAAAGGAAAATTTTCAATTCACTATTGATCAAAAATGAGTTAAATCAATTAACTCCTTTTTCTACTCAAATTGAATCAGTTAACTCCTTATTTTACTCAAATTAAATCTGTTAACTCCCTTTCATTTGAAAATATCCCTTTGTGACTGAACTTCATCTTTAATCCTGACCATTGATTGAAATTGATCTCAACCGTTGATGAATTCCAGGAAAGTCTATTTAAGAGACCCTCATCTCTTCATTTCGAAATGTTGAATGAGAATTTGAATCAAATTGTTGTTGGAATTCATACTCACATTTGCTCATATTCACATACGCAAAGATCAAGTTTGACAAAAAGTTGACCAGATTTAACCAGGGTTGACTTGAGTTGACTAGTTTCGAAAAGAATTTTGAAATAATTAAACGAAATTATTAAATTAAATGGAGTATTTACTTCTAATTAATTAAACAAAGTTATTTATTTAAGTGAGAAGCCATTACTAATTAATTAAATGAAGTTATTTAATTAAATAAGAAAAGTGTCTCTAATTAATTAAAGATTATTTAATTAAATAGAAAAAGTAATTATAACAGCATATCTCAATTTATTAAATTAAATATCTCAACAAAATCTCTCTTTAGTTCAAAAAGTAAAATTTTTAGTTCACTATTGATCAAAAATGAGTTAAATTAGTTAACTCATTTTTCTACTCAAATTGAATCAGTTAACTCCTTATTTTACTCAATTTAAATCTGTTAACGCCTTTTAATTTCGTAATCTCCCTTTATGACTAAACTTCGCCTTTAATGCTAACGGTTGATTGAAATCGATCTCAACTGTTGATGAATTCCAAGAAAGTCTATTTAAGAGACCTTCATCTCTTCATTTTGAATGGTTGAATGAGAATTTGCATCGAATTGTTGCTGGAATTCATACTCACATTTGCTTATATTCACATACGCAAAGATCAAGTTTGACGAAAAGTTGACCAGATTTAACCACAGTTGACTTGAGTTGACTAGTTTTGAAAAGAATTTTGAAATAATTAAACAAAATTATTTAATCAAATGGAGTAGTTACTTCTAATTAATTAAACAAAGTTATTTAATTAAATGAGAAGCCATTCCTAATTAATTAAATGAAGTTATTTAATTAAATAAGAAAAGTGTCTCTAATTAATTAAAGATTATTTAATTAAATAGAAAAAGTAATTATAACAGCATATCTCAATTTATTAAATTAAATATCTCAACAAAATCTCTCTTTAGTTCAAAAAGTAAAATTTTTAGTTCACTATTGATCAAAAATGAGTTAAATTAGTTAACTCATTTTTCTACTCAAATTGAATTAGTTAACTCCTTATCTTACTCAAATTAAATCTATTAACTCTCTTTAATTTGGAAATCTCCCTTTATGACTGAACTTCACCTTTAATTCTAACCGTTGCCTGAAATCAATCTCAACCGTTCATGAATTCCAGGAAAGTCTATTTAAGAGACCATCATCTCTTCATTTTGAAAGGTTGAATGAGAATTTGCATCAAATTGTTGCTGGAATTCATAAACAGATTTTCTCATATTCACATACGCAAAGATCAAATTTGACCAAAAGTTGACCAAATTTAACCACGGTTGATTTGAGTTGACTAGTTTCGAAGAGAATTTTGAAATAATTAAATGAAATTATTTAATTAAATAGAGTACTTACTGCTAATTAATTAAACAAAGTTATTTAATTAAATGAGAAGCCATTCCTAATTAATTAAATGAAGTTATTTAATTAAATAAGAAAAGTGTCTATAATTAATTAAAGATTATTTAATTAAACAGAAAAAGAAATTATGAGAGCATATCTGATTTTATTAAATTAAATATCTCGACAAAATCTCTCTTCAGTTCAAAAAGGGAAATTTCTAGTTCACTATTGATAAAAAATGAGTTAAATCAGTTAACTCCTTTTTCTACTCAAATTGAATTAGTTAACTCCTTATTTTACTCAAATTAAATCTATTACCTCCCTTTAATTTGGAAATCTCCCTTTATGACTAAACTTCACCTTTAATCCTGACCATTGACTGAAATCGATCTCAACCGTTGATGAATTCCAGGAAAGTCTATTTAAGAGACCCTCATCTCTTCATTTTAAAAGGTTGAATTAGAATTTGCATCGAATTGTTGCTGGAATTCATACTCACATTTTCTCAGATTCACATACGCAAATATCAAGTTTGACCAAAAGTTGACCAGATTTAACCACGGTTGACTTGAGTTAACTATTTTCGAAAACAATTTTGAAATAATTAAACAAAATTATTTAATTAAATGGAGTACTTACTTGTAATTAATTAAAAAAAGTTATTTAATTAAATGAGAAGCCATTCCTAATTAATTAAATGAAGTTATTTAATTAAATAAGAAAAGTGTCTCTAATTAATTAAAGATTATTTAATTAAATAGAAAAAGTAATTATGAGAGCATATCTGATTTTATTAAATTAAATATCTCAACAAAATCTCTCTTCATTTCAAAAAGGGAAATTTCTAGTTCACTATTGATAAAAAATGAGTTAAATCAGTTACCTCCTTTTTCTACTCAAATTGAATCACTTAACTCTTTATTTTACTCAAATTAAATCTGTTAACTCCCTTTAATTTGGAAATCTCCCTTTATGATTGAACTTCACCTTTTATCCTGACCGTTGATTGAAATCGATCTCAATCGTTGATGAATTTCAAGAAAGTCTATTTAAGAGACCCTCATCTCTTCATTTTGAAAGGTTGAATGAGAATTTGCATTGAATTGTTGCGAGAATTCATACTCGCATTTTTTGATATTCACATATGCAAAGATCAAGTTTGACCAAAAGTTGACCAGATTTAACCACGGTTGACTTGAGTTGACTAGTTTTGGAAAGAATTTTGAAATAATTAAATGAAATTATTTAATTAAATGGAGTACTTACTTCTAATTAATTAAACAAAGTTATTTAAGTAAATGAGAAGCCATTCCTAATTAATTAAATGAAGTTATTTAATTAAATAAGAAATGTGTCTCTAATTAATTAAAGATTATTTAGTTAAATAGAAAAATTAATTATTAGAGCATATCTCATTTTATTAAATTAAATATGTCAACAAAATCTCTCTTCAGTTCAAAAAGGGAAATTTCCAGTTCACTATTGATAAAAAATGAGTTAAATTAGTTAACTCCTTTTTCTACTCAAATTGAATTAGTTAACTCCTTATTTTACTCAAATAAAATCTGTTAACTCCCTTTAATTTGGAAATCTGCCTTTATGATTGAACTTCACCTTTAATGCTGACAGTTGATTGAAATCGATGTCAACCATTGATGAATTCCAGGAAAGTTTATTTAAGAGACCCTCATCTCTTCATTTTGAAAGGTTGAATGAAAATTTGCATCGAATTGTTGTTGGAATTTGTACTCACATTTGCTCATATTCACATATGCAAAGATCAAGTTTGACCAAAAGTTGACTAGATTTAACCATAGTTGACTTGAGTTGATTAGTTTCGAAAAGAATTTTGAAATAATTAAATGAAATTATTTAATTAAATGGAGTACTTACTTCTAATTAATTAAACAAAGTTATTAAATTAAATGAGAAGCCATTCCTAATTAATTAAATGAAGTTATTTAATTAAGTAAGAAAAGTGTCTCTAATTAATTAAAGATTATTTAATTAAATAGAAAAAGTAATTATGAGAGCATATCTCATTTTATTAAATTATATATCTCAACAAAATCTCTCTTCAGTTTGAAAAGGGAAATTCCAGTTCACTATTGATCAAAAATGGGTTAAATCAGTTAACTCCTTTTTCTACTCAAATTGAATTAGTTAACCCCTTATTTTACTCAAATTAAATCTGTTAACTCCCTTTAATTTGAAAATCTCCCTTTATGACTGAACTTCACCTTTAATCCTGACCGTTGATTGAAATCGATCTCAACCGTTGATGAATTCTAAGAAAGTCTATTTAAGAGACCCTCATCTCTTCATTTTGAAAGGTTGAATGAGAATTTGCATCGAATTGTTGCTGGAATTCATACTGACATTTGCAAATATTCACATACGCAAAGCTCAAGTTTGACCAAAAGTTGACTAGATTTAATTTGTGAGGCCTCACCCAATTCGTCATAGTACCAATGAGATAATTGCATTAGGTGATTTTAATCCTATGTTTGATACACTTTTAAGACTGTAGGGTTATGTCATTTTAATATCTGCATTTTGATGATCCACAATTACCTCTGCATATTATGACCTAATTGATGCATTTAATGATTCTATTTCATGTTGTAAGCTATTGACATTGCTTTAATAGAAATTGAATGGTAGAAATGCTTGTAATATAAGAAGGTAATGTTGAAGTGGAAATTAGAGTTAAAAGATAAATTTTGTTATGCATTGAGACCTAACCCGCATACCTAGGGATTCAATAGTTATGGATTCAGCATCTTGTCATAGAATATGAAGTTATTCAGAATATTAAATTGACCATGTTATGTTGATAAGTAAAGTTTAGTTTTATAGTATTTTGAGCATTTTACATGAAAATTGTTAGAAGAAGTAATGTAATTATAAGGAATGAAGTATGGAACTCAAATGTCGAATGTGATATGTAAGTTTTGATATTTTAATATTTTGAAGGTTATATTTGAAATGATTAAGAAAGGGAAAGTTAATTTGAGATGATGAAATATATTCAAGTCTAATGTTGAATGAGATAATGATTTATTTTACATATGCTTATATGATTTTTTTGGACTACTGACGCTCGAGTTTAGTGTGCAGGAATTTGACCATGGATTAAAGGAGAATTAGGGCTCAAACTACTACAAACATAACATAACCAAGGTTGAATTAGTGGAAAATATTCAAACCTAATTGTAATGTGTTTTATTTTGTATATGTGAATTGTATGTGTGCGTAGTAGCCTAGTTCATGTATTATTGTAAAACAAGTCATTTTTTTTAATATAATGTGATATTTTGTGTATCACTTGACACTTGTGCTTGTTATGTGATATGACATGTTATTCGTCAATGGATCATGTGGCCACCTTATTCCGTGATAAATGCCTCAATTGAGGAATTTGATTATTGCCTTAGTTAGTAAAAGGACAAGGTCGTCACCTTGGGGAATTTGAAATTTGAATCACCTAGCTTTGGGAGGGTCATAAAGTAACTTTAAGGTAAGTTGGGATTGAAATTAACCCCACCCATGTTAGTACTATAGGCTAGGGAGCTATTGATGACATCTAGGGTGTCTAGTGGACCTAGGAGACCCCATGAAAATGACATTCTTTATGCAATCCGAAAATGAGAAGGATATATATATATAGAGGTATGGCTAAATGAGAAACCACTTGGCCACTATCTAATTTTAGAGACAGTTAGGTTTTGGAGGGAGAGGAGGGGAGCTCTATTGCAACTATCCTTACCCTAGCTTGGACCAAGGTTGGTATCTCAAGCTTGCTTCCTTTCCTTTTTCTTTCTTTTAGCATGGTTAAGCCAATCTACAAGTGTGGAGTTTATCAATGGAGTATGCATTGCATTGCATTGTGGAGTAGCATTCATGTGAGTGTTTGAATGGTGTTCATTCCATGTAGATTAGTGTGACACCATTGTGCATCTTGTTGTATTGTGTGGAGTATTGTGAGTATGAGGTTTGGATTTCCTCTATTTCCTTGTTGCATTATGGGTGTTGATATTGTGTTGTGATAATGTGATGTGCTCTTGAAAATCTGTTGTTTTATTGCTACTTGGTTTTATTTTCTTGTTGTGCTCGAGTGTTCTTATGGGTGTGGGACTTACACTCACCCTTGTGGGAAGGGAAGAAAAGTCCAGGGTGAACGGGCAGCAGTTGGATTGCATAGTTGAGGACCTTGGAGTATGGGCTCCATTGTATGCCATTGTCATATTCATATTTTGCCTTGGGGGAGGATAAGAAAAAAAAAAAAAGAATTGGTGAGGAAGGAAGTAACTGAAGTATGGGTTTGTAGGAAGCTAAAGCTGTTGGTTGTGTGTGGTGGAGGATGTTGTGTTGGTAGTGTGTGTGGTGGAAGATGTTTATGAAGCCCCAAAAGGGCATGATATTATGAAGCCCCGAAAGGGCCTTGTATTTTGTTGATTTAGCCCCGAAAGGGCATGAGTTTTATGGAAAATATGATATGAAATGGTAAACCTCCTTGTGTTTCTACCTTCACCCTATGTTCAAGGTTCCAATGGTGAGCCTTTGTGAAATATCCTTGGGATGGGATTTGTTGCAGTTTTGTTATGTGGTGTATATGTTTCTTACAAGTGTGTATGTGGATTTTGCTTGAGCCTTGTTCCCCTAGTGCGTGGGTGGTCTCTTTGAGGCCTATGGTTGGGTGGAAAGCACCCATGGTCCTTGTTGTTTTGTTGTGATGCATTTGCAAGTTCTTAGAGAAAAATCTTAGAAACTTGGAGTCCTTGTTATCTTCCATGTGCATAGGAGGAGAAGACAACATTACATTGAGATGAGATAGAGAGAAAAACTCCATTTTGTTATGTGAGCCTAAATGTATTGTAAGAGAAAGCTAATGTCTTAGTTTGATTGTCAATGGAAAGGTTGTGAGTGCTCATGTGTAGTAAAAGTATTTTCCATTGTGTATATTATGATATGTTGACTTCACCACCTTTTTGTGTATCATGAGCGTATCACTGAAGATAATTCATTGTAATAATATTGTTGTTTTATTGGATGGTAACACCAATCAGAGATCCAAATTACTTGATGCTCTTGAGTGGAATGCAAAAGAAATTTGATATCATAGAAGAGATAATATTCATAGGAAGGATTATCTTGGTGGATTGCTATTATCATTTTAGTTCCATTGTTTACCAATTGTGAATGTACATTCAAATCTAGATCTGCATAAGAAGATAATGTTGAGAAAATGGTTTCTAAATTTCATAATTCATAGATAGGGATAATCCAGATAACTTCATATAAAGTCTTGTCATGAAATGTTGAGTTATTGAATAAAGTTAATGTTTTGAATGCTAAATGAATCACAATTTTAAAACTATACTTAGTTTATAATTATCTCCTAATTATCCTTGCAATAACTTACCTTGAATATCCTAGATTACAGAAGAAGAAAATCAAGTGATGATATAAAATATACAAGAGTTAAGACATAAGCTTGCTGTAGGTGCACATTTTATCCTCTGGAAAATGTATGAGAAAGTAAAATAAATCTCTTCTATTAATAGAGACATTAAAATATTCAAGAGTATTCCTTAGACTCCTAGGACCCTATAACCTATAAAGCATATTTTAACATAATAAACTAACCATCATATTAATTGCATTAGAAGGGACCTCATATGAGACACATAACTCGAGTCAACACCCTATCAAATCAAAAGAAACTTTTTTTAAAAAAAATATACAATGCTCATGTTAAACAAACCTAAACTAGCACCAAGTAATATTTT
Organism: Cupressus sempervirens; assembly: GCA_028749045.1. NCBI lineage: Eukaryota > Viridiplantae > Streptophyta > Pinopsida > Cupressales > Cupressaceae > Cupressus > Cupressus sempervirens. The sequence goes on along the minus strand of CM053793.1, from coordinate 665,687,412 downwards.
AAACAAGACATAGCGTGACAAACAACCTACTATATTATCTACCCTAGGCTAGCATGGGTTGGTGAATGAGAAAACAATTTAATATGCTATGGAGACCAAGGTATTTAATTTCTCTGACATGACCAAGACTTATTTCATCCACCTATTCCCTAGGCACTTTGTGCCTTCAAATATTATATTGGAATACTGTGCAAGTTTATGACATAATTCTGACAAGAGGGAATGGCTTCCATTTTGTCCTTGACACCTTGATTTTCCTTGGAAGAAGTTATGGCATTTTATATGTCTTTCTTCACCCACCTAATTAAGACTAGGATAAACTCCACACTATCAACAATATGGGACCAAGTAGCAAGTCGATTTAACATGGGAATTCGAAATGCATATCTTCTAGCTCAAAATTAATAGGATTTGACTCATGGAAAAGGTGCCTATGCTTTTCTTGGCCAAAACTTTGGTAAGTGAGTCCACCATGGAGAGAAAACCAAGGAATTTGCTTGGTCTATGGGTAAGTGAAGAAGATTATGGGGTAGTAGCATGTGGGTAGTAGGGTGATTTGGAACTTTGCTAAAGAAAAAGTATTTCATCTTCTTAAAAGAAATGTGAGTGGAGTCAAGTTAATGGACCATGACTAATAGGGTATTTTAGATAGATGGATAGTTAATATGTTCATATGCATTCATTTTGTTACCTTAGTATTAGTAAGGATAGATTATCTTTTAAAATCATTCTTTTATGATATATGTTTATATAAATGAATTGATCATTCTTTTCACTACAATTTCAATTGTAGTAGGTATTGACCCTAATATTAAAATGTGATGTCGCTTGCATTAGAGATATAATATGAATAATAAATAGATAATTCAATATTAATAACTATGTCAATGAAAGATGTAAGTTGGGATATGAAAAAATAAAACTATACACCCATTGATTTTGGGAACATTTTAAATACTCTAGAAAAGTGTTAATTATGTATATATTGTTATTTGAATCGATTGCCTAGAGTAGCATAGTTGGCATCAAAGTTGATGATAGTTCTAATGGATGGTTAATTGAGGGTTACATGCATTGAAGAAATGTTAACTCATATGACAAATTAGTTAAGATGACATTGAAATGTGGAGTACAGATTGAAGTAGTAGGTATGAGTATTCTCTTTCCAAACCCTGGGTCTGTAGATGTCAGAGGGATGTCCAACTCAGTGATGATATAGTTGTAACACACATATTTCTTTTGGAGGTTATTTAGGCTTATGAAATTAATTAATTAAGAATAATAATAATAATAATTTTTTTTTAAAAAATTGTGCTTAATGTACATTTAGGGTAAATTTAGGGCATGACATATTTAAATAAGAAAAGTGTCTCTAATTAATTAAAAATTATTTAATTAAATAGAAAAATTAATTATGAGAGCATATCTGATTTTATTAAATTAAATATCTCAACAAAATATGTCTTCAGTTCAAAAAGGGAAATTTTCAGTTCACTATTGATCAAAAATGAGTTAAATTAGTTAACTCCTTTTTCTACTCAAATTGAATCAGTTAACTCTTTATTTTACTCAAATTAAATCTATTAACTCCCTTTACTTTGAAAATCTCCCTTTATGACTGAACTTCACCTTTAATCTTGACCGTTGATTGAAATCAATCTCAACCATTCATGAATTCCAAAAAAGTCTATTTAAGAGACCCTCATCTCTTCATTTTGAAAGGCTGAATGAGAATTTGCATCGAATTGTTGTTGGAATTCATACTCACATTTTTCTCATATTGACATACGCAAAGATCAAGTTTGACCAAAAGTTGACCAGATTTAACCACGGTTGACTAGTTTCGAAAAGAATTTTGAAATAATTAAACGAAACTATTTAATTAAATGGAGTACTTACTTCTAATTAATTAAACAAAGTTATTTAATTAAATGAGAAGACGTTCCTAATTAATTAAATGAAGTTATTTAATTAATAAGAAGTGTCTCTAATTAATTAAAGATTATTTAATTAAATAGAAAAAGTAATTATGAGAGCATATCTCATTTTATTAAATTAAATATCTCGACAAAATCTCTCTTCAATTCAAAAAGAGAAATTTTCAGTTGGTAAAATATGAGTTAAATCAGTTAACTCCTTTTTCTACTCAAATTGAATCAATTAACTCCTTATTTTACTCAAATTAAATCTGTTAAGTCTCTTTAATTTGGAAATCTCCTTTTATGACTGAACTTCACCTTTAATCCTGACCGTTGATTGAAATCGATCTCAACCGTTGATGAATTCTAGGAAAGTCTATTTAAGAGACCCTCATCTCTTCATTTTGAAAGGTTGAATAAGAATTGGCATCGAATTGTTGCTGGAATTCATACTCACATTTGCTCATACTCACATATGCAAATATCAAGTTTGACCAAAAGTTGACCAAATTTAACCATGGTTGACTTGAGTTGACTAGTTTGAAAAAGAATTTTGAAATAATTAAACGAAATTATTTAATTAAATGGAGTACTTACTTCTAATTAATTAAACAAAGTAATTTAATTAAATGAGAAGCCATTCATAATTAATCAAATGAAGTTATTTGATTAAATAAGAAAAGTGTCTCTAATTAATTAAAGATTATTTAATTAAATAGAAAAAGTAATTATAAGAGCATATCTCATTTTATTAAATTAAATATCTCAACAAAATCTCTCTTTAGTTCAAAAAGGGATGTTTTGAGTTCACTATTGATAAAAAATGAGTTAAATCAGTTAACTCCTTTTTCTACTCAAATTGAATTAGTTAACTCCTTATTTTACTCAAATTAAATTTGTTAACTCCCTTTAATTTGGAAATCTCCCTTTATGACTGAACTTCAACTTTAATCTTGACCGTTGATTGAAATCGATCTTAACCGTTGATGAATTCCAGGAAAGTCTATTTAAGAGACCCTCATCTCTTCATTTTGAAAGGTTGAATGAGAATTTGCATTGAATTGTTGCTAGAATTCATACTCACATTTGCTCATATTCACATACGCAAAGATCAAGTTTGACCAAAACTTGACCAAATTTAACCATGGTTGACTTGAGTTGACTAGTTTCAAAAAGAATTTTGAAATAATTAAACGAAATTATTTAATTAAATGGAGTACTTACTTCTAATTAATTAAACAAAGTTATTTAATAAAATGAGAAGCCATTCCCAATTAATTAAATGAAGTTATTTAATTAAATAATAAAAGTGTTTCTAATTAATTAAAGATTATTTAATTAAATAGAAAAAGTAATTATGAGAGCATATCTCATTTTATTAAATTAAATATCTCAACAAAATCTCTCTTCAGTTCAAAAAGGAAAATTTCTAATTCACTATTGATGAAAAATGAGTTAAATCGGTTAACTCTTTTTTCTACTCAGATAAGAATCAGTTAACTCCTTATTTTACTCAAATTAAATCTGTTAACTACCTTTAATTTGGAAATCTCCCTTTTTGACTGAACTTCACTTTTAATCCTAACCGTTGATTGGAATCGATCTCAACCGTTGATGAATTCCAAGAAAGTCTATTTAAGAGACCCTCATCTCTTCATTTTGAAAGGTTGAATGAGAATTTGCATCGAATTATTGCTAGAATCCATACTCACATTTGGTCATATTTACATACGCAAAGATCAAGTTTGACCAAAACTTGACCAGATTTAACCACGGTTGACTTGAGTTGACCAGTTTCGAAAATAATTTTGAAATAATTAAACAAAATTATTTAATTAAATGGAGTACTTACTTCTAATTAATTAAACAAAGTTAATTAATTAAATGAGAAGCCATTCCTAATTTATTAAATGAAGTTATTTAATTAAATAAGAAAAGTGTCTCTAATTAATTAAAGATTATTTAATTAAATAGAAAAAGTAATTATGAGAGCATATCTCATTTTATTAAATTAAATATCTCAACAAAATCTCTCTTCAGTTCAAAAAGGGAAATTTCTAGTTTACTATTGATCAAAAATGAGTTAAATTAGTTAACTCTTTTTTCTGCTCAAATTGAATCATTGAACTCCTTATTTTAATCAAATTAAATCTATTAACTCCCTTTAATTTGGAAATCTCCCTTTTATAACTGAACTTCACCTTTAATCCTGACCATTGATTGAAATCGATCTCAATCGTTGATGAATTCCAGGAAAGTCTATTTAAGAGTCGTTCATCTCTTCATTTTGAAAGGTTGAATGAGAATTTGCATCGAATTGTTAATGGAATTCATACTCACATTTGCTCATATTCACATATGCAAAGATCAAGCTTGACCAAAAGTTCACCAAGTTTTAACCATGGTTGACTTGAGTTGACTAGTTTCGAAAAGAAGTTTGAAATAATTAAACGAAATTATTTAATTAAATGGAGTACTTACTTCTAATTAATTAAACAAAGTTATTTATTTAAATGAAAAGCCATTCCTATTTAATTAAATGAAGTTATTTAATTAAATAAGAAAAGTGTCTCTAATTAATTAAAGATTATTTAATTAAATAGAAAAAGTAATTATGAAAGCATATCTCATTTTATTAAATTAAATATCTCAACAAAATCTCGCTTAAGTTCAAAAAGGGAAATTTCGAGTTCACTATTAATCAAAAATGAGTTAAATCAGTTAACTCCATTTTCTACTCGAATTGAATCAGTTAACTCCTTATTTTACTCAAATTAAATCTGTTAACTCCCTTTAATTTGGAAATCTCTCTTTATGACTGAACTTCACATTTAATCCTGACCGTTGATTGAAATCAATCTCAACCGTTGATGAATTTCAAGAAAGTCTATTTAAGAGACCCTCATCTCTTCATTTTGAAAGGTTGAATGAGAATTTGCATCAAATTGTTGCTGGAATTCATACTCACATTTGCTCATATTCACATACACAAAGATCAAGTTGGACCAAAAGTTGACCAGATTTAACCATGGTTGACTTGAGTTGACTAGTTTTGAAATTTTTTTTGAAATAATTAAACGAAATTATTTAATTAAATGAAGTACTTACTTCTAATTAATTAAACAAAGTTATTTAATTAAATGAGAAGCCATTCCTAATTAATTAAATGAAGTTATTTAATTAAATAAGAAAAGTGTCTCTAATTAATTAAAGATTATTTAATTAAATAGAAAAAGTAATTATGAGAGCATATCTCATTTTACTAAATTAAATATCTTAACAAAATCCCTCTTCAGTTCAAAAAGGAAAATTTAAAGTTCACTATTGATAAAAAATGAGTTAAATCAGTGAACTTCTTTTTCTACTCAAATTGAATTAGTTAACTCTTATTTTACTCAAATTAGATCTGTTAACTCCCTTTAATTTGAAAATCTTCCTTTATGACTGAACGTCACCTTTAATCCTGACCGTTGATTGAACTCGATCTCAACCATTGATGAATTCCAGGAAAGCCTATTTAAGAGACCCTCATCTATTCAATTTGAAAGTTTGAATGAGAATTTGCATCAAATTTCTGCTGGAATTCATACTCACATTTGCTCATATTCACATACGCAAAGATCAAGTTTGACCAAAAGTTGACCAGATTTAACCACAGTTGACTAGTTTCGAAAAGAATTTTGAAATAATTAAACGAAATTATTTAATTAAATGAAGTACTTACTTCTAATTAATAAAAAAAAGTTATTTCATTAAATGAGAAGCCATTCCTAATTAATTAAATGAAGTTATTTAATTAAATAAGAAAAGTGTCTCTAATTAATTAAAGATTATTTAATTAAATAGAAAAAAATATTATGAGAGCATATCTGATATTATTAAATTAAATATCTCAACAAAATCTCTATTCAGTCCAAAAAGGAAAATTTCTAGTTCACTATTGATAAAAAATAAGTTAAATCAGTTAACTCCTTTTTCTACTCAAATTGAATCAGTGAACTCCTTATTTTACTCAAATTAAATCTGTTAACTCCCTTTAATTTGGAAATCTCCTTTTATGACCGAACTTCACCTTTAATCCTGACCATTGACTGAAATTGATCTCAACCGTTGATGAATTTCAGAAAAGTCTATTTAAGAGACGCTCATCTCTTCATTTTGAAAGGTTGAATGAGAATTTGCATCGAATTGTTGCTGGAATTCATACTCACATTTTCTCTTATTCACATACGCAAACATTAAGTTTGACCAAAAGTTGACCATATTTAACCACGATTGACTTGAGTTGACTAGTTTCGAAAAGAATTTTGAAATAATTAAATGAAATAATTTAATTAAATGGAGTACTTACTTCTAATTAATTAAACAAAGTTATTTAATGAAATGAGAAGCCATTCCTAATTAATTAAATGAATTGTGATATGAATATCAGGATTTAACTGTGTGATTTTTGAGTCAAACTCGATGACCCATGTTTCATGAGTAGTGATTCAACATGAATCCATCTCTCAAGAGAATAAATGGAACACTTAGCACTCATTGGATCTAGGTGATGCTCACAGGGGTGAAGCACCGGGACTTCCCGGGAGGTCACCCATCCCAGTACTACTCCAGCCTGAGCGCGCTTAACTACAGAGTTTCCTCCATAGCTAAACCCAAAGCTTGCAACCCCATTTGCAAAACCTTCACCAAGTGTTGTGCCTTATGAACCATTCATTAGAAAGCCCCTTAAGCTCATCAATTGATAAGTAGGAGATAATTTCCACAGCTAGTCAAATTGTGATATGAATATCAGGATTTAACTGTGTGATTTTTGAGTCAAGCTCGATGACCCATGTTTCATGAGTAGTGATTCAACATGAATCCATCTCTCATGAGAATAAATGAATCCTGATATTCATATCACAATTTGACTAGCTGTGGAAATTATCTCCTACTTATCAATTGATGAGCTTAAGGGGCTTTCTAATGAATGGTTCATAAGGCACAACACTTGGTGAAGGTTTTGCAAATGGGGTTGCAAGCTTTGGGTTTAGCTATGGAGGAAACTCTGTAGTTAAGCGCGCTCAAGCTGGAGTAGTACTGGGATGGGTGACCTCCCGGGAAGTCCCGGTGCTTCACCCCTGTGAGCATCACCTAGATCCAATGAGTGCTAAGTGTTCCATTTATTCTCATGAGAGATGGATTCATGTTGAATCACTACTCATGAAACATGGGTCATCGAGTTTGACTCAAAAATCACACAGTTAAATCCTGATATTCATATCACAATTTGACTAGCTGTGGAAATTATCTCCTACTTATTAATTAAATGAAGTTATTTAATTAAATAAAAAAAGTGTCTCTAATTATTTAAAGATTATTTAATTAAATAGAAAAAATAATTATGAGAGCATATCTCATTTTATTAAATTAAATATCTCAACAAAATCTCTCTTCAGTTAAAAAAGAGAAATCTCCAGTTCACTATTGATCAAAAATGAGTTAAATCAGTTAACTCCTTTTTCTACTCAAATTGAATCAGTTACATCCTTATTTTACTCAAATTAAATCTGTTAACTCCCTTTAATTTTGAAATCTCCCTTTATGATTGAACTTCACCTTTAATCTTGACCGTTGATTGAAATTGATCTCAACCGTTGATGAATTCCAGCAAAGTCTATTTAAGAGACCCTCATCTCTTCATTTTGAAAGGTTGAATGAGAATTTGCATCGAATTGTTGCTGGGATTAATACTCACATTTGCTCATATTCACATATGTAAAGATCAACTTTGACCAAAAGTTGACCAGATTTAACCGTGGTTGACTTGAATTGACTAGTTTCAAGAAGAATTCTGAAATAATTAAACGAAATTATTTAATTAAATGGAGTACTTACTTCTAATTAATTAAATAAAGTTATTTAATTAAATGAGAAGCCATTCCTAATTAATTAAATGAAGTTATTTAATTAAATAGGAAAAGTGTCTCTAATTAATTAACGATTATTAAATTAAATAGAAGAAGTAATTATGAGAGCATATCTGATTTTATTAAATTAAATAGCTCAACAAAATCTCTCTTCAGTTCAAAAAGTGAAATTTCCAGTTCAATATTGATAAAAAATGAGTTAAATCAGTTAACTCCTCTTTATACTCAAAATGAATCAATTAACTCCTTATTTTACTCAAATTAAATCTGTTAACTCCCTTTAATTTGGAAATCTTCCTTTGTGACTGAACTTCACCATTAATCCTAACCGTTGATTGAAATCGATCTCAACCATTGATGAATTCCAGAAAAGTCTATTTTAGAGACCCTTATCTCTTCATTTTGAAAGGTTGAATGAGAATTTGCATCGAATTGTTGTTGGAATTTATACTCACATTTGCTCATATTCACATATGCAAAGATCATGTTTGACCAAAAGTTGACCAAATTTAACCACAGTTGACTTGAGCTGTCTAGTTTCGAAAAAGAATTTTGAAATAATTAAACGAAATTATTTAATTAAATGGAGTGCTTACTTCTAATTAATTAAACAAATTTATTTAATTAAATGAGAAGCTATTTCTAATTTGTTAAATGAAGTTATTTAATTAAATAAGAATAGTGTCTCTAATTAATTAAAGATTGTTTAATTAAATAGAAAAAGTAATTATGAGAGCATATCTCATTTTATTAAATTACATATCATAACAAAATCTCTCTTTAGTTCAAAAAGGAAAATTTCCAGTTCACTATTGATCAAAAATGAGTTAAATCAGTTAACTCCTTTTTTTACTCAAATTGACTCAGTTAAGTCCTTATTTTACTCAAATTAAATCTGTTAACTCCCTTTAATTTGAAAATCTCCGTTTATGATTGAATTTCACATTTAATCCTGACCGTTGATTGAAATCGATCTCAACCGTTGATGAATTCCAGGAAAGTCTATTTAGGAGACCCTGGTCTCTTCAGTTTGGAAGGTTGAATGAGAATTTGCATCGAATTGCTGTTGGAATTCATACTCACATTTGCTCATATTCACATATGCAAAGATCAACTTTGACCAAAAGTTGACCAAATTTAACCATGGTTGACTTGAGTTGACTAGTTTTGAAAAGAATTTTGAAATAATTAAACGAAATTATTTAATTAAATGGAGTACTTACTTCTAATTAATTAAACAAAGTTATTTAATTGAATGAGAAGCCATTCCTAATTAATTAAATGAAGTTATTTAACTAAATAAGAAAAGTGTCTCTAATTAATTAAAGATTATTTAATTAAATAGAAAAAGTAATTATGAGAGCATATCTCATTTTATTAAATTAAATATCTCAACAAAATCTGTCTTCAGTTCAAAAAGGGCAATTTCCATTTCACTATTGATAAAAAATGAGTTAAATCAATTGACTCTTTTTTCTTCTCATATTGAATCAGTTGACTCCTTATTTTACTCAAATTAAATCTGTTAACTCCCTTTAATTTGAAAATCTCATTTTATGACTGAACTTCACCTTTAATCCTGACCGTTGATTCAAATTGATCTCAACCGTTGTTGAATTCTAGGAAAGCCTATTTAAGAGACCCCCATCTCTTCATTTTCAAAGGTTGAATTAGAATTTGCATAGAATTGTTGCTAGAATTCATACTCTCATTTGCTCATATTCACATACACAAAGATCAAGTTTGACCAAAAGTTGACCAGATTTAACCACGGTTGACTTGAGTTGACTAGTTTCAAAAAGAATTATAAAATAATTAAACAAAATTATTTAATTAAATGGAGTACTTACTTCTAATTAATTAAACAAATTTATTTAATTAAATGAGAAGCTATTCCTAATTAATTAAAAATTATTTTATTAAATAGAAAAAGTTATTATGAGAGCATATCTCATTTTATTAAATTAAATATCCCAACGAAATCTCTCCTCAGTTTAAAAAGGGAAATTTTCAATTCACTATTGATAAAAAATGAGTTAAATTAGTTGACTCCTTTTTCTACTCAAGTTGAATCAGTTAACTCATTATTTTACTCAAACTAAATTTTTTAACTCCCTTTATTTTGAAAATCTCCCTTTGTGACTGAACTTCACCTTTAATCCTAACTGCTGATTGAAATCGATCTCAACCGTTGATGAATTCCAAGAAAGTCTATTTAAGAGACCCTGATCTCTTCATTTTGAAAGGTTGAATGAGAATTTGCATCGAATTGTTGCTGGAATTCATACTCTCATTTGCTCATATTCACATACGCAAAGATCAAATTTGACCAAAAGTTGACCAAATTTAACCACGGTTGACTTGAGTTGACTAGTTTCAAAAAAAAATTTAAAATAACTAAAAAAAATTATTTAATTAAATGGATTACTTACTTCTAATTAATTAAACAAAGTTATTTAATTAAATGAGAAGCCATTCCTAATTAATTAAATGAAGTTATTTAATTAAATAGAAAAAGTAATTATGAGAGCATATCTCATTTTATTAAATTAAATATCTCAACAAAATCTCTCTTCAGTTCAAAAAGGGAAATTTGCAGTTCACTATTGATAAAAAAAGAGTTAAATCAGTTGACTCCTGTTTCTACTCAAATTTAATCAATTAACTCCTTATTTCACTAAAATTAAATCTGTTAACTCCCTTTAATTTGAAAATCTCCCTTTATGACTAAACTTCACCTTTAATCCTGACCGTTGATTGAAATCGATCTCAACCGTTGATGAATTCCAGGAAGCCTATTTAGAGACCCTCTTCTCTTCATTTTGAAAGGTTGAATGAGAATTTGCATCGAATTGTTGCTGGAATTCATACTCACATTTGCTCATATTCACATACATAAAGATCAAGTTTGACCAAAAGTAGACCAAATTTAACCACGGTTGACTTGAGTTGACTAGTTTCGAAAAGAATTTTGAAATAATTAAACGAAATTATTTAATTAAATAGAGTACTTACTTCTAATTAATTAAACAAAGTTATTTAATTGAATGAGAAGGCATTCCTAATTAATTAAATGAAGTTATTTAACTAAATAAGAAAAGTGTCTCTAATTAATTAAAGATTATTTAATTAAATAGAAAATGTAATTATGAGAGCATATCTCATTTTATTAAATTAAATATCTCAACAAAATCTCTCTTCAGTTCAAAAAGAGAAATTTTCATTTCACTATTGATAAAAAATAAGTTAAATCAATTGACTCTTTTTTCTTCTCAAATTGAATCAGTCAACTCCTTATTTTACTCAAATTAAATCTGTTAACTCCTTTTAATTTGAAAATCTCCCTTTACGACTGAACTTCACCTTTAATCCTGACCGTTGATTGAAATCAATCTCAACCGTTGATAAATTCGAAGAAAGCTTGTTTAAGAGACCCTCATCTCTTCATTTTGAAAGGTTTAATGAGAATTTGCATCGAATTGTTGCTGAAATTCATACTCACATTTGCTCATATTCACATACGCAAAGATCAAGTTTGACCAAAGGTTGACCAAATTTAACTATGGTTGACTTGAGTTGAGTAGTTTCGAAAAGAATTTTGAAATAATTAAACGAAATTATTTAATTAAATGGAATACTTACTTCTAATTAATTAAACAAAGTTATTTAATTAAATGAGAAGCCATTCCTAATTAATTAAATGATGTTATTTAATTTAATAAGTAAAGTGTCTCTCATTAATTAAAGATTATTTAATTAAATAGAAAAAGTAATTATGAGAGCATATCTCACTTTATTAAATTAAATATCTCAACAAAATCTCTCTTCAGTTCAAAAAGGGATATTTTCAGTTCACTATTGATAAAAAATGAGTTAAATCAGTTGACTCCATCTTCTACTCAAATTGAATCAGTTAACTCCTTATTTTACACAAATTAAATCTATTAACTCGTTTTAATTTGAAAATCTCCCATTATAACTGTACTTCACCTTTAATCCTGACTATTGATTGAAATCGATCTCAATCGTTGATGAATTCCAGGAAAGTGTATTTAAGATACCCTCATCTCTTCATTTTGAGAAGTTGAATGAGCATTTGCATCGAATTGCTGCTAGAATTCATACTCACATTTGCCCATATTCACATACGCAAAGATCAAGTTTGACCAAAAGTTGACCAGATTTAACCACGGTTGACTTGAGTTGACTAGTTTCAAAAAGAATTTTGAAATAATTAAACAAAATTATTTAATTAAATGGAGTACTTACTTCTAATTAATTAAACAAAGTTATTTAATTAAATGAGAAGCCATTCCTAATTAATTAAATGAAGTTATTTAATTAAATAAGAAAAGTGTCTCTAATTAATTAAAGATTATTTAATTAAATAGAAAAAGTAATGATGAGAGCATATCTCATTTTATTAAATTAAATATCTCAACAAAATCTCTTTTCAGTTCAAAAATTTCTAGGTCACTATTGATGAAAAATGAGTTAAATTAGTTGACTCCTTTTTCTACTCAAATTGAATCAGTTAACTCTTTATTTTACTCAAATTAAATATGCTAACTCCCTTTAATTTGAAAATCTCCTTTTATGACTGAACTTCACCTTTAATCCTGACCGTTGATTTTAATCGATCTCAACCATTTATGAATTCTAGGAAAGCCTATTTAAGAGACCCTCATCTCTTCATTTTGACAGGTTGAATGAGAATTTGCATTGAATTGTTGCTAGAATTCATACTCACATTTGCTCATATTCATATACTCAAAGATCAAGTTTGACCAAATGTTGACCAGATTTAACTATAGTTGACTTAAGTTTACTAGTTTCGAAAACAATTTTGAAATAATTAAACAAAATTATTTAATTAAATAGAGTATTTACTTCTAATTAATTAAACAGAGTTATTTAATTAAATGAGAAGCAATTCCTAATTAATTAAATGAAGTTATTTAATTAAATAAGAAAAGTGTCTCTAATTAATTAATGATTATTTAATTAAATAGAAAGAGTAATTATGATAGCATATCTCATTTTATTAAATTAAATATCTCAACAAAATCTCTCTTTAGTTCACAAAGGGAAATTTTCAGTTCACTTTTGATCAAAAATGACTTAAATGAGTTAACTCCTTTTTCTACTCAAATTGAATCAGTTAACTCCTTATTTTACTCAAATTAAATCTGTTAACTCCCTTTAATTTGGAAATATCATTTTATGGCTGAACTTCACCTTTAATCCTAACCATTGATTGATATCGATCTCAACCGTAGATGAATTCCAGGAAAACCTATTTAAGAAACCCTCATCTCTTTATTTTGAAAGGTTGAATGATAATTTGCATCGAATTGTTGCTGGAATTCATACTCACATTTGCTCATATTCACATATGGAAGGATCAAGTCCAAAAGTTGAGTAGAATTAACCACGGTTGACTTGAGTTGACTAGTTTCGAAAAGAATTTTGAAATAGTTAAATAAAATTATGTAATTAAATGGACTACTTACTTCTAATTAATTAAAAAAATTTATTTAATTAAATGAGAAACCATTCCTATTTAATTAAATAAGAAAAGTGTCTCTAATTAATTAAAAATTATTTAATTAAATAAAAAAAGTAATTATGAGAGCATATCTCATTTTATTAAATTAAATATCTCAACAAAATCTCTCTTCAGTTCAAAAAGGGAAATTTCCAATTCACTATTGCTCAAAAATTAGTTAAATCAGTTGACTCCTTTTTGTACTCAAGTTGAATCAGTTAACTCCTCATTTTACTCAAATTAAATTTGTTAACTCCATTTAATTTGAAAATCTCCCTTTATGACTGAACTTCACCTTTAATCCTGACCGTTGATTGAAATCGATCTCAACTATTGATGAATTCCAGGAAAGTCTATTTAAGAGACCCCCATCTCTTCATATTGAAAGGTTGAATGAGAATTTGCATCGTATTGTTCTTGGAATTCATACTCACATTTGCTCATATTCACATACGCAAAGATCAAGTTTGACCAAAAGCTAACCAGATTTAACGACGGTTGACATGACTTGACTAGTTTCAATTTTTTTTTTGAAATAATTAAACAAAATTATTTAATTAAATGGAGTTCTTACTTCTAATTAATTAAACAAATGTATTTAATTAAATGGGAAGCCATTCTTAATTAATTAAATGAAGTAATTTAATTAAATAAGAAAAGTGTCTCTAATTAGCTAAAGATTATTTGATTAAATAGAAAAAGTAATTATGAGAGCATATCTCATTTTATTAAATTAAATATCTCAACAAAATCTCTCTTCAGTTTAAAAAGGGAAATTTCTAGTTTACTATTTATAAAAAATGAGTTAAATCAATTGACTCATTTTTTTGTCAAATTGAATTAGTTAATTCCTTATTTTACTCAAATTAAATCTATTAACTCCATTTAATTTGGAAATCGCCTTTTATGACTGAAATTCACCTTTAATCCTGACCGTTGATTGAAATCGATCTCAACCATTGATGAATTCCAGGAAAGTCTATTTAAGAGACCCTCATGTCTTCATTTTGAAAGGTTGAATGAGAATTTGCATCGAATTGTTGGTGGAATTCATACTCACATTTGCTCATATTTACATACGCAAAGATCAAGATTGACCAAAAGTTGACCAAATTTAACCACGGTTGACTTGAGTTGACTAGTTTGAAAAAGAATTTTGAAATAATTAAAAGAAATTATTTAATTAAATGGAGTACTTAATTCTAATTAATTAAACAAAGTTATTTAATAAAATGAGAAGTCATTCCTAATTAATTAAATGAAGTTATTTAATTAAATAAGAAAAGTGTCTCTAATTAATTAAAGATTATTTAATTAAATAGAAAAAGTAATTATGAGAGCATATCTCATTTTATTAAATTATATATCTCAAAAAAATCTCTCTTCAGTTCAAAAAGGGAAATTTCTAGTTCACTATTGATCAGAAATGAGTTAAATCAGTTAACTCCTTTTTCTACTCAAATTGAATCAGTTAATTCCTTATTTTACTCAAATTAAATATGTTCATTCCCTTTAATTTGGAAATCTCCCTTTATGACTGAACTTCACCTTTAATCCTGACCGTTGATTGAAATCGATCTCAACCGTTGATGAATTCCTGAAAAGTCTATTTAAGAGACCCTCATCTCTTCATTTTGAAAGGTTAAATGAGAATTTGCATCGATTTGTTGCTGGAATTCATACTCACATTCGCTCATATTCACATACGCAAAGATCAAGTTTGACCAAAAGTTGAGCAGATTTAACCACAGTTGATTTGAGTTGACTAATTTTGAAAAGAATTTTGGAATAATTAAATGAAATTATTTAATTAAAATGAGTACTTACTTCTAATTAATTAAACAAAGTTATTTAATTAAATGAGAAGCCATTCCTAATTAATTAAATGAAGTTATTTAATTAAATAAGAAAAATGCCTCTAATTAATTAAAGATTATTTAATTAAATAGAAAAAGTTATTATGAGAGCATATCTCATTTTATTAAATTAAATATCTCAACAAAATCTCTCTTTAGTTCAAAAAGGAAAATTTCCAGTTCACTATTGATCAAAAATGAGTTAACTCCTTTTTCAACTCAAATTGAATCAGTGAACTCCTTATTTTACTCAAATTAAATTTGTTAACTCCATTTAATTTGGAAATCTTCCTTTATGACTGACCTTCACCTTTAATCCTGACCGTTGATTGAAATCGATCTCAACCGTTGATGAATTCCTGAAAAGTCTATTTAAGAGACCCTCATGTCTTCATTTTGAAAGGTTGAATGAGAATTTGCATCTATTTTTTGCTGGAATTCATACTCACATTTAATCATATTCACATACGCAAATATCAAGTTTGACCAAAAGGTGACCAAATTTAACCACGGTTGACTTGAGTTGACTAGTTTCGAAAAGAATTTTGAAATAATTAAACGAAATTATTTAATTAAATGGAGTACTTACTTCTAATTAATTAAACAAAGTTATTTAAATAAATGAGAAGCCATTCCTAATTAATTAAATGAAGTTATTTAATTAAATAAGAAAAGTGTCTCTAATTAATTAAAGATTATTTAATTAAATAGAAAAAATAATTATGAGAGCATATCTTATTTTATGAAATTAAATATCTCAACAAAATATCTCTTCAGTTCAAAAAGGGAATTTTCAGTTCACTATTGATCAAAAATGAGATAAATTAGTTAACTCCTTTTTCTACTCTAATTGAATCATTTAACTCCTTATTTTACTCAAATTAAATCTGTTAATGCCTTTTAATTTGGAAATCTTCCTTTACGACAGAACTTCACCTTTAATCCTGACCATTGATTGAAATCGATCTCAACTGTTGATGAATTTCAGGAAAGTCTATTTAAGAGACCCTCATCTCTTCATTTTGAAAGGTTGAATGAGAATTTGTATCGAATTGTTGCTGGAATTCATACTCACATTCGCTCATATTCGTGTAAAAGCACAAACCTATGTCACCTTTTATAAAGCTAGTGAACAAAAAAAGAAATAATTATTTTTTATGTATATTTTCTTTGTTATCAGTACTCAAGTTTGACCTTGTCAGAATCCAACAGTTTTTTCCTCCTGTCAAAACTTCCCTCTCAAATCTATACCTTCTTGAAAAAAATTACATATTCGTGAAGAGGATTCTCTCCTCTAGTGATAAATATAATTTTTTAAATTTTTTTTATATGATATACTTTTTTTTTTCATTTTTTGAGAGAACATCTTCTGAAATGTTGAAATATGGACTTATAATATTTTGAGATTTTAACATATTATAACTAATCAAAATACTAAAAATTTATATAATGATGATATTAAATCTGAGATCTATAAAAAGGTATTTTTAGTTTTTTTTAAAAATTGAGTTTTGATAGAGAAATGAGATGTAACTAAAACAGGTTTTTGTAACACAAACGGTGACACAGATCTATGTTTTTACCGATTCACATACGCAAAGATCAAGTTTGACCAAAAGTTGACCAGATTTAACCACGATTGATTTGACTTGAATAGTTTCGAAAAGAATTTTGAAATAATTAAATGAAATTATTTAATTAAATGGAGTTCTTACTTTTAATTAATTAAACAAAGTTATTTAATTAAATGAGAAGCTATTCCTAATTTATTAAATGAAGTTATTTAATTAAATAAGAAAAGTGTCTCTAATTAATTAAAGATTATTTAATTAAATAGAAAAAGTAATTATGAGAGCATATCTCATTTTATTAAATTAAATATCTCAACAAAATCTCTCTTCAGTTGAAAAAGGGAAATTTCCAGTTCACTATTGATCAAAAATGAGTTAAATCAGTTAACTCTTTTTTCTACTCAAATTGAATTAGTTAACTCCTTATTTTAATCAAATTAAATTCGTTAACTCTTTTTAATTTAGAAATCTCCCTTTATGACTAAACTTCACCTTTAATCCTGATCGTTGATTGAAATCGATCTCAACCTTTGATGAATTCCAAGAAAGTCTATTTAAGAGACCCTTATCTCTTTATTTCGAAAGGTTCAATGAAAATTTGCATCGAATTGTTCCTAGAATTCACACTCACATTTGCTCATATTCACATACGCAAAGATCAAGTTTGACCAAAAGTTGACCAAATTTAACCACGGTTGACTTGAGTTGACTAGTTTCGAAAAGAATTTTGAAATAATTAAATAAAATTATTTAATTAAATGGAGTACTTACTTCTAATTAATTAAACAAAGTTATTTAATTAAATGAGAAGCCATTCCTAATTAATTAAATGAAGTTATTTAATTAAATAAGAAAAGTGTCTCTAATTAATTAAATAATATTTAATTAAATAGAAAAAGTAATTATGAGAGCATATCTCATTTTATTAAATTAAATATCTCAAAAAAATCTCTCTTCAGTTCAAAAAGAAAAATTTTCAGTTCACTATTGATCAAAAATGAGTTAAATGAGTTAACTCCTTTTTCTACTCAAATTGAATCAGTTAACTCCTTATTTTACTCATAATTAAATCTGTTAACTACCTTTAATTTGGAAATCTCTTTTTATGATTGAACTTCACTTTTAATCCTGACCGTTGTTTGAAATCGATCTCAACAATTGATGAATTCCAAGAAAGTCTATTTAAGAGACTCTCATCTCTTCATTTTGAAAGGTTGTTCAATGATAATTTACATCAAATTGTTGCTGGAATTCATACTCACATTTGCTCATATTCACATATTCAAAGATCAAGTTTGACTAGAAGTTTACCAAATTTAACCACGGTTGACTTGAATTGACTAGTTTTGCAAATAATTTTGAAATAATTAAACAAAATTATGTAATTAAATGGAGTACTTACTTCTAATTAATTAAACAGTTATTTAATTAAATGAGAAGCCATTCCTAATCAATTAAATAAAGTTGTTTAATTAAATAAGAAAAGTGTCTTTAATTAATTAAAGATTATTTAATTAAATAGAAAAATTAATTATGAGAGCATATCTCATTTTATTAAATTAAATATATCAACAAAATATCTCTTCAATTCAAAAAGGAAAATTTCTATTTCACTATTGATAAAAAATGAGTTAAATCAGTTGACTCTTTTTTCTTCTCAAATTGAATCAGTTAACTCCTTATTTTAGTGAAATTAAATCTGTTAACTCCTTTTAATTTGAAAATCTCCCTTTATGACTGAACTTCACCTTTAATCCTGACCGTTGATTGAAATCGATCTCAACCATTGATGAATTCAAAGAAAGCCTATTTAAGAGAACCTCATCTCTTCATTTTGAAAGGTTTAATGAGAATTTGCATTGAATTGTTGTTGAAATTCATACTCACATTTGCTCATATTCACATACGCAAAGATCAAGTTTGACCAAAGGTTGACCAAATTTAACCACGGTTGACTTGAGTTGACTAGTTTCGAAAAGAATTTTGAAATAATTAAATGAAATTATTTAATTTGATGGAGTACTTACTTCTAATTAATTAAACAAATTTATTTAATTAAATGAGAAGCCATTACTAATTAATTAAATGAAGTTATTTAATTAAATAAGAAAATTGTCTCTAATTAATTAAAGATTATTTAATTAGATAGAAAAAGTAATTATGAGAGCATATCTCATTTTATTAAATTAAATATCTGAACAAAACTTCTCTTCAGTTCAAAAAGCGAAATTTCCAGTTCGCTATTAATCAAAAATGAGATAAATAAGTTGACTCTTTTTTCTACTCAAATTGAATCAGTTAATTGCTTATTTTACTCGAATTAAATCTGTTAACTCCTTTTAAATTGGAAATCTCCCTTTATCACTGAACTTCACCTTTAATCTTGATCGTTGATTGAAATCGATCTCAGCCATTGATGAATTCCAGGAAAGCCTATTTAAGAGACCCTCATCTATTCATTTTGAAAGGTTGAATGAGAATTTGCATCGAATTGTTGTAGGAATTCATACTCCCAGTTGCTCATATTCACATATGCAAAGATCAAGTTTGACCAAAAGTTGACCAGATTTAACCATGGCTGACTTGAGTTGACTAGTTTCAAAAAAAAAATTGAAATAATTAAACAAAATTATTTAATTAAATAGAGTACTTACTTCTAATTAATTAAACAAAGTTATTTAATTAAACGAGAAGTCATTCCTAATTGATTAAATGAAGTTATTTAATTAAATAAGAAAAGTGTCTCTAATTAATTAAAGATTATTTAATTAAATAGAAAAAGTAATTGTGAGAGCATATCTCATTTTATTAAATTAAATATCTCAATAAAAATCTCTCTCTAGTTCAAAAAGAAAAAATTTCAGTTCAATATTGATAAAAAATGAGTTAAATCAGTTGACTCCTTTTTCTACTCAAATTGAATTAGTTAACTCCTTATTATACTCAAATTAAATCTGTTAACTCCCTTTAATTTGAAAATCTCCCTTTATGGCTGAACTTAACCTTTAATCTTGATTGTTGATTGAAATCAATCTCAATCGTTTATGAATTCCAAGAAAGCCTATTTAAGAGACCCTCATCTCTTCATTTTGAAAGGTTGAATAAGAATTTGCATCGAATTGTTGCTAGAATTCATACTCACAGTTGCTCATATTCACATACACAAATATCAAGTTTGACCAAAAGTTGACCAGATTTAACCACGGTTGACTTGAGTTGACTAGTTTTGAAAATAATTTTGAAATAATTAAATGAAGTACTTACTTCTAATTAATTAAACAAAGTTATTTAATTAAATGAGAAGCCATTCCTAATTAATTGAATGAAGTTATTTAATTAAATAAGAAAAGTGTCTCTAATTAATTAAAGATTATTTAATTAAATAGAAAAAGTAATTATGAGAGCATATCTGATTTTATTTAATTAAATATCTCAACAAAATCTCTCTTCAGTTCGAAAAGGGAAATTTTCAGTTCACTATTGATCAAAAATGAGTTAAATTAGTTAAGTCCTTTTTCAACTCAAATTGAATCAGTTAAATCCTTATTTTACTCAAATTAAATCTATTAACTCTCTTTAATTTGGAAATCTCCCTTTATGACTGAACTTCACCTTTAATCCTAACCGTTGATTGAAATCAATCTCAACGGTTGATGGATTCGAGGAAAGCCAATTTAAGAGACCCTCATCACTTCATTTTGAAAGGTTGAATGAGAATTTGCATCGAATTGTTGTTGAAATTCATACTCACATTTGCTCATATTCACATATGCAAAGATCAAGTTTGACCAAAAGTTGACCAAATTTAACCACGGTTGACTTGAGTTGACTAGTTTTGAATTTTTTTTTGAAATAATTAAATAAAATTATTTAATTAAATGGAGTACTTACTTGAAATTAATTAAACAAAGTTATTTAGTTAAATGAGAAGCCATTCCTAACTAATTAAATGAAGTTATTTAATTAAATAAGAAAAGTGTCTCTAATTAATTAAAGATTATTTAATTAAATAGAAAAAGTAATTATGAGAGCATATCTCATTTTATTATGAGAGCATATTTAATTTTACTCAAAGATTAGGGCTATCATGGGTTAGCCAGCACCCACCAGTGTTACTGAAGTGAGGAGCTTTATATGGCTAGCAGGATATTACCGACGCTTCATTTCAGGATATTCTAGATTGGCACACCCCATCACTTCTCTTCAGAGAAAGGGGAAGAAGTACGAGTGGATAGAGAAGTGTGGTAGAGCTTTTGAAGAACTCAAGAGAGCCCTCACGAGTGCACCAATTCTTGCAGTACCAGATCCTGTTGCAAATTTTGTGGTGTGCACCGATGTATCTTTAGATGGTTTAGGAGCAGTCCCTATGCAGGAAGGACGACCTATCTGCTTTGAGTCTAGGAAGTTGAAGACTCATGAACTCAATTATCCTACTTATGACCTAGAGCTAGCAGCAGTGGTTAATACCTTGGTGAGATGGCGACATTTCCTTCTAAGTCATAGATTCGAGGTTCATTTCGATCACGAGAGCTTGTAGTACATATTTTCTCAATCGAACCTTAATGCTAGGCAAAGAAGGTGGATGGAGTTTCTGTGTGAGTATGATTTTGATGAACATTACATTACAAATTTTTTTAATTAAATGAGAAGCCATTCCTAATTAATTAAATGAAGTTATTTAACTAAATAAGAAAAGTGTCTCTAATTAATTAAAGATTATTTAATGAAATAGAAAATGTAATTATGAGAGCATATCTCATTTTATTAAATTAAATATCTCAACAAAATCTCTCTTCAGTTCAAAAAGAAATTTTTTTAGTTCACTATTGATAAAAAATGAGTTAAATCAGTTAACTCCTTTTTCTACTCAAATTGAATCAATTAACTTCTTATTTTACTCAAATTAAATTTGTTAACTCTCTTTAATTTGAAAATCTCATTTTATAACTGAACTCCACCTTTAATCCTGACCGTTCATTGAAATTGATCTCAACCATTAATGAATTCCAGGAAAGTCTATTTAAGAGACCCTCATATCTTCATTTTGAAAGGTTGAATGAGAATTTGCATCGAATTGTTTCTGAAATTCATACTCACATTTTCTCATATTCACATACTGAAAGATCAAGTTTTACCAAAAGTTGACCAGATTTAAGCACGGTTGACTTGAGTTGACTAGTTTCGAAAAGAATTTTGAAATAATTAAATAAAATTATTTAATTAAATCCAGTACTTACTTCTAATTAATTAAACAAAGTTGTTTAATTCAATGATAAGCCATTCCTAATTAATTAAATGAAGTTATTTAATTAAATAAGAAAAGTGTTTCTAATTAATTAAAGATTATTTATTTAAATAGAAAAAATAATTATAAGAGCATATCTCATTTTATTAAATTAAATATCTCAACAAAATCTCTCTTCAAGTCAAAAAGGGAAATTTTCAGTTCATTAATGATCAAAAATGAGCTAAATTAGTTGACTCTTTTTTCTACTCAAATTGAATCACTTAACTCCTTATTTTACTCAAATTAAATCTGTTAACTCCCTTTAATTTGGAAATCTCCCTTTATGACTGAACTTCACCTTTAATCCTGACTGTTGATTGAAATCGAACTCAACCATTGACGAAGTCTAGGAAAGTATATTTAAGAGACTCTCATCTCTTCATTTTGAAAGGTTGAATGAGAATTTGCATCAAATTGTTGCTGGAATTCATACTAACATTTGCTCATATTCACATACACAAAGATCAAGTTTGACCAAAAGCTGACCAGATTTAACCACAGTTGACTTGAGTTGACTAGTTTTAAAAAAAAATTGAAATAATTAAACAAAATTATTTAATTAAATGGAGTACTTACTTCTAATTAATTAAACAAAGTTATTTAATTAAATGAGATGCCAATCCTAGTTAATTAAATGAAGTTATTTAATTAAATAAAAAGAGTGTCTCTAATTAATTAAAGATTATTTAATTAAATAGAACAAGTAATTATGAGAGCATATCTAATTTTATTAAATTAAATATCTGAACAAAATCTCTCTTCAGTTCAAAAAGGAAAATTTCCAGTTCACTATTGATAAAAAATGAGTTAAATCAGTTGACTCCTTTTTCTAATCAAATTGAATCAGATAACTCCTTATTTTACTCAAATTAAATCTGTTAACTCCCTTTAATTTGGATATCTCATTTTATGACTGAACTTCACCGTTAATCCTATCCATTGATTGAAATCGATCTCAACCGTTGATGAATTCTAGGAAAGTCTATTTAAGAGACCCTCATCTCTTCATTTTGAAAGGTTGAATGAAAATTTGCATCAAATTGTTGTAGGATTTCATACTCACATTTGCTCATATTCACATACGCAAATATCAATTTTGACCAAAAGTTGACCAGATTTAACCATGGTTGACTTGAGTTGACTAGTTTTGAAAAGAATTTTGAAATAATTAAACAAAATTATTTAATTAAATGGAGTACTTACTTCTTATTAATTAAACAAAGTTATTTAATTAAATGAGAAGCCATTCCTAATTAATTAAATGAAGTTATTTAATTAAATAAGAAAAGTGTCTCTAATTAATTAAAGTTTATTTAATTAAATAAAAAAAGTAATTATGAGAGCATATCTCATTTTTTAAAATTAAATATCTCAAAAAAATCTCTCTTCAGTTCAAAAAGCGAAATTTCCAGTTCACTATTGATCAAAAATGAGTTAAATCAGTTAACTCCTTTTTTGACTCAAATTGAATCAGTTAACTCTGTATTTTACTGAAATTAAAACTGTTAACTCTCTTTAATTTAAAAATCTTCCTTTATGACTGAAGTTCATCTTTAATCCTGACTGCTGATTGAAATCGATCTCAACCGTTGATGAATTCTAGGAAAGTCTATTTGAGAGACTCTCATCTTTTCATTTTGAAAGGTTGAATGAGAATTTGTATCGAATTTTTGTTGGAATTCATACTCACATTTGCTCATATTCACATATGCCAAGATCAGGTTTGACCAAAAGTTGACCAGATTTAACCACGGTTGACTTGAGTTGACTAGTTTCAAAAAGAATTTTGAAATAATTAAACGAAAGTATTTAATTATATAGATCACTTACTTCTTATTATTTAAACAAAGTTATTTAATTAAATGAGAAGCTATTCCTAATTAATTAAATGAAGTTATTTAATTAAATAAGAAAAGTGTCTCTAATTAATTAAAGATTATTTAATTAAATAGATAAAGTAATGATGGGAGCATATATCATTTTATTAAATTAAATATCTCAACAAAATGTCTCTTTAGTTCAAGAAGGCAAATTTCTAGTTCACTATTGATCAAAAATGAGTTAAATCAATTAACTCTTTTTTCTACTCAAATTGAATCAGTTAACTCCTTAATTTACTTAAATTAAATCTGTTAACTCCCTTTAGTTTGGAAATCTACCTTTATGACTGAACTTCACCTTTAATCTTGAACGTTGATTGAAATCGATCTCAACTGTTGACGAATTCCAGGAAAGTCTATTTGAGAGACCCTCATCTCTTCATTTTGAAAGGTTGAATGAGAATTTGCATCGAATTGTTGCTGGAATTCATACTCACATTTGCTCATATTCGCATACGCAAAGATCAAGTTTGACCAAAAGTTGACCAGACTTAACCACGGTTGATTTGAGTTGACTAGTCTCGAAAAGAATTTTAAAATAATTAAAAGAAACTATTTAATTAAATGGAGTACTTACTTCTAATTAATTAAACAAAGTTATTTAATAAAATGAGAAGTCATTCCTAATTAATTAAATGAAGTTATTTAATTAAATAAGAAAAGTATCTCCAATTAATTAAAGATTATTTAATTAAATAGAAAAATTAATTATGAGAGCATATCTCATTTTATTAAATTAAATATCTCAACAAAATCTCTATTCAATTCAAAAAGGGAAATTTTCAGTTCACTATTGATAAAAAATGAGTTAAATCAGTTAACTCCTTTTTCTACTCAAATTGAATCAGTTAACTACTTATTTTACTCAAATTAAATATGTTAACACCCTTTAATTTGGATATCTCATTTTATGATTGAACTTCACCTTTAATCCTGTCCATTTATTGAAATCGATCTCAACCGTTGATGAATTCTAGGAAAGTCTATTTAAGAGACCCTCATCTCTTCATTTTGAAAGGTTGAATGAAAATTTGCATCAAATTGTTGTAGGATTTCATACTCACATTTGCTCATATTCACATACGCAAATATCAATTTTGACCAAAAGTTGACCAGATTTAACCATGGTTGACTTGAGTTGACTAGTTTTGAAAAGAATTTTGAAATAATTAAACAAAATTATTTAATTAAATGGAGTACTTACTTCTTATTAATTAAACAAAGTTATTTAATTAAATGAGAAGCCATTCCTAATTAATTAAATGAAGTTATTTAATTAAATAAGAAAAGTGTCTCTAATTAATTAAAGTTTATTTAATTAAATAAAAAAAGTAATTATGAGAGCATATCTCATTTTTTAAAATTAAATATCTCAAAAAAATCTCTCTTCAGTTCAAAAAGCGAAATTTCCAGTTCACTATTGATCAAAAATGAGTTAAATCAGTTAACTCCTTTTTTGACTCAAATTGAATCAGTTAACTCTGTATTTTACTGAAATTAAAACTGTTAACTCTCTTTAATTTAAAAATCTTCCTTTATGACTGAAGTTCATCTTTAATCCTGACTGCTGATTGAAATCGATCTCAACCGTTGATGAATTCTAGGAAAGTCTATTTGAGAGACTCTCATCTTTTCATTTTGAAAGGTTGAATGAGAATTTGTATCGAATTTTTGTTGGAATTCATACTCACATTTGCTCATATTCACATATGCCAAGATCAGGTTTGACCAAAAGTTGACCAGATTTAACCACGGTTGACTTGAGTTGACTAGTTTCAAAAAGAATTTTGAAATAATTAAACGAAAGTATTTAATTATATAGATCACTTACTTCTTATTATTTAAACAAAGTTATTTAATTAAATGAGAAGCTATTCCTAATTAATTAAATGAAGTTATTTAATTAAATAAGAAAAGTGTCTCTAATTAATTAAAGATTATTTAATTAAATAGATAAAGTAATGATGGGAGCATATATCATTTTATTAAATTAAATATCTCAACAAAATGTCTCTTTAGTTCAAGAAGGCAAATTTCTAGTTCACTATTGATCAAAAATGAGTTAAATCAATTAACTCTTTTTTCTACTCAAATTGAATCAGTTAACTCCTTAATTTACTTAAATTAAATCTGTTAACTCCCTTTAGTTTGGAAATCTACCTTTATGACTGAACTTCACCTTTAATCTTGAACGTTGATTGAAATCGATCTCAACTGTTGACGAATTCCAGGAAAGTCTATTTGAGAGACCCTCATCTCTTCATTTTGAAAGGTTGAATGAGAATTTGCATCGAATTGTTGCTGGAATTCATACTCACATTTGCTCATATTCGCATACGCAAAGATCAAGTTTGACCAAAAGTTGACCAGACTTAACCACGGTTGATTTGAGTTGACTAGTCTCGAAAAGAATTTTAAAATAATTAAAAGAAACTATTTAATTAAATGGAGTACTTACTTCTAATTAATTAAACAAAGTTATTTAATAAAATGAGAAGTCATTCCTAATTAATTAAATGAAGTTATTTAATTAAATAAGAAAAGTATCTCCAATTAATTAAAGATTATTTAATTAAATAGAAAAATTAATTATGAGAGCATATCTCATTTTATTAAATTAAATATCTCAACAAAATCTCTATTCAATTCAAAAAGGGAAATTTTCAGTTCACTATTGATAAAAAATGAGTTAAATCAGTTAACTCCTTTTTCTACTCAAATTGAATCAGTTAACTACTTATTTTACTCAAATTAAATATGTTAACACCCTTTAATTTGGATATCTCATTTTATGATTGAACTTCACCTTTAATCCTGTCCATTTATTGAAATCGATCTCAACCGTTGATGAATTCTAGAAAAGTCTATTTAAGAGACCCTCATCTCTTCATTTTGAAATATTGAATGAAAATTTGCATCGAATTGTTGTTGGATTTCATACTCACATTTGCTCATATTCACATACGCAAATATCAATTTTGACCAAAAGTTGACCAGATTTAACCACGATTGACTTGAGTTGACTAGTTTCAAATTTTTTTTTGAAATAATTAAACAAAATTATTTAATTAAATAGAGTACTTACTTCTAATTAATTAAACAAAGTTATTTAATTAAATCAGAAGCCATTCCTTATTAATTAAATGAAGTTATTTAATTAAATAAGAAAAGTGTCTCTAATTAATTAAAGATTATTTAATTAAATAGAAAAAGTAATTATGAGAGCATATCTCATTTTATTAAATTAAATATCTCAACAAAATCTCTCTTCAGTTCAAAAAGGGAAACTTTCAGTTCACTGTTGATCAAAAATGAGTTAATTAAGTTAACTACTTTTTCTACTCAAATTGAATCAGTTAACTCCTTATTTTACTCAAATTAAATCTATTAACGCCCTTTAATTTGGAAATCTCCATTTATGACTGAACTTCACCTTTAATCTTGACTATTGATTGAAATCGATCTCAACCGTTGATGAATTCTAAGAAAGTCTATTTAAGAGACCCTCATCTCTCTATTTTGCATGGTTGAATGAGAATTTGCATCGAATTGTTGCTGAAATTCATACTCACATTTGCTCATAATCACATATGCAAAGATCAAGTTTGACCAAAATTTGATCAGATTTAAGCACGGTTGACTTGAGTTGACTAGTTTCGAAAAGAATTTTGAAATAATTAAACAAAATTATTTAATTAAATGGTGTACTTACTTCTAATTAATTAAACAAAGTTATTTAATTAAATGAGAAGCCATTCCTAATTAATTAAATGAAGTTATTTAATTAAATAAGAAAATTGTCTCTTATTAATTAAAAATTACTTAATTAAATAGAAAAAGTAATTATGAGAGCATATCTCATTTTATTAAATTAAATATCTCAACAAAATCTATCTTCAGTTCAAAAAGGAAAATTTCCAGTTTACTATTGATCAAAAATGAGTTAAATCATTTAACTACTTTTTCTACCCAAATTGATTTAGTTAACTCTTTATTTTACTTAAATTAAATCTTTTAACACCCTTTAATTTGGAAATCTCCCTTTATGACTGAACTTCACCTTTAATCCTAACCGTTGATTAAAATCGATCTCAACCGTTGATGAATTCCAGGAAAGTCTATTTAAGAGACCCTCACCTCTTCATTTTGAAAGGTTGAATGAGAATTTGCATGGAATTGGTGTTGGAATTCATACTCACATTTGCTCATATTCACATATGCAAAGATCAAGTTTGACTAAAAGTTGACCAGATTTAACCACGGTTGACTTGAGTTTACTAATTTTGAAATTTTTTTTAAAATAATTAAACCAAATTATTTAATTAAATGCAGTACTTACTTCTAATTAATTAAACAAAGTTATTTAATTAAATGAGAAGCCATTCCTAATTAATTAAATGAAGTTATTTAATTAAATAATAAAAGTGTTTCTAATTAATTAAAGATTATTTAATTAAATAGAAAAAGTAATTATGAGAGCATATGTCATTTTATTAAATTAAATATCTCAACAAAAACTCTCTTCACTTCAAAAATGGAAATTTCTAGTTCACTATTGATCAAAAATGAGTTAAATTAGTTAACTCTTTTTCCTACTCAAATTGAATCAGTTAACTCTTTATTTTACTCAAATTAAATCTGTTAACTCCCTTTAATTTGAAAATCTCCATTTATGACTGAACTTCACCATTAATCCTGACCGTTGATTGAAATCGATCTCAACCGTTGATGAATTTTAGGAAAGTCTATTTAAGAGACCCTCATCTCTTCATTTTGAAAGGTTGAATGAGAATTTGCATCGAATTGTTGCTGGAATTCATACTCACATTTGCTCATATTCACATACGCTAAGATCAAGTTTGACCAAAAGTTGACCAGATTTAACCACGATTGACTTGAGTTGACTAGTTTCGAAAAAATATTTGAAATAATTAAACAAAATTATTTAATTAAATGGAGTACTTACTTCTAATTAATTAAACAAAGTTATTTAGTTAAACGAGAAGCCATTCCTAATTAATTAAATGAAGTTATTTAATTAAATAAGAAAAGTGTTTCTAATTAATTAAAGATTATTTAATTAAATAAAACAAGTAATTATGAGAGCATATGTCATTTTATTAAATTAAATATCTCAACAAAATCTCTCTTCAGTTTAAAAAGGGAAATTTCCTGTTCACTATTGACAAAAAATGAGATAAACCTATTAACTGCTTTTTCTACTCAAATTGAATCAATTAACTCTTTATTTTACTCAAATTAAATCTGTTAACTCCCTTTAATTTGGAAATCTCCATTTATGACTGAACTTCACCTTTAATCCTGACCGCTGATTGAAATCGATCTCAACCATTGATGAATTCTAGGAAAGTCTATCTAAGAGACCCTGATCTCTTCATTTTGAAAGGTTGAATGAGAATTTGCATCGAATTGTTGCTGGAATTCATACTCACATTTGCTCATATTCACATACGCAAAGATCAAGTTTGACCAAAAGTTCACCAAATTTAACCATAGTTGACTTGAGTTGACTAGTTTCGAAAAGAATTTTGATATAATTAAACAAAATTATTTAATTAAATGGAGTACTTACTTCTAATTAATTAATGTCATGCCCAAAAACACCAAAAAGTTATGTTTCAAAATTTAGAGGTGATAATAGGATTAAATGTGATAAACAAGTATTTAAGTAAATTCACTTAACTTCCTCACACACATGTATAATTATAAAATTTAAACACAACTCAAAAGCAAATTTTTTTTAACATAATTATCATTTGAACATATAGCGAACTTGAAAATTTGCTCAATTAAACCATCATCAAATCATCTGATTCCTAATGTGCATCCATCTAATTTGAAATTACGATTAAATCACAAGATAATCAATTTTACTCAAACACCAATTTTATTGGCAAACCTGATTCAAAGGCTCAACCGAGAAAGAAATAGGAAGAAAACCCAGCTTCGTTGCCAATTACAACAAGGTTCAAAATACAATTTACAATAGGATCTCAATCCCAAATTTCAACAATTAAATCAAATTTTCTTCATGACCCTATTCAAGGGATTTATAATGTTTTCTACAACTCATTTCTAGAACCATGGAGGAAGCAAATATCTGATCGGGTGACAACCAAGCATAACCAAAAGAAAATCAAACATGCATAATCATACATGGTTTACACAATAGGATTCACAATGAATCAAAACTAGGGAAAGGTGGATTCTTCCAACCAGGAGAAGTCAAGCACAACACCAAACAGATGCCCAATCAGGGCTATATACCAAGAACTTTCATTCTTCCATTTCAACATACCAGAATCATACAAGGTTTGTACTGACAGGTAGGGGCCCATAACACCCTACCCTTTCTCCCTCTTCTCATCTTGAGAAGAGACTCTACACTGGATGGAGTCTGACTCAACAGACCTTTCGCCAAATTGGTCACTTCTGCCCTCTCCAAGGGTGAGTAATACCAAAACACCCATGCAAGGAGAACTCAAAAAAAATTGCAAACATAACCATGAAAATAAAATAACCAAAATAACATTGCTTTCAAATCTTCCCAACATACCCACAACCATACAAACAGTGAAACAACAACAAGGTAGCATGAACATGAAACAAAACATAAAAAATGAATAAGGGAGATGAGAATTTCCTACCTTCACAAAGAGATAATGGCAATGAACAAATTTGAGTAGAGTATCCCTTTCCTTCCTTCAAGCTTCAAGAAATCTTCTCTAAATGTAGAGATTGGGTAACAACCAACTAGTCCAAGGAAGGCCTCTAAATAAGCCTCAAACTCAACCACCAACCAAAAACAATAACTTCTCCCACCCACCTAAAAATCTAGAAGCTCCTAACTCAACCCACACTATGGTTAAACACTAAGTGGAGGTGAGGTAAGGCAACTCATGGTAACCACTTGCAATTTTCGCACAAAGGTAAAATGAGACTTTTTGAGTGATCTCAAAAGTCAACAAAAAGGGCTTAGGGGTTGGAAAAGACCCCCAACGCATACCCATACCCCTTGGGCATAATTATTTCATGTTTTAAAGCCTTAGGAATATGTTAGGAGCCAAACAAAAACTAGGAAAATAATTAGGACCAACTAACAACTCTAAAAAGTAGATTAAGCACTAATCCGAATTAAGGGTGATTAAACTCGATTAAGAACCCAATTAGCAAAATAAAACTAACTTAAACCGACTTAGGTCCAAAGGTTACACAGCTAACCCTAACTAGCATGCTGAAGAACATAAACAATTCACGAGTGTCAAGTGACACTATAAGAACACAGTTACGAACATTAACATTTACCAATCATAGAAAGATACATACATACATCTCACAATTAAAATACTCGAATTATGAACAACAGGGTTTACAAAATTAACACATAGAGATCAGTTATGTTCCTCCGTCAGTTTCCTCAGCTAAAGTATCTGCACACTCATTGCACACATCAGTAGTCCCAAAAATCACATGTACATATGTATATATACGTATCAAAAATTCACATAAATTGAAACATATATCAATCAGGGTTTCTTTCATCATACTTATATCTTTAATCATAAAGATTCCAAAAATCAATGTGTTAATCCTACATTTTACTTAATTCATCTACATACATACACCTAAAACCTTAAATGACAAACATCAAATATCTAGAAGTAACATCACACAGCATGGAATAATAAAATATGTTCAAGCATCAGATAATGTCTTGTCATCTCGAGTCATGAGTATCCAAATAATAGTAATGTATCACTATGTTACGATGGATTGAGGCAAACTCAGAACATAATGCTTCAATTAATTAAGTATTTAATTCATTTCTACTCACAATTAATCATCAGTGATTACATAATCAATATGACATATAACTGATTCATTAATTCAGATTAAGTATGAGAATAATCATTGGTAGGCATGCATATACCTAAACATCATAACATCACCGACAACGAATATTGAACTATCTAATTGAATAAAATCCTAATCATTGAGGTAACACAATCAATAACATCGTCATTAAGTGAGACACCTTGTACTATTGTTAGTGCAAATTAATGTTTAAACAGTCGAGATAACATAGTAGTTCTCCAGTCTTTAAGTATTAAAGCATGGATGTATCTGTTGATCTTAATTTTCATTAGGAAATCTAAAACATACAATATTACTCCATATCCATTCAAATCTCCTACAACAGATTTAACAGAAAAATTCATATTTAACAAGTACATGCAAGGAGGGACCTTACATCCTCCCCCACTAGCCTTTGACTTCCTCCTGGAAGTCACACAACTAAAAATATTTGTTCTATACTAGACCTTGTCTAGACTTATTCCAAGATTTAATTGTGTAAAATTAATGATTAATAATTTATATACATACTAAGGGATGATAACATGTTTGTCTAATTACCATTGGTAAAAGAGAAGTTCAATCCAAAAACTTTGACATGGTTACATTTTCCAAGGTGAAACACTCTTTCAAACATATAAGACACATATAAACAACATTCTAATCTAGTATGCGATACTTAGAGAGTCTCTAACAATAATAATATCATAAGATGTTATGAACCCCACATACCCACTCATCGAGGTAATAACCGTTTGAGTCTCCGTCAAATGAGGTTTCATCAATCCTCTATACTTACATATATAAAACGCTATCTGTGTTATTCCAATACTACACAAGTTCTAATTATCATCTGAGAATACACTGAATGCTATTGTTTTTATCAATAATCCATGCTTCACATTTTCCTAGTCATAAGTGACTTATGAATACTTCCTTAAGTTGTAGGTTTGAAACTACCTAGGTATAAAAACCATAATCTTATTCTAAAAGCAAGCATATCTGAAATTTTCATAAAGTTTGACTTAAAACAAGGATACCCTTACATGCTACAAACATTAATTTTAATTAGACCTATAATCAATACTCCTTTTTTAACTTTTAACCAATAAAATCTCATTCAAAAGAATTACTAATAAAATATTGACGCCCTTAGCTTAATATAGCATTAATAAATTAATTTACTAATTCTATCAACAAATTTCTAACATAAAAACATCCTAACATAAATATTCTAACATCTAACTTAATAACAATTCTTTACACTACTTATTATTAACTAATATTAAAATAAATTTCAAAAATTAAACTATGCTAATACTAATTACCTAACAACTAAAATAGTGTAACACCAAAATTTAAAATTAAAATTTAAAAACATCTCCCAATTAACTTAAAAACATATCTCGCAACTCACATAAACTTTTAGTAAATAATAAAACAATTAATACAACTATCTCTCTAACATCTAAAATTACTTACTAAACTAAAATCTAACATTATTTAATTAAATAAATTCAAAACTAACTAATACTAATTCACTTCATATTAACCCACCCAACACTCAACTCCAATAAACTTTAACATTAGCATAGTCTAATAGCAACTTACTAACCAATCTAATAAAACATACTAAACCATTGATTTAACATCTAACATAACTATCCTATTTTATCAACTAAATAAATCCTAATTCAACATTTAACAATAACTAAACTTTATTAATATTAACAATTAATATAACTTACTACAATATAAAACAAATTATTATTATTATTAATTATTTATTTTTTTAAATTTATTTTTATTTTTAAATTTGCTTTATTTTTACAAACTTTAGCAAATTTCCAACACAACTTTAACCACCTCAAATTAAATTATTTTACTAACAACAATTTAACTTACTACATACTAAACTAAATTTTAAACTTACTAAATACTATCTAATTAAATCTTAAATTACTTACTAAACAAGTCTAACTATCCCACTTATTAGTTATACTAAATCCTAAAACTTATTTAGAAGACTTACTAATACTATTCCAATTAACTAACTAACTACAAACCTTAATAACTAAATTATACTAACCTCTACTAAACTCCCTACTAACTATTCTAACCCTACCCCCTTAACCATCTTCTACTAACTCCCAAAACCCCTACTCACCTATCCCAAGGTTACATGGTGGCTCCCCATTACTATCCATGTGGGCACGTGGGCAAGGACATTGTCCATCATTCAGGACTTGTTTCCCACTCTTCCATGCTAACATTTGAATACTGACACAAGTCTCCCTCATTCTGCATTGGCACAAGGCTCTAAGCTACTCCACTTGATACTTTGTGTACCCTCTTGTATGCAAAACAAAATCTAACTTCGTACCCAACTTAATGCGCCCAACCTTAAACACATGGAGGCTTGTTGGGCGGGGTCAATATTTTCAAAAGAAACCTCTTCGAAGAAGACAGGCGCTTGTACGTGTGGACGGGTTCCTGTTCAAAAGACACATTTTTGCAAAGGACAAGCGTTTGATCACATGGACGGATCCTGTCCATGGCCAGTGTGGAGGAGAGCATTCAAAGTTTTGTTACACCAAGTTTAAGATTTGCAGCCCGTGAACAGGAGGGCCTATCCGGCCAGCTAGCATGCGAGGGCAATGCAAAGTTTTGTTACGTCCTCAGCTGCATGCATCTACACCAACGCTAGGAACAAAGGCTAAAGTGAAAGTACGTTAAGGTGGTTGAGAATATGAAGGATAGAATAGGTTTGACAGAGGTCCAAATTTAATACCAATCGACTCCTTGCCCATTCGATCATGTCACCACTAACCAACTGGATTTGGAGCATGGTATACTTGCCCTTGAAGATTTAATTGCTTGACTTGCTCCATTCAAAATTTATTTCAAGAGGAATGTCAGAATATCATGAGGTTACATGGGGTGGTATTTGCTCCAACCACTTACCATCTCGCCTTAGCCTTTGTTTGCAAGCTGGTTTCTACTCAGGTCAAAGAAAATATTTTTATCAAATCGAATGAAAGCTTAAGATCAACCCAAGTGGTTTTGGATGCAATGAAAGAGCTTTGTCTTCGCTATGTTATGGAGAGGGCAAAGTCATCAAAATCCACAAAAAGAAGAGATGTGTCAAAGTCTTTGAATGCAGATCCCTTGCCTTCCTTCAAGTAGCGGTTCAAAGTCTTCTCGAAGTTCACAAAACAAGTTGTTGGATGCATCAAATCCAATAAATTCAAATGTTGACACATTTTATGATTGGGAGAAGGTCTACTAGCTACAAATAGACTATCTTCTAGCCGCAAAGGCTGCAATGCAATGTGCTGCTTATTTCACTTCTGTTTTATATGTTGAGCATTGGTGTGAAGAACACTTCAAAAGTCTTACATTAGATGAACCAGACTTCTCTCACCATGAACGGTTGCCAGCTCATGTGGAAGTACTACTGAAAGCAACAACAAAAATCAATGAGCCTGATGGCATCTTTGGCATTCGATCACAGAAGTTGGCTTTGCAGATCCTTACTTATGAGCATGAAGGAAATTGGAGCAAAGCTTTTGAGAGTTACGATTTAGTCATAAGAACAAGAGGCCAAGATCTTACAGCTGGAAAATTGAGTGGGAGCTCTCTAAAGCATGCTTGCTCTGGATGTACAGACCAAATTTTAACATTTGGAAATGAATTTTTAGATTGGAATTATCACAAAGGGTTGATTAAGTCATTGCAACAAACTGGCTGCAACCATGTGCTTATCTGTATTGTCAGGGATTGGCTGCAAAAGAAGACTTCCTATAGCAGGACTTAGAGTTTATTGAGTTACAGTATGAGGCAGCCTGAATATAAAGGTGTCTTTAATAAAGCTTATGAATGATTGCATTTTGTTGACTTTGTGCAGTTTTAAATATATACCCCTCCACCATATTTAATAGGTCTTTGCGCCTGTATGGAGTCTTTACCATGTTTTTGAGGAAAATTGCATTGTATTTTTTTTTTTTTTGCAATTTAATATTTACACATCTTTCCTCAGTTGACCTAGGGAAGTGGGTGGGGATGTGACCCCACTAGTTTAAATTTATAACCTATCATTCCATGCATGCCCAAGTCACCCACATGGAAAGGACATAGTATATTTAGATTACTTTGTGTCTTTTCATGTCATGACTAATGTTTACCTACCATAATTGATGATATATTATTCTCTCATATTGTTCTATTTAATTGTTATTTAATGTCTGTAATGTTGAGAATTTTGGTGGTTTGGTTTACATACATTTTCCAGAGAATTTTAAGCACCTACAACACTTCTTTCAACTCAACTAATTAGACTACTTCTTCCATATAATTTCCATAATCAATTTTAAATGCATTAGAGATGGTCTATTATACCATTGTGGGTTTCAATTTCCTTTTTTTTTTAATGTGCAACTATGATATTTTACAACTATCAATTCTCTAACATGCATATACCTTAATTATTCAAGAGAATGGAAATAACATTATCATTCTAATACTATTACCTAATCTAACACTTTTTGGTTAATTCTTTTTTTCCATGATAATTAGAATCAATTTGGCAATCTAAATAGAAAGGAAGAAGCACATTAAATTAAAGCACCAAGCCAACTTAGCTTCACACTCACAATATATGTTTCCCGTCGATGATTCTTTCTTTACATAAAAGGGTGGTGAGAACTCTTAAGTATGCTAATACAATGAAATACTACTCACTAACTCAGATGTTCCTCCCAATCTTCAACAAGAGCTTATAGAGAAGTCTATATATTTTTATCATTTCATCAAAGTTACACTAATCAAATAAGAAATGCGAGAGGAGGTTTAATTCATGTAGTTTTAGACGTCCACACTTTACATGGGTCCATTATTGCCCCAGTGTCACGAAATCGGGCACTCTGATACCAAAATGTCATGCCCAAAAACACCAACAAGTTATGTTTCAAAATTTAGAGGTGATAATAGGATTAAATGTGATAAACAAGTATTCAAGTAAATTCACTTAACTTCCTCACGCACATGTATAATTATAAAATTTAAACACAACTCAAAAGAAATTTTTTTTTAACATAATTATCATTTGAACATATAATGAACTTGAAAATTTGCTCAATTAAACCATCATCAAATCATCTTATTCCTAATGTGCATCCATCTAATTTGAAATTACGATTAAATCACAAGATAAACAATTTTACTCAAACACCAATTTTATTGGCAAACCTGATTCAAAGGCTCAACCGGGAAAGAAACAAGAAGAAAACCCAGCTTCGTTGCCAATTACAACAAGGTTCAAAATACAATTTACAATAGGATCTCAATCCCAAATTTCAACAATTAAATCAAATTTTCTTCATGACCCTAGTCAAGGGATTTATAATATTTTCTGCAACTCATTTCTAGAACCATGGAGGAAGCAAATATATGATCGGGTGACAACCAAGCATAACCAAAAGAAAATCAAACATGCATAATCATACATGGTTTACACAATAGGATTCACAATGAATCAAAACTAGGGAAAGGTGGATTCTTCCAACCAGGAGAAGTCAAGCACAACACCAAACAGATGCCCAATCGGGGCTATATACCAAGAACTTCCGTTCTTCCATTTCAACATACCAGAATCATACAAGGTTTGTGCTGACAGGTAGGGGCCCATAACACCCTACCCTTTCTCCCTCTTCTCATCTTGAGAAGAGACTCTACATTGGATGGAGTCCGACTCAACAAACCTTTCCCCAAATTGGTCACTTCTGTCCTCTCCAAGGGTGAGTAATACCAAAACACCCATGCAAGGAAAACTCAAAAAAAATTTCAAACATAACCATGAAAAGAAAACAACCAAAATAACATAGCTTTCAAATCTTCCCAACATACCCACAACCATACAAACAGTGAAACAACAACAAGGTAGCATGAACATGAAACAAAACATAAAAACTGAATAAGGGAGATGAGAATTTCCTACCTTCACAAAGGGATAATGGCAATGAACAAATTTGAGTAGAGTATCCCTTTCCTTCCTTCAAGCTTCAAGAAATCTTCTCTAAATGTAGAGATTGGGTAACAACCAACTAGTCCAAGGAAGGTCTCTAAATAAGCCTCAAACTCAACCACCAACCAAAAAAAATAACTTCTCCCACCCACCTACAAATCTAGAAGCTCCTAACACAACCCACACTATGGTTAAACACTAAGTGGAGGTGAGGTAAGGCAACTCATGGTAACCACTTGCAATTTTTGCACAAAGGTAAAATGAGACTTTTTGAGTGATCTCAAAAGTCAACAAAAGGGGCTTAGGGGTTGGAAAAGACCCCCAACGCATACCCATACCCCTTGGGCATAATTATTTCATGTTTTAAAGCCTTAGGAATAGGTTAGGAGCCAAACAAAAACTAGGAAAATAATTAGGACCAACTAACAACTCTAAAAAGTAGATTAAGCACTAATCCAAATTAAGGGTGACTAAACTCGATTAAGAACCCAATTAGCAAACTAACACTAACTTAAACCAACTTAGGTCCAAAGGTTACACAGCTAACCTTAACTAGCATGCTGAAGAACATAAACAATTCACGAGTGTCAAGTGACACTATAAGAACACAGTTACGAACATTAACATTTACTGATCATAGAAATATACATACATACATCTCACAATTAAAATACTTGAATTACAAACAACAGGGTATACAAAATTAACACATAGAGATCAGTTATGTTCCTCTATCAGTTTCCTCAGCTAAAGTATCTGCACACTCATTGCACACATCAATAGTCCCAAAAATCACATGTACATATGTATATATACGTATCAGAAATTCACATAAATTGAAACATATATCAATCAGGGTTTCTTTCATCCTACTTATATCTTTAATCATAAAGATTCCAAAAATCAATGTGTTAATCCTACATTTTACTTAATTCATCTACATACATACACCTAAAACCTTAAATGACAAACATCAAATATCTAGAAGTAACATCACACAACATGGAATAATAAAATATGTTCAAGCATCAGATAATGTCTCGTCATCTCGAGTCGTGAGTATCCAAATAATAGTAATGTATCACTATGTTACGATGGATCGGAGCAAACTCAAAACATAATGCTTCAATTAATTAAGTATTTAATTTATTTCTACTCACATTTAATCATCAGTAATTACATAATCAATATGACATATAAATTATTCATTAATTCAGATTAAGTACGAGAATAATCATTGTTAGGCATGCATATACCTAAACATCATAACATCATCGACAGCGAATATTGAACTATCTAATTGAATAAAATCCTAATCATTGAGGTAACACAATCAATAACATCATCATTAAGTGAGACACCTTGTACTATTGTTAGTGCAAATTAATGTTTAAACAGTCGAGATAACATAGTAGTTCTCCAGTCTTTAAGTATTAAAGCATGGATGTATCTGTTGATCTTAATTTTCATTAGGAAATCTAAAACATACAACATTACTCCATATCCATTCAAATCTCCTACAACAGATTTAATAGACAAATTCATATTTAACAAGTACATGCAAGGAGGGACCTTGCAAGTAAACAAAGTTATTTAATTAAATGAGAAGCCATTCCTAATTAATTAAATGAAGTTATTTAATTAAATAAGAGAAGTGTCTCTTATTAATTAAAGATTCCTTAATTAAATAGAAAAGGTAATTATGAGAGCATATCTCATTTTATTAAATTAAATATCTCAACAAAATCTCTCTTCAGTTCAAAAAGGGAAATTTCCAGTTCACTATTGATAAAAAATGAGATAAATCAATTAACTCCTTTTTCTACTCAAATTGAATCAATTAACTCCTTATTTTACTCAAATTAAATCTGTTAACTCCCTTTAATTTAGAAATCTCTCTTTATGACTGAACTTCACCTTTAATCTGACCGTTGATTGAAATCGATCTCAACCATTGATGAATTATGTAAGGTCCCTCCTCGCATGTACCTATTAAATATGAATTTCTTTGTCAAATCTATTGTAGGAGATTTGAATGGATATGGAGTAATGTTGTAGGTTTTTAGATGTCCTAATGATATTGAGAACAACAGTTACATCCATGCTTTAATACTTAAAGATTGGAGAACAACTATGTTGTCTCGACTATTTAAACATTAAATTTGCACTAACAATAATACAAGGTGTTTCACTTAATGACAATGTTATTGATTTTGTTACCTCAATGATTATTCTTGTATTTAATCTAAATTAATGAATAAGTTATATATCATATTGATTTTGTAATTACTAATGATTAAATGTGAGTAGAAATGAATTAAATAGTTAAGTAATTGAAGCATTATGTTTTGAGTTTGCCCTGATCCATCGTAGCATAGTGATACATTACTATTATTTTGATACTCATGACTTGAGATGTTGAGACATTATTTGATGCTTGAACATATTTGATTATTTCATGGTGTGTGATGTTACTTTTAGATATTTGATATTCGTCTTTTAAGGTTTTATGTATATGCATGTTGATGAATTAAGTAAAATGTAAGATTAACGCATTGATTTTGGAATCTTTATGATTAAGGATATAAGTAGGATGAAAGAAACCCTGATTGATGAATGTTTCAATTTATGTGAATTTCTGATATTTATATACATATGTACATGTGATTTTACGAGACTACTGATGTGTGCAATGAGTGTGCAGATATTCTAGCCGAGAAACCTGATGGAGGAATAGAATTGATCTCTTTGTGCTAATTTTGGAAACCTTGTTGTTCGTAATTAAATTAATTGTGAGATGTATGTATGTATCCTTATGTGTTCAGTAAATGTTAATGTTCGTAACTTTGTTCTTTTAGTGTCGCTTGACACTCGTAAATTGTTTATGCTCTTCAGCGTGCTAGTTAGGGTTAGTTGTGTAACCTTTGGACCTAAGTTAGATTCAGTTAGTGTCTTTTTGCTAATTGGGTTCTTAATCAAGTTTAGTCACCCTTAATCTAGATTAGTGCTTAATCTACTTTTTAGAGTTGTTAGTTGGTCCTATTTATTTCCTAGCTTTTGTTTGGTTCCAAACCTATTCCTTAGGCTTTAAAAAATGAAATATTTATACCCAAGGGGTATGGGTATGGGTTGGGGGTCTTTTCCAACCCCTAAGCCCCTTTTATTGACTTTTGAGATCACTCAAAAAGTCTCTTTTTGCCTTTGTGCTAAAATTGACTATGGCTACCATGAGTTGTTTCACCTCACCTCCACTTAGTGGTTAACCATAGTATGGGTTGAGTTAGGAGCTTCTAGATTTGTAGGTGGGTGGGAGAAGTTAATGATCCTTTTGGTGGTTGAGTTTGAGGCTTTTTAGAGGCCCTTCTTGGAGTAGTTTAGTGGTTTCCCAATCTCTACATTTAGAGAGCAATTTTGAAGATTGAAGGAAGGAAGGGGAAGGCTCTACTCAAACTTGTTCATTTTTCCATTACCTCTTTGTGAAGGTAGGAATTCTCATCTCCCTTGTTCAAATTTCATGTTTTTTTCATGCTTATGCTACCTTGTTGTTATTTGAATGTTTGTATGATTGTGGGTATATTGGGAAGATTTGAATACCATGTTATTTTGGATGATTTCCTTTCATATTTATGTTTGCAATTTTGAGGTTTTCTTGCATGGATGTTTTGGTATTACTCACCCTTGTATAGGGCAGAAGTGACCAATTTTGGGAAAGGTCTATTTAGTTGGACTCCAACCAGTGTAGAGTCTCTTCTCAGGATGAGAAGAGGGAGAAAGGGTAGGGTGTTATGGGCCCCTACCTGTCAGCACAAACCTCATATGAGTATGACATGTTAAAATGGAAGAACGAAAGTTCTTGGTTTATAGCCTCGATTGGGCATCTGATTTGGTGATGTGCTTGACTTCTCCTGGTTGGAAGAATCCACCTTTTCCTAGTGTTGACTCATTGTGAATCCTATTATGTACAACCATATATGAAGATGCATGTTTGATTGTTTTTTTGTCATGCTTGTTGTCACCTGATCCGATTTTGTTTCCCTTCACAGTTTGTAGAAATGTGTTGCAGAATTTGATATGGAACCCTTGATGAGGGTCATGAAGGAATTTTAAATTTAAGTGTTGTAATTTAGGATTGAAATCCTATGTAATTGGTATCTCAAAACTTTGTTGTAATGGCAACGATGCTGGGTTTTCTTCGTGGTTCTTTCCCAGCTGAGCTTTGAATCAGGTTTGCAAATAAAATGGTGTTGGAGTATATATGCTTGCATTGAGTCTTATAGATTTTTTTTTTGTTTTGTTTTGAATATGTAATTTAATTTAAAAATCAGATGTGATGGTGTTACCTTACTATACATTTTTATGATTGGTAATCACATTCATTTAAATTAGATTAATCCTGATAACATGTTGATATATATTCTTAGCTATGCAATTTTATGTTAACTCCTTTTTCTACTCAAATTGCATCAGTTAACTCCTTATTTTATTCAAATCAAATTTGTTAACTCCCTTTAATTTGAAAATCTCCCTTTATGACTGAACTTCACCTTTAATCCTGACCGCTGATTGAAATCGATCTCAACCGTTGATGAATTCCAGGAAAGTCTATTTAAGAGACCCTCATCTCTTCATTTTGAAACGTTGAATGAGAATTTGCATCGAATTGTTGTTGGAATTCATACTCACATTTGCTCATATTCACATACGCAGAGATCAAGTTTGACCAAAAGTTGACCAGATTTAACCAAGGTTGACTTGAGTTGACTAGTTTCAAAAAGAATTTTGAAATAATTAAACAAAATTATTTAATTAAATGGAGTACTTACTTCTAATTAATTAAACAAAGTTATTTAATTAAATGAGAAGCCATTCTTAATTAATTAAATGAAGTTATTTAGTTAAATAAGAAAATTGTCTCTAATTAATTAAAGTTTATTTAATTAAATAGAAAAAGTAATTATGAGAGCATATCTCATTTTATTAAATTAAATATTTCAACAAAATCTCTCTTTAGTTCAAAAAGGAAAATTTCCAGTTCATTATTCATCAAAACTGAGTTAAAACAGTTAACTCCTTTTTCTACTCAAATTGAATCAGTTAACTCCTTATTTTACTCAAATTAAATCTGTTAACTCCCTTTAATTTGGAAATCTCCCTTTATGACTGAACTTTACCTTTAATCCTAACCGTTGATTAAAATCGATCTCAACCGTTGATGAATTCCAGGAAAGTCTATTTAAAAGACCCTCATCTCTTCATTTTGAAAGGCTGAATGAGAATTTGTATCGAATTGTTGCTGGAATTCATACTCACATTTGCTCATATTCACATACACAGAGATCAAGTTTGACCAAAAGTTAACCAGATTTAACCACGGTTGACTTGAGTTGACTAGTTTCAAAAAAAAATTTCAAATAATTAAATGAAATTATTTAATTAAATGGAGTACTTACTTCTAATTAATTAAATAAAGTTAGTTAATTAAATGAGAAGTCATTCCTAATTAATTAAATGAAGTTATTTAATTAAATAAGAAAAGTGTCTCTAATTACTTAAAGATTATTTAATTAAATAGAAAAAGTAATTATGAGAGAATATCTCATTTTATTAAATTAAATATCTCAACAAAATCTCTCTTCAGTTCAAAAAAGGGAAATTTCCAGTTCACTATTGATAAAAAATGAGTTAAATGAGTTAACTCTTTTTTCTACTCAAATTGAATTAGTTAACTCTTTATTTTACTCAAATTAAATCTGTTAACTCCCTTTAATTTGGAAATCTCCCTTTATGATTGAACTTCACCTTTAATCCTGGCCGTTGATTGAAATCGATCTCAACCGTTGATGAATTTCAGGAAAGTCTATTTAAGAGACCCTCATCTCTTCATTTTGAAAGGTTGAATGAGAATTTGCATCGAATTGTTGCTGAAATTCATATTCACATTGGCTCATATTTACATACGCAGAGATCAAGTTTGACCAAAAGTTGACCAGATTTAACCACGGTTGACTTGAGTTCACTAGTTTCGAAAAGAATTTTGAAATAATTAAACGAAATTATTTAATTAAATAGAGT
Organism: Cupressus sempervirens; assembly: GCA_028749045.1. Lineage (NCBI taxonomy): Eukaryota > Viridiplantae > Streptophyta > Pinopsida > Cupressales > Cupressaceae > Cupressus > Cupressus sempervirens. The sequence goes on along the minus strand of CM053793.1, from coordinate 665,643,470 downwards.
ACTTACTTCTAATTAGTTAAGCAAAATTATTTAATTAAATGAGAAGCCATTTCTAATTAATTAAATGAAGTTATTTAATTAAATAAGAAAAGTGTCTCTAATTGATTAAAGATTATTTAATTAAATAGAAAAAGTATTTATGAGAGCATATCTCATTTTATTAAATGAAATATCTCAACAAAATCTCTCTTTAGTTCAAAAAGGGAAATTTCCAGTTCACTATTGATCAAAAATGAGTTAAATCAGTTAACTCCTTTTTCTACTCAAATTGAATCAGTTAACTCCTTATTTTAATCAAATTAAAATTTTTAACTCCCTTTAATTTGGAAATCTTCCTTTATGACTGAACTTCACCTTTAATCCTGACCGTTGTAATGCCACACAAGACATAACCAAAAGAATTTAAAACAAAAGACAATTCCATAAACACAATAAATTTTTTTTTTTTTTATAGAATCGTCTCAACATAAGTTCCATTACGAGGACTGAATCACTCTTATTCAAAAAAATTCCCCAATGAAAGAGAATATCGTCCAAATAAATTTTCATTACAATAAGAATACATAAAGAGTTCAAAACTATAATGAAATACAATTTCAGTTCTTGACACCTATGTCCAACCTAGGAACCCTAAATGCTAACTCAGAAGTAACTTCAATAAACATCCTTAGCTACTTGAATCTTGAAGTACCTGAAAACCACATAGAATGCAACATAACACAAACAGGGGCTCAATACACACTGAGTTAAAAGGCAAAATCCATCTGCATACATGTTAGTACCAACGTATAGATGTCCAAAAGCAGATTTCTAATCCATCTAATATAGTGCAAACCTGATAATAATATGCAAGAAGTAAACAATTACTTTTCATTGCAAAAATTAAACTCACACTAAGAATAACTCATAAATGAAACATATATATTTTGAGGTGTCATCGTTATGGCACTAAGTTTCTACATCCAAATATGGTATACTCAGAGTCATCACATAACGGTATTCTCTATTTTACTTGTCATTGACACAATAGAGACATGCCTTTTCTCTGTACTTAACCATATAGGTTTAAGTCATAGGTAAGGCTATTTATCTTTTATGTGAAATTAATCCACCCAATTTATTTTGAAGTTATCACTGAATTAATTAACTGAATAGGATAAACCAAATTCAGCCACCTCGATATACGTTCATCATAGATACCCTTAAAAATACACATCAAACAGATATACTAAGAATGAACATGCGGCAATTATAAAATCAGTTTAGAACATGATACTACATCCTTAAATCCGTCTGTAACACATGTTATACTGCCAAGTTCAAAGGTAAATATGGATAATTACATCAACAGGATTAAAACCTATAATATCAAGATTGCATAGATACAATTGAACTGTTGCACAGCTCAATGGTACTTACAAAATCGTCATACTATACTCTTAATTCCTTGCTGACCTAATCATCTACGCTTAACATCAAACTGACCAAGAATGCACATGATATTCACATCATCAATCATGTATCAAAATCTGCCTCAATTCATATACTACTTTCATTTTATTAAGAACTGAAATTCATCTTACATAATAAAAGAATTCTGTCTTAAGCATCTAATCTCAAAAAATCCAATAATGCTAATAGAACACATTATAATCATAGTAGAAACTAATTACAGCCAAATCTTACCAAAGTGATCGTTAACTAAGATATTAAGATAAACAAGTGTCTATAAAAGTAACACCTCTGTTTTGACAATATGCCACCACCAAAATAACCACAACAACATATTAAGATGTGATGTTTAAAATCAATTTAGAACATAATTCTCAATATGCAAAGTGACTTTCAGCATCCTGACACTCAAAAGTAATTTAGGATATAACATTCTTAATCTAAAATGTACATCCTAGCTGTTCATAGATAACTGCTTTGGTAATGAATCAGCAAAGTTAACCAATGTTTTCATTTATCAATACTGTCATACTCAGTTGCGAGTAACATCTTAAAAACAACAATGAGTGATGACTCAATATCTATCAAAATTTACTGAACATAATAATAATCTATCTCTATTCACCACTGTTAAACCCGAGTACCAAATAAAAACATTACACAATACTGCCCTCGATGACCCAATTCACAACATAAGACTATCATCTCACTATCATAAAACAAGTATTTTTTTTATTTATATGCTTATTTACCTATCTTCTAATGAAAAAAAAGTTCAAACCAGTATTAAAAAGTTTTATACTATTGAATTGATGCATCTACCTACTTCTAGTTTTATCTAGCTAATGAAATAATGTCATTGCACAGTTCCAAATCTCATTGTAGCAAGATAACTAAAACTCGACAGCATACAAATTCCAAATAGTAATTGAATCATAATGCCTACTCACACAGAGTATCGGCTGGTAGATAGCCTTTTATGTCATAATAATTCTACACCAAGAAATGCTGATGTAGCATTCTATATGTTTCAAACTTTATATATGACCAAATGTCAACCCTCATACCATGAAACTGTTCGACAAAATGTCCACTTATAAATCCAAACAATGATACGATACTTAGACTGAGTGATTGGTTTCTGCAACTCAAATTTCCATCTAAGTTTCTACTACCAGTGTTTTAATATTATCACCATGGGTTAGACTGCACTTCAAATCCAAGCCTATATTTCAAAAATCAAGTTGGGTTATTTTCCTTCAAACCCAAAATCCTCTATAAACAATGATAGTGTCTCTAACATCAAAATAGTTTATATGATGCTAACACAAAACCCTTAAATCATAAATCTACGAAACCGTAAACACATATTGCCTTCAAATTAAATCTGGGTGATACTATAAAATCGTAAAACCCATGTCACAGAGTAACAGTGTTCTTTTATCACAAGCCATTCATCTGACAAAATGTCTATATAACAAAAGAAATCAAAACACACAGTTGACCACAGTCATCTCAAATCTGAATACATATAATACTTCTTAAAACATCATCTAAATCCAAAACACAATGATTGAAAACTCATATTGCTCAATATCCAAATATGGATACATGCAGAGGTCGACTCCATTTGTCCAACCTTACATATACCCACACTTGGGTATCGACAAGAGTAACTTAAAACTGAACTCCCACAATTTCCTTAGAACAAAATTAACACCCAAAATAGTAAAGGGTAAAGGTTAGGAACTGCCTCCTACCTCAAAACTCAGCAGATGAAGAAAAATGTTCAACACAAAGCTCCAAATTTCTGCTCGACTCCAAGCCCCAATCAGAACAAAATCTCCACAATGCAAAACACTGAAACCAATTTCCAACCACAATAAAACTTCCATCGAGTTCCCTTTTTCTCTAATACATAAGCAAGAAAATCTTTCCAATAGAAACCCCACATCTTGCCAGAAACCCAGCAACAACATCCAAGTGTTAGAGGAAAAAGGCCCAAATTCAGGTCATAACCATTGAAATCCTCTTTACAAACAGCAATGGCCAACATTCCATCAAGGATAGTAAAGCCTCCTTTAAAGAGCAATTAATAAATCTGCAATTCCCAAAGAGTTGTGCATACGACTTTCCTTATAGCCTCCACCATTTTGGCCTCAAGAAACAATAAACATTTTTACCTATACAAATCATGTGAAACCCTCTAGGGTTTTTAGGGTGAATGGTTTTTTTTTTTAATTCAAATAAATATATAATAAATGCATAACACAATTACCTCCCATGTTTATTTCCATTGGTATTAAACATTGCAAACTCCCAAAACCATCACTCCACACTTGAGTTTATGCAAATATATGTGCGAAAATCTCATACCTATATTTATATGAATTTTAGTGTGTGACTTATCGAATTATCCCTAAATATAAATATATCCACAAGTCAAGAACTTAAAGGCATGAAATGAATTTCTCAAAAATAATAAAGATAGCAATATACCTGAGAAATTCCTAATAATACCAAAATGCATTTGTCATATATGTACCAGATATGTATACTTTTCATCAATAAGATAATGACTAACATTTACATAAACATATACACAGTTACATAAAAACACAAAAGAGTTTTACAAACATCCTTTTAACATTATGCTTACAATCTAATATATCTGCAGAAGAATATAAAAATCAAATGTTCCAACACATCAGTTATACCAGATCAACATGAAGATACCAATTCTGATTTTCACAAGTATAGCCATAACTAGAAACCCTACAATTAACATCTTGTAACACGGATTCCATGAAAACATTAATTCAAATCAAAACCTGATTCAATTTAGAGATCAAGTGATGTATTTCAAAATCAACACTACAACTAAAACTAATCAGTTGTAAACCCGAAAATAGTCCAAACGAAATACAAAAGCAGTATCCAAAATATATGTATCTCATGAAACCACAACTAACCTATCTGATATAACAAAACAGTACCCAAAGTATAAAATCTCACAGCCACAAAACTTGTGTCAAAAAAAACTTTTGAAGTGAATAAAGAGAAACAAGAAGAAGTAGGGTCAGGCACGACAATCGTTGATTGAAATCAATCTCAACCGTTGATGAATTTCAAGAAAGTCTAGTTAAGAGACCACATCTCTTCATATTGAAAGGTTGAATGAGAATTTGCATCGAATTGTTGTTGGAATTCATACTCACATTTGCTCATATTCACATATGCAAAGATCAAGTTTGACCAAAAGTTGACCAGATTTAACCATTGTTGACTTGAGTTGACTAATTTTGAAAAGAATTTTAAAATAATTAAACGAAATTATTTAATTAAATCGAGTACTTACTTCTAATTAATTAAACAAAGTTATTTAATTAAATGAGAAGTCATTCCTAATTGATTAAATGATGTTATTTAATTAAATAAGAAAAGTGTCTCTAATTAATTAAAGATTATTTAATTAAATAGAAAAAGTAATTATGAGAGCATATCTCATTTTATTAAATTAAATATCTCAACAAAATCTCTCTTTGGTTCAAAAAGGGAAATTTCCTATTCACTATTGATCAAAATTGAGTTAAATCAGTTAACTCCTTTTTCTACTCAAATTGAATCAGTTAACTCCTTATTTTACTCAAATTAAATCTGTTAACTCCCTTTAACTTGGAAATCTCCCTTTATGACTAAACTTCACCTTTAATCCTGAACGCTGATTGAAATCGATCTCAACCGTTGATGAATTGCAGAAAAGTCTATTTAAGAGACCCTCATCACTTCATTTTGAAAGGTTCAATAAGAATTTGCATCAAATTGTTGCTGGAATTCATACTCACATTTGCTCATATTGACATGAGCAAAGATCAAGTTTGATCAAAAGTTGACCAGATTTAACCACGGTTGAGTTGAGTTGACTAGTTTCGAAAAGAATTTTGAAATAAATAAAGGAAATTATTTAATTAAATGGAGTACCTACTTCTAATTAATTAAACAAAGATATTTAAGTAAATGAAAAACCATTCCTAATTAATTAAAGATTATTTAATTAAATAGAAAAAATATTTATAAGAGCATATCTCATTTTGTTAAATTAAATATCTCAACAAAATCTCTCTTCAGTTCAAAAAGAGAAATTTCCAGTTCACTATTGATAAAAAATGAGTTCAATCAGTTAACTCCTTTTTCTTCTCAAATCGAATCAGTTAACTACTTATTTTACTCAAATTAAATCTGTTAACTCCATTTAATTTGGAAATCTCCCTTTATGACTGAACTTCACTTTTAATCCTGACCGTTGATTGAAATCGATCTCAACCGTTGATGAATTTAGAGAAAGTTTATTTAAGAGACCCTCATCTCTTCATTTTGAAAGGTTGAATGAGAATTTGCATCGAATTGTTGCTGAAATTCATACTCACATTTGCTCATATTCACATACGCAAAAATCAAGTTTGACCAAAAGTTGACCAGATTTAACCATGGTATATTTGAGTTGACTAGTTTTGAAAAGAATTTTGAAATAATCAAACAAAATTATTTAATTAAATGGAGTACTTACTTCTAATTAATTAAACAAAGTTATTTAATTAAATGAGAAGCCATTCCTAATTAATTAAATAAGAAAAGTGTCTCTAATTAATTAAAAATTATTTAATTAAATAGAAAAAGTGATTATGAGAGCATATCTCATTTTATTAAATTAAATATCTCAACAAAATCTCTCTTCAGTTCAAAAAGTGAAATTTCCATTTCACTATTGATAAAAAATGAGTTAAATCAGTTGACTCTTTTTTCTACTCAAATTGAATCAGTTAACTTCTTATTTTACTCAAATTAAATCTGTTAACTCCCTTTAATTTGGAAATCTCCCTTTATGACTGAACTTCACTTTTAATCCTGACCGTTGATAGAAATCGATCTCAACCATTGATGAATTCCAGGAAAGTCTTTTTAAAAAACCCTCATCTCTTCATTTTGAAAGGTTGAATGAGAATTTGCATCAAATTGTTGTTGGAATTCATACTCACATTTGCTCATATTCACATACACAAAGATCAAGTTTGACCAAAAGTTGACTAGATTTAACCAAGGTTGAGTTGAGTTGACTAGTTTTGAAAAGAATTTTGATATTAAATGAAATTATTTAATTAAATGGAGTACTTACTTCTAATTAATTAAACAAAGTTATTTAATTAAATGAGCAGCCATTCGTAATTATTTAAATGAAGTTATTTAATTAAATAAGAAAAGTGTCTCTAATTAATTAAAGATTATTTAATTAAATAGAAAAAGTAATTATGAGAGCATATCTCATTTTATTAAATTAAATATCTCAACAAAATCTCTCTTCAGTTCAAAAAGGGAAATTTCCAATTCAACTATTGATCAAAAATGAGTTAAATGAGTTAATTCCTTTTTCTACTCAAATTGAATCATTTAACTCCTTATTTTACTCAAATTAAATCTGTTAACAACCTTTAATTCGGAAATCTACCTTTATGACTGTACTTGACCTTTAATACTGACTGTTGATTGAAATCGATCTCAACCATTGATGAATTTTAGGAAAGTCTATTTAAGAGACCCTCATCTCTTCATTTTGAAAGGTTGAATGAGAATTTGCATCGTATTGTTGTTGGAATTCATACTCACATTTGCTAATATTCACATACGCAAAGATCAAGTTTGACCAAAATTTGACAAGATTTAACCACGGTTGACTTGAGCTGACTAATTTTGAAAAAAAAGTGAAAAAATTAAATGAAATTATTTAAATAAATGGAGTACTTACTTCTAATTAATTAAACAAAGTTATTTAATTAAATGAGAAGCTATTCCTAATTAATTAAATGAAGTTATTTAATTAAATATGAAAAGTGTCTCTAATTAATTAAAGATTATTTCATTAAATAGAAAAAGTAATTATGAGAGCATATCTCATTTTATTAAATTAAATATCTCAACAAAATCTCTCTTCAGTTTAAAAAGGGAAATTTTCAGTACACTATTGATCAAAAATGAGTGAAATTATGTTAACTCCTTTTCTACTCAAATTGAATCAGTTAACTCATTATTTTAGCCAAATTAAATCTGTTAACTCTCTTTAATTTGGAAATCTCCCTTTATGACTGAACTTCACCTTTAATCCTGACCGCTGATTGAAATTGACCTCAACCGTTGATGAATTCTAGAAAAGTCTATTTAAGAGACCCTCATCTCTTTGTTTTGAAAGGTTGAATGAGAATTCGCATCGAATTGTTGCTGGAATTCATACTCACATTTTCTCATATTCACATACGCAAAGATCAGGTTTGACCAAAAGATGACCAGATTTAACCATGGTTGACTTGAGTTGACTAGTTTCGAAAAGAATTTTTAATTAATTAAACGAAATTATTTGATTAAATAGAGTACTTATTTCTAATTAATTAAACAAAGTTATTTAATTAAATGAGAAGCCCTTCCTAATTAATTAAATGAAGTTATTTAATTAAATAAGAAAATTATCTTGAATTAATTAAAGATTATTTAATTAAATAAAAAAAGTAATTATGAGAGCATATATCATTTTATTAAATTAAATATCCCAACAAAATCTCTCTTCAGTTCAAAAAGGGAAATTTCAAGTTTACTATTGATAAAAAATGAGCTAAATTAGTTAACTCCTTTTTCTACTCAAATTGAATCAGTTAACTCCTTATTTTACTCAAATTAAATCTGTTAACTCCCTTTAATTTTAAAATCTCCCTTTATGACTGAACTTTACCTTTAATCCTGACCACTGATTGAAATCGATCTCAACCGTTGATGAATTTCAGGAAAGTCTATTTAAGAGACTCTCATCTCTTCATTTTGAAAGGCTGAATGAGAATTTGCATCAAATTGTTGCTAGAATTCATACTCAGATTTGCTCATATTCACATACGCAAAGATCAAGTTTGACCAAAAGTTGACCAGATTTAACCACGGTTGACTTGAGTTGACTAGTTTCGAAAAGAATTTTGAAATAATTAAAAGAATTTTGAAATAATTAAAAGAAATTATTTAATTAAATGGAATACTTACTTCTAATTAATTAAACAAATTTATTTAATTAAAAGAGAAGCCATTCCTAATTAATTAAATGAAATTACTTAATAAAATAAGAAAGCTGTCTCTAATTAATTAAAAATTATTAATCTCTCTTCTGTTCAAAAAGGGAAATTTCGAGTTCACTATTGATAAAAAATGAGTTAAATCAGTTGACTCCTTTTTCTACTCAAATTGAATCAGTTAACTCCTTATTTTACTCAAATTAGATCTATTAACTCCCTTTAATTTAGAAATCTCCCTTTATCATTGAACTTCACCTTTAGTCTTGACCGCTTATTGAAATCGATCTTAACCATTGATGAATTCTAAGAAAGTCTATTTAATAGACCCTCATCTCTTCATTTTCAAAGGTTGAATGAGAATTTGCATCGAATTGTTGCAGGAATTCATACTAACATTTGCTTATATTCATATACGCAAAGATCAAGTTTGAGCAAAAGTTGACCAAATTTAATCACGGTTGACTTGAGTTGACTAGTTTCAAAAAGAATTTTGAAATAATTAAACAAAATTATTTAATTAAATGGAGTAATTACTTCTAATTAATTAAACAAATTTATTTAATTAAATGAGAAGTCATTCTTAATTAATTAAATGAAGTTATTTAATTAAATAAGAAAAGTGTGTCTAATTAATTAAAGATTACTTAATAAATAGAAAAATTAATTATGAGAGCATATCTCATTTTATTAAATTAAATATTTCAAGAAAATCTCTCTTCATTTCAAAAACGGAAATTTCTAGTTCACTATTGATAAAAAATTAGTTAAATGAGTTAACTCCTTTTTCTACTCAAATTGAATCAGTTAACTCCTTATTTTACTCAAATTAAATCTGTTAACTCTCTTTAATTTGAAAATCTCCCGTTATGACTAAACTTCACCTTTAATCCTGACCGCTGATTGAAATCGATCTCAATCATTGATGAATTCTAGGAAAGTCTATTTAAGAGACCCTCATCTCTTCATTTTGAAAGTTTTAATGAGAACTTGCATCGAATTGTTGCTGGAATTCATACTCACATTTGCCCATATTCAAATACGCAAACATCAAGTTTGACCAAAAGTTGACCAAATTTAACCACAGTTGACTTGAGTTGACTAGTTTTGAAAAGAATTTTGAAATAATTAAACGAAATTATTTAATTAAATGGAGTACTTACTTCTAATTAATTAAACAAAGTTATTTAATTAAATGAGAAGCCATTCCTAATAAATTAAATGAAGTTATTTAATTAAATAAGAAAAGTGTCTCTAATTAATTAAAGATTATTTAATTAAATAGAAAAAGTAATTATAAGAGCATATCTCATTTTATTAAATTAAATATCTCAACAAAATCTCTCTTCAGTTGAAAAAGGGAAATTTCTAGTTCACTATTGATCAAAAATGAATTAAATCGGTTGACTCATTTTTCTACTCAAATTGAATCAGTTAACTCCTTCTTTTACTCAAATTAAATCTGTTAACTCTCCTTAATTTGGAAATCTCCCTTTATGACTGAACTTCACATTTAATCCTGACCGTTGATTGAAATCGATCTCAACCATTGATAAATTCCAGGAAAGTCTAATTAAGAAACCCTCATCTCTTCATTTTGAAAGGTTGAATGAGAATTTGCATCAAATTGTTGCTAGAATTCGTACTCACATTTGCTCATATTCACATACGCAAAGATCAAGTTTGACCAAAAGTTAACTAGATTTAACGACGATTGACTTGAGTTGACTTGTTTCGAAAAAAATTATGAAATAATCAAACAAAATTATTTAATTAAATGGAGTACTTACTTCTAATTAATTAAACAAAGTTATTTAATTAAATGAGAAGCCATTCCTAATTAATTAAATGAAGTTATTTAATTAAATAAGAAAAGTGTCTTTAATTAATTAAATATTATTTAGTTAAATAGAAAACTAATTATGAGAGCATATCTCATTTTATTAAATTAAATATCTCAACAAAATCTCTCTTCAGTTGAAAAAGAGAAATTTCCAGTTCACTATTGATAAAAAATGAGTTAAATCAGTTAACTCCTTTTTCTACTCAAATTGAATTAGTTAACTTCTTATTTTACTCAAATTAAATCTGTTAACTCCCTTTAATTTGGAAATCTCCCTTTATGACTGAACTTCACCTTTAATCATGATCGTTGATTGAAATCGATCTCAACCGTTGATGAATTTCAAGAAAGTCTATTTAAGAGACCCTCATCTCTTCATTTTGAAAGGTTGAATGAGAATTTGCATCGAATTGTTGCTGGAATTCATACTCACATTTTCTCATATTCACATACGCAAAGATCAAATTTGACCAAAAGTTGACCAAATTTAACCACGGTTGACTTCAGTTGACTAGTTTCAAAAAAAAATTTGAAATAATAAAACGAAATTATTTAATTAAATGGAGTACTTACTTCTAACTAATTAAACAATGTTATTTAATTAAATGAGAAGCCATTCTTATTTAATTAAATGAAGTTATTTAATTAAATAAGAAAAGTGTCTCTAATTAATTAAAGATTATTTAATTAAATAGAAAAAGTAATTATGAGAGCATATCTCATTTTATTAAATTAAATAACTCAACAAAATCTCTCTTCAGTTCAAAAAGAGAAATTTCCAGTTCACTATTAATAAAAAATGAGTTAAATCAATTAACTCTTTTTTCTACTCAAATTGAATAACTTATCTTTTTATTTCGCTCAAATTAAATCTGTTAACTCCCTTTAATTTGGAAATCTCCCTTTATGACTGAACTTCACCTTTAATCCTAACCGTTGATTAAAATCGATCTCAATTGTTGATGAATTCCTGGAAAGTCTATCTAAGAGACCATCATCTCTTCATTTTGAAAGGTTGAATGAGAATTTGCATCGAATTGTTGCAGGAATTCATACTCACATTTGCTCATATTCACATACGCAAAGATCAAGTTTGACCAAAAGTTGACCAGATTTAACCACGGTTGACTTGTGTTGACTAGTTTAAATTTTTTTTGAAATAATTGAACAAAATTATTTAATTAAATGGAGTACTTACTTCTAATTAATTAAACAAAGTTATTTAATTAAATCAGAAGCCATTCCTAATTAATTAAATGAAGTTATTTAATTAAATAAGAAAAGTGTCTCTAATTAATTAAAGACTATTTAATTAAATAAAAAACATAATTATGAGAGCATATCTCATTTTATTAAATTAAATATCTCAACAAAATCTTTATTCAGTTTAAAAAGGGAAATTTTTAGTTCACTATTGATCAAAAATGAGTTAAATCAGTTAACTCCTTTTTCTACTCAAATTGAATCAGTTAACTCCTTATTTTACTCAAATTAAATCTGTTAACACCCTTTAATTAGAAAATCTCCCTTTATGACTGAACTTCACCTTTAATCCTGACCATTGATTGAAATTGATCTCAACCGTTGATGAATTCCAGGAAAGACTATTTAAGAGACCCTCATCTCTTCATTTTGAAAGGTTGAATGAGAATTTGCATTGGATTGTTGCTAGAATTCATACTCACATTTTCTCATATTTACATACGCAAAGATCAAGTTTCACCAAAAGTTCATCAGATTTAACTACTGTTGACTTGAGTTGACTAATTTCGAAAAGAATTTTAAAATAATTAAACGAAATTATTTAATTAAATGAGAAGCCATTACTAATTAATTAAATGATGTTATTTAATTAAATAAGAATAGTGTCTCTAATTAATTAAAGATTATTTAATTAAATAGAAAAAGTAATTATGAGAGCATATCTCATTTTATTAAATTTAATATCTCAACAAAATTTCTCTTCAGTTCAAAAAGGGAAATTTCCAGTTCACTATTGATCAAAAATGAGTTAAATCGGTTAACTCCTTTTTCTACTCAAATTTAATTAGTTGACTCCTTATTTTACTCAAACTAAATTTGTTAACTCCCTTTAATTTGGAAATCTTCCTTTATGACTGAACTTCACCTTTAATCCTAACCGTTGATTGAAATCGATCTCAACCGTTGATGAATTCCAGGAAAGTCTATTTGAGAGACCCTCATCTCTTCATTTTGAAAGGTTGAATGAAAATTTGCATCGAATTGTTGCTGGAATTCATAATCACATTTGCTCATATTCACATATGCAAAGATCAAGTTTGACCAAAAGTTGACCAGATTTAACCATGGTTGACTTGAGTTGACTAGTTTCGAAAAGAATTTTGAAATAATTAAATGAAATTATTTAATTAAATGGAGTACTTACTTCTAATTAATAAAACAAAGTTATTTAATTAAATGAGAAGCGATTCCTAATTAATTAAATGAAGTTATTTAATTAAATAAGAAAAGTGTCTCTAATTAATTAAAGATTATTTAATTAAATAGAAAAATTAATTATGAGAGCATATCTCATTTTATTAAATTAAATATCTCAACAAAATCTCTCTTCAGTTCAAAAAGGGAAATTTCCAGTTCACTATTGATCAAAAATGTGTTAAATCAGTTAACTCCTTTATCTACTCAAATTGAATTAGTTAACTCCTTATTTTACTCAAATTAAATCTATTAACTCCCTTTAATTTGGAAATCTCTCTTTATGACTAAACTTCACCTTTAATCCTGACCGTTGATTGAAATTGATCTCAACCGTTGATGAAGTCCAGGAAAGAATATTTAAGAGACCCTCATCTCTTCATTTTGAAAGGTTGAATGAGAATTTGCATCGAATTGTTGCTTGAATTCATACTCACATTTGCTCATATTCACATACGCAAAGATCAAGTTTGACCAAAAGTTGACCAGATTTAACCACAGTTGACTTGAGTTGACTAGTTTCAAAAAGAATTTTGAAATAATTAAACAAAATTATTTAATTAAATGGAGTACTTAGTTCTAATTAATTAAAAAAAGTTATTTAATTAAATGAGAAGTCATTCCTAATTAATTAAATGAAGTTATTTAATTAAACAAGAGAAGTGTCTCTAATTAATTAAAGATTATTTAATTAAATAGAGAAAGTAATTATCAGAGCATATTTCATTTTATTAAATTAAATATCTCAAAAAAATCTCTCTTCAGCTCAACAAAGGAAATTTCCAGTTTACTATTGATCAAAAATCAGTTAAATCAATTAACTCCTTTTTCTACTCAAATTGAATCAGTTAACTCCTTATTTTACTCAAATTAAATCTGGTAACACCCTTTAGTTTGGAAATCTTCCTTTATGACTGAACTTCACCTTTAATCCTGACCATTGATTGAAATTGATCTCAACCGTTGACGAATTCCAAGAAAGACTATTTAAGAGACCCTCATCTCTTCATTTTGAAAGGTTGAATGAGAATTTGCATCAAATTGTTGCTGGAATTGATACTCACATTTGCTCATATTCACATACGCAAAGATCAAGTTTGACGAAAACTTGACCAGATTTAACCATGGTTGACTTGAGTTGACTAGTTTTGAAAAGGATTTTGAAATAATTAAACGAAATTATTTAATTAAATGGAGTACTTACTTCTAATTAATTAAAAAAAGTTATTTATTTAAATGAGAAGCCATTCCTAATTAATTAAATGAAGTTATTTAATTAAATAAGAAAAGTGTCTCTAATTAATTAAAGATTATTTAATTAAATAGAAAAAGTAATTATGAGAGCATATCTCATTTTGTTAAATTAAATATCTCAACAAAATCTCTCTTGTAGTGCGTACCCTTGTTCACATCTTTTCTAGACATTGTTAATATTATCAGACTATGATAGACTAGTTTTATGTTGATAGATTAGTGGTATTGTTTTGACATTATCAGACATTATGTTACGGATTCAGTGGTTATAAGATGAGATCATTTAGACTTTACATTTCATGCATACATGATGATCATTATATTGTTTTCAGTTATTATTGATGATTAGATGGATGGTTTATTATTTTATGTGTCTTATTATGGATACTTACCGCATACTTGCATGTGTATGGTGTGCGTATTTTTTTATTGTATGGCATTTCTGATGTGGTTAAGGAAAGGAGTCATAGTCAACTGCTTAGTTAGGATCTACACGATGCACCACTTCCTGCCATTGATTGTTTAGCTTAGCATTATATATATTATATGTACATGCATGGTTTTTCTGCAGTTTGTAGGTACCGAGTATCGACTTCCCTGAATTGCCAAGATGAGCGTATCCTATTATACTGTCTCATTGATAAGAGAAGGGAGATAAATTCTCAAGTCCAAATCCCAAACCCTTAAACCAATTGTCCTAGTGAGGTAGGACAAGTATCTGGATATTTTACCCACCAAATATGTCGAATGACATATTTCATAATTTTTAACCCTTTAGACTGATTTTGAGTGATTTGCTCTATGATGGGTTTTCATATTCTATCTTTGAGGTCTATGGTGAATTATCCATTAATTAAGTCTTAATAAATATATTTAATTAATAAATTAATGATTTGAGGAAATTAATGTAAAATATCATGTTATTTGATATTTTGATTATAATTAATTAAATGTGAATTATTGAGGAAAATTTAATTAAATAAAAGGAAATTAGAAATTAAAATTAATAATAGTTATAAAATAATAATAAAGTAACAAATAAATAATAATAATAAAAGTTATAAAGTTAAAATGAAAGTTATAAATATTTAAATAGAAATTATATAAAAAGTAAATTGGAGTTATAAGCTTGCATGGGAATTAACGCACTTCTCTATTTCTCATGTGTCAACAACATGGGGGTTAGTGCATCAATTAAGCACATGGTGTCTACAACCCTATGGTTCATTTTGAAGGTTGAAAAAGACCCATGCTTAGTTGGTGACACCTTCCAACTGTTTCTAGAAGCATTCTAGATGTTTCCTGAAAGCTCTTTGTATTCAGGCATTCATAGAAGCTTAGACACAACGTTGGGAGAGCAATTGGAGCATTGGAGGACTCGAGAATTCTGAATAAGGGAGGAGCTTGCTCTGCGGATTTTCTGAGGAAGAGTGATTTAGCATCAGAATTTGGGTAGATTCTTGTGATTTTAATTATGCTATTTTAGCATCTCACATTCCCTGTCTTCTTCGTGTCTTCCATATGTCTTCTGAAAAGTTTCATATTTATATGCATTCTCAATATGGGTAGATTAATTTTATTGGAGAATTTTATATGCATTCATAATTATAGATATAATCTTTGTGAAAAAAAAAAAAAAACATACATGGTTATATATTCAGATCTGCATACATATACATACATACATACATACATACATACATATATATATTTATATTTATATATATGCATGTGTATACATTTATTATGGATCTATTATAAAATTTTATTATATACATACATACATACATACATACATACATACATACATACATACATACATACATACATACATACATATATATATATATATATATACTGATATATATATATATATATATACCTATGTATATTTATATATAATGCACCGAATTGAGCGATTGATAAATCATAGTGGAAAATTTAATAAATCGCATTGCGATTCATGTCGCATGAAACAAGTGTATATTATAATGTCATCGGCACGATTCGTACCCTGTGCCTATAGAAGGCAGAGACCTGTCGTCGCAGGTCTGCGGTGATAGGGGTACTACGTACCCACTGTCGGCACAGTGCCTGCAAATGCAGGTACTACGTACCGTAGCAAGAGTTTGGGGGGGGGTTTAATTGATGTTAATGTTATGCAAAAAAAATGTTATGTTAAAACATTTATAAACAATCGATTCACATTGCTATATAATAGGTGTCAATCGAAATTGTTAAATTGATTTTATGAAAACGTATTAATATATTTACATATGTACGTATATATATATATATATATATATATATATATATATATATATATATATATATATATATGTAAATAAGTTATTTATAAATTTAATTTATTATTATTTGATCAATGATTTATTTTCATAAAGGTGACTCTTTAATAACTTTCAACTATTTAATAATTTAATTGTTTTAAATTATTAAATAAGGAATTTATAGTTTGGTGGGGGATGTATCAATCAAATATTATAAATTGGAAAATGGATTTTTTCTAGTTCTATTAAGGAAAACTTATATCCAAAAATAATATGAGTGTTTCTCCATTCATTCTTCAAACTTGGGAACTTAAACTAAGATCTCTACAATTCAAGTTGTAAAACCAAAACATGTTTTTACATTGTGTATTCTTTATGCTATTGTTTTGGGTTTTGGGTTGACTAGTGTTGACCAGTATAGGACGTCTACCAGAGGCTTGGGAGTTATGTGATTGTGGTGACATGATGATGTTTTAATCTCGATCTTTATAAACCCAACCATGGTTATGTGATGGAATGCTCTATGTATTGGTTGTGATTACTGATTGTTATAGTTGAGATTCTTATGTGTGAGACACTTGACTTAACCATTATTTTGGTCATCGATCAGTTATCCTTGGTTATTTTCTAGTCTCCATGATGCGACTGAAATGTGGATTTATTCTTGCTGATGTCATGATGTGACATGTTTGACTCAACCATTTTTGGAGTCTTCAATCAGTATGATTGAGATATCTATTTTTGTTATTGAGAACCATTAGATATTTGATTATTAGTGATACTTCAGTTGCCAATAGAGAGCTGTTGTGTTCATGATTTTCTATGGATGTTAGCTCATGGAGATTTGATGCTTTTATGAATATTTGATGATTTTATGGTCTATCTTTTGTGATTTTGAGATTTATGAGTCCATGAGAATTATGGTAGGATATCTACATGTAGTGACAGGAAGTGGCTTGCAATGGGGGCCAGGGCCCTAAGAGGCTGCTAGGGTAACTCATTGTAAGTTGGATTAATAAGTGATAACATTCACACCTAATACTAACTGAATGAACTTAACAAGATAAGTGTTTTATTCTCGCGCATGCCTTGAGTGCTTGTACAGGCTAGGATGGGAGTAGTGAGATGCATGGTTACGACCTTGCATTCCATAGTATGCCTCTTCAGTATGAAAAGATACTAGTGGCCACATGAAATCAATATGGACCCATGGAGTTTAGCTAACTGCCAGGGTAACTTGTATGTGATAGTTGCGATGATACTTTCTCACTTGCATAGTAAGTTCCTACATGTCATTGTGTGCCTCTGGGATTAGATGCCAGATATTGTGTTTGGAACCTTGAGTTAGTATACTTTTATGATTCCTGGACTTATAGAGATATGTGTTATGTGATTTTGATACCCTGTTTGGAACTTGAGATTATCTCCTTAGCACGGTGGGAGTGGACCACTTAGGTACCACGTGGTTGGGTGGTAGTGTATTTTCCACTCTTATCATTTTGAGATTCATTGAGACATCGTGGCTGATGCATCCTTCATGATGGTGGATATGTATCCTTTTTCATTGATGATTAGCATATGTTAGATGATGTTATCTTATGCTTTTATTTGCATGTTAGATTACTTTCTACATATGATGTTGTATATATTAGGAGTGACATTCCTACTATATAATACCGATGATCTCTTTGGTGATTTGGAATGTTACGCATGGAGGGATGGCTAAGATCCACGATGGTCTAATGATGCTATTGACAGTTGGGAGGAACCGTGCACTTAGTTTATTATGTTTGATCTTTATGATGGATGTATATGTTTTTGTATCATGTGATTATCTCTACCTTGATGTATCATGGATTATAATAGGATGATGTACCTTATTCTATGTATGTATATTTTTTGAGGTTGTCATAACCTATGACAGGAACACTGGATGATTGAGTATTTGAAATGTAATATATAAACATTGGACTTATCATTATTATTTCATGTGGATGTTGTACTAGATGGATTCATGTATGCAATTCAACGTTAAGGGATCTTAAAGAATGTAATCGGTTATGTATGTTATGATGGACAATTCTATTGCTTCTGTTATTGTGCATGAGTTATACATATGGTATTTATTTTCAAAAAAAAAAATGCTACTAAACTTAGTGAAATTCTAGGTTAATTCTTTGGAACCCTTGGCGGGGCATTACATTTGGTATTAGAGCCCACGTTTCTACATTCGGAGCTCTGGGTATTTTGGAACAACTAGAAATTTGAACTATTAAGTGTAACTTTCCAAACTTGATCTAGGTGAATTGAAATAGGACTCAAACTGTTACTTGAATATTTTTCATACTTCGACACTTAGTTTCAAAACTGGAAATTTTACTTAAACCTAAACATAGAACTGAACTTAGTACCTTGTACTATTGTAGGATGGTATCTGGGACTAGGTCTTTTGTTAGAGGCCGTGGTAGAGCCCATGGTCATGGCAGAGCTATCAGTGTCCATGAGTCTGCCCATGAGGGATCGGTTGATATAGAGAGCAGGGAAGAGCACTCTAGTAGGCAACACGAAGAGAGCCATAGAGAGGACCAAGCTGAGTTTGAAGAGGTTGGTTTGAGGCAAATGATGCAACCTATTCTAGAATGTCTACCTCCTATTCAAGAATAACCTAAAGTGCATCAGACAGAATAAGAGCATAGACCCAGATCTAGAAGTCCTCGGAAGGAACGTCAGAGGTCCATTCTGTCCACTCAGATGAAGGATCTTTCAAGATCCAAGGTTAAGCCTTTCAATGGGCAAGGTTTTGGTTATGTGGTCGAGTAGTGGCTTATTTCCCTCGACAGGATTTTTGCCATGCATGAGTTCGACAACAATGTTAAGGCAAGATTTGCAATCACTAATTTAGAAAATTTTGGGGCCACTTGGTGGACAATTTAGGAGAAGAAGTTGGGAATTGATATGAGCAGTGTTACATGGGAGTTATTCCTAGAAAGTTTCCGTGAACGATTCCTACCAGAGGAATGGAAACAAAAAAGGGCTGATGAATTTCATAATCTTAGACAGTGCACTTTGTTAGTGACCAAGTATGAGCGTAATTTTTATGAGCTTATGCCTTTTTTAGGGTTTAGTGAAAATTCTGCTCAGTTGACACAACATTTTATTAGGGATTTGAATTACTGTATTATTGGGGGAGTTAAGGTATTTGAACCAAAAACCCTCAAGGATGCGTTGCATCAAGCTATCCTTGTTGAGCAAAGTGTCAACCTTGGTCAAGGTGGTTTTGTAGGAGCGCCAGCGGCATCAGGATCTAAAAGCAACTACAATTTAGGTGGTAACAAGAAGTTTTCTTTCTCTAAGGGGAAATAGTATCAGCAGTAGTCTCAACAGAAGGGATCGAATTCTCAAACTCAAGGCGGTGGCAAAGGTGCTAACACCAAGAACAACCGCAATGCTCAACGCAATAAACAGAATTAGTCTAATCAGCCAACTCAGAGTAGCCAATCTTTTGTGAGCAGGAACAGTCGCCAGCAATCAAATGTACCACCTATGGGAAGAGGTTCTGGCAGAAATACGGAATGCTTTTCATGTGGTTAGATTGGATATTATGCAGCTCATTGTCCTCAGCAAGCACCTCAATTTTTAGGACCTAGAGCTACCATTTCAGAGCCTACAGTTGGTGATGTAGGTAGAGCTCATAGAGTTTTTGCAGCAGTTGATCAGCGTCAGGCAGATCATCAGGGAACAATGGTTGAGACCATAGGTGCTATTAGAGGTATATCTCTTTCAGTATTGTTTGATTTAGGAGCTATAGATTCATTTATTTCACCATCTATAGTTTCTAAGTGTAAGCTAGATGCGGTGAAGCAAGATCGTGGTTGGCAAGTGGAACTAGCCTCAAGCATTAAGATCTCCACGGATTCTGTAGTTCATAAGTATGGGCTTAGCTTAGGAAGCTTTGATACTGCAATGGATCTTTGAATCATACCCCTTGGTTCCTATGATGTGGTTTTAGGCATGGACTGGCTTGGATCTCATAAAGCCAGTATAGATTGCAGGAAGAAGATTATTATGTGCCAAGATGACCAAGGGAATGATGTGCAGATAGTTGGGATACCAAGGCCTATATCTCTGCGGATGATTTTTGCTATGCAATTGAAGCAAAGTTTTTGGAAGGGATGTCAGATATTTGCTGTTATGGTAAATGATCTTGATGAAGAAGATCCCATGAGGGAGACTTTAGATCACCTGATTTTGCAGGAGTATGCAGATGTTTTTCCAAGTGAGATTTCAGGTATGCCTCCAAAGAGGGACATTAACTTTAGTATTGATCTGATACCTGGAGCGAAGCCTATCTCTAAAGCTCCTTATCGCATGACGACAAAGGAATTGGGTGAGCTACATCTTCAGCTAGAGGAACTTCTGGCTAAAGGGAGCATTCGACCTAATGTATCACCATGGGGAGCTCCAGTGCTCTTTGTGAAGAAGAAAGATGATTCTTTGCGCCTTTGTATTGACTATAGACAGTTGATTAAGGTGACTATTAAGAACAGGTATCCTTTACCTAAGATTGATGACTTATTTGATCAGATCAAGGGAGCTACAGTATTCTCCAAGATTGATCTTAAGTCAGGGTATCACCAGCTTCGCATTAAGGAAGAAAATATTCACAAGACTGCTTTTTGAACTCGTTATGGGCATTATGAGTTCACAGTGGTACCTTTTGGATTGACTAATGCTCCATCAATTTTTTTGAGTTTGATGAATGGTGTGTTCTGATCTTATCTGGATAGGTTTGTACTCATGTTTCTTGATGACATATTGATATATATTCTAAGACTCAGAAGAAGCATGAGGAACACTTGTGGTTGGTTTTGTAGTGTTTAAGGGACAATCAACTTTATGCCAACGCAGCTAAGTGTGAATTCTTCAAAATGGAGATTCGGTATTTAGGGCATGTTATTTCAGGTGATGGTATTTCAATGGATCTTGCAAATATTCAAGTGATAATAGATTGGCCAACACCGACTAATGTGTCAGAGATTTGTAGTTTCATGGGGTTAGTTGGTTATTATCATAGATTTGTCCAGAATTTCTCTCGGATAGCACATCCTATCACTTCTCTTCAAAGGAAAGGAAAGAAGTTTGTATGGATAGAGAAATGTGAGAAAGCTTTCCAGAAGCTCAAGGAGCTTTTGACCAGTGCACTGATTCTAGCTGTACCTGATCCAGAAGGTGATTTCATGGTATGTATAGATACTTCTCTTGAAGGGATTGGGGCAGTGTTGATGCAGAATGGACGGGTGATTGCATATGAATCACCCAAGCTCAAGGATCATGAGTTAAATTTTCCTACACATGATCTTGAGTTAGCGGCAGTAGTTCATGCTTTGACAAGGTGGAGACATTTCTTGTTGGGGCACAGATTTGAGCTACACAGCGATCATCGTAGTCTTCAGTACATTTTTACTCAGCCTAATTTGAATGCTCTCCAGAGGCGATGGATGGAGTTTCTATGCGAATATAATTTTGAGGTTAAGTACATTCAGGGTAAGGAGAATGTGGTGGCGGATGCTTTGAGTCACAGGAGACATGTGTTATCATCGATGACTCTTAGTGTGGATTTGAGGATTCAGATTCTTTAGGCACTTCCTACAGATTCATGGTATCAGGAAGTGTGTAGAGAGATTGATTCAAGAAGATCTTTAGAAGGTAAATTTGTAGGTTACGTTTGAGAATCAGATGGTCTTTTAAGACATTTGGGGAGAATTTATGTGCCATTTTTGAATGAGCTTCACACCTTGATTCTGGCAGAATCCCATCATACACCTTACTCAACACATCTAGGTGTCAAGAAGATGCATGTTGATTTGCGACGTTTATTCTTTTGGTCTGGGATGAAGCGAGATATTGCTAATTTTGTGGCTAGGTGCCTTGAGTGTCAGAGAGTTAAGGTAGAACATCAGCACCTGGCTAGACTTTTGCAGCCTAATCTTATTCCTTCTTGGAAGTGGGATATCATCTCCATGGATTTCATAGAAGGATTATCTATGACATTTTGATGTCATGATACTATCATGGTCATCGTTGATCGATTGACTAAGGTGGTGCATTTTTCACCGATTAGGTCTTCCTATACAACAACTTTTGTAGCTAATGTCTTTATGCATGATATTGTGAGATTACATGGTATTCCTAGAAAGATCATTTCTGATAGGGATCATGTATTCACATCCGCATTCTGGACATCGCTGTAGCATGAGCTTGGAGCGCAGTTAAACTTCAGTTCGACATATCATCCAGAGATTGATGGTTAGATAGAGAGGGTGAATCAGGTTTTGGAGGATATGTTACAGATAGATAGACACATTGGGAGGATTACCTCTACTTAGTGGAGTTTTCTTACAACAATGGATATCATAGTTCTATTGGTATGGCACCATTTTAGGCATTATATGGGCATCCTTGTCGTACACCATTGAGTTGGGATAGTCTTGAGAATCGCATCCTGTTGGGACCTAAGATGCTTCGTGATATGGAGCAACAAGTAGTGCGTATCCATGAGCATTTGACTATGGCATGGGATAGGCAAAAGACGTATGCCGATGCTCATAGGATTGATAAGCAGTTTGTTGTGGGTGATAAGGTTTTCTTGAGAGTGCGACCGTGAAAGAGTCTGATCCGATATGGAAAGGGTTCTAAGCTAGCACCTCGCTTTGTGGGATTGTTCAAGATTTTGGAGAGGATTGGCTCAGTTGCTTAACACCTTGCTCTACCGCCCATCCTAGCTCGCATTCATGATGTTTTCCATATTTCAGTGCTTCGGCAGTATATTCCTGATATTGTACATGTTCTTGATTGGAATGCATTGCAGGTAGAGGACGGGTAGCTAGCTTTGGAGCCAGTTCGTATTCTGGAGCAGCGAAGGTTGACCCTTAGGGGTCGAACCATCGAGAAGGTAAGGGTCCAATGGGACACTACTAATGATTCTTCAACTACTTGGGAGGATGCAGCTAGATTGAGGGAGTTATATCCCTACTTGTTTGTAGGCTTCTAGGAGTAAGCCTAACCGAAGGGGGGGTGGATGTAGTGCCTACCCTCATTCACATCTTTTTTGGACATTGTTAATATTAATAGACTATGATAGACTAGTTTTATGTTGATAGATTAATGATATATTTTTGACATTATCAGACATTATGTTACGGATTCAGTGGTTATAAGATGAGATCATTTAGACTTTACATTTCATGCATACATGATGATCATTATATTATTTTCAGTTATTATTGATGATTAGATGGATGGTTTATTATCTTATGTGTTTTATTATGGATACTTACTATGTACTTGCATGTGTATGGAGTGCGTGTTTTCTTATTGTATGGCATTTTTGATGTAGTTAAGGAAGGGAGTCGTAGTCACCTTCTTAGTCGGGATCTACACGATGTACCACTTCCTACCATTGTCTATTTAGCTTAGCATTATATATATTATATGTACATGCATGGTTTTTCTACAGGTTATAGGTACTGGGTATCAACTTTCCTGAATTCCCAGGATGAGCGTACCCTATTATACTATCTCAATGATAAGAGAAGGGAGATAAATTCTCAAGTCCAAATCTCAAACCCTTAAACCAATTGTCCTAGTGAGGTAGGACAAGTATTTGGATATTTTACCCACCGAATGTGTCAGATGACATAATTCATAATTTTTAACCCTTTAGACTGATTTTGAGTGATTTGCTCTATGATGGGTTTTCATATTCTATCTTGGAGGTCTATGGTGAATTGTCTATTAATTAAGTCTTAATAAATAGATTTAATTAATAAATTAATGATTTGAGGAAATTAATATAAAATATCATGTTATTTGATATTTTGATTATAATTAATTAAATGTGAATTATTGAGGAAAAATGAATTAAATAAAAGAAAATTAGAAATTAAAATTAATAATAATTATAAAATAATAATAAAGTAACAAATAAATAATAATAATAAAAGTTATAAAGTTAAAATGAAAGTTATAAATATTTAAATAGAAATTATATAAAAAGTAAATTGGAGTTATAAGCTTGCATGGAAATTAACGCACTTCTCTATTTCTCATGTCTCAACAACATGGGGGTTAGTACATCAATTAAGCACATGGTGTCTACAACCCTATGGCTCATCTTGAAGGTTGGAAAAGACCCATGCTTAGTTGGTGACACCTTCCAACTGTTTCTAGAAGCATTCTAGATGTTTCCTGAAAGCTCTTTATATTCAGGCATTCATAGAAGCTTAGACACAGCATTGGGAGAGCAATTGGAGCATTTGAGGACTCAAAAATTCTAAAGAAAGGAGGAGCTTTCTCTGTGGATTTTCTGAGGAAGAGCGATTTAGAATCAAAATTCGGGTAGATTCTTGTGATTTTAATTATGCTATTTTCGTATCTCACATTCCCTGTCTTTTTCGTGTCTTTCATATGTCTTCTGAGAAGTTTCATATTTATATGCATTCTCAATATGAGTAGATTAATTTTATTGGAGAATTTTATATGCATTCATAATTGTAGATATAATCTTTGTCAAAAAAAAAAAAACATACATGGTTATATATTCAGATCTGCATACATATACATACATATATATATATGTATGTATATATATATATATGTATGTATATATATATATATACATACATATATATATATACATACATATATATACATACATACATATATATATATATATATGTATGTATATGTATCTATATATATGTATGTATATATATATATGTATATATATATATATATATGTGTATGTATATATATATATATACACATACATATATATATATACATACATATATATATATATACATAGGTATATATATATATATATATATATACTGATATATATATATATATATATATATATATATATATAATGCACCGAATTGAGTGATTGATAAATCGCAGTGAGAAATTTAATAAATCGCATCATGACTCATATCGCATGAAACAAGTGTATATTATAATTCCATGGGCACGATTCGTTCCTCGCGCCTGCGGAAGGCAAAGACCTGTCGTCACACATCTGCGGCGACAGGGGTACTACGTACCCGCTGTCGGTGCAGTGCCTGCGATCACAAGTACTGCATACCGTAGCAAGAGTTTGGGGGGGGTTAATTGATGTTAATGTTATGCAAAAAAAATGTTATGTTAAAACGTTTGTAAACAAGAGATTCACATTGCTATATAATATGGTGTCAATCGAAATTGTTAAATCAATTTTATGAAAACGTATTAATATATTTACATATATATATATATATATATGTAATATGTAAATAAGTTATTTATAAATTTAACTTATTATTATTTGATCAATGATTCATATTGAAAATTTATTTTCATAAAGGTGACTCTTTAATAACTTTCAACTATTTAATAATTTAATTGTTTTAAATTATTAAATACGGAATTTATAGTTTGGTGGGGGATGTATCAAACAAATATTATAAATTAGAAAATGGATTTTTTTTAGTTCTGTTAAGGAAAACTTATATCCAAAAAATAATATGAGTGTTTCTCCATTCATTCTTCAAACTTGGGAACTTAAACTAAGATCTCTACAATTCAAGTTGTAAAACCAAAACATGTGTTTACATTGTGTATTCTTTATGCTATTGTTTTGGGTTTTGGGTTGACTAGTGTAGACCAGTATAGGACGTCTACCAGAGGCTTGGGGATTATGTGATTGTGGTGACATGATGATATTTTAATCTCGATCTTTATAAACCCAACCATGGTTATGTGATGGAATGCTCTATGTATTGGTTGTGATTACTGATTGTTATAGTTGAGATTCTTATGTATGAGACACTTGACTTAACCATTATTTTGGTCATCGACCAGTTATCCTTGGTTATTTTCTAGTCGCCATGATGGGATTGAAATGTGGATTTATTCTTGCTGATGTCATGATGTGACATGTTTGACTCAACCATTTTTTGAGTCTTCGATTAGTATGATTGAGATATATATTTTGGTTATTGAGAACCATTGGATATTTGATTATCAGTGATACTTCAGTTGCCAATAGAGAACTGTTGTGTTCATGATTTTCTATGGATGTTAGCTCATGGAGATTTGATGCCTTTATGCACATTTGATAATTTTATGGTTTATCTTTTGTGATTTTGAGATTTATGAGTCCATGAGCATTACGGTAGGATATCTACATGTAGTGATAGGAAGTGGCTTGCAATGGGGGTTGGTGCCCTAAGAGGCTGCCAGGGTAACTCATTGTAAGTTGGATTAATAAGTGATAACATTCACACCTAATACTAACTTAATGAACCTAAAAAGATAAGTGTTTTATTCTCGCCCATGCCTTGAGTGCTTGTATAGGCTAGGATGGGAGTAGTGAGATGCATGGTTGCGACCTTGCATTCCGTAGTATGCCTCGTCAGTATGAGAGGATACTAATGGCCGCATGAAATCAGTATGGACCTGTGAAGTTTAGCTATCTGCCAGGGTAACTTGTACGTGATAATTGCGATGACACTTTCTCACTTGCATAGTAGGTTCCTACATGTCATTGTGTGCCTCTGGGATTAGATGTTAGATTTTGTGTTTGGAACCTTGAGTTAGTATACTTTTAGGATTCCTGGACTTATAGAAATATGTGTTATGTGATTTTGATAGCTTGTTTGGGACTTGAGATTATCTCCTTAGCACGGTGGGAGTGGACCACTTAGGTACCACGTGGTCAGGCGGTAGTGTATTTTCCACTCTTATCATTTTGAGATTCATTGAGACATTGTGGCTAATGCGTCCTTCATGATGGTGGATATGTATCCTTTTTCATTGATAATTAGCATATGTTAGATGATATTATCTTATGCTTTTATTTGCATGTTAGATTACTTTCTACATATGATGTTGTATATATTAAGAGTGACATTCCTACTATGTAATATCGATGATCTCTTCGATGATTTTGAATGT
Organism: Cupressus sempervirens; assembly: GCA_028749045.1. Classification (NCBI taxonomy): domain Eukaryota; kingdom Viridiplantae; phylum Streptophyta; class Pinopsida; order Cupressales; family Cupressaceae; genus Cupressus; species Cupressus sempervirens. The sequence continues at coordinate 665,616,081 of CM053793.1, read as the reverse complement.
TATGCACGGAGGGATGGCTAGGATCCATGATGGTCTAATGATGTTATTGACGGTTGGGAGGAACCGTGCACTTAGTTTATTATGTTTGATCTTTATGATGGATGTATATGTTTTTGTATCATGTGATTATCTCTACTTTGATGTATCATGGATTAGAATAGGATGATGTACCTTATTCTATGTATGTATATTTTTTGAGGCTGTCGTTCCCTGTGACATGAACAGTGGATGATTGAGTATTTGAAATGTAATGTATAAACATTGGACTTATCATTATTATTTCATGTGGATGTTGTACTAGATGGATTCATGTATGTAATTCAACATTAAGGGATCTTAAAGAATGTAATCTATTATGTATGTTATGATGGACAATGCTATTGCTTCCATTATTGTGCATGAGTTATATATATGGTATTTATTTTCAAAAAAAAAAAATGCTACTAAACTTAGTGAAATTCTAGGTTAATTCTTTGGAACCCTTGGCGGGGCATTACATCTCTTCAGTTCAAAAAGGGAAATTTTCAGTTCACTATTGATCAAAAATGAGTTAAATCAGTTCACTTCTTTTTCTACTCAAATTGAATCAATTAACTCCTTATTTTACTCAAATTAAATCTGTTAACTCCTTTTAATTTGGAAATCTCCCTTTATGACTGAACTTCACTTTTAATCTTGACCATTGATTGAAATCGATCTCAACCGTTGATGAATTCTAGGAAAGTCTATTTAAGAGACCCTCATCTCTTGATTTTGAAAGGTTGAATGAGAATTTTCATCAAATTTTTGCTAGAATACATACTCAGATTTTCTCATACTCACATACGCAAAGATCAACTTTGACCAAAAGTTGACTAGATTTAACCACGGTGGGCTTGAGTTGACTAGTTTTGAATAGGATTTTGAAATAGTTAAACGAAATTATTTAATTAAATGGAGTACTTATTTCTAATTAATTAATTAAAGTTATTTAATTAAATGAGAAGCCATTCCTGACTAATTAAACGAAGTTATTTAATTAAATAAGAAAAGTGTCTCTAATTAATTGAAGATTATTTAATTAAATAGAAAAAGTAATTATGAGACCATATCTCATTTTATTAAATTAAATATCTCAACAAAATCTCTCTTCAGTTCAAAAAGAGAAATTTCTAGTTCACTATTGATAAAAAATGAGTTAAATCAATTAACTCCTTTGTCTACTCAAATTGAATCAGTTAACTCCTTATTTTACTCAAATTAAATCTGTTAACTCACTTTAATTTGAAAATCTCCCTTTATGACTGAACTTCACATTTAATCCGAACCGTTGATTGAAATCGATCTCAACCGTTGATGAATTTCAGGAAAGCCTATTTAAGAGACCCTCATCTCTTCATTTTGAACAATTGAATGAGAATTCGCATCGAATTGTTGCTGAAATTCATACTCACATTTACTCATATTCACATACACAAAGATCAAGTTTGACCAAAAGTTGACCACATTTAACCATGGTTGACTTGTGTTGACTAGTTTTGAAAAGAATTTTTAAATAATTAAACAAAATTATTTAATTAAATGGAGTACTTACTTCTAATTAATTAAACCAAGTTATTTAATTAAATGAGAAGCCATTCCTAATTAAATAAATGAAGTTATTTAATTAAATAAGAAAAGTTCCTCTAATTAGTTAAAGATTATTTGATTAAATAGCAAAAGTAATTATAAAAGCATATGTCATTTTATTAAATTAAATATTTCAACAAAATCTCTCTTCAATTCAAAAAGGGAAATTTTCAGTTCACTATTGATCACAAATGAATTAAATCAGTTAACTCCTTTTTTTACTCAAATTGAATTAGTTAACTCCTTATTTTACTTAAATTAACTCTGTTAAGTCCCTTTAATTTTAAAATCTCGCTTTATGACTGAACTTCACTTTCAATCCTGACCGTTGATTGAAATCGATCTCAATTGTTGATGAATTCCAGGAAAGTCTATTTAAGAGACCCTCATCTCTTCATTTTGAAAGGTTGAATTAGAATTTGCATCGAATTGTTGCTGGAATTCATACTCACGTTTGCTCATATTCACATACGCAAAGATCAAGTTTGACCAAAAGTTGACCAAATTTAACTATGGTTGACTTGAGTTGACTAGTTTCGAAAAGAATTTTGAAATAATTAAACAAATTTATTTAATTAAATGGAGTATTTACTTCTAATTAATTAAAAAAAGTTATTTAATTAAATGAAAAGCCATTCCTAATTAATTAAATGAAGTTATTTAATTAAATAAGAAAAGTGCCTCTAATTAATTAAAGATTATTTAATTAAATAGAAAATGTAATTATGAGAGCAAATCTCATTTTATTAAATTAAATATCTCAACAAAATCTCTCTTCAGTTCAAAAAGGGAAATTTTCAGTTCACTATTGATAAAAAGTGAGTTAAATTAGTTAAATCTTTTTTCTACTCAAATTGAATCAGTTAACTTCTTATTTTACTCAAATTAAATCTGTTAACTCCCTTTAATTTGGAAATCTCCCTTTATGACTGATCTTCACCTTTAATCCTGACCGTTGATTGAAATCGATCTCAACCGTTGATGAATTTCAGGAAAGTCTATTTAAGAGACCCTCATCTCTTCATTTTGAACGATTGAATGAGAATTCGCATCGAATTGTTGCTGAAATTCATACTCACATTTGCTCATATTCACATACACAAAGATCAAGTTTGACCAAAAGTTGACCACATTTAACCACGGTTGACTTGAGTTGACTAGTTTCGAAAAAAATTTTTAAATAATTAAACGAAATTATTTAATTAAATGGAGTACATACTTCTAATTAATTAAACCAAGTTATTTAATTAAATGAGAAGCCATTCCTAATTAATTAAATCAAGTTATTTAATTAAATAAGAAAAGTGCCTCTAAATAATTAAAGATTATTTAATTAAAGAGAAAAAGTAATTATGAGAGCATATCTCATTTTATTAAATTAAATATTTGAACAAAATCTCTCTTCATTTCAAAAAGGGAAATTTCCAATTCACTATTGATCAAAAATGAGTTAAATCAGTTGACTCCTTTTTCTACTCAAATTGAATCAGTTAACTCTTTATTTTACTCGAATTGGATCTGTTAACTCCCTTTAATTTGGAAATCTCCCTTTATGACTGAACTTCACCTTTAATACTGACTGTTGATTGACATCGATCTCAACCGTTGATGAATTCTATGAAATTCTATTTAGGAGACCTTCATCTCTTCATTTTGAAATGTTGAATGAGAATTTGCATCGAATTGTTGCTCGAATTCATACTCACATTTGCTCATATTCACATACGCAAATATCAAGTTTGACCAAAAGTTGACCAGATTTAACCACGGTTGACTAGAGTTGACTAGTTTCGAAAAGAATTTTAAAATAATTAAACAAAATTATTTAAATAAATGGAGTACTTACTTCTAATTAATTAAACAAAGTTATTTAATTAAATGACAAGCCATTCTTAATTAATTAAATGAAGTTATTTAATTAAATAAGAAAAGTGCCTCTAATTAATTAAAGATTATTTAATTAAATAGAAAAATTAATTATGAGAGCATATCTCATTTTATTAAATTAAATATCTCAACAAAATCTCTCTTCAGTTCAAAAAGGGAAATTTTTAGTTCACTATTGATCAAAAATGAGTTAAATCAGTTGACTCCTTTTTCTACTCAAATTGAATCAGTTAACTCTTTATTTTACTCAAATTAAATCTGTTAACTCCCTTTAATTTGGAAATCTCCCTTTATGACTGAACTTCATCTTTAATCCTGACCGTTGATTGAAATCGATCTCAACCGTTGATGAATTCCAAAAAAGTCTATTTAAGGGACCGTTATTTCTTCAGTTTGAAAGGTTGAATGAGAATTTGCATCGAATTGTTGTTGGAATTCATACTCACATTTGCTCATATTCACATATGCAAAGATCAAGTCTGACCAAAAGCTGACCAGATTTAACCACGGTTGACTTGAGTTGACTAGTTTCGAAAAGAATTTTGAAATAATTAAACGAAATTATTTAATTAAATGGATTACTTACTTATAATTAATTAAATAAAGTTATTTAATTGAATGAGAAGCCATTGCTAATTAATTAAATGAAGTTATTTAATTAAAATAAGAAAAGTGTCTCTAATTAATTAAAGATTATTTAATTAAATAGAAAAAGTAATTATGAGAGCATATCTCATTTTATGATCAACTTTTGATGAAACTTTTGGTGAAACTTGATCTTTGCGTATGTGAATAAGAGCAAATGTGAGTATGAATTCCAGCAACAACTCGATTCAAATTCTCATTCATCCTTTCAAAATGAAGATATGAGGGTCTCTTAAAAAGACTTTTATGGAATTCATCAACGGTTGAGATCAATTTTAATCAACGGTCAGGATTAAAGATGAAGTTCAGTCATAAAGGGAGATTTCCAAATTAAAGGGAGTTAACAGATTTAATTTGAGTAAAATAAAGAGTTAACTGATTCAATTTGAGTAGAAAAAGGAGTCAACTGATTTAACTCATTTTTGATCAATAGTGAACTAAAAATTTCCCTTTTTGAACTGAAGAGAGATTTTGTTGAGATATTTAATTTAATAAAATGAGATATGCTCTCATAATTAATTTTTCTATTTAATTAAATAATCTTTAATTAATTAGAGGCACTTTTCTTATTTAATTAAATAACTTCATTTAATTAATTAAGAATGGCTTGTCATTTAATTAAATAACTTTGTTTAATTAATTAGAAGTAAGTACTCCATTTATTTAAATAATTTTGTTTAATTATTTTAAAATTCTTTTCGAAACTAGTCAACTCTAGTCAACCGTGGTTAAATCTGGTCAACTTTTGGTCAAACTTGATATTTGCGTATGTGAATATGAGCAAATGTGAGTATGAATTCGAGCAACAATTCGATGCAAATTCTCATTCAACATTTCAAAATGAAGAGATGAAGGTCTCCTAAATAGAATTTCATAGAATTCATCAACGGTTGAGATCGATGTCAATCAACAGTCAGTATTAAAGGTGAAGTTCAGTCATAAAGGGAGATTTCCAAATTAAAGGGAGTTAACAGATCCAATTCGAGTAAAATAAAGAGTTAACTGATTCAATTTGAGTAGAAAAAGGAGTCAACTGATTTAACTCATTTTTGATCAATAGTGAATTGGAAATTTCCCTTTTTGAAATGAAGAGAGATTTTGTTCAAATATTTAATTTAATAAAATGAGATATGCTCTCATTATTACTTTTTCTCTTTAATTAAATAATCTTTAATTAATTAGAGGCACTTTTCTTATTTAATTAAATAACTTGATTTAATTAATTAGGAATGGCTTCTCATTTAATTAAATAACTTGGTTTAATTAATTAGAAGTATGTACTCCATTTAATTAAATAATTTCGTTTAATTATTTAAAATTTTTTTTCGAAACTAGTCAACTCAAGTCAACCGTGGTTAAATGTGGTCAACTCAAGTAATTATGATCAACTTTTGGTGAAACTTGATCTTTGCGTATGTGAATAAGAGCAAATGTGAGTATGAATTCCAGCAACAACTCGATTCAAATTCTCATTCATCCTTTCAAAATGAAGATATGAGGGTCTCTTAAAAAGACTTTTATGGAATTCATCAACGGTTGAGATCAATTTTAATCAACGGTCAGGATTAAAGATGAAGTTCAGTCATAAAGGGAGATTTCCAAATTAAAGAGAGTTAACTGATTTAATTTGAGTAAAATAAGGAGTTAACTGATTCAATTTGAGTAGAAAAAGGAGTTAACTGATTTAACTCATTTTTGATCAATAGTGAACTGAAAATATCCCTTTTTGAATTGAAGAGAGATTTTGTTGAGATATTTAATTTAATAAAATGAGATATGCTCTCATAATTACTTTTTCTATTTAATTAAGTAATCCTTTATTATTTAGAGACACTTTTCTTATCTAATTAAATAACTTCATTTAATTAATTAGGAATGGCTTCTCATTTAATTAAATAACTTTGTTTAATTAATTAGAAGTAAGTACTCCATTTAATTAAATAATTTCATTTAATTATTTCAAAATTCTTTTCTAAACTAGTCAACTCAAGTCAACCGTGGTTAAATTTGATCAACTTTTGGTCAAACTTGATCTTTGCATATGTGAATATGAACAAATGTGAGTATGAATTCCAGCAACAATTTGATGCAAATTCTTTTTCAACCTTTCAAAATGAAGAGATGAGGGTCTCTTCAATAGACTTTTCAAAAATTCATCAACGGTTGAGATCGATTTCAATCAACGGTCAGAATTAAAGGTGAAGTTCAGTCAGAAAGGGAGATTTCCAAATTAAAGGGAGTTAACAGATCTAATTTGAGTAAAATAAGGAGTTAACTGATTCAATTTCAGTAGAAAAAGGAGTTAACTGATTTAACTCATTTTTGATCAATAGTGAACTAGAAATTTCCCTTTTTGAACTGAAGAGAGATTTTGTTGAGATATTTAATTTAATAAAATGAGATAAGCTCTCATAATTACTTTTTCTATTTAATTAAATAATCTTTAATTAATTAGAAACAGTTTTCTTATTTAATTAAATAACTTCAATTAATTAATTAGGAATGGCTTCTCATTTAATTAAATAACTTTTTTTAATTAATTAGAAGTACTCCATTTAATTAAATAATTTCGTTTAATTATTTCAAAATTCTTTTCATAATTAGTCAACACAAGTCAACCATGGTTAAATCTGGTCAACTTTTGGTCAAACTTGATCTTTGCGTATGTGAATATGAGCAAATGTGAGTATGAATTCCAGCAAAAATTGGATGCAAATTCTCATTGAACCTTTCAAAATAAAAAGATCAGGGTCTCTTAAATAGACTTTCGTGGAATTCATCAACGGTTGAGATCCATTTCAGTCAACGGTCAGGATTAATTGTGAAGTTCAGTCATAAAGCGTGATTTTCGAATTAAATAGAGTTAACGGATTAAATTTGAGTAAAATAAGGAGTTAACTAATTCAATTTGAGTAGAAAAAGGGGTTAACTGATTTAACTCATTTTTGATCAATATTGAACTAAAAATTTTCCTTTTTGAACTAAAGAGAGATTTTGTTGAGATATTTAAGTTAATAAAATGAGATATGCTCTCATAATTACTTTTTCTATTTAATTAAATAATCTTTAATTAATTAAAGACACTTTTCTTATTTAATTAAATAACTTCATTTAATTAATTAAGAATAGCTTCTCATTTAATTAAATAACTTTGTTTAATTAATTAGAAGTAAGTACCTCATTTAATTAAATAATTTCGTTTAATTATTTCAAAATTCTTTTCGAAACTAGTCAACTCAAGTCAATCGTGGTTAAATCTGGTCAACTTTTTGTCAAACTTGATCTTTGCCTATGTGAATATGAGCAAATGTGAGTTTGAATTACAGCAACAATTCAATGCAAATTCTCATTCAACCTTTGAAAATGAAGAGATGAGGTTCTCTTAAACAGACTTTTCTGGAATTCATTAATGGTTGAGATCGATTTCAATCAGCGGTCAGGATTAAAGGTGAAGTTCAGTCATAAAGGGAGATTTCCAAATTAAAGGGAGTTAACAGATTTAATTTGAGTAAAATAAGGAGTTAACTGATTCCATTCGAGTAGAGAAAGGAGTTAATTGATTTAACTCATATTTGATCAATAGTGAACTGGAAATTTCTCTTTTTGAACTGAAGAGAGATTTTGTTGAGATATTTAATTTAATAAAATGAGATATGTTCTCATAATTACTTTTTCTATTTAATTAAATAATCTTTAATTAATTAGAGACATTTTTCTTATTTAATGAAATAACTTCATTTAATTAATTAGGAATGGCTTCTCATTTAATTAAATAACTTTGTTTAATTAATGGGAAGTAAGTACTCCATTTAATTAAATAATTTTGTTTAATTATATCAAAATTCTTTTCGAAACTAGTCAACTCAAGTCAACCGTGGTTAAATCTGGTTAACTTTTGGTCAAACTTGATATTTGCGTATGTGAATATGAGCAAATGTGAGTGTGAATTCCAGCAACAATTCGATGCAAATTCTTATTCAATCTTTCAAAATGAACAGATGAGGGTCTCTTAAATAGACTTTCCTATAATTCATCAATGGTTGAGCTCGATATCAACCAGCGGTCAAGATTAAAGGTGAAGTTCAGTCATAAAAGGAGATTTCCAAATTAAAGGGAGTTAACAAATTTAATTTGAGTAAAATAAGTAGTTAACTGATTCAATTTGAGTAGAAAAAGCAGTTAACTGATTTAACTCATTTTTGATCAATAGTGAACTGGAAATTTCCCTTTTTGAACTGAAAAGAGATTTTGTCGAGATATTTAATTTAATAAAATGAGATATGCTGTCATAATTACTTTTTCTATTTAATTAAATAATCTTTAATTAATTAGAGACACTTTTTTTATTTAATTAAATAACTTCATTTAATTAATTAGGAATGGCTTCGCATTTAATTAAATAACTTTGTTTAATTAATTAGAAGTAAGTACTCCATTTAATTAAATAATTTCGTTTAATTATTTCAAAATTGTTTTCGAAACTAGTCAACTCAATTCAACCGTGGTTAAATCTGGTGAACTTTTGATCAAACTTGATCTTTGCGTATGTGAATATGAGAAAATGTGAGTATGAATTCCAGCAGCAATTCGATGCAAATTCTCATTCAACCTTTCAAAATGAAGAGATGAGTGTCTCTTAAATAGACTTTACTAAAATTCATCAACGGTTGAGATCGATTTCAATCAACGGTCAGGATTAAAGGTGAAGTTCAGTCATAAAGGGAGATCTCCAAATTAAAGAGTGTTAACAAATTTAATTTGAGTAAAATAAGGAGTTAACTGATTCAATTTGAGTAGAAAAGGAATTAACTGATTTAACTCATTTTTGATCATTAGTAAACTGAAAATTTCCCTTTTTGAACTGAAGAGAGATTTTGTTGATATATTTAATTTAATAAAATGAGATATGCTCTCATAATTACTTTTTGTATTTAATTAAATAATCTTTAATTAATTGGAGACACTTTTCTTATTTAATTAAATAACTTGATTTAATTAATTAGGAATGGCTTCTCATTTAATTAAATAACTTTGTTTAATTAATTAGAAGTAAGTACTCCATTTAATTAAATAATTTTGTTTAATTATTTTAAAATTCTTTTCGAAACTAGTCAACTCAAATCAACCGTGATTAAATCTGGTCAACTTTTGGTCAAACTTGATCTTTGCATATGTGAATATGAGCAAATGTGGGTATGAATTCCAACAACAATTCAGTGCAAATTTCCATTCAAGCTTTCAAAATGAAGAGATGAGGGTCTCTTAAATAGACTTTCCTGGAATTCATCAACGGTTGAGATCGATTTCAATCAACGGTCAGGATTAAAGGTGAAGTTCAGTCATAGAGGGAGATTTCCAAATTAAACTGAGTTAACAGATTTAATTTGAGTAAAATAAGGTGTTAACTGATTCAATTTGAGTAGGAAAAGGAGTTAACTGATTTAACTCATTTTTGATCAATAGTGAACTGAAAAATTTCCCTTTTTGAACTGAAGAGAGATTTTGTTGAGATACTTAATTTAATAAAATGAGATATGCTCTCATAATTACTTTTTCTATTTAATTAAACAATCTTTAATTAATTAGAGACACTTTTCTTTTTTAATTAAATAACTTCATTTAATTAATTAGGAATGGCTTCTCATTTAATTAAATAACTTGTTTAATTAATTAGAAGTAAGTACTCCATTTATTTAAATAATTTCATTTAATTATTTAAAATTTCTTTTCGAAACTAGTCAACTCAGGTCAACTGTGGTTAAATCTGATCAATTTTTGGTTAAACTTGATCTTTGCATATGTGAATATGAGTTGTAGCGCCTGCCCCTGGTTCACATTTTGTTATCATTGTTAAACTCTTTTGGAGCTAGTTTCATGTTGTTGGTTAGCAACATTGTTTTGAGACTATCAGATATTGTGCTATGGATTTAGTTTATTATGTGATGAGATCAGTTAGACTTTATATTTCATATATGCATGATGATTATTTTTCCAATGTTTTCAATTATTAATGATGATTAGTATGATGATTTATCATATGTGTTTTCTTATGGATACTTACCCCATAATTGCATGTGTATGGTGTGTGTGTTTGCTTTTGTATGGCGTGTCTGATGTGGTTAAGGAAGGGAGTCGTAGTCACCTGGTACTCAGGATCTACATGATGCACCACTTCCTGCCATTGCCTGTTTAGCTTAGTATATATATTGTGCTTGTACATGCATAGTGTTTATGTAGGTTGCAAGTACCGGGTATCGACTTCCCTGAATTGTCAAGATGAGCGTACCCTATCACATTATCTCAATGATAAGAGAGGGGAGATAAATTCTCAAGTCCAAATCCGAACCCTTTAAGTCATTTGTTCTAATTAGAAAATTAGGACAAGTATCTAAGTTGAGCACCCTTCGAATGCGTCAGATGACGTAATTCGTGATATTAACCCTTGGTTTGATTTTGTATGTATTTTGGCTATGATGGGTTTTCATATTTTTATTTTGTGAGTCTTTGGTGTATTTTCTATTAATTAAGCCTAATTAAAAGATTTAATTAATGGATTAATTAAATGAAAATTAACATGGTATTTTAATATTTATTTTATTTAATTAAGTGAAAAATTAATTAAGTAAAATAATTAAATTTGAAGATAAAAGTTAAAAGTTTAAATTTGGAATGTGACAACATTTATTTTAATAATAATATATTTGGAGTTCATTTTTAAATAAATGACTAAATAATATTATTATTAAAGCTAATAAATATTTTAGCAATTAAGTTTTGGAAAAAGAAATTTAAAAGTGGAAAATATATTTAAAATTAATAAAAGATTCTAAATCTCATGTGATTAAAATATAAATATAATAAGATAAAATAAGTGAAATTATTAAAGTTAGTGCATGAGATTTAATAAATAAATAAATTATATTGAAAAGAGTAAATTAAACATTATATTAATTAATGTGTATTATTTTAATATTTGGTCACATAGGAGTTGGCAAATTCTCGAGAGTTGTCATATAGACAACACTGGGGTTTGCACTCTAAGAATGCACAAGTTGTCTATACTTAAAAGTTAACATTTTATTTGAGCACATGGTGTCTATGACCTTAAGTGTAATGTCCCACCAAGGTATCCAAAGAATTAACCTAGAATTTCACTAAGTTTGGTAATATTTTTTTTTATAAAAATAACATGAAAGTAAATACCACATATAACTTGTACATAATAACGGAAGCAATAGCAATGTCCATCTAAAAGTAAACATAACATACATAACTGATTTCATTCTTTAATAATCCCTTAACATTGAGTTACATCTAAATTAACTAACATACATCAGTTTTAAATCATTGAAGAGATCATTGGTTTTAACATAGTAGGAATGTCACTCCTAACATATATAACATCATATGTAGAAAGAAATCTAACATGCAAATATAAGCATAACATAACATCATCTAACATATGCTAATCATCAATGAAAGGATACATATCCACCATCATGAAGGATGCATCAGCCACGATGTCTCAATGAATCTCAAATGATAAGAGTGGAAAATACACTACCACCTGACCGCATGGTACCTAAGTGGTCCACTCCCACTGTGCTGAGGAGATAATCTCAAGTCCCAAATAGGCTATCCATAACACATAGCACAAACCTCTATAGTCCAAGAATCTTAAAAGTATACTAACTCAAAGGTTCCAATCACAAAAATGACATCTACTTCCCAGAGGCACACAATGACATGTAGGAACCTACTATGCAAGCAGAAAAGTGTCATCGCATTTATCACATACAAGTTACCCTGGTAGTTAACTAAACTCCACAGGTCCATACTGATCTCATGCGGCCACAAGTATCCTCTCATACTGACAAGACATACTATAGAATGCAATGTCGCAACCATGCGTTCTCACTACTCCCATCCTAGCCTATACAAGCACTCAAGGCATGGGCGAGAACAAAACACTTATCTTTTTAGGTTCATTCAGTTAGTATTAGGTGTGAATGTTATCACTTATTAATCCAACTTACAATGAGTTACCCTGGCAGCCTCTTAGGGCCCCAGCCCCCATTGCAAGCCACTTCTCGACACTACATGCAGATATCCTACCCTAATGCTCATGGACTCATAAATCTCAAAATTACAAAAGATAATCCATAATAAAATCATCAAATATGCATAAAACATCAAATCTCCATGAGCAAACATCCATAGAAAATCATGACCACAACAGCTCTCTGTTGGCAACTGAAGCATCACTGATAATCAAAAGTATCCAACGGTTCTCAATTACCAACAATATATCTCAAACACACTGATCGAAGGCTCCAAAAATGGTCGAGTCAAACATGTCACTACATGACATCATCAAAAATAAATCCACATTTCAGTCCCATCATGGCGACTAGAAAATAACCAAAGATAACTGATCGATGACCAAAAATAATGGTTAAGTCAATTGTCTCATCTATAACAATCAGTATTCACAACCAATACATAGAGCATTCCATCACATAACCATGGTTGGGTTCATAAAGCTCGAGACTAAAACATCATCATGACATCACAATCACATAACTCTCAAGCCTCTGATAGACGTCCTATAACTGGTCAACACTAGTCAACCCAAAACCCAAAACAATAGTATAAAGAATACATAGGTTTTGCTAAGTTTACAACTTAAATGCAAAAGTCTCAGTTTACATTCCAAGTTGGATAATGAATGAAGAAACATTTTGTATGATTTCCTAGCCCACGTAATTGTTGATAGATAAAAGTTTTTCCCTCTAACTCTTAGAACTCAATTATCTAAATGTTTTTAAGAATATACATTATACGTTATTCTGGTATTGAGTTATCATAACTCAATTTATAGTATTGAAAAGGGCTAAAATATTTGATAATTTAAATGTTATAATTTTTAAATTTACCTTAATTAGACTAAATTCTAATTAAGTAATTTTGATTAATTAAAACCCATATTATTTATTTAAAAACTCTAAATAACATTGAATATTAAAATTTCATTATTATTACATATACATACATACATACATACATACATATATATATATATATATATATATATATATATATATATACTAATATTATATATATATATATATATATATATATATATATTAATATTATATATATATTAATATTATATATATATACACATATATTTACATATATATATATATAATAAATAACATATAACAATTAATATTTAATTTTAATACAAAATCAAATTTTATTTAAGCGACTTATAACAAAGGCAAGTTTATACTTGCACCACCATTTATATACGACAGCGCCGTGTAGCCTGCCTCTATCGCAGGGCCTGCGACAGCAGTCACAGTACCTATGACAACAGGCCCGCTGTCGGCAGCTCTAAAGAATGGGCCGGGTGGAATAAAAACCCTCGCCCTTCTTAAAACAAAGTTTTTGAAAAAAAAAAAAAAATTCATATGTATCGCATACGAATATATTTTTCACAAATCGTTTACTATGAACGATTTCAGACTTATAAATATATTATATATTTTTGAAAAAACGTTTCAAATAACGATTTTTCATATATAATTTTTAAAGAAACGTTTGCAGATTCTTTTTAAAAGAACTTACACATATATATATATAATTATAATGTGTATATATATATATTTATGCAGATCTGAAAATATAAACATGTATATTTTACAATCAAGATATACACAATCTATTTAAAGATTCTAATTTTTAGAATTTTTCTATAAACCATTTGGCCTCAAAATTTATCCATTAAATCATTTAATGGTTTTGGCTGCGAATTTAAACCCTAGCCCCATGTTTTTTTTCAGATTTACGCATATAAAATTTTCAAATAAACTAAACAACCCATATGCATAAAAATACAAAATTCCTCAGAAGACATATGGAAGACACGAAGAAGACAAGGAATGCATGATGCGGAAATAGCATAAGTAAAATCACAAGAATCTTCCCAGATTCTGATGCTAAATTGCTCTTCCTCAGAAAACCCACAGAGCAAGCTCCTCCCTTCTTCAGAGTTCTCGAGTCCTCCAATCCTCGAATTGCACTCCAAATGCTATCCCTAAGCTTCTAGGAATGCTTGAATATAAAGAGCTCTCAAGAAACCTTTGGAATGCTTCTTGAAATAGCTGGAAGGTGTCACCAACTAAGCATGGGTCTTTTCCAACCATTTTGATGAGTCATAGAGTTGTAGACACCTTGTGCTTAATTGATGCACTAACCCCCGTGTTGTTGACACATGTTAATTCCCATGCAAGCTTATAAATCCAATTTATTTTTAAAATAATTTCTATTTAAATTTTATAACTTTCATTTTAATTTTTATAACTTTTATTATTATTATTTTATTTATTACTTTATTATTATTTTATAATTATTATTAATTTTACTTTCTAGTTTTCTTTTATTTAATTCCTTTCCTCAATAATTCACATTTAATTAATCACAATCAAAATATCAAAGATCATGATATTTTATTAATTTTCTCAAATAAATAATTTATTAATTAAATCTATTTATTAAGACTTAATTAATGGAAAATTCACCATAGACCTCCAAGATAAAATATGAAAACCCATCATAGAAAAAATCATACAAAATCAATCTAAAGGGTTAAAAAATCACGAAATATGTCATCCGACACATTCAGTAGGTATTCAACTCTAATACTTGTCCTAACTCACTAGGACAAATGGTTTTTAGGTTTGGAATTTGGACTTGAGAATTTATCTCCCTTCTCTTATCATTGAGATAGTATAATAGGGTACGCTCATCCTGGCAATTCAGGGAAGCCGATACCCGGTACCTGCAACCTGCAAAAAAATTATGCATGTACATACAATATATAATGCTACGCTAAACAGACAATGGCAAGAAGTGGTGCATCATGTAGATCCTGACTAAGCAGGTGACTACGACTCCCTTCCTTAACCACATCAAAAATGCCATACAATAAGAAAACACGCACACCATACACATACAAGTATGGGGTAAGTAACCATAATAAAACACATGAGATAATAAACCATCTAACTAATCATCATTAATAACTAAAAACAATGTAATGATCATGATACATACATGAATGTAAAGTCTAAATGATCTCATCATATATCAACTGAATCCCTATCATAATATCTGATAGTGTCAAAAGAACACCACTAAACCATCAACATAAAACTAGTCTACATAGTCTGATAATAATAGCAACAATAAGTCTAGAAAAGATGTGAACGAGGGTAGGCACTACATCCACCCCCCCTTGAATTAGGCTTACTCCTGGAAGCCTACAAAAAAATATGGATATAACTCCCTCAATCTAGCTACATCCTCTCAAGTAGCTAAAGAATCATCAGTAGGGTCCCATTGGACCCTTACCTGCTCGATGGTTCGACCCCTAAGGGTCAACTCCCGCTGCTCCAGAATACGAACCAGCTCCAAAGCCAGCTGCCCGTCCTCTACTTGCAATGCATTCTAATCAAGAACATGCACAATATCAGGAATATACTACCTAAGCACTGAAACATGGAAAACATCATGAATTCGAGCTAGACTAGGCAGTAGAGCAAGACGGTAAGCAACCGGGCCAATCTTCTCCAAAATCTCGAATGGTCTCACAAAGCGAGGAGCTAGCTTAGAACCCTTTCCATACTGGATCAGACTCTTCCATGGTCACACTCTCAAGAAAACCTTATCACCCATAGAAAACTGCTTATCAATCCTATGAGCATCGGTATACTTCTTCTGCCTATCCTGTGCCGTAGTCAAATGCTCACGGATACGCACTACCTATTGCTCCATATCATAAAGCATCTCAGGTCCCAATAGAATGCAATCCTCGAGTCTATCCCAACTCAATGGTGTACGACAAGGACGTCCATATAATGCCTGACAAGGTGCCATGCCAATAGAACTATGATACCCATTGTTGTAAGCAAACTCCACTAGGTAGAGATAGTCCTCCTAATGTGTCTACCTATCCATCACATACATCCATAACATATCCTCCAAAACTTGATTCACCCTCTCTATCTGACCATCAGTCTCTGGATGATATGTAGAACTGAAGTTTAGCTGAGCTCCAAGCTCATGCTGCAATGATGTCCAAAATGTAGATGTGAATACAAGATCTTTGTCAGAAATGATCTTTCTAGGAATACCATGTAATCTCACAATGTCATGCATGAAGACATTCGCTATAGAAGCTGCTGTGTAGGAAGACCTGATTGGTGAAAAATGTGCCACCTTAGTGAACCGATCAATGGTAACCATGATAGCATCATGACGTCGAACTGTCATATAATCCTACTATAAAATCCATGGAGATGATATCCCATTTCCAAGAAGGAATGAGGTTAGGCTGCAATAGTCCTACCAGGTGCTGGTGTTCTGCCTTGACTCTTTGACACTCAAGACACCTAGCCACAAAATCAATAATATCTCGCTTCATCCCAGACCAAAAGAACAAACGTCTCGAATCAGCATGCATCTGCTTGACACCTGGATGTGTTGAGTAAGGTGTACAATGGGCTTCTGCCAAAATCAAGGTGCGAAGCTCATCCAGTAATGGCACATAAATCCTCCCCAAATGTCTCAAAAGACCATTTGATTATCGAACGTAACCTGCAAACTTACCTTCCAAGGGTCTTCCTGAATCTATCTCTCTACACACTTTCTGATACCAAGAATCTGTAGGAAGTGCCTGAAGAATTTGACTCCTCAAATCCACACTAAGAGTCATCGATGTTACCATATGTCTCCTGCGACTCAAAGCATCTACCACCACATTCTCCTTACCCTGAATGTACTTAAACTCAAAATCATACTCGCATAAGAATTTCATCCATCATCTCTGGTGAGCATTCAAATTAGGCTGAGTAAAAATGTAGTGAAGACTACGATGATCACTATGTAGCTCAAATCTGTGCCCCAACAAGAAATGTCTCCACCTTGTCAAAGCATGAACTACTGCTGCTAACTCAAGATCATGTGTAGGGTAATTTAACTAATGATCCTTGAGCTTGTGTGATTCATACGCAATCACTCGTCCATTATGCATCAACATTGCTCCAATTCTTTCAAGAGAAGCATCTGTACACACCATGAAATCACCTTCTAGTTCAGGTACATCTAAAATCGGTGCACTAGTCAAAAGCTCCTTGAGCCTCTAAAATGCTTCCTCAAATTTCTCTGTCCACACAAACTTCTTACCTTTCCTCTAAAGAGAAGTGATAGCATGTGCTATCTTAGAGAAGTTTTGGACAAATCTGCGATAATAACCAGCTAAACCCATGAAACTACGAATCTCTGACACATTAGTCGATGTCGTCCAATCTATTATCGCCTGAATCTTTGACAGATCCACTAAAATACCATCACCTGAGATAACATGACCTAAATACTGAATCTCTAATTTGAAGAATTCACACTTAGTGGCATTGGCATAAAGCTAATTGCCTCTCAAACATTGCAATACCAACCGCAGGTGTTCCTTATTCTCCTTCTGAGTCTTAGAAAATATCAATATGTCATCAAGAAACACGAGAACAAACCTGTCAAGATATGATCGAAAAACACCATTCATCAAACTCATGAACACCGATGGAGCATTAGTCAACCCAAAAGGTACCACTGTGAACTCATAATGCCCATAGCGCGTTCGAAAAGCGGTCTTGTGAATATCTGCTTCCTTAATACGAAGCTGGTGGTATCCTGACTTAAGGTCAATCTTGGAGAATACTATAGCTCCCTTGATCTGATCAAATAAGTCATCAATCCTAGGCAAAGGATACCTGTTCTTAATAGTCACCTTGTTCAATTGTCTGTAGTCAATACAAAGGCACAAAGAATTGTCTTTCTTCTTCACAAAGAGCACTGGAGCTCCCCATGGTGATACACTAGGTCGAATGCTCCCTTTGGCCAGAAGTTCTTCTATCTGAAGACGTAGCTCACCCAGTTCCTAAGTAGTCATGTGATAAGGAGCTTTAGAGATAGGCTCTGCTCCAAGAATTAGATCAATGCTAAAATCAATGTCCTTCTTTGGAGGCATGCCTGGAATCTCACTTGGAAAGACATCTGCGTACTCCTGTAAAATTGAGTCATCTAAAGTCTTCCTCACAGGATCTTCCTCATCAAGATCATTTACCATAACAACAAATATCTGACATCCCTTGTGGAAACTTTGCTTCAATTGCATAGCAAAAATCATCCGCAAAGATATAGGCCTCGGTATTCCAACTATCTTCACATCATTCCCTTGGTCATCTTAGCACAAAATAATCTTCTTCCTACAATCTATACTGGCTCTATGAGATCCAAGCTAGTCCATGCCTAGAACCACATCATAGGAACCAAGGGGTATGACTCAAAAATCCACTGTCATATCAAAGCTCCCTAAGCTAAGCCCACACTTATGAACTACAGAATCCGTGGAGGCCTTAATCCATGAGGCTAGTTCCACTTGCCAACCATGATCTTGCTTCACCGCATCCAACTTACACTTAAAAACTATAGATGGTGAAATAAATGAATTTGTAGCTCCTGAATCAACCAATACTAAAAGAGATATACCTCGAATAACACTTGTGGTCTCAACCACTATTCCCTGATGATCTACCTGATGCTGATCAACTGCTGCAAAAACTCTGTGAGCTCTCCCTACATCACCAACTATGGGTTCTGAAGCTGTAGGCCTAGGTCCTGAAAACTGAGGTTCTTGCTGTGGACACTGAGCTACATAATGTCCAATGTGACCACATGAAAACTATTCTGTATTCCTACCAGATCCTCTTCCCATAGGTGGTACATTAGATTGGTGGTGACTATTCCTACTTACAAAAGACTGGCTACTCTGAACTGGCTGATTGGACTAATTCTGTTTATTGTGTTGAGCATTGCGGTTGTTCTTAAAGTTAGAACCTTTACCACCACCTTGAGCATGAGAATTTCATCCCTTCTGCTACTATGTCTACTGAGACTGCTGCTAATACTGTTTCCCCTTAGAAAAGAAAGGCTTCTTGTTACCACCTGAATTGAAGTTTCCTTTAGATCCTGATGCCGCTAGTGCTCCTACAAAACCACCTTGACCAAGGTTGACACTTTTCTTAACAAGGATTGCTCGATGTACCGCATCCTTGAGAGTTTTTGGCTCAAATACCTTAACACCCCCAATTATACGGTTATTCAAACCCCTAATAAAGTGTTGTGTCAACTGAGCTGAATTTTCACTAAACCCTAAAAAAGGCATAAGCTCATAAAAATTACGCTCATACTCGATCACTGACAAAGTGTACTGCTTGAGATTATGAAACTCATCTGCCCTTTGTAGTTTCCATTCCTCTGTTAGGAGTCATTCACGAAAACTCTCTAAGAATAGTTCCCATGTGACACTGCTCATATCGTTTCCCAGCTTCTTCTCCTCAATCGTCCACCAAGTGGCCCAAAAATTCTCTAAATTAGTGATTGCAAATCTTGCCTTAACATTGCTGTCAAAATCATGCATGGCAAAAATCCTTTCGAGGGAAATCAGCCACTACTCGGCCACATAACTAGAACCTTGCCCATTGAAAGGCTTGACCTTAGATCTTGAAAGATCCTTCATCTGAGTGGACACAATGGACCTCTGATGATCCTTCTGAGGACTTCTAGATCTGGGCCTATGCTCTTGTTCTATCTGATGCACTTTAGGCTATTCTTGAACAAGAGGTAAACATTCTAGAATAGTCTACATCATCTATCTCAAACTAACCTCATAAGAATCAGCTTGGTCCTCTCTACGGTTCTCTTCCTGCTGCCTATTAGAGTGCTCTTCCCTGCTCTCTACACGAGCCGATCCCTCATGGGTAGACTCTGGGCACTAACAGCTTTGCCACGACCGCAGCCTCTTCCTCGGCCTCTACCATGGCCTCTAACAGAAGACCTAGTCCTAGACACCATCTTACAACAGAACAAGGTACTATTACAATCAAAAGACACATGTTTTCAATAGACTAAGTTCAATTCTATGTTTAGGTTTAAGTAAAATCTCCAGTTTTGAAAACTAAGTGTTGAATTATGAAAAATATTCAAGTAACAGTTCAGGCTCTATTTCAGTTCACCTAGTTTCAATTTGAAGAGATACACTTAATAGTTCACAGTTCTAGTTGTTCCAAAATGCCCTGAGCTCCCAATGTAGAAAATCGGGCTCTGATACCAAATGTAATGCCCCGCCAAGGGATCCAAAGAATTAACCTAGAATTTCACTAAGTTAGGTAACATTTTTTTTTTAAAAATAACATGAAAGTAAATACCACATATAACTTGTACATAATAACGGAAGCAATAGCAATGTCCATCTAAAATTAAACATAACATACATAACCGATTTCATTCTTTAAGAATCCCTTAACATTGAGTTACATCTAAATTAACTAATATACATGAGTCCATCTAGTACAAAATCCACATGAAATAATAATGATAAGTCCAATGTTCATACATTACATTTTCAAATGCTCAATCATCCACTATACATGTCATAGGGTATGAAGGCTTAAAAGAATATACATATGTCAAATAAGGTACATCATCCTATTCTAATCCATGATACATCAAAGACAGTCACATGATACACATGATACATCATCATAGAATACATATACATCCATCTTAAGATCAAACATAACTAACTAAGTGCATGGTTCCTCCCAACCATTAATAGCATCATTAGACCATTATGGGCCCTAGCCATCCCTCCGTGCGTAACATCCCAAATCACTGAAGAGATCATCAGTTTTAACATAGTAGGAATGTCACTCCTAACATATATAACATCATATGTAGAAAGAAATCTAACATGCAAATATAAGCATAAGATAACATCATCTAACATATGCTAATAATCAATGAAAGGATACATATCCACCATCATGAAGGATGCATCAGCCATGATGTCTCAATGAATCTCAAATGATAAGAGTGGAAAATACACTACCACTTGACCATGTGGTACCTAAGTGGTCCACTCCCACCGTGCTGAGGAGATAATCTCAAGTCCCAAACAGGCTATCCATAACACATAGAACAAACCTCTATAGTCTAGGAATCCTAAAAGTATCCTAACTCAAAGGTTCCAATCACGAAACTGACATCTACTTCCCAGAGGCACACAATGACATATAGGAACCTACTATGCAAGTGGAAAATTTTTATCGCATTTATCACATATAAGTTACCCTAGTAGTTAGCTAAACTCCATGGGTCCATACTGATCTCATGCGGCCACTAGTATCCTCTCATACTGAGAAGGCATACTATGGAATGCAAGGTCGCAACCATGCATTCTCACTACTCCCATCCTAGCCTATACAAGCACTCAAGGTATGGGCGAGAACAAAACACTTATCTTTTTAGGTTCATTCAATTATTATTAGGTGTGAATGTTATCACTTATTAATCCAACTTACAATGAGTTACCCTGGCAGCCTCTTAGGGCCCCGGCCCCCATTGCAAGCCACTTCTCGACACTACATGCAGATATCCTACCCTAATGCTCATGGACTCATAAATCTCAAAATTACAAAAGATAATCCATCATAAAATCATCAAATATGCATAAAGCATCAAATCTCCATGAGCAAACATCCATAGAAAATTATTACCACAATAGCTCTCTATTGGCAACTGAAGCATCACTGATAATCAAAAGTATCCAACGGTTCTCAATTACCAACAATATATCTCAAACACACTGATCGAAGACTCCAAAAATGGTTGAGTCAAACATGTCACTACATGACATCATCAAGAATAAATCCACATTTCAGTCCTATCATGGTGACTAGAAAATAACCAAGGATAACTGATCGATGACCAAAAATAATGGTTAAGTCAAGTGTCTCATCTATAACAATCAGTATTCACATCCAATACATAGAGCATTCCATCACATAACCATGGTTGGGTTCATAAAGATCGAGATTAAAATATCATCATGACATCACAATCACATAACTCCAAAGCATCTGGTAGACGTCCTATAACTGATCAACACTAGTCAACCCAAAACCCAAAACAATAGTATAAAGAATACATAGGTTTTGCTAAGTTTACAACTTAAATACAAAAGTCTCAGTTTACGTTCCAAGTTGGATAATGAATGGAGAAACATTTTGTATGTTTTCCTAGCCCATGTAATTGTTGATAGATAAAAGTTTTTCCCTCTAACTCTTAGAACTCAATTATCTAAATGTTTTTAAGAATATACGTTATACATTATTCTATTATTGAGTTATCATAACTCAATTTATAGTATTGAAAAGGGCTAAAATATTTGATAATTTAAATGTTATAACTTTTAAATTTACCTTAATTAGACTAAATTCTAATTAAGTAATTTTGATTAATTAAAACCCATATTATTTATTTAAAAACTCTAAATAACTTTGAATATTAAAATTTCATTATTATTACATATATATACATATATATACATATATATACATATATATATTAATATTATATATATACATATATATACATATATATATTAATATTATATATATACATATACACATATATTTACATATATATATATATATATAATAAATAACATATAACAATATTTACTAATGCATATAACAATTAATATTTAATTTTAATACAAAATCAAATTTTGTTTAAGCGACTTATAACAAAGCCAAATGTATTTATAAACAAAGGCGAGTTTATACTCGCACCACCATTTATATACGGTAGCGCCGTGCAGCCTGCCTCTGTCGCAGGGCCTATGACGGCAGTCACAGTACCTGCGACAGCAGGCCCACTGCCGATGGCTCTAAAAAATGGGTCGGGTGGAATAAAAACCCCCGCCCTTCTTAAAACAAAGGTTTTGAAAAGAAATTTTTTGCATACGTATATGTTTTTCACAAATCGTTCACTATGAACGATTTCAGACTTATAAATATATTATATATTTTTGAAAGACATTTCAAATAACTATTTTTCATATATAATTTTTAAAGAAACGTTTGCAGATTCTTTTTAAAAGAACTTATATATATATATGTATATGTATATGTATATGTATATGTATATGTATATGTATATGTATATGTATATGTATACGTATACGTATAGGTATATATATATATATATATACATATACATATACATATAGATGCATATGTATATGTATATGTAGATATACATATACGTATACGTATATATATATGTATGCAGATACAAAAATATAAACATGTATATTTTACAATGAGCATATACACAATCTATTTAAAGATTCTAATTTTTAGAATTTTCCTATAAACCATTTGGCCTCAAAATTTATCCATTAAATCATTTAATGGTTTTGGCTGTGAATTTAAACCCTAGCCCTGTGTTCTTTTCAGATTTATGCATATAAAATTTTCAAATAAACTAAACTACCCATATGCATAAAAATACGAAATTCCTCAGAAGACATATGAAAGATACGAAGAAGATAGGGAATGCATGATGTGAAAATAGCATAAGTAAAATCACAAGAATCTACCCGAATTCTGATGCTAAATCGCTCTTTCTCAGAAAACCCGCAGAGCAAGCTCCTCCCTTCTTCAGAGTTCTCGAGTTCTCCAATACTCCAATTGCACTCCAAACGCTATCCCTAAGCTTCTAAGAATGCCTGAATATAAAGAGCTCTAAAGAAACCTTTGGAATGCTTCTTGAAACAGCTAGAAGGTGTCACCAACTAAGCATGGATCTTTTTCAACCTTTTTGATGAGTCATAGAGTTGTAGACACCTTGTGCTTAATTGATGCACTAACCCCCGTGTAACACATGTTAATTCCCATGCAAGCTTATAACTCCAATTTACTTTTTAAATAATTTCTATTTAAATTTTATAACTTTCATTTTAATTTTTATAACTTTAATTATTATTATTTTATTTATTACTTTATTATTATTTTATAATAATTATTAATTTTAATTTCGAGTTTTCTTTTATTTAATTCCTTTCCTCAATAATTCACATTTAATTAGTCACAATCAAAATATCAAAGATCATGATATTTTATTAATTTTCTCAAATAAATAATTTATTAATTAAATCTATTTATTAAGACTTAATTAATGAAAATTTCACCATAGACCTCCAAGATAAAATATGAAAACCCATCATAGAACAAATTATACAAAATCAATCTAAAGGGTTAAAAAATCATGAAATATGTCATCCGACACATTCGGTGGGTATTCAACTCTGATACTTGTCCTAACTCACTAGGACAAATGGTTTTTAGGTTTGAGATTTGGACTTGATAATTTATCTCCCTTCTCTTATCATTGAGATAGTATAATAGGGTATGCTCATCCTGGCAATTCAGGGAAGTCGATACTCGATACCTGCAACCTGCAGAAAAACTATTCATGTACATACAATATATAATGCTACGCTAAACAGACAATGGCAGGAAGTGGTGCATCATGTAGATCCCGACTAAGCAGGTGACTACGACTCCCTTCCTTAACCACATCAGAAATGCCATACAATAAGAAAACACGCACACCATACACATGCAAGTATGGGGTAAGTAACCATAATAAAACACATGAGAAAATAAACCATCTAACTAATCATCATTAATAACTAAAAACAATGTAATGATCATCATACATACATGAAATGTAAAGTCTAAATGATCTCATCATATATCAACTAAATCTCTTTCATAATATCTTATAGTGTCAAAACAACACCACTAAACCATCAACATAAAACTAGTCTACATAGTCTGATAATAATAGCAATAATAAGTCTAGAAAAGATGTGAACGAGGGTAGGCACTACATTAAGACTCATCTAGAAGGTTGGAGGAGACTCATGCTTGGTTGTCATGCTTATCTTCTAGTTGTTTCTAGAGACACTCTAGATGCATCTTAGAGGCCTTTAAATTGAGGCTCTCCTAGTGTGTTTGGACAAGCTTAAATGAAAGCTAAATAGAAGCTACAAGCTATAAGCTTCAAGATAAAAATGGAAGCTTCAAAGCTTACATGCATTGGAGAAGATTCATATGCTCATATATTTTCTACATACTCTTATGCTTCTTCTAGCACTTCTAGTCACTTGGAAGATTTGGTTGGCTTTGGTCATGGAGGAATTGCGAATGATGGAGAAGTAAGGGATTTTCTATGGACTTTTGAGGCATGAAAAATTTAGCATCAATGTCCAGGTGCACTCGTGATATTCACATACTCTCTTTGCACTATTTCTCTTCCTGTCTTCATCGTGTTTGTTATATGTGTCTGAATACTCTCTGTGATTGAATCTACAATTTAAAATTGGAATCTAGATATTTTATTGGTTGAGAAGAAAATAATAGAAAAACCCTAGTTCCAAATGAGAAAGAAATTAGATCTTAATTGGGTTTGGGTTCGAATTTATATTGTGAAATTAGATAGACAAGATTTGAAATTAAAATAGAAATTCTAAGTTAAAAATTTGAAAGGTTAGATGTAATCTTTCTATCAAATTATATTTTCAGATGCGTATGGACAAACCTATTAGATGGATGAACGGGTAAATTTATAGAACAATTATTTTAAGAGGAAATTCTTAATTCATCACAAATTGTCCTATCGTTGCCCCTTGGATAGACCCGAACTCAGTCATTCATAATTTTTTATCGTGATCGAATTTATTCGACCACTCCAGTCAGAATTGGCACAACTTGGCCCTCTCCAACATATTTAAATTTCATCTCGATCCAATGGTTCATTAGGGAGATATGGCCCTCGTACTGGGACTGTTTTATTCAAGGACAAATATTTTTCCATTTTCCATAACCAAGAGTTCTTTATGTTTAAACTTCACAAAAATAATATATCAAAGCATGGAATGAATTAAAGATATTATTGCAATCTTCCCTTAGTAGAATCTTATTAATATGCATTAGTTTTATATGGTTTATTATCTAATCTAATCAAATTTAATTAAGATTAGTTAATAGTAGAAGAAGTGTAATTAATTATTAGTCAATCTAAGTAAATGGATTTTTAAATGAGAGAAAATTAAAGAAAAAAGAATTTAATATAGTTTATATAGTGGACTTTTTATAATATATATTAAATACTATTTAATATATATTAAATATTTAGAGATGGTAATTTTATATTACGTTTTTAAATGAGGAGACTTTAATGATAATGGATTAAGATTTAATTGACATGGAGTCACTGTTATAACATTGTTATAATTTGAATTACCATGGTATTATTAATACGTTATATATTATTAACTAAATTATTGATATACCTTAATGGTATTAAGAGTTAGCTAATGAAGCTTATTTAAAGTTCTCTGGATCGATTAATAATAGTTTTGATGAGTTTATTATTTATTAATGTTTGTTGGGTCTAACAAACTATTAATAAATAATAGTATAATAGTATAAATAGTTATCAATTAATATGATCAGAGTTAATCTAAAGGATATTAGTTAATGATTGAAGTACCGTAAAAGATATTAATCCAATTGAATTGGTTAATAATTTGAAAGAGTATCAATTAACTGAATCAATGTATGTAAGGAAAACTTATTTGAGATAATAATACTTGGTATTGGGGACTAATTATAACTTATTATTAAAATATAAATGAGAACATTGTTGCAGAGTGATGAATGTAGTCATTATAGATTTAGTAATAAGATTTCCAATATAGCTTGTTATTAAATATTAACAAGTTATTATTATTGAACTATGAATATGAATATTTGTGTACTAGATTATAGTTGACTTTTAACTTACAAAATTATAGTTAGTTATTAGTCAACCGATATTAATTGGAATGTTGTCATGGATATGTAATTATTAATTAAATTAATTAGAGTTAATTAGATTTAATTAATAATTAAGTTATGTAATAAAGTTTTAATTGATATGCTAATATTGATTTCTCTAGCAAAGTTGTGAAGTATTTACATCAAAATTGATAAGTCGTACTCTCATGACTTGAATAATAACCTTAGATGTTTTAATAGTGAGACTTAGTAATATTGAATTGGAAACTATTAGATGTTAATAGGTCATGGATGGTGTACCTATGTTAATTAATTGATTTAAATGATCATATTAATAAATTTATAATCTTCTTATTCGAAGATTGATAACTGGTTCTTTTATAAATGAATAATGATCATTTGATTATCTCGAAAGTTGTAGTAACATTAAAGGAGAGTTAGTTAATTAGAATATGGATCTTAGTTAAATATAGAGAACAATTTAATTAAAGGTCAATGATGATCATTTTAGTGAATATTTATCCTTAAGTTATTATTAGAATGTAATTCTTAATAATGAAAGGATAATGCTATCGGGGAACAAATGGGTTGACTTGTAGGTCAAAAGATGAAACTTAAGACACTTGAATGTATACTTGCAAACAGAAAACTAGAAACCCCTACACATTATTCAACTATGTTATTTTAGTAAACTAAAACATGTGTTTGCATCGTGTATTCTATATGCTATTGTTTTGGGTTTTTGGGTTGACTAGTGTTGACCAGTCCTAGGTTGTTACCAGAGGCTCGGGGGTTATGAGATGTGATGGCATGTTGATTTTATTTTGTGTCGATCTTTATAAGCCCAACCATGGTAATGTGATCGTATGCTCTATGAAATATTTGTATTTGTTCATCAGTCTTCATGTGTGAAGCTGAGATATATGTGTATGAGACACTTGAGCTAATCATTTTTGAGTCATCGATCAGTTATCCTTGGATTACTCTGTAGTCACCATGATGGAACTAAAGTGTTGATTTATTTCTTGATGATGTCATGTTGTGACATATTTTGACTCAACTATTTTGGAGTCTTCAATCAGTATGACTTTGAGATATTCTTGGTTGCTTGTTAAGAATCAATGGATATGGTGATTTATTTTGGTAATTGAGAACCAATGGATACTTATGATTATCAGTGATGCCTTCAGTTACCAATAGAGAACTGTTGTGGTCATGATTTTCTATAGATGCTTTTTCAGATGCTCATGGAGATTTGATGATTCTTATCTTGGTGATTTGATGATTCTTATTGTGGATTTTTGATACTTTTATCATGGATATTTGATGATTCTTTTTATGGATTATCTTTTGAATTTTCTTTATAGTCGCTTGTATAGGACTATGGTGATTTATGATTCCATGAGCATTAGGGTAGATTATCTACTTGTAGTGTCGAGAAGTGGCTTGCAATGGGGGTCAGGGCCCTAAGTGGATGCCAGGGTAACTCATTGTAAGTTTGGTTAATAAGTGATAACATTTACACACTAAAAGGGGATTAAATGAACTTAAAAAGATAATTGTTTTGATGTTCTCGCCCATGCCTTGAGTGCTTGTACAGGCTAGGATGGGAGTAGTGAGAACGCATGGTTGCGATTGTGCATTTCGTAGTATGCCTCGTCAGTATGAGAGGATACTAGTGGCCACATGAGATCAGTATGGACCCATGGAGTTTAGCTAACTGCCAGGGTAACTTGTATGTGATAATTTTGATGACACTTTCCCGCTTGCAGAGTAGGTTTCCTACATGTCATTGTTGTGCCTCTGAAAATTAGATGTCAGTTTTGTGTGTGTTGGAACTTTTGAGTAGTATACTTTTAGGATTCCTGGATTCATAGATATTTATGCTTTGTGGTTTTGATAACTTTTCTAGGACTTGAGATTATCTCCTCAGCACGGTCGAAGTGGACCACTTAGGTTCCACGCGGTCAGGTGGTAGTGTATTTTCCACTCTTATCATTTGAGATCCGTCTGAGACACCGTGACTGGAGCTTTCTTGGTTGGTATTTATCTTCATTATGTTCTTGGATCATTAGGATAGATGATAAACCTTATGATGGATGTATTTATTGGTATGTTTCTTATATTGATGATTTGCATATGTTAGATGATGGTATCCTATGCTTTACTTTTCATGTTAGTAGGATGTTTTAGGAGTGACATTCCTACTATGATAATACTGATGATCTCTTTGGTGCTTTGGAATGCTATGCACAGAGGGATGGCTAGCATCCATGATGGTCTAATGATGCTATTTACGGTTGGGAGGAACCGTGCACTTAGTTATTTATGTTTGTTTATATTTTGTGATAGATGTTTATATCTTTTGCGATGATGTATCATGTATGATATGTGGTTTCATTTACTTTAATTGCATCATAGATTAATATTAGATAATGATGTATGTTATTTACATAGATGTATATTCTTTTAAGCTTTTCATACCTTGTATCATGTATAGTGGATGATTAAGCTAAATTAATATGTAATTACTAAAAAGACACTTGTATATGGTTTAAGTACATTGGATGTATCATTGTTATTTCATAAGGATGTGATGTTAGATGAATAATTATGATTAGATGTAGTTCAATGTTAAGGGATCTTTAAACAATGTAACTGTTATGTATGTTATGTCAACTTTCAGTTGGATGTTGCTATTGCTTCCGCAAATTTTATGAATGGTCTTACTTTCATGTTTAAAAAAAAAAATTGTTTGGCAAACTTAGTGAAATTCTTTGGATCCCTTTGCGGGGCATTACATGAGCAAATGTGAGTATGAATTTCAGCAACAATTCGATGCAAATTCTCATTCAACCTTTCAAAATGAAGAGATGAGGGTCTCTTAAATAGACTTTCCAGGAATTCATCAACAGTTGAGATCGATTTCAATCAACGGTCAGGATTAAAGGTGAAGTTCAGTCATAAAGGAAGATTTCCAAATTAAAGAGAGTTAACAAATTTAATTTGAGTAAAATAAGGAGTTAACTGATTCAATTTGAGCAAAAAAAGGAGTTAATTGATTTAACTCATTTTTTATCAATATGGAACAGGAAATTTCTCTTTTTGAACTGAAGAGAGATTTTGTTGAGATATTTAATTTAATAAAATGAGATATGCTCTCATAATTACTTTTTCTATTTAATTAAATAATCTTTAATTAATTAGAGACACTTTTCTTATTTAATTAAATAACTTCATTTAATTAATTAAGAATGGCTTCTCATTTAATTAAATAACTTTGCTTAATTAATTAGAAGTACTCCATTTAATTAAATAATTTTATTTAATTATTTCAAAATTATTTTCGAAACTAGTCAACTCAAGTCAACTATGGTTAAATCTGGTCAACTTTTGGTCAAACTTGATATTTGCGTATGTGAATATGAGCAAATGTGAGTATGAATTTTAGCAACAATTCGATGTAAATTCTCACTCAACCTTTCAAAATGAAGAGATGAGGGTCTCTTAAATAGACTTTTCAGGAATTCATCAACGGTTGAGATTGATTTCAATCAACGGTCAGGATTAAATGTGAAGTTCAGTCATAAAGGGAGATTTCCAAATTAAAGAGAGTTAACAGATTTAATTTGAGTAAAATAAGGAGTTAACTGATTCAATTTGAGTGAAAAAAGGAGTTAACTAATTTAAACCATTTTTGATCAATAGTGAACTGAAAATTTCCCTTTTTGAACTGAAGAGAGATTTTGTTGAGATATTTAATTTAATAAAATGAGATATGCTCTCATAATTACTTTTTCTATTTAATTAAATAATCTTTAATTAATTAGTGACACTTTTCTTATTTAATTAAACAACTTCATTTAATTAATTAGGAATAGCTTCTCATTTAATTAAATAACTTTGTTTAATTAATTAGAAGTAAGTACTCCATTTAATTAAATAATTCTGTTTAATTATTTCAAAATTCTTTTCGAAACTAGTCAACTCAAGTCAACCGTGGTCAAATCTGGTCAGCTTTTGGTCAAACTTGATCTTTGCATATGTGAATATGAGAAAATGTGAGTATGAATTCCAGCAACAATTCAATGCAAATTCTCATTCAACCTTTCAAAATGAAGAGATGAGGGTCTCTTAAAAAGACTTTCCTGGAATTCATCAATGGTTGAGATCGATTTCAATCAATGGTCAGGATTAAAGGTGAAGTTCAGTCATAAAGGGAGATTTCCAAATTAAAGGGAGTTAAACGATTTAATTTGAGTAAAATAGGGAGTTAACTGATTCAATTTGAGTAGAAAAAGGAGTTAACTGATTTAACTCATTTTTTATCAATAGTGAACTGGAAATTTCCCTTTTTGAACTAAAGAGAGATTTTGTCAAGATATTTAATTGAATAAAATAAGATATGCTCTCATAATTACTTTTTCTATTTAATTAAATAATCTTTAATTAATTAGAGACACTTTTCTTATTTAATTAAATAATTTCATTTAATAAAATAGGAATGGCTTCTCATTTAATTAAATAACTTTGTTTAATTAATTAGAAGTAATTACTTCATTCAATTAAATAATTTCATTTATTTATTTCAAAATTCTTTTCGAATCTAGTCAACTCAAGTCAACTGTGGCTAAATCTGGTCAACTTTTGGTACAACTTGATCTTTGCATATGTGAATGTGAGCAAATGTGAGTATGAATTTCACCAACAATTCGATGCAAATTCTCATTCAACCTTTCAAAATGAAGAGATGAGGGTCTCTTAGATAGACTTTTCTAAAATTCATCAACGGTTGATATCGATTTCAATCAACGGTCAGGATTAAAGGTGAAGTTCAGTCATAAAGGGAGATTTCCAAATTAAACGGAGTTAACAGATTTAATTTGCGTAAAATAAGGAGTTAACTGATTCAATTTGAGTAGAAAAAGGAGTTAACTGATTTAACTCATTTTTTATCAATAGTGAACTGGAAATTTTTCTTTTTGAACTGAAGAGACAATTTCTCGAGATGTTTAATTTAATAAAATGAGATATGCTCTCATAATTACTTTTTCTATTTATTTAAATAATCTTTAATTAATTAGAGACACTTTTCTTATTTAATTAAATAACTTCATTTAATTAATTAGGAATGACTTCTCATTTAATTAAATAACTTTGTTTAATTAATTAGAAGTAAGTACTAAATTTAATTAAATAATTTCGTTTAATTATTTCAAAATTGTTTTCAAATTTAGTCAACTCAAGTCAACTGTGGTTAAATCTAGTCAACTTTTTGTCAAACTTGATCATTGCGTATGTGAATATGAGCAAATGTGACTATGAATTCCAACAACAATTCGATGCAAATTCTCATTCAACCTTTCAAAATGAAGAGATGAGGGTCTCTTAAATAGACTTTCCTAGAATTCATCAATGGTTGAGATTAATTTCAATCAACGATCAGGATTAAAGGTGAAGTTTAGTCATAAAGGGAGATTTCCAAATTAGAGGGAGTTAACAGATTTAATTTGAGTAAAATAAGGAGTTAACTGATTCAATTTGAGTAGAAAAAGGAGTTAACTCATTTAACTCATTTTTTATCAATAGTGAACTAGAAATTTCCTTTTTTGAACTGAAGAGAGATTTTGTTGAGATATTTAATTTAATAAAATGAGATATGCTCTCATGATTACTTTTTCTATTTAATTAAATAATCTTTAATTAATTAGAGGCAGTTTTCTTATTTAATTAAATAACTTCATTTAATTAATTAGGAATGGCTTCTCATTTAATTAAATAACTTTCTTTAATTAATTAGAAGTAAGTACTATATTTAATTAAATAATTTCGTTTAATTATTTCAAAAAATTTCTTGAAACTAGTCAACTCAAGTCAATCGTGGTTAAATCTGGTCAACTTTTTGTCAAACTTGATCTTTGCGTATGTGAATATGAGCAAATGTGAGTATGAATTCCAGCAACAATTCGATGCAAATTCTCATTCAGCCTTTCAAAATGATGACATGAGGGTCTCTTAGATAGACTTTCTTGGAATTCATCAACGGTTGAGATCGATTTCAATCAACGGTCAGGATTAAAGGTGAAGTTCAGTCATAAAGGGAGATTTCCAAATTAAAGGGAGTTAACTGATTTCATTTAAGTAAAATAAAGAGTTAACTGATTCAATTTGAGTAGAAAATGGTGTTAACTGATTAAACTCATTTTTTATCAATAGTGAACTGGAAATTTCTCTTTTTGAACTGAAGAGAGATTTTTCTGAGATGTTTAATTTAATAAAATGAGATATGCTCTCATAATTACTTTTTCTATTTAATTAAATAATATTTAATTAATTAAAGAAACTTTTCTTATTTAATTAAATAACTTCATTTAATTAATTAGGAATGGCTTCTCATTTAATTAAATAACTTTGTTTAATTAATTAAAGGTAAGTACTAAATTTTATTAAATAATTCCATTTAATTAATTCAAAATTCTTTTTGAAACTAGTCAACTCAAGTCAGCCGTGGTTAAATTTGGTCAACTTTTGGTCAAACTTGATCTATGCGTATGTGAATATGAGCAAATGTGAGTATGAATTCCAGCAACAATTTGATGCAAATTCTCATTCAACCTTTCAAAATGAAGAGATGAGGGTCTCTTAGATAGACTTTCCTGAAATTCATCAACAGTCGAGATCGATTTCAACCAACGGTCAGGATTAAAGGTGAAGTTCAGTCATAAAGGGAGATTTCCAAATTAAAGGGAGTTAAATGATTTCATTTAATTAAAATTAGGAGTTAACTGATTCAATTTGAGTAAAAAAAGGAGTTAACTCATTTAACTCATTTTTTATCAATAGTGAACTGAAAAGTTCTCTTTTTGAATTAAAGAGAGATTTTCTTGAGATGTTTAATTTAATAAAATGAGATATGCTCTCATAATTACTTTTTCTATTTAATTAAATAATCTTTAATTAATTAGAGACACTTTTCTTATTTAATTAAATAACTTCATTTAATTAATTAGGAATGGCTTCTCATTTAGTTAAATTTGTTTAATTAATTAGAAGTAAGTAATAAAATTTATTAAATAATTCTGTTTAATTATTCCAAAATATCTTTTCGAAACTAGTCAAATCAATTCAACCATGGTTAAATCTGGTAAACTTTTGGTCAAAGTTGATCTTTGCGTATGTGAATATGAGCAAATGTGAGTATAAATTCTAGCAACAATTCGATGCAAATTCTCATTCAACCTTTCAAAATGAAGAGACGAGGGTCTCTTAAATAGACTTTCTTGGAATTCATCAATGGTTGAGATCGATTTCAATCAACAGTCAGTATTAAAGGTGAAGTTCAGTCATAAAGGTAGATTTCCAAATTAAATGGAGTTAACAGATTTAATTTGAGTAAAATAAGGAGTTAACTGATTCAATCTGAGTAGAAAAATGAGTTAACTGATTTAACTCATTTTTTATCAATAGTGAACTGGAAATTTCCCTTTTTGAACTAAAGAGAGATTTTGTTGAGATATTTAATTTAATAAAATGAGATATGCTCTCATAGTTACTTTTTCTATTTAATTAAATAATTTTTAATTAATTAGATACACTTTTCTTATTTAATTAAATAACTTCATTTAATTAATTAGGAATGGCTTCTCATTTAATTAAATAACTTTGTTTAATTAATTAGAAGAAAGTACACCATTTAATTAAATAATTTTGTTTAATTATTTTAAAATTCTTTTCAAAACTAGTCAACTCAAGTCAACCGTGGTTAAATCTGGTCACCTTTTGGTCAAACTTGATCTTTGCGTATGTGAATATGAGCAAATATGAATATGAATTCCAACAACAATTCGATGCAAATTCTCATGCAACCTTTCAAAATGAAGGGATGAGGGTCTCTTAAATAGACTTTCCTAGAATTCATCAACAGTTGAGATCGATTTCAATCAACAGTTAGGATTAAAGGTGAAGTTCAGTCATAAAGGGAGATTTCCAAATTAAAGGTAGTTAACAGGTTTAATTTGAGTAAAATAAGGAGTTAACTGATTCAATTTGAGTAGAAAAAGGAGTTAACTAATTTAACTCATTTTTGATCAATAGTGAACTAGAAATTTCTCTTTTTGAACTGAAAAGAGATTTTGTCGAGATATTTAATTTAATAAAATGAGATATGCTGTCATAATTACTTTTTCTATTTAAATAAATAATCTTTAATTAATTAGAGACACTTTTCTTGTTTAATTAAATAACTTCATTTAATTAATTAGGAATGGCTTCTCATTTAATTAAATAACTTTGTTTAATTAATTAGAAGTAAGTACTCCATTTAATTAAATAATTTCATTTAATTATTTCAAAATTCTTTTTGAAACTAGTCAACTCAAGTCAACTGTGGTTAAATCTGGTCAACTTTTGGTCAAACTTGATCTTTGCGTATGTGAATATGAGCAAATGTGAGTATGACTTCCAGCAACAATTCGATGCAAATTCTCATTCAACCTTTCAAAATGAAGAGATGAGGGTCTCTTAAATAGACTTTCTATGAATTCATCAACGGTTGAGATCGATTTCAATGAACGGTCAGGATTAAAGGTGAAGTTTAGTCATAAAGGAAAATTTCTAAATTAAAGGGAGTTAACATATTTAATTTGAGTAAAATAAGGAGTTAACTGATTCAATTTGAGTAGAAAAAGGAGTTAACTAATTTAACTCATTTTTGATCAATAGTGAACTGGAAATTTTCCTTTTTGAACTGAAGAGAGATTTTGTCGAGATATTTAATTTAATAAAATGAGATATGCTCTCATAATTACTTTTTCTATTTAATTAAATAATCTTTAATTAATTAGAGACACTTTTGTTATTTAATTAAATAACTTCATTTAATTAATTAGGAATGGCTTGTCATTTAATTAAATAACTTTGTTTAATTAATTAGAAGTAAGTACTCCATTTAATTAAATAATTTGGTTTAATCATTTCAAAATTCTTTTCGAAACTAGTCAACTCAATTCAATCGTTGTTAAATCTGGTCAACTTTTGGTCAAACTTGATCTTTCCGTATGTGTCACCGCCAATCTACGAGAGCAAAAAGACAATTTTTTTTTTTTTTTAATAATTAAATTGCTCTAAGTTTTGAAATGATTGATTACAGTTTAAGTAAAGGTTCTCTACATCATCTTAGTTTAAAACTCTTATGGAGGAATGCATCGTCAGGATTTTTAAGTACTTCGTTATTAGATTGAAATCAATGTTTACTTAATTCGTTATTACATTGCTTAAACAATCAAGTGAAAATTATTTTAATAACAATCCAAATGAAATTGGGTTTAGATAAATTGGAAAATCCAAATCAATAAACCCAATTTTAATCCTATATCAAAATAGCCAATTAACCTTTCATACTTTATCTACTTAGAACGAACTAAAACAATTCTAATAATTAAAACCAAACCATAAATCTCAGACTTAAATTAAAGGTTACTAATGTGAATTATACACTAGTCATAAATTTAATTTTACTAACAACTAACTAATTAAACTAACTCACGAAATCTAACATTAGTCTAACCATATACAAAATGAGTGTCTAATCTTTCAATAGAACTTAAATTTACAATTTAAATAAAATTAAAACTATCTAATTAAATCATGACATTAAACTAAAATTACAAAAAAAATATAATTATAGAATGTAAACAATAACTTAACAATTTACATGACAAGAATAAAACAATTAAATTAAAACAAACCAACTAACTTATCTTAATCTAAACTAACATCTAATACTAACTACATTTAAAACATTTAATAAAACACAATTTTAAATAACCAATAAAGTAACTAACATAAATAACTAAACTTATCTTATTTTTAACATAAAAAAAAAACACAAATTACATTTAATAAAAAACTACTAACATACTAACTAAACCTTACTCAACACTCTAAACCCTACTCCAAACTAACCCTCTACCCTAAACCCCACCTGCCAACCCTCCCACTTGGTCAGCGCTTCCTTCCCAAACGTTGTCCTTGGGATAGTGCTCTGCCCAATGAGATGAGCGCAGACCCAAGGAGGAAGGGAGGCGCCAAACAACAAGGTCAAATGCATTGATTTAATTTAAACAACTTGCCATAAGCAAACCAACCAACGTGAGTGATCAGTAAGGGATAAAGGAGATGGGTGAAACATTTATGGGGATAGGTGATGTCATCAATGGACATGATGACCCTTTCAATCCCATCACCTAGGGAGAGTAGGATGGGAGGTAAGTATTAAATTTAAAATTTAATTTGGTAAGAGTAAGATATTTAGGTAGATGATTATATATATGTTTTTTTTGAATTTCTTTTGAATTTTGAACATTAATATCTATATTTTCTTTTTATTTTGTTTTATTTCAAATTTTAAAAATAAGAATATGTTGGGGAATATTCTCTTTTGCAAGGAGGCATTTAAATTTCCTCCCATACAAAAGGCAAAGAGTTTTACTCTCTTACAACACTTTTTTTTCTAATGAGAATTTCTAAGTATAGATTTCAAGCCATGTATTTTTTTTTAAGGGTGTATATTTTTTTTTTTGAAAGGCTTTAAATATTGATACAAAAGTTTACGGTATATTAACACCATATTTAATATGAACTCCTATGTAACTTGCATTGCAATAAAACAACCATAGACGTTAATTCCTTTCCTGAACATAGTTATCATTTCAACATATAAGGAACATATAAAGAACTTGAAAATTTGCCCAATCCAACTAAATCTACATCCATGATATAATTTTCGTTTCCAACATAGAAGTAAACTTGAAATTTTTCTAATTAAATCAACACCATTTCCATCTTATTTTGATGTGCATCCATCCAAAATAAAGTTTACAAAATTACATCACATTACAAGCAATTATACTCAACACCAATTTTATTGGCACACCTAATTCAAGGCTCAGCCGGGAAAGAATCAGGAAGAAAACTCGGCTTCGTTGCCAATTACAATAAGGTTTAAAATATAATTTACAATAGGATCTATCCCAAATTTCAACAATTAAATCAAATTTTCTTCAAGACCCTATTCAAGGGATTTATAATGTTTTCTGCAACTCATTTCTAGAACCATGGAGGGAACAAAATCTGATCAGGTGACCAAAAGCATGAACAAGAACAATTCAAAACATGCATATTTATACAAGGTTTTCACAACAATATCTACAATAAATCAACACTAGGGAAAGGTGGATTCTTCCAACTAGGAGAAGTCGAGCACAACACCAAATCAGATGCCCAATTGAGGCTATTAACCAAGAACTTCCGTTCTTCCATTTAAAAATGCCATACTCATACGAAGTTTGTGCTGACGGGTAGGGGCCCATAACACCCGACCCTTTCTCCCTCTTCTCATCCTGAGAAGAGACTCTGCACTAGTTGGAGTCCAACTAAATAGACCTTTCCCAAAATTGGTCACTTCTGCCCTCTCCAAGGGTGAGTAATACCAAAACACCCATGCAAGAAAAATCTCAAAATTGCAAACATAAACAAGAAAGGAAAACATCCACAATAATAAGGTTTTCAAATCTTCCCAACATACCCACAAACATACAAACATTGAAACAACAACAAAGTAGCAAAATCATGAAACAAACATGAAAAATGAATAAGGGAGATGAGAATTTCCTACCTTCACAAAGAGGTTATGACAAAGAACAAGTTTGAGTAGAGAAACCACTTCCTTCCTTTAATCTTCAAAACTCCTCTCTAAATGTAGAGATTGGGTAACAACCTTCACAAGACCAAGAAGGGCCTCTAAATAGGCCTCCAACTCAACCACCCAAGGGCTCAATAACTACCCCACCCACTTGCAATTCTAGAAACTCCTAACTCAACCTACACTATGATTAAACCCTAAGTGGAGATGAGGTGAAGTAACTCAAGATAACCATGGTCAATTTTCGCACAAAGGCAAAAAGAGACTTTTTGAGTGACCTCAAAAGTCAATAAAAGGGGCTTAGGGGTTGGAAAAGACCCCTAACTCATACCCATACCCTTTGGGTATAATTATATCAATTTTTAAGCCTTAGAAAAGAGGTTTAGAGCCAAATAAAATTTAAGAATAAAATAGGAACATCTAACTACTCTAACTTTGCAGATTAAACACTAATCCGGATTAAGGGATGACTAACCTCGATTAAGAACCCAATAGCAAACTGACACCAACTAAACCAACTTGGGTCCAAAGGTTAATCAACTAACCCTAAACAGTACACTAAAGCACATAAACATTTTATGAGTGTCAAGCGACACTGAAAGAACATAATTGCGAACATTAACATTCACTGAACAAAGAAGATGCATACATATATCTCACAAGATAATACGTGAATTACGAACAACAAGGTCTCCAAAATTGGCACAAGGAGATCAGTTATGTTCCTCCCTAGGGTTTCTCGGCTAAATATCTGCACACTCATTGCACACATCAGTAGTCCCATAAAATCACATGTACATAATGTATATGTATCAAAAATTCACATAAATTAAAACATACATCAATAAGGGTTTCTTCATCCTGCTTAATTCTTAATCATTTAAAATCTCTTAAATCAAAGTCTCAATCTTACATTTACTAATTTCATCAACATACATATACATGAAACATTAAATGACAATCATCAAATATATCTGACAGTAACATCACACAACATGAAATAATAAAGTATGTTCTAAGCATCAGATAATGTCTCGACATCTCGAGTCGTGAATATCAAAATAATAGTAATGTATCACTATGCTATGATGGGTCAGGGCGAGGCCTCACATCCTCCCCCACTAGGCATGAACTTCTTCCTAGAGTTCATCAAAAAGATACGGGTACTGAGATTGCATCTGCGCTGCATCCTCCCATAAAGTCATGACCTCATCATAACAATCTCATTGGACCCTAACCTGGTCCAACTCTTGGCCTCGAAGTGCTAGGGTGCGTCAGGAAATAATGTGGATAGGCTCCAGTGCTAACTGTCTATTTGACTTCACCTGTAAAGCATCCTAATCTATGATATGAGACTCATCATAAATGTATCCTCTAAGTACTAAAATATGAAACACATCGTGGATGCGTGACAGGCTAGGTGGCAAAGCTAAACGGTATGCAACAGGTCCTATCCTCTCAAGGATCTTGAATGGCCCAAAAAAACAGGGTGCCAACTTAGAGCCCTTTTCGAATCGAATCGGACTCTTATGTGGTCGCACCCTCAAGAACACTCTATCACCAACCTGATACTCTCGATCTGTCCTCTTTGCATCAGCATACTTCTTCTGCCTATCCTGTGCCTCTCTTAGGCGTTGTCTAATCAGAGACACCTGTTGCTCCATCTCCTTTACTAACTGGGGACCAATAGATACTCGATCCTGGATCCTGTCCCAACTCAATGGTGTCCTACACGGTCTCCCGTACAAGGCCTCATAAGGTGGCATACCTATGGAAGAATGATGCCCATTGTTATAGGAAAACTCGACAAGATGTAGGTATTCCTCCCATTTGACTTGATGATCCATCACATACACATGTAGCATGTTCTCCAAAACCTAATTCACTCACTCAATTTGGCCATCGGTCTAAGGATGGTACACTATACTAAAATTGAACATAGTGCCCAAAGTCGACTGGAACTCTCTCCAAAATGAAGAAGTGAACAATGAGTCTCTATCGGAGATGATCTTACGAGAAACACCATAAAGTCTAACAATGTCCTGCAAGAACACCTGAGCTA
Organism: Cupressus sempervirens; assembly: GCA_028749045.1. Lineage (NCBI taxonomy): Eukaryota > Viridiplantae > Streptophyta > Pinopsida > Cupressales > Cupressaceae > Cupressus > Cupressus sempervirens. Next base: position 665,575,364 of record CM053793.1, on the reverse strand, counting down.
TATCTCGTGTTGTGAATGTAGTACGCATGGGTGAGAAATGGGCAACCTTGGTCAATGTGTCAACTATCATCAAAATGGCATCATGGTGATAAGATGACATAGGAAGACCAACAATAAAATACATAGATATAGTGTCCCATTTCCACACTGCAATCTCATGTGGCTGGAGAAGCCCACTAGGGTGACGATGCTCTGCCTTCACCCTCTGGCACTCAAGGCATCTCGCAACTATGCTAGCAATCTGCACTCTCATGCTTGGCCAATGATACAACTCCCTCAATTTTGCATGTAACTTCTTAACACTAGGGTGCACTGCATAAGGTGCTCTGTGAGCCTCTAGTACAATGAGCTCGCGCAAACCTCCAATGGAAGGTACATACATACGCCCCCTATGATGCAAAAGTCCATCGGACACTAAGGAATACTCTGCAAAATTCCCTTCCAAGGGTGTTTGAGGAAGTACTAACTGACTAACTTCTGCATAAAGCTCATCAGTTGGTAAGTGCTGTAAGATCTGCTCTCTTAAGTCAGTGCAAGTAGTCACATATAAAAGCTCATGGTGCCTTCTACTTAAGGCATCTGCAACCACATTCTCCTTTCCCTTGATGTAATGAACATAAAAATCATACTCACACAGAAACTCCATCCACCTTCTTTGCCTAGCATTAAGGTTCGGCTGAGAAAATATGTACTGCAAGCTCTGGTGATCGGAATGAAGCTCGAATCTATGACCCAGAAGGAAATGTCGCCATCTCACCAAGGAATGAACCACTGCCGCTAGTTCTAGGTCATGAGTAGGATAATTGAGTTCATGAGTCTTCAACTTCCTAGACTCAAAGGAAATAGGTCATCCTTCCTGCATAAGGATTGCCCCTAAACCATCTAAAGATGCATCGGTGCACACCACAAAATCTGCAATAGCATCTGGTATTGCATGAATCGGTGCACTCGTCAGGGCTCTCTTGACCTCTTGAAAAGCTCTATCACACTTTTTTATCCACTCATACTTCTTTCCCTCTTTTTGAAGAGATGTGATGGGGTGTGCCAATCTAGAGAATCCTGAAATGAAGCGTCGATAATATCTTGCTAACCCCATAAAGCTCCTCACTTCAGTAACACTGGTGGGTGCTGGCCAATCCATGATAGCCCTAATCTTTGATGGGTCTACTGAGACACCATCACCTGATATGACATAGCCCAAATAATGTATCTTGGGTCTGAAGAATGCAACTTCGACAAGCTACCAAACAACTGATTCTCTCTCAGCCTCTACAATACCTGTCTCGGGTGCTCTTCATGCTCTCTCGCATTATGAGAATAAATCAGAATGTCATCAAGAAACACAACCACAAACTTATCCAAAAAGGTACAAAATACTCCATTCATGAGGCTCATGAATATAGCTGGAGCATTCGTAAGGCCAAAAGGTACCATGGTGAACTTGTAGTGGCCATACCTAGTACAAAAAGTTGTTTTGGGGATATCACTATCCACAATCCTCAACTAATGGTAACCTGACTTTAGGTCAATCTTTGAAAATACTCATGCACCCTGCAACTGATCAAAGATGCCATTGATTCTGGGAAGAGGAGATTAGTTCTTGATGGTCACTTTGTTCAATTGCCAATAATCTATACACAACCTAAGTGATCCATCCTTCTTCTTGACGAAGATCACTGGTGCACCCCAAGGTGACACACTAGGTCGAATATGCCCCTTCTTTAAGAGTTCCTCCAACTGAGCTTTTAGCTCACTAAGCTCATGAGTAGTCATCCTATATGGTGCTCTCGAAATTGGCTTGGCTCCTAGCACTAGGTCTATATGAAAATCCACTACTTGAGGTGGAGGCATACTAGGAAGCTCTGAAGGAAACACATCTGCAAACTCCTCAAGGATTGAAAAATTATCAAGGGATGGCTCCCTCTCTGAATCTTCCTCTTTGTCACTAATAGTGCTAGCAAACAACTGACAACCCTTTCGCATGCACCGTCTAAGCTGCATAGTGGAAATCATACGAAGGGACACTGGCCTCTTCACTCCGAAGATTTCCCTAGAGATACCATCATCATCCACACATTCCACCCTCTTCTGTCGACAATCCATCTTGGCACTATGAGCATAAAGCCAATCCATGCCAAGAATAACATCATAAGAACCTAGAGGGGTAATGCGTAGATCAGTCCTAGTGGACATGTCTCCAATCTGCATCTAACAACTCTGCACCAAGGAACTAACTAACACTCTGGCTCTTGAGGCTAACTCTACCTCCCAACTAACATCCTGTCTAACTGCCAGTAGCTCGCAATGCTCCACCACAAATGGAGATATAAAAGAGTCAGTAGCCCCGAAATCAAATAAAACTACAACCATATGGCCCTGTATAATACCTGTAGCCTCAATAACTGTGGTCTGATGCTCAGCCTGGCAGTTGTCAACCGGTGCAAAAACTCTATGGGATCTACCCATGTCACCAACTGTCGGCTCTAAAAAAGCCCTACTCTAACCACTGGATGCCTGTCCCTGCGGACACTCCATAGCTATATGACCGATGCCACCACAAGTGTAGCATGGTCTACGAGCATAAGATCGTGCACCCTGTGACCTAGACTGCTGTGGGCCTTCTGACTTACTAGATCTATTGTATCCACCCCTAGAAGACTGCTAAGTCTTCACTAACTGTGACTGTGGGGCCTGTACTTTCTGATCTTGGCTAGGTCCCTGTGACTGCCACTACTTGGGATTGGAGCCCTGATAACCCTGAGAAGGTTTCTGCTGCTGCTGCTGCTGGGGTTTTGGCTATTGAGACTGCTGGCCCTTATAGGACCCTGCTGTATAGTTCTAATTCCCTTTCCAAGGGGGTTTCTACTGGGAGGAGTTTCGGTTCTGAGACCGATCCCATGACTCCTTCCTACCTCGAGTATCCTCAGCAACTAGTGCTATCTCCACTGCATGTCTAAAGGTGGTAGGGAAGGCCATCCGAACTGGTCCCTGAAGAGAAAAATTTAACCCCATGATAAAGTGATGCACTCGTAGTTTCTCGTCCTTCATGTATTTCACATAAGGAAGAAGCTCGAGAAACCTGCTCTCATACTGTAACACTATAAGGCCTCTCTGATAAAGAGAATGGAACTCCTCAATCTGTTTCTATCAAAAATGCTCTGACAAGTACCTCTCTCAAAATTTTTCTAGGAAATATTCCCATGTGAGGGTGTCCATCCTCACTACACCTATGATCTCCTCCTGATGCCACCAAACTGCTAGGCGTGCTTTTAGATTACTCCCATAAGGGCATAACCCAAAGCACCGCTATAGGCTCTGCAACCATGCCTCTGCTACTGTTCCCTTAGTGGAACCAGTAAATAATGGTGGCCCAAGTCTTATCAATTCTCTGATATCATCTCCTACATGTCTAGGAGGTCTGTCAAATGGGGGTCCTCTCTGGTGTATGGACTCTTCCTCGTGTTCACCTTGACCCTCTAACTACCTCAGTGGGGGACTCCTAGTCCTCTCTCTAACTCTAGGCCCGCCTCTTTCGGGTCCCTCTGCTTCCACTACTGGAATCTGCTGAACTGGATGAACTACAGGTACTACTCTCTGTTGAACTACATCGATCAAAGTCTAAAGTGCATCTATAATGTCCTGGTTCGGGTTCGGTGGTGGTGGAGGTGGTGGTGGTGGAGATGGTCCATCTTCTTGTCTCACTCTACCACCCCTAGCCCTACGACCTCTGCCTCGCCGGCTATGTGTAATAGGTGGCATCTACACAATTAAAAGTTTGAGTTAAGTTTAGGAAGCACAATGGTTTAAGGTTCCTAGTGTTGAAAACTAGGCTCTGATAGTATATGAATATGAGCAAATGTGAGTATGAATTCTAGCAACAATTCGATGCAAATACTCATTCAACCTTTCAAAATGAAGAGATTAGGGTCTCTTAAATAGACTTTTTTGGAATTCATCAACGGTTGAGATCAATTTCAATCAACGATCAGGATTAAACGTGAAGTTTAGTCATAAAGGGAGATTTCCAAATTAAAGAGAGTTAACATATTTAATTTGAGTAAAATAAGGAGTTAGCTGATTCAATTTGAGTAGAAAAAGGAGTTAACTCATTTAACTCATTTTTGATCAATAGTGAATTGAAAATTTCCCTTTTTGAACTAAACAGAGATTTTGTTGAGATATTTAATTTAATAAAATGAGATTTGCTCTCATAATTACTTTTTCTATTTAATTAAATAATCTTTAACTAATTAGAGACTCTTTTCTTATTTAATTAAATAACTTCATTTAATTAATTAGGAATGGCTTCCCACTTAATTAAATAACTTTGTTTAATTATTTAGAAGTAAGTACTCCATATAATTAAATAATTTTGTTTAATTATTTCAAAATTCTTTTCGAAACTAGTCAACTCAAGTCAAATGTTATTAAATTTGGTCAACTTTTGGTCAAACTTGATCTTTGCATATGTGAATATGAGCAAATGTGAGTATGAATTCCAGTAACAATTCGATGCGAATTCTCATTCAACCTTTCAAAATGAAGAGATAAGGGTTTCTTAAACAGACTTTCTTGGAATTCATCAACGGTTGAGATCGATTTCAATCAACGGTCAGGATTAAAGATGAAGTTCAGTCATAAAGGGAGATTTCCAAATTAAACGGAGTTAACAGATTTAATTTGAGTAAAATATGGAGTTAACTGATTCAATTTGAATAGAAAAAGGAGTTAACTGATTTACCTCATTTTTTATCAATAGTGAACTGGAAATTTCCCTTTTTGAACTGAAGAGAGATTTTGTTGAGATATTTAATTTAATAAAATGAGATATGCTCTCATAATTACTTTTTCTATTTAATAAATAATCTTTAATTAATTAGAGACACTTTTCTTATTTAATTAAATAACTTCATTTAATTAATTAGGAATGGTTTCTCATTTAATTAAATAAATTTGTTGAATTAATTAGAAGTAAGTACTCCATTTAATTAAATAATTTCGTTTAATTATTTCAAAATTTATTTTGAAACTAGTCAACTCAAGTCATCTGTGCTTAAATCTGGTCAACTTTTGGTCAAACTTGATCTTTGCGTATGTGAATATGAGCAAATGTGAGTATGAACTCCAGCAACAATTCAATGCAAATTCTCATTCAACCTTTCAAAATGAAGAGATGAGGGTCTCTTAAATAGACTTTCTTGGAATTCATCAACGGTCAAGATTAAAGGTAAAGTTTAGTCATAAAGGGAGATTTCCAAATTAAAGTGAGTTAATAGATTTAATTTGAGTAAAATAAGCAGTTAACTGATTCAATTTGAGTAGAAAAAGGAGTTAACTGATTTAACTCATTTTTTATCAATAGTGAACTGAAAATTTCCCTTTTTGAACTGAAGAGAGATTTTGTTCAGATATTTAATTTAATAAAATGAGATATACTCTCATAATTATTTTTTCTATTTAATTAATTAATCTTTAATTAATTAGAGACACTTTTCTCATTTAATTAAATAACTTCATTTAATTAATTAAGAATGGCTTCTCATTTAATTAAATAACTTTGTTTAATTAATTAAAAGAAAGTACTCCATTTAATTAAATTATTTCAAAATTCTTTTTGAAACTAGTCAACTCAAGTCAACTGTGGTTAAATTTGGTCAACTTTTGGTTAAACATGATCTTTGCGTATGTGAATATAAGCAAATGTGAGTATGAATTCCAGCAACAATTCGATACAAATTCTCATTCAACCTTTCAAAATGAAGAGATGAGGGTCTCTTAAATAGACTTTCTTGGAATTCATCAACGATCAAGATTAAAGGTGAAGTTCAGTCATAAAGAGAGATTTCCTAATTAAAGGGAGTTAACAGATTTAATTTGAGTAAAATAAGGAGTTAACTGATTCAATTTGAGTAGAAAAAGGAGTTAACTGATTTAACTCATTTTTTATCAATAGTGAACTGAAAATTTCCCTTTTTGAACAGAAGAGAGATTTTGTTGAGATATTTAATTTAATAAAATGAGATATGCTCTCATAATTACTTTTTCTATTTAATTAAATACTCTTTAATTAATTAGAGACACTTTTCTTATTTAATTAAATATCTTCATATAATTAATTAGGAATGGCTTCTCATTTAATTAAATAACTTTTTTTAATTAATTAGAAGCAAGTACCCCATTTAATTAAATAATTTCATTTAATTATTTCAAAATTCTTTTCGAAACTAGTCAACTCAAGTCAACGTGGTTAAATCTGGTCAACTTTTGGTCAAATTTGATATTTGCGTATGTGAATATGAGCAAATGTGAGTATGAATTCCAGCAACAATTCGATGCAAATTCTCATTTAACCTTTCAAAATGAAGAGATGAGGGTGTCTTAAATAGACTTTCTTAGAATTCATCAACGATTGAGATTGATTTCAATCAACGGTCAGGACTAAAGGTGAAGTTCAGTCATAAAGGGAGATTTCCAAATTAAAGGGAGTTAACAGATTTAATTTGAGTAAAATAAGGAGTTACCTGATTCAATTTGAGTAGAAAAAGGAGTTAACTAGTTTAACTTATTTTTGATCAATAGTGAATTGAAAATTTCCCTTTTTTAAATGAAGAGAGATTTTGTTGAGATATTTAATTTAATAAAATGAGATATGCTCTCATAATAACTTTTTCTATTTAATTAAATAATCTTTAATTAATTAGAGACAATTTTCTTATTTCATTAAATAACTTCATTTAATTAATTAGGAATGGCTTCTCATTTAATAAAATAACTTTGTTTAATTAATTAGAAGCAAGTACTACATTTAATTAAATAATTTCGTTTAATTATTTCAAAATTTTTTTTGAAACTAATCAAATCAAGTCAATCGTGGTTAAATCTAGTCAGCTTTTGATCAAACTTGATCTTTGCGTATGTGAATATGACCAAATGTGAGTATGAATTCCAGCAACAATTCGATGCAAATTCTCATTCAACCTTTCAAAATGAAGAGATGAAGGTCTCTTAAATATACTTTTTTGAAATTCATCAACAGTTGAGATCGATTTCAATCAATGGTCAGGATTAAAGGTGAAGTTCAGTCATAAAGGGAGATTTCCAAATTAAAGGGAGTTAACAGATTTAATTTGAGTAAAATAAGGAGTTAACTGACTCAATTTGAATAGAAAAAGATGTTGACTGATTTAACTCATTTTTAATCAATAGTGAACTGGAAATTTCACTTTTTGAACTGAAGAGAGATTTTGTTGAGATATTTAATTTAATAAAATGAGATATGCTCTCATAATTACTTTTTCTATTTAATTATATAATCTTTAATTAATAAGAGACACTTTACTTATTTAATTAAATAAGTTCGTTTAATTAATTAGGAATGGCTTCTCATTTAATTAAATAACTTTGTTTAGTTAATTAAAAGCAAGTACTCCATTTAATTAAATAGTTTTGTTTAATTATTTCAAAATTCTTTTCGAAACTTGTCAACTCAAGTCAACCGTGGTTAAATCTGATCAACTTTTGGTCAAACTTGATCTTTGCATATGTGAATATGAGCAAATGTGAGTATGAATTCCAGCAATAATTCGATGCAAATTCTCATTCAACCTTTCAAAATGAAGAGATGAGGGTCTCTTAAATAGACTTTCCTAGAATTCATCAATGATTGAGATCGATTTCATTCAACAGTCAGGATTAAAGGTGAAGTTCACTCATAAAGGGAGATTTCCAAATTAAAGAGAGTTAACAGATTTAATTTGAATAAAATAAGGAGTTAACTGATTCAATTTGAGTAGAAAAAGGAGTTTACTGATTTAACTCATTTTTTATCAATAGTGAACTGGAAATTTCCCTTTTTGAACTGAACAGAGATTTTGTTGAGATATTTAATTTAATAAAATGAGATATGCTCTCATAATTACTTTTTCTATTTAATTAAATAATCTTTTATTAATTAGAGACACTTTTCTTATTTAATTAAATAACTTCATTTAATTAATTAGGAATGGCTTCTCATTTAATTAAATAAATTTTTTAAATTAATTAGAAGTAAGTACTCCATTTAATTATTAATTATTTCAATTTTTTTTTCGAAACTAGTCAACTCAAGTCAACCGTGGTTAAATTGTAATGCCCCGCCAAGAGATCCAAAGATTTAACCTAGAATTTCACTATGTTTGGTAACAATTTTTTTTTTTTATAACATGAAAGTAAATACCACATATAACTTGTACATAATAATGAAAGCAATAGCGATGTCCATCTAAAAGTAAACATAACATACATAACCAATTTCATTGTTTAAGAATCCCTTAACGTTGAGTTACATCTAAACTAACTAACATACATGAATCCATCTAGTACAACATCCACCTGAATAATAATGAAAAGTCCAATGTTCATACATTATATTTCTAAATGCTCAATCATCCACTGTACATGTCACAGGGTACGAAAGCTTTATATATATATATATGTGTGTGTGTGTGTGTGTGTGTGTGTGTGTGTGTGTGTGTGTGTGTGTGTGTGTGAAATAAGGTACATCATCCTATTCCAATCCATGATACATCAAAGTAGAGATAATCACATGATACATCATCATAGAAGACATATACATCTATCATAAAGATCAAACAAAATAAACTAAGTGTACGGTTCCTCCCAATTGTTAATAGCTGATGCAGGAGCATCTTGCATCCAAAATAAAGGGGAGACATGTTGAATGTAAAAATTAAAAATTAAAAGAAAAAAAAATTAAAAAAAAAAAAAAAAAAATTCTAGAGGAGAGAGAAAGTGACGAAAATTAGAGGAGAAATAATAAATAAATAAAAAGAGAAAAAGGAGAAAAAGAAAAAAGGAGGAATTTTTATTTTCGAGGTGCATAGGTGGCATAAAATTAAAAAATGAGAAATTAGTTGTCATTCCATTAATCAAGGTGTGTAGGTGGCATCTTAGAAGCTTGTGGAAAGTTTCTTAAATCTTGCATTTAATATTTGTTGTGATCCATAAAGGAAATATAATTTTCTAATTGGGCCACATGGTGGTGCTTAGTTGTAATTCTAGAAGGTTATGGAAGTTGTAGAAGGTTGTGGAGGAATTCTAGAAGGTTGTGGATAAGTCATGCATGGGGTGGTAATTGCCTATTTAAGCAAGGCATATGAGCATTTCTAAATCAAGCTCAAGGAGAAGCTTGAGGAGTAGAAGCTCAAGTGGAAGCTCAAGGGGGAAGTTTGAGAAGTAGAAGCTAGAAGGTGTGAAGACTCTTATTTAGGACTTCTCTTGTGTTGAGGAAGTCATATCATCTTGTGGGTGTTGTAAGGATTTTTCAAGTATAATAAAATTATTTGTGAAGAATTTTTTTTTCTTGGTCTCTATATTGTTACATTCTTGGTTGTGAGTTGTTAGAGTGATGTGGCCCTCTATCAAGTGGTATCAGAGCAAGAGTTCCTGAGTGTGTGGACAGATCGCCGAACGTGAGGCAATTTACACCAGGATTTGCAAAGAAGGTTGATCTTGTGGCTGATTGATCTTTTAGATTGGTGGATTTGTTTAGGGTTTGCTAAATTTTTGGAAGATGCCTCCAAGAAGATTGGACCCCAAGGAAAATGATGACCTTAGTGAAGCGATGGAAGAAAGAATCTTAGAGAAGATAAGATCAGAGGTCAAATCAAAGATTGCATTGATAAAGAGTGACATGATTGCTGAAATTGTGAGTTCTTTGGGTGGTGTACCTAGGCATGTGGGTACTGAAGATAGATATGATGAAGTTGCTGAAGACTTTGAAGCTACTAGTGAGGATAGAAGTGATCATGAGGAGAGACCTATTGGAATTAGGGCTAGTCAGTTTGTTCGACCTGGATCTCAATTGAAGTTGAAGCATAAGATGGAGGTTTCTAATTTTTTAAGTACTTTGAATCCTGAAGACCTAATTGATTGGATTGGTGAATTAGAGGACTACTTTGAGCTTGAGGGTATTGAAGATCCATTGAGAGTAAGGTTGGCACAAACAAAGTTGAAGGGACATGCTGCTCTTTGGTGGAAGGAACTACAAAGAGACAGAGAAGAGGAAGGTGAAATGAAGATCACTAGATGGAAATTGATGGTGACTAAGTTAAAGGAAAAGTTCATTCTGGCTGATTATGAACTTGAATTGTTTAAGAGGTTGCAAAATCTGAAACAGAAGGATATGACTGTGAAGGATTACACTAAGGAGTTCTACAAGTTGACTATTCGGTCTGGGCATAGAGAATTGTCAAAGGAGAAGGTAGCACGATATATTAATGGTTTGAGATTCAATATTCAAGATGAGGTTGGTATGTTGAATATTTCCACAGTTTAGGATGCTTATCAGTATGCTTTGAGAGCAGAGGAGAAGCTAAAGATGAAGAATCAAGGTAGTTCCCGAGGGAAGGAGAAGCGAGATAGTTTGGTACAAGCTAAACCAAAAGCAGAAGGTGAACCAAAACCTATTGAACAAAGAAGAAGGACAGGTGGAGGTGTATTCAGAGGTAATTGTTTCAAGTGTGGTAAAGAAGGGCATAGATCTTTTGAATGTTCTATTGGTAGGACAGCTACTATTGTGAATGAGGTTGAAGTCCAGGAAAATCAGCATGAGGAAGGAGAAAGCTTGTTGGCTCGGCGAGTACTAATGGGTAAGAAGACATTGGATTCTTGTCAGAGGACTAGTTTGTTCAAAACTTGTTGTAAGTCTGGTGGGAAAGTTTCCAAGGTGATTATAGATAGTGGTAGTACTGATAACCTTGTTGCTAAGGAGATGGTTCAAAAACATGGTTTGAAGAGATTGAGACATCCTTGTACTTATAGAATTCGCTGGTTGCAAGGTGAGGATGCTTTGGAAGTGAGAGAGCAATGTCTTGTTAATTTTTAGATTGGGCAGTATAAGGATCAAGTATTGTGCGATATTGTGGATATGAATAGTTTTCATGTGTTACTTGGTAGACCTTGGCAGTATGATTGCAGGGCTATGTATGATTGTGTTAGGAATGTGTTTACTATTGAGAAAGGTGGTAGGAAGGTTTCCTTGATTCCTCTACAGAATGAAGCACTCGGTAGGAGAAACCTGAGTGTTGGCAGTCGAGTTGAGTTGGCAGATTTTGAGAAGATTGACAATCAGCATGGGAAGCAAACCTATAGAACACCTATGGTGGATGTAAAGGAGAAGAAGAAAAACAAGGGAAAGAGTGTGCAAGTTGAAGATTTGGAGGACATATATGTGAGGAGCCAGTTTGGGATTTATGTATTGAATCCCGAAAGATGTTCTTCCAGCTATTAGAACATCTTTTCGGACCTGGGGAGTCTGATGCAGGAGCATCTTGCATCCAAAATAAAGGGGAGACATGTTGAATGTAAAATTTAAAATTTAAAAAAAAAAAAATTGAAAAAAAAAAATCTAGAGGAGAGAGAAAGTGACAAAAATTAGAGGAGAAATAATAAATAAATAAAAAGAAAAAAAGGAGAAAAAGAAAAAAGGAGAAATTTCTATTTTCGAGGTGCATAGGTGGCATAAAATAAAAAAATGAGAAATTAGTTGTCATTCCATTAATCAAGGTGTGTAGGTGGCATCTTAGAAGCTTGTGGAAAGTTTCTTAAATCTTGCATTTAATATTTTTTGTGATCCATAAAGGAAATATGATTTTCTAATTGGGCCACATGGTGGTGCTTAGTTGTAATTCTAGAAAGTTATGGAAGTTGTAGAAGGTTGTGGAGGAATTCTAGAAGGTTGTGGATAAGTCATGCATGGGGTGGTAATTGCCTATTTAAGCAAAGCATATGAGCATTTCTAAATCAAGCTCAAGGAGAAGCTTGAGGAGTAGAAGCTCAAGTGGAAGCTCAAGGGGGAAGTTTGAGAAGTAGAAGCTAGAAGGTGTGAAGACTCTTATTTAGGACTTCTCTTGTGTTGAGGAAGTCATATCATCTTGTGGGTGTTGTAAGGATTTTTCAAGTATAATAAAATTATTTGTGAAGCATTTTTTTTTCTTGGTCTCTATATTGTTGCATTCTTGGTTGTGAGATGTTAGAGTGGTATGGCCCTCTATCAATAGCATCATTAGACCATCGTGAGCCCTAGCCATCCCTCCGTGTGTAACATCCCAAATCACCGAAGAGATGATCGGTATTAACATAGTAGGAATGTCACTCTTAAAACATCCTACTAACATGCAAAGTAAAGCATAGGATACCATCATCTAACATATGCAAATCATCAATATAGGAAACATACCAGAAAATACATCTATCATAAGGTATATTAAATATCATAATGCTCCAAGAACATAATGAAGATAAATACCAACTAAGAATGCTCCAGCCACGGTGTCTCCAACGGATCTCAAATGATAAGAGTGGAAAATACACTACCAACCGACTGCGTGGAACCTAAGTGATCCACTCCCACCGTGCTGAAGAGATAATATCAAGTCCCAAATAGACTATCAATCTACAAAGCATAAATCTCTATAAGTCCAAGAATCCTTAAAGTATACGAACTCAAAAGTTTTCATCACACACAAAATTGACATCTAATTCCTAGAGGCACACAAAGACATGTAAGAAACCTACTATGCAAGCGGGAAAGTGTCATTGCATTTATCATGTACAAGTTACCCTAGTAGTTAGCTAAACTCCACGGGTCCATACTGATCTCATGTGGCCACTAGTATCCTCTCATACTGACGAGGCATACTACGGAATGCACGATCGCAACCATGCATTCTCACTACTCCCATCCTAGCCTGTACAAGCTCTCAAGGCATGGGCGACAACATAGAAATAATTATCTTTTTAGGTTCATTTAATCTCCATTTAGTGCGTAAATGTTATCACTTATTAACCAAACTTACAATGAGTTACCCTGGTAGCCACTTAGGGCCCTGGCCCCCATTGCAAGCCACTTTTCGACACTACAAGTAGATAACCTACCCTATGCTCATGGAATCATAAATTTCAAAATCACAAAAGATAATCTATAATAAAATCATCAAATATGCATAAAAGCATCAAATATCCACAATAAGAATTATCAAATCTCTAAGATAAGAATCATCAAATCTCCATGAGCATCCGAAAAGCATCCACAGAAAATCATGATCACAACAGTTCTCTATTGGCAACTGAAGGCATCACTAATAATCATAAGTATTAATTGGTTCTCAATAACCAAAATACATTTCAAAATAAATCACCATATCCATTGGTTCTTCAACAAGCAACCAAGAATATCTCAAAATCATACTGATCGAGGACTCCAAAATGGTTGAGTCAAACATGTCACAACATGACATCATCAAGAAATAAATCAACACTTTAGTCTCATCATGGCGACTACAAAGCAATCCAAGGATAACTGATCGATGACTCAAAAATGGTTAGCTCAAGTGTCTCATATACATACCTCTCAGCTTCACACATGAAGACTGATGAACAAATACAAACATTGCATAGAGCATACAATCACATAACCATGGTTGGGCTTATAAAGATCGAGACTAAATAAGATCAGCATGCCATCACATCTCATAAATCGTGAGCCTCTGGTAACAACCTAGGACTGGTCAACACTAGTCAACCCAAAATCCAAAACAAGAAGCATAGAGAATACATGATGCAAACACATGTTTTGGTTTTCCTAAAATCTCATAGTTGAATCAAGTGTAGGGGTTTCCAATTTTTTGTTTGCAAGTATACTTTCAAGTGTCTTAAGTTTCATCATTTGACCTACAAGTCAATCCAATTGTTTCCCGATAGCATTATCCTTCTATTATTAAGAATTACATTCTAAGAATAACTTAAGGATAACTATTTACTCATTAAACTGATCATCATTAAATTTTTTTAATTTATCTATGACCCATATTCTAATTGATTAACCTTTCAACTTTTCTAAGATCAGTATTCGTTATATTATAAGAGGACCAATTATTATTCTTCGAATAAGAGATTATAACTTTATTTATCTTAATCCATTAACATAGGTACACCATCCATGACCTATTAACATCTTATTAACATAATTAATTACACTTCTTCTACTATTAACTAATCTTAATTAAATTTGATTTAATTAGATTAGATAATAAATCATATAAAACTAATGCATATTAATAAGATTCTAATAAGGAAAAATTGCAATAATATTTTTAATTCATTTCATGCTTTGATATATATATTATTTTTGTGAAGTTTAAGCATAAAGAACTCTTAGTTAAGAAAAATGGAGAAATATCTATCCTTGAATAAAACAATCTCAGTACGACGGTCATATCTCCCTAATGAACTGTTGGATTGGACTGAAATTTAAATATGTTGGAGAGGGCCAAGCTATGCCGATTCTAACTAGAGCAATCAAATAAATTCAATCACGATAAAAAGTTATGAATGACTGAATTCGGGTCTATCCAAGGGGCAGCGACAAGACAATTTGTGATAAATCAAGAGTTTTCTTTTAAAATAATTGTTCTCTAAATTTACCCATTCATCCATCTAATAGGTTTGTCCATACGCATCAGAAAATACAATTTGATAGAAAGATTACATCTAATCATTCGAATTTTCAACTTAGAATTTCTATTTTAATTCCAAATCTTGTCTATCTAATTTCACAATATAAATTCGAACCCAAACTCGATTAAGATCTAGTTTCTTTCTCATTTGGAACTAGGATTTTTTCTATTGTTTTCTTCTCATCCAAATAAAATATTTAGATTCCAATTTTAAATAGTAGATTCAATCACAGAGACTATTCAGACACATAAAACAGATATGATGAAGACAGGAAGAGAAAGAGTGCAAATAAAATATGAGAATATCACGAGTGCACCTGGACACTGATGCTAATTTTTCATGCCTTAAAAGTCCATAGAAAATCGCTTCCTTCTCCATCATTCACAATTCTTTCAAGAATCCAAGCGGATCGAATCCTCCAAGTGATTAGAAGTGCTAGAAGGAGCATAGAAGCAAGTAGAAAATATATGAGCATATGAATCTTTTCTCATGCATGTAAGTTTTGAAGCTTCTATTTTAGCTTTTAGCTCGTGGCTTCCATTAAGCTTGTAGCTTCCCTTAAGCTTGTAGCTTTCATTAAGCTTTTCTTTTAAGCTTCGATGAATGCCTAAATATAAGGAGCTCTCAAGAAACTTTTGGAATGCTTCTTGAAATCCGCTGAAAGGTGTCACCAACTAAGCATGGGTCTTTTGCAATCTTTTTTGATGAGTCATAGAATTGTAGACACCTTGTGCTTAATTGATGCACTAACCCCCATGTTGTTGACACATGTTAATTCCCATACAAGCTTATAACTCCAATTTACTTTACTCTTTCCAATTTTATTTATTTATTTATTAAGTCTCATGCACTAACTTTAATATCTCCACTTTTCAATCTTAATATATTTATATCATAATCATATGAGATTTAGAATCTTTTAATAATTTAAAATATATTTTTCACTTTTAAATTTTATTTTTCAAAACTTTATTGCTAAAATATTTATTAGCTTTAATAATAATATTATATAGTCATTTATTTAAAAATGAGCTCCAAATATATTATTATTAAAATAAATATTGTCACATTCCAAATTTAATATTATAACTTTTATCTTCCAATTTTAAAATTTAATTATTTTATTTAATTAATTTTTAATTAATTAAATAAAATAAATATTAAAATATCATTTTAATTTTCTATTTAATTAAACCATTAATTAAATCTTTTAATTAGGCTTAATTAATAGAAAATACTCTAAAGACTCACAAAGGTAAAAATATGAAAAATCCATCATAGCCAAAATACATACAAATCAAACCAAGGGGTTTATATCACGAATTATATCATCTGACGCATTTAGAGGGTACTCAACTTAGATACTTGTCCTAATTTTTCAATTAGAACAAATGGCTTAAAGGGTTGGGATTTGGACTTGAGAATTTATCTCCTCTCTCTTATCATTGAGATAATGTGATAGGGTATGCTCATCTTGGCAATTCAGGAAAGTCGATACCCAGTACCTGCAACCTACATAAAAATCATGCATGTACAAGCACAATATATATACTAAGCTAAACAGGCAATGGCAGGAAGTGGTGCATCGTGTAGATCCCAACTAGCAGGTGACTACGACTCCCTTTCTTGACCACATCAGACACGCCATACAAAAGCAAACACACAAAGCAAACATGCACACCATACACATGCAAGTATGGGGTAAGTATCCATAAAAAACACATATGATAATAAATCATCTTACTAATTATCATTAATAATTGCAAATACTGAAAATAATCATCATACATACATGAAATGTAGAGTTTAAGTAATCTCATCACATATCAACTGAATCCATAGCACAATATCTGATAATCTCATAATAATGTTACTAACCATGAACATGAAACTAGTTCTAAAAGAGTTCAAAAATGATAACAAAATGCGAACCAGGGGCAGACACTACATCCACCCCCCCTAGGATTAGGCTTACTCATAGAAGCCTACAAGAATAAAAAACTAAGATACTCACTATGTGGGTACTATTGAACCCTTTCTCCCTATAGGAGAATATGATTCCATTGGAAATATTACAACACACTTAGAGCAATATGATTTTGGTTTAATAGTAAACCAAAAACCACATTGATCCAACATCCATTTTTTTAACAACTACTAAAATAGATCCTTTAATACATTCTAAACAAGAGCAACTTATTGCTTGCAAAGATAAACAAAGGTATACTACCTTGAAACTTAGATAAAAGATACATGTTTTGCAACTAGAATAAGTTTTCAATTTTCAGTTTTGCCCTCGTTTAAGTTTTTAGTAGAATTTTCAATTTTGAAAGCTAAGTGTTGAAGTATGAAAAATATGCAAGTAATAGATTCAAGTTCTGTTTCAGTTCACCTATTTTTTAAGTTTCCAGTTTGAAAGAGATACACATGATAGTTCAAAGTTTTCATTTTTTTTAACTAGTTAATAACTAGTGACATTCCAATATACCCAGAGCTCCCAATGTTAAAACTCGAGCTCTGATACCAAATGTAATGCCTCACCAAGGAATCCAAAAAATTAACCTAGAATTTCACTAAGTTTGGTAACATTTTTTTTTATAACATGAAAGTAAATACCACATATAACTTGTACATAATAATGGAAGCAATAACAATGTCCATCTAAAAGTAAACATAACATACATAACCAATTTCATTGTTTAAGAATTCCTTAACGTTGAGTTAAATCTAAACTAACTAACATACATGAATCCATCTAGTACAAATTCCACCTAAATAATAATGATAAGTCCAATGTTCATACATTACATTTCCAAATACTCAATCATCCATTGTACATGTCACAGGGTATGAAGGCTTAAAAAAAAAAAAACATATGTGAAATAAGGTACATCATCCTATTCCAATTCATGATACATCAAAGTAGAGATAATCACATGATACATCATCATAGAAGACATATACATCTATCATAAATATCAAACAAAATAAACTAAGTGCACAGTTCATCCCAATCATTAATAGCATTATTAGACCATCATGGACCCTAGCCATCCTTTCATGCGTAACATCCCAAATCACCGAAGAGATCATCGGTATTAACATAGTAGGAATGTCACTCCTAAAAAATCCTACTATCATGCAAAGTAAAGTGTAAGATACCATCATCTAACATATGCAAATCATCAATATAGGAAACATACTAGCAAATACATCCATTATAAGGTATATCATCTATCATAATGCTCCAAGAACATAATGAAGATAAATACCAACCAAGAATGCTCCAGCCACGGTGTCTTCGACAGATTTCAAATGATAAGAGTGGAAAATACACTACCACCCGACCGCGTAGAACCTAAGTGGTTCACTCCCACCGTGTTGAGGAGATAATCTCAAGTCCCAAACAGACTATCAATCCACAAAGCATAAATCTCTGTAAGTCCAAGAATCATAAAAGTATACGAACTCAAAAGTTTCCATCACACACAAAATCGACATCTAATTCCCAGAGGCACACAAAGACATGTAGGAAACCTACTATGCAAGCGAGAAAGTGTCATTGCATTTATCACATACAAGTTACCCTGGCAGTTAGCTAAACTCCATGGGTCCATACTGATCTCATGCGGCCACTAGTATCCTCTCATACTGACGAGGCATACTACAAAATGCACGATCGCAACCATGCGTTCTCACTACTCCCATCCTAGCCTATACAAGTGCTCAAGGCATGGGCAAAAATATCAAAACAATTATCTTTTTAAGTTTATGTAATCCCCATTTAGTGTATAAATGTTATCACTTATTAACCAAACTTACAATGAGTTACCTTGGCAGCCACTTAGGGCCCCGGCCCTCATTGCAAGCCACTTCCCAACACTACAAGTAGATAACCTACTCTAAGCTCATGGAATCATAAATCTCAAAATCATAAAAGATAATCCATAATAAAGTTATCAAATATGCATAAAAGCATTAAATATCCACAATAAGAATCATCAAATCTCCAAGATAAGAATCATCAAATCTCCATGAGCATCCAAAAAGCATCCATAGAAAATCATGACCACAACAGTTCTCTATTGGCAACTGAAGGCATCATTGATAATCTTAAGTATCAATT
Organism: Cupressus sempervirens; assembly: GCA_028749045.1. Lineage (NCBI taxonomy): Eukaryota > Viridiplantae > Streptophyta > Pinopsida > Cupressales > Cupressaceae > Cupressus > Cupressus sempervirens. The sequence goes on along the minus strand of CM053793.1, from coordinate 665,556,721 downwards.
GGTTCTTAATAACCAAAATACATTTCAAAATAAATCACCATATCCATTGGTTCTTCAACAAGCAACCAAGAATATCTCAAAATCATAGTGATCGAGGACTCCAAAATGGTTGAGTCAAACATGTCACAACATGAAATCATCAAGAAATAAATCAACACTTTAGTCCCATCATGATGACTACAAAGCAATCCAAGGATAACTGATTGATGACTCAAAAATGGTTAGCTGAAGTGTCTCATACACATACCTCTTAGCTTCACACATGAAGATTGATGAAAAAATACAAGCATTTCATAAAGCATACAATCACATAACCATGGTTGGGCTTATAAAGATCAAGACCAAATAAGATCAGCATGCCATCACATCTCATAACCCCCGAGCCTCTGGTAACAACCTAGGACTGGTCAACACTAGTCAACCAAAAATCCAAAATAAGAAGCATAGAGAATACACGATGTAAACACATGTTTTGGTTTTGCTAAAATCTCATAGTTGAATCAAGTGTAGGGGTTTCCAGTTTTTTGTTTGCAAGTATACTTTCAAGTGTCTTTAGTTTCATCAGTTGACCTACAAGTCAACCGAATTATTTTCCGATACCATTATCCTTCCATTATTAAGAATTACATTCTAAGAATAACTTAAGGATAACTATTTACTCATTAAACTGATCATCATTAAATTTTTTTAATTTATCTATGATCCATATTCTAATTGATTAACCTTTCAACTTTTCTAAGATTAGTATTCATTATATTATAAGAGGACCAATTATCATTCTTCGAATAAGAGATTATAACTTTATTTATCTTAATCCATTAACATAGGTACACCATCCATGACCTATTAGCATCTTATTAGTTTTCAATTAGAAACTTAATTAAGTATTACTAAAGTTTGAGTCTTTGAATTTATTCGTCACCATCGTTGACAACCATACAATATCTAAAGTCATAATTCAAGTCATAAGAATAAGACCTATCAACTTCAATATAGATAATCTACAATCTCATTCAAAGAATTATATCAAATAAATCTCTATTACATAACTTAATTATTAATTAAATCTAATTAACTCTCATTAATTGATTTAATTAATAATTGTATAACCATAGCAAAGTTCTAATTAACATCAGTTGACTAATAACTAACTAGAATTCTATAAGTTAAAAGTCAACTATAATTCAATACTCAAATGATCATATTAATAATTCAATAATAATAACTTGTTAATATTTAATGACAAGCTATATTGAAAATCTTATTATTAAATCTTTAATGATCACATACACCACTCTGCAACAATGTTCTCATTTATATTTTAATAATAACATGTTATAATAAATTCTCAATACCAAGTATTATGATCTCAAATAAGTTTTCTCTGTGTACGTTGATTCAGTTAACTGATAATCCTCCAAATTATTAACCAATTCAATTTAATTAATATCTTTTACAGTACTTCAATCATTAACTAATTTCCTTTAGAGTAACTCTATTTGTATTAGTTGATAACTATTTAAACTATTTATACTATTATTTATTTATAGTTTGTTAGACCCAACAAATATTAATAAATAATAAACTTATCACAACTATAAATAATCAATCTGGAGAACTTTTACATAGAACTTCATTAGCTAACTCTTAATACTATTAAGATATTCAAACGTATTAACCAATAACATAATAATTCAATCTTAATTTAATATCATTTAGAGTTTCTAAATTTAAATCAACATAATATAAATTATCATCTTAAAATTATTTAGTTAATATTAAAATTAACCAATAGACTCCATTTTTCAATTGTTCTAATAATATTTTGTCTATATAAAAGTTCTTTGAAAAAGATCCCTATCACAAACCAATAAGACTCATTGTAGATTTTAACATGAATAATTTTCAAATTTTTAGCATTATCATCTTCATTAAACAACTCTAAAATTGTTTAATAGTATTCAATATACATTATAAAAAGTCCACTATATAAACTATATTAAAATCTCTTTTCTTTTAATTTTTTCTCATTTAAAAATTCATTTACTTCGATTGGCTAATAATTAATTACACTTCTTCTACTATTAACTAATCTTAACTAAATTTGATTTAATTAGATTAGATAATAAAATATATAAAATTAATGCATATTAATAAGATTCTAATAAGAAAAAATTGCAATAATATCTTTAATTCATTTCATGCTTTGATATATATATTATTTTTGTGAAGTTTAAGCATAAAGAACTCTTAGTTAAGAGAAATGGAGAAATATCTATCCTTGAATAAAATAGTCTCAGTACGACAATCATATCTCCCTAATGAACCATTGGATCAGACTGAAATTTAAATATGTTAGAGAGGGCCAAGTTACGCCGATTCTGACTGGAGTGATCGAATAATTTCGATCACGATAAAAAGTTATGAATGACTGAATTCGGGTCTATCTAAGCGACAGCGATAGACAATTTGTGATGAATCAAGAATTTTCTCTTAAAATAATTGTTCTCTAAATTTACTCATTCATCCATCTAATAGGTTTGTCCATACACATCTGAAAATACAATTTGATAGAAAGATTACATCTAATCATTCGAATTTTCAACTTAGAATTTTTATTTTAATTCCAAATCTTGTCTATCTAATTTCACAATATAAATTCAAACCCAAACTCGATTAAGATCTAATTTCTTTCTCATTTGGAACTAGAGTTTTTTCTATTGTTTTCTTCTCATCCAAATAAAATATTTAGATTCCAATTTCAAATAGTAGATTCAATCACAGAGAGTATTCAGACACATAAAACAGATATGGTGAAGACAAGAAGAGAAAGAGTGCAAAGAAAATATGAGAATATCACGAGTGCTCCTGGACACTGATACTAATTTGCCATGCTTTAGAAGGCCATAGAAAATCCCTTCCTTCTCCATTATTCGCAATTCTTCCAAGAATCCAAGTTGATCGAATCTTCCAAGTGATTAGAAGTGCTAGAAGAAGCATAGAAGCAAGTAGAAAATATATGAGTATATGAATCTTCTCCCATGCATGTAAGCTTTGAAGATTCTATTTTAGCTTGTAGCTCGTGGCTTCCATTAAGCTTTTTTTTTAAGCTTCTATGAATGCCTGAACATAAAGAGCTCTCAAGAAACCTTTGGAATGCTTCTTGAAACTGCTGAAAGGTGTCACCAACTAAGCATGGGTCTTTTCCAATCTTTTTTGATGAGTCATAGAATTGTAGACACCTTGTGCTTAATTGATGCACTAACCCCCGTGTTATTGACATCTGTTATTTCCCATGCAAGCTTATAACTCCAATTTTATTTATTTATTTATTAAATCTCATGCACTAACTTTAATATCTCCACTTTTCAATCTTAATATATATATATTTTAATCATATGAGATTTAGAATCTTTTAATAATTTAAAATATATTTTTCTCTTTTAAATTTCATTTTCCAAAACTTTATTGCTAAAATATTTATTAGCTTTAATAATATTATTATTTAGTCATTTACTTAAAAATGAGCTCCAAATATATTATTATTAAAATAAATATTGTCACATTCCAAATATAATATTATAACTTTTATCTTCCAATTTTAAAATTTAATTATTTTATTTAATTAATTTTTCAATTAATTAAATAAAATAAATATTAAAATATCGTATTAATTTTTTATTTAATTAAACCATTAATTAAATCTTTTAATTAGGCTTAATTAATAAAAAATATTCCAAAGACTCACAAAGGTTAAAATACGAAAAATTCATCATAGCCAAAATACATACAAATCAAACCAAGGGGTTTATATCACGAATTACATCATCTGACGCATTCGGAGGGTACTCAACTTAGATACTTATCCTAATTTTTTAATTAGAATAAATGGCTCAAAGGGTTGGGATTTGGATTTGAGAATTTATCTCCCCTCTCTTATCATTGAGATAATGTGATAGGGTACGCTCATCTTGGCAATTCAGGAAAGTCGATACTTGGTACCTGCAACTTGCATAAAAACCATGCATGTACAAGAAAAATGTATATACTAAGCTAAACAGGCAATGGCAGGAAGTGGTGCATTGTGTAGATCCCGACTAGCAGGTGACTACTACTCCCTTCCTTAATCACATTAGACACGCCATACAAAAGCAAACACACAAAGCAAACACGCATACCATACACATGCAAGTATGGGGTAAGTATCCATAAGAAAACACATATGATAATAAATCATATTACTAATCATCATTAATAACTGCAAATACTAAAAATAATCATCATACATAGATGAAATATTGAGTCTAAGTAATCTCATCACATATCAACTGAATCCATAACACAATGTCTGATAATCTCATAATAATGTTACTAACCATGAACATGAAACTAGCTCAAAAAGAGTTCAGCAATGATAACAAAATGCGAACCAGGGGTAGGCACTACATACACCCCCCTAGGATTAGGCTTACTCCTGTAAGCCTAAAAGAATGAAAAATTAAGATACTCACTATGTGGGTCTCATTGAACCCTTTCTCCCTATAGGAGAATATGATTCCACTGAAAATATTACAACACACTTAGAGCAATATGATTCTGGTTTAATAGTAAACCGAAAACCACATTGATCCAACATCCATTCTTTTAACAACTACTCAAATAGATCCCTTAATACATTCTAAACAATAACAAAGTAATGCTTGCAAAGATAAACAAAGGTATACTACCTTGAAACTTAGATAAAAGATACATGTTTTGCAACTAGAATAAGTTTTCAATTTTCAATTTTGTCCTCGTTTAAGTTTATAGTAGAATTTTTAATTTTGAAAGCTAAGTGTTGAAGTATAAAAAATATGCAAGTAACAAATTCAAGTTCTGTTTCAGTTCACCTAGTTTTCAAGTTTTCAGTTTGAAAGAGATACACATGATAGTTCAAATTTTTCATTTTGTTTAACTAGTTAATAACTAGTGACATTCCAATATACCCAGAGCTCCCAATGTTGAAACTCGGGCTTTGATACCAAATATAATGCCCCGCCAAGGGATCCAAAGAATTAACTTATAATTTCACTAAGTTTGGTAACAATTTTTTTTTTTATAACATGAAAGTAAATATCACATATAACTTGTACATAATAACGGAAGCAATAACAATGTCCATCTAAAAGTAAACATAACATACATAACCAATTTCATTCTTTAAGAATCTCTTAACGTTGAGTTACATCTAAACTAACTAACATACATGAATTCATCTAGTACAACATCCACCTAAATAATAATGATAAGTCCAATGTTCATACATTACATTTCTAAATGCTCAATCATCCACTGTACATGTCACAAGGTATGAAGGCTTTAAAAAAATATACATATGTGAAATAAGGTACATCATCTTATTCCAATCCATGATACATCAAAGTAGAGATAATCGTAGGATACATCATCATAGAAGACATATACATCTATCATAAAGATCAAACAAAATAAATTAAGTGCACGGTTCCTCCCAATTGTTAATAGCATTATTAGACCATCATGGGCCCTAGCCATTTCTCCATGCATAACATCCCAAATCACCGAAGAGATCATCGATATTAACATAGTAGGAATGTCACTCCTAAAACACCCTACTAACATGCAAAGTAAAGCGTAGGATACCATTATCTAACATATGCAAATCATCAATATAGGAAACATACCAGCAAATACATTCATCATAAGGTATATCATCTATCATAATGCTCCAAGAACATAATGAAGATAAATACCAACCAAGAATGCTCTAGCCACGATGTCTCTGACGGATCTCAAATGATAAGAGTGGAAAATACACTACCACCCGACCGCGTGGAATCTAAGTGGTCCACTCCCACCATGCTGAGGAGATAATCTCAAGTCTCAAACAGACTATCAATCCACAAAGCATAAATCTCTATAAGTCCGGAAATCCTAAAAGTATACGAACTCAAAGGTTTCCATCATACACAAAATTGACATCTAATTCTCATAGGCACACAAAGACATGTAGGAAACCTACTATGCAAGCGAGAAAGTGTCATCGCATTTATCACGTACAAGTTACCCTAACAGTTAGCTAAACTCCACAGGTCCATACTGATCTCATGCGATCACTAGTATCCTCTCATACTGACGAGGCATACTACGAAATAGACGGTCGCAACGGTGCGTTCTCACTACTCCCATCCTAGCCTGTACAAGTGCTCAAAGCATGGTCAAGAACATCAAAAAAAATATCTTTTTAAGTTCATTTAATCCCCATTTAGTGTGTAAATGTTATCACTTACTAACCAAACTTACAATGAGTTACCTTAGCAGCCACTTAGAGCCCTAGCCCCCATTGCAAGCCACTTCCCGACACTACAAGTAGATAACCTACCCTAAGCTCATGGAATCATAAATCTCAAAATCACAAAAGATAATCCATAATAAAATCATCAAATATGGATAAAAGTATCGAATATCCACAATAAGAATCATCAAATCTCCAAAATAAGAATCATCAAATCTCCATGAGCATCCGAAAAACATCCATAGAAAATAATAACCACAACAGTTCTCTATTGGCAACTGAAGGCATCACTGATAATCATAAGTATCAATTGATTCTCAATAACCAAAATACATTTCAAAATAAATCACCATATCCATTAGTTCTTCAACAAGCGACCAAGAATATCTCAAAATCATACTGATCGAGGACTCCAAAATGGTTGAGTCAAACATGTCACAACATGACATCATCAAAAAATAAATCAACACTTTAGTCTCATCATGGCGACTACAAAGCAATCCAAGGATAACTGATCGATGACTCAAAAATGGTTAGCTCAAGTGTCTCATACACATACCTCTCAACCTCACACATGAAGACTGATGAACAAATACAAACATTTCATAGAGCATACGATCACATAACCATGGTTGGGCTTATAAAGATCGAGACCAAATAAGTTCAGCATGCCATCACATCTCATAACTCTCGAGCCTCTGGTAACAACCTAGGACTGGTCAACACTAGTCAACCCAAAATCCAAAACAAGAAGCATAGAGAATACACGATGCAAATAGATATTTTGGTTTTGCTAAAATCTCATAGTTGAATCAAGTGTAGGGGATTCCAGTTTTCTGTTTGCAAGTATACTTTCAAGTGTCTTAAGTTTCATCATTTGACCTACAAGTCAACCCAATTGTTTCCCGATAGCATTATCCTTCCATTATTAAGAATTACATTCTAAGAATAACTTAAGGATAACTATTTACTCATTAAATTGATCATCATTAATTTTTTTAAATTTATCTATGATCCATATTCTAATTGATTAACCTTTCAACTTTTCTAAGATCATTATTCGTTATATTATAAGAGGACCAAATATCATTCTTCGAATAAGAGATTATAACTCTATTTATCTCAATCCATTAACATAAGTACACCATCAATGACCTATTAACATCTTATTAGTTTTCAATTAGAAACTTAATTAAGTATTACTAAAGTTTGAGTCTTTGAATTTAATCGTCACCATCGTTGACAACCATACAATATCTAAAGTCATAATTCAAGTCATAAGAATAAGACCTATCAACTTCAATATAGATAATCTACAATCTCATTAACAGAATTATATTAAATAAATCTCTATTACATAACTTAATTATTAATTAAATCTAATTAACTCTCATTAATTGATTTAATTAATAATTTTATAATCATAGAAACGTTCTAATTAACATCAGTTGACTAATAACTAACTAGAATTCTGTAAGTTAAAAGTCAACTATAATTCAATACTCAAATGATCATATTAATAATTCAATAATAATAACTTGTTAATATTTAATGACAAGCTATATTGGGAATCTTATTATTAAATCTTTAATGATCACATACATCACTCTGCAACAATGTTCTCATTTATATTTTAATAACAAGTTATAATAAATTCTCAATACCAAGTATTATTATCTCAAATAAGTTTTCCTTATGTACGTTGATTCAGTTAATTGATAATTCTCCAAATTATTAACCAATTCAATTTGATTAATATCTTTTACAGTACTTCAATCATTAACTAATCTCCTTTAGAGTAACTCTGTTCGTATTAGTTAATAACTATTTAAACTACTTATACTATTATTTATTAATAGTTTGTTAGACCCAACAAACATTAATAAATAATAAACTTATCACAACTATAAATAATCAATCTGGAGAATTTTTACATAGAACTTCATTAGCTAACTCTTAATACCATTAAGGTATTCAAACGTATTAACCAATAACATAATAATTCAATCTTAATCCAATATCATTTAGAGTTTCTAGATTTAAATCAACATAATATAAATTATCATCTTACAATTATTTAATTAATATTAAAATTAACCATTGGACTCCATTTTCTAATTGTTCTAATAATATTTTGTCTATATAAAAGTTGTTTGAAAAAAATCCCTATCACAAACCAATAAGACTCATTGTAGATTTTAACATGAATAATTTTCAAATTCTTCGTATTATCATCTTCATTAAACAATTTTGAAATTGTTTAATAGTATTCAATATACATTATAAAAAGTCCACTATATAAACTATATTAAAATCTATTTTCTTTTAATTTTCTCTCATTTAAAAATCCATTTACTTAGATAGGCTAATAATTAATTACACTTCTTCTACTATTAACTAATCTTAATTAAATTTGATTTAATTAGATTAGATAATAAACCATATAAAATTAATGCATATTAATAAGATTCTAATAAGAAAAATTTGCAATAATATCTTTGATACATTTCATGCTTTGATATATATATTATTTTTGTGAAGTTTAAGCATAAAGAACTCTTAGTTAAGAAAAATGGAGAAATATTCGTCCTTCAATAAAACAGTCCCAGTACGACGGTCATATCTCCCTAATGAACTATTGGATCGGGCTGAAATTTAAATATGTTGGAGAGGGCCAAGTTGCGTCGATTTTGATTGGAGCGATTGAATAAATTCGATCATGATAAAAAGTTATAAATGACTGAATTCGAATCCATCCAAGGGGCAGCGATAGGACAATTTGTGATGAATAAGGAATTTCCTCTTAAAATAATTGTTCTCTAAATCTACCCATTCATTCATCTAATAGGTTTGTCCATACGCATCTGAAAATACAATTTGATAGAAAGATTACATCTAATCATTTGAATTTTCAACTTAGACTTTTTATTTTAATTCCAAATCTTGTCTATCTAATTTCACAATACAAATTCGACCCCAAACCCGATTAAGATCTAATTTCTTTCTCATTTGAAACTAAAGTTTTTCCTATTGTTTTCTTCTCATCCAAATAAAATATTTAAATTCTAATTTCAAATAGTAGATTCAATCATAGAGAGTATTCAGACACATAAAATAGATATGATGAAGAGAGGAAGAGAAAGAGTGCAAAGAGAATATGAGAATATCACGAGGGCACCTAGACACTGATACTAATTTGCCATACATCAGAAGTCTATAAAAAATCCCTTTCTTCTCCATCATTCGCAATTCTTCCAAGAATCCAAGTCGATCAAATGCTCCAAGTGTTTAGAAGTGTTAGAAGGAGCATAGAAGCAAGTAGAAAATATACGAGCATATGAATCTTCTCTCATGCATGTAAGCTTTGAAGCTTCTATTTTAGCTTGTAGCTCGTAGCTTCCATTAAACTTGTAGCTTCCATTAAGCTTGTAGCTTCCATTAAGCTTTTCTTTTACGCTTCTATGAATGCCTGAATATAAAGAGCTCTCAAAAAACTTTTGGAATGCTTCTTGAAACCGTTGAAAGGTGTCACCAACTAAGCATGGGTCTTTTCCAATCCTTTTTGATGAGTCATAGAATTGTAGACACGTTGTGCTTAATTGATGCACTAACCCCCATGTTGTTGACACATGTTAATTCTCATGCAAGCTTATAACTCTAATTTACTTTACTCTTTCCAATTTTATTTATTTATTTATTAAGTCTCATGCACTAACTTTAATATCTCCAGTTTTCAATCTTAATATACTTATATTTTAATCATATGAGATTTAGAATCTTTTAATAATTTAAAATATATTTTTCACTTTTAAATTTCATTTTTTAAAACTTTATTGCTAAAATATTTATTAGCTTTAATAATAATATTATTTAGTCATTTATTTAAAAATGAGCTCCAAATATATTATTATTAAAATAAATATTGTCACATTTCAAATTTAATATTATAACTTTTATCTTCTAATTTTCAAATTTATTTATTTTATTTAATTAATTTTCCAATTAATTAAATAAAATAAATATTAAAATATAATATTAATTTTCTATTTAATTAAACCATTAATTAAATATTTTAATTAGGCTTAATTAATAGAAAATACTCCAAAGACTCACAAAGGTAGAAATACGAAAAATCTATCATAGCCAAAATACATACAAATCAAACCAAGAGGTTTATATCACAAATTGCATCATCTGACGCATTCCGAGGGTACTCAACTTAGATACTTGTTCTAATTTTTTAATTAGAATAAATGGCTTAAAGGGTTGGGATTTGGACTTGAGAATTTATCTTCCCTCTCTTATCATTGAGATATTGTGATAGGGTACGCTCATCTTGGCAATTCAGAAAAGTCGATACTCGGTACGTGCAACTTGCATAAAAACCATGCATTTACAAGCACAATATATATACTAAGCTAAACAGGCAATGGCAGGAAGTGGTGCATTGTGTAGATCCCGACTAGCAAGTGACTATGACTCCCTTCCTTAACCACATCAAACACGCCATACAAAAGAAAGTACACAAAGAAAACACACACACCATACACATGCATGCATGGGGTAAGTATCCATAAGGAAACACATATGATAATAAATTATCTTACTAATCATCATTAATAACTGCAAATACTGAAAATAATCATCATACATACATGAAATGTAGAGTCTATGTAATCTAATTACATATCAACTGAATCCATAGCACAATATCTGATAATCTCATAATAATATTATTAACCATCAACATGAAACTAGCTCTAAAAGAGTTCAACAATGATAACAAAATGCAAACCAGGGGCAAGCACTACATAAATCTTGTCAAATTTTGGTCAAACTTGATCTTTGCATATGTGAATATGAGTAAATGTGAGTATGAATTCCAGCAATAATTCGATGCAAATTTTCATTCAACCTTTCAAAATTAAGAGATGAGGATCTCTTAAATAGACTTTCCTAGAATTCATCAACAGTTGAGATCGATTTCAATCAACGGTCAGGATTAAAGGTGAAGTTCAGTCATAAAAGGGGATTTCCAAATTAAAGGAAGTTAACAGATTTAATTTGAGTAAAATAAGGAGTTAATTGATTGAATTTGAGTAGAAAAAAGAGTTAACTCATTTAACTCATTTTTTATCAATAGTGAACTGAAAATTTCCCTTTTTGAACTGAAGAGAGATTTTGTTGAGATATTTAATTTAATAAAATGAGATATGCTTTCATAATTACTTTTTCTATTTAATTAAATAATCTTTAATTAATTAGAGACACTTTTCTTATTTAATTAAATAACTTCATTTAATTAATTAGGAATTGCTTCTCATTTAATTAAATAACTTTGTTTAATTAATTAGAAACAAGTACTCCATTTAATTAAATAATTTCGTTTAATTATTTCAAAAAAAAAATTTGAAACTAGTCAACTCAAGTCAACCGTGGTTAAATCTGGTCAACTTTTGGCCAGACTTGATTTTTGCGTATGTGAATATGAGCAAATGTGAGTATGAATTCTACAAACAATTTGATGCAAATTCTCATTCAACCTTTCAAAATGAAGAGATGAGGGTCTCTTAAATAGACTTTCTTGAAATTTATCAACGGTTGAGATCGATTTCAATCAACAGTCAGGATTAAAGGTGAATTTCAGTCATAAAGGAAGATTTCCAAATTATAGGGAGTTAACAGATTTAATTTGAGTAAAATAAGGAGTTAACTGATTCAATTTGAGTAGAAAAAGCAGTTAACTGATTTAACTCATTTTTAATCAATAGTGAACAAGAAATTTCTTTTTTTTGTACTGAAGAGAGATTTTGTTGAGATATTTAATTTAATAAAAGGAGATATTCTCTCATAATTACTTTTTCTATTTAATTAAATAATCTTTAATGAATTAGAGACACTTTTCTTATTTAATTAAATAACTTTATTTAATTAATTAGGAATGTCTTCTCATTTAATTAAATAACTTTGTTTAATTAATTAGAAGCAAGTACTTCATTTAATTAAATAATTTCATTTAATTATTTGAAAATTCTCTTCAAAACTAGTCAACTCAAGTCAACCGTGGTTAAATATGGTCAACTTTTGGTCAAACTTGATCTTTGCGTATGTGAATATGAGCAAATGTGAGTATGAATTCCAGCAACAATTCGATGCGAATTCTCATTCAACCTTTCAAAATGAAGAGATGAGGGTCTCTTAAATAGACTTTCCTAGAATTCATCAACAGTTCAGATCGATTTCAATCAACGGTCAGAATTAAAGGTGAAGTTCAGTCATAAAGGAAGATTTCCAACTTAAAGGGAGTTAACAGATTTAATTTCAGTAAAATAAGGAGTTAACCGATTCAATTTGAGTAGTAAAAGGAGTTAACTTATTTAACTCATTTTTTATCAATAGTGAACTAAAAATTTCCCTTTTTGAACTGAAGAGAGATTTTGTTGCGATATTTAATTTAATAAAATGAGATATGCTCTCATAATTATTTTTTCTATTTAATTAAATAATCTTTAATCAATTAGAGACACTTTTCTTATTTAATTATATAACTTCATTTAATTAATTAGGAATGGCTTCTCATTTAATTATATAACTTTGTTTAATTAATTACAAGTAAGTACTCCGTTTAATTAAATAATTTTGTTTAGTTATTTAAAAAAAAAATTTGAGACTAGTCAACTCAAGTCAACCGTGGTTAAATCTGGTCAACTTTTGGTCAAACTTGATCTTTACGTATGTGAATATGACCAAATGTGAGTATGAATTCCAGCAACAATTCGATGCAAATTCTCATTCAACCTTTCAAAATGAAGAGATGAGGGTCTCTTAAATAGACTTTCCTGGAATTCATCAACGGTTGAGATCGATTTCAATCTACAGTCAGGATTAAAGTTGAAGTTCAGTCATAAAGGGAGATTTTCAAATTAAATGGAGTTAACAGATTTAATTTGAGTAAAATAAGGAGTTAACTGATTCGATTTGACTAGAAAAAGGAGTTAACTGATTTAACTCATTTTTGATCAATAGTGAACTACAAATTTTCCTTTTTGAACTGAAGAGAGATTTTGTTTAGATATTTGATATAATAAAATGAGATATGCTCTCATAATTGCTTTTTCTATTTAATTAAATAATCTTTAATTAATTAGAGATACTTTTCTTATTTAATTAAATAACTTCATTTAATTAATTAGGAATGGCTTCTCATTTAATTAAATAACTTTGTTTAATTAATTAGAAGTAAGTACACCATTTAATTAAATAATTCTCTATAATTATTTCAAAATTCTTTTCAAAATTAGTCAACACAAGTCAACCGTGGTTAAATCTGGTCAACTTTTGGTCAAATTTGATCTTTGCGTATGTGAATATGAGAAAATGTGAGTATGAATTCTAGCAACAATTTGATGCAAATTCTCATTCAACCTTTCAAAATGAAGAGATGAGGGTCCCTTAAATAGACTTTCCTAGAATTCATCAACGGTTGAGATGGATTTCAATCAACGGTCACCTGATTAAAGGTGAAGTTCAGTCATAAAAGGGAGATTTCCAAATTAAAGGGAGTTAACATGTGAGGCCTCACCCCGACCCTCTGTAGCCCTAGTTGTTATTTTATCATTTTGATACTCCCGACTTGAGATGGTTGAGACACTATCAGATACTTGAACATATCATATTATTTCATGTTATGTGATGTTGTTTTCAGATATTGATGTCCGTCATTTAATGCTTTCTGTATGTGATGAATTAAGTAAAATGTAGGATTAACACCTTGATTTTGTAATCTTTATGATTAAGGAAATAAGTAGGATGAAAGGAACCCTGATTTATGTATGTTTCAATTTATGTGAAATTTTGATACGTATATATGTACATGTGATTTTTGGGACTACTGATGTGTGCAATGAGTGTGCAGATATTTTAGTTGAGGAAATCGACGGAGAAACATAACTGATCTCTATGTGCTATTTTTGGAAACCTTGTTGTTCATAATTCACGTTTTGTACTGTGAGATGTATGCATGTATCTTTCTGTGTTCAGTGAATGTTAGTGTTCGTAACTATGCTCTTTTAGTGTCGCTTGACACTCGTAAATTGTTATGTTCTTCTGTGTGCTGATTAGGGTTAGCTATGTACCCTTTGGACCTTAAGTTGTATTAAGTGAGTGTCAGTTTGCTATTAGGTTCTTAATCGAAGTTACTCATCCCTTAATTCGGATTAGTGTTTAATCAGCAAGTTAGAGTAGTTAGATGGTTTTATTTTATTCCTAGATTTTATTTGTCTCTAATCTCTTTCCTAAGGCTTAAAATATGAAATAATTATACTCAAGGGGTATGGGTATGGGTTGGGGGTCTTTTCCAACCCCTAAGCCCCTTTTGTTGACTTTTGAGGTCACTCAAAAAGTCCCTTTTTGCCTTTGTGCGAAAATTGCTTATGGTCATCATGAGTTGTCTTACCCCACCTCCTTTTAGTGTCTAACCATAGTGAGGGTAGAGTTAGGAGTTTCTAGAATGGCTAGTGGGTGGGAGTAGTTATTGCTCCTTTTGGGTGGTTGAGTTGGAGGCTTATTTAGAGGCCTTCATTGGACTAGTTGAAGTTGTTACCCAATCTCTACATTTAGAGAGGAATTCTTGAAGGTTGAAGGAAGGAAAGGGATACTCTATTCAAACTTGTTCATTGCCATTACCTCTTTGTGAAGGTAGGAAATTTTCATCTCCCTTATTCAGTTTTATGTTTGTTTTATGTTCATGCTACCTTGTTGTTGTTTCAATGTTTGTATGTTTGTGGGTATGTTGGGAAGCTTTGAAAAACATGTTATTTTTGGATGATTTCCTTTCATATTTATGTTTGCAATTTTGAATTTTTCTTGCATGGGTGTTTTGGTATTACTCATCCTTGGAGAGGGCAGAAGTGACCAATTTTGGGGAAGGTCTATTTAGTCGGACTCCAACTAGTGTAGAGTCTCTTCTCAGGATGAGACGAGGGAGAAAGGGTAGGGTGTTATGGGCCCCTACCTGTCAGCACGAACCTTGTATGATTATGGTATGTTGAAATGGAAGAACGGAAGTTCTTGTTATATAGCCCCGATTGGGCATCTGTTGGTGTTGTGCCTGACTTCTCCTGGTTGGAAGAATCCACCTTTCTCTAGTTTTGATTCATTGTGAATCCTATTGTGTAAACCATGTACGATTATGCATGTTTGATTGTCTCTTGGTTATGCTTGGTTGTCACCCGATCAGATATTTGTTTCCTCCATGGTTCTAGAAATGAGTTGCAGAAAACATTATAAATCCCTGGATTAGGGTCATGAAGGAAATTTGATTAAATTGTTGAAATTTGGGATTGAGATCCTATTGTAAATTATATTTTAAACTTAGTTGTAATGGCAACGAAGCCAGGTTTTCTTCCTGGTTCTTTCTCGACCGAGCCTTTGAATCAGGTTTGCCAATGATATTGGTGATTGAGTATTATTGCTTATCTTGTGGTTTAATTGCAATTTCAGTTATTTGAATGGCACATCAAAAATAGGAGGAATAATTGAGAAAAGAAAAGATTATGGAAATCTCCTTTCTTTGTTCTCATGAGATTTCAAAAATTTGCATATGTAGGTGAGAAAATGGATTAATAGATAATACCCTTGAATTCTAAATTTCCAAGTTTCAATTATGTAATGAAAAGCAATTGGATATGTTAAAGCTTCCAATTTGATGTTATAGGTATTAAGCGGAAATGGAAATACTACATTGTAAGCACAAAGTTAATTCTCTCATTGTTACGTTTCATAGTTGACATAATCGAAATTGATTAAGAAACTCTGCACCACTTTGTATTCTAAAATAAGGAACATACACTTTTGTTATACGATGATTGTTAAGAACATAAATAATAGAAAAAAAAAAATATATATATATATATAAGAATAACCATATTCACATTTTGGTACGAGCATGATGTCCATAAGAAGAGAAGTTGATAAATCTATGTAACACATGGTCTTCTCATATGTGAGTATTATGTCTTTTCCTCAACCTAGTTTCTGCTTGATACTGTGAGGAGAGTAATTTGAAGGAAGAACTATGTACCTTGATACTCCTTTAAGACTGACCAAAACCATTATCATCTTGGTATTTTTTTATCTTCTCAGTTGTCTTAAGAATAGGTTCAGTTGCAATGTTTTCTAGTTATGTGTTCAATCCGTCTTAATAGATAGCTAATGGGTATGTAAATGGTTAAATTAGTAATATGGATATCACTGAAGTGCATTACTTTTGATGTTCCATGAAATTTGATAACCAAGAATTCTTGTAAGATCCATGTAGACTTATATTGAAACTTCAATAATGGTTTATATTAAGATTTCTTAATTAAAATGGGTTTTCTATCATTGATGCAATGCTAGAACAATAACAACTTGAAGATAAATTTGGTCACAGAGAGAGAAGGGGATAAGTAATATAAGTTTTATCAAAATTATATATGAGAAACCTGTAGATGTATATTTAACATTCTGGAAAATGTATGGGTTGTCAAAAAGAGGAAACTCAGTGTATTATAGGCTTATAAAATAATAGCCTTTATAAAATATCATTTCTTTGACGACAAGTGGAAGATTATCATTTAAAAAAAAATGAAGACTCACCTTATTTAAAAAAAAAAAAAAAACTTGACTTTAGTCCCTCCACGATATGATCCCATAGGTGGGATAGTTGCACCATAAATGTGATTGGAAATGCAATATAATGCTTCATACATCTGCAAATCGAATCCTTCTCCAAGGCCATCCTATCAACTTTAACTTTGGGAAAGGTGAATGTCAGCAAGATTACATAGGCATAAATGCCTTGATACGTATGGAAAGTTGGCAACTTTGCTTTCTAAAAACATGTGTTGGATTTGACTTGTGTCAGGCTATTCAACAGCCTCCTTGTGTGAGCAAACTGGAGCTCCAAAGTTAGGTACCTTGTTGAATTTTCACACACCTCCTCACGGCCAGTGAAGCTCCTTGTCTCATGATTTGAGATAGGTGGAGAAAGGTTTCGGCTTTATGGGATTGGGTGAGGGGGAGTATAAAGTGCAGATTGTATTTATGAAGAGTTGATTTGTGTAGGGCACGTGAGTTTCCATTTTTAAAGATTTCATTATTTTTCTCCATCTTCTATTTGTCGATATTTATGCTGCCCTCTCGTACCCTAGGTCAAACCTGTGCAAGGCTTTCACATGGCATGAACATTGGTCCACGTGAATAAGTCTTGGGATGACGCCACCTTTTGTTTGCCCCATTTATGATTGCTGACTTTGGAAGGTTTAAATCTTGTTATATCCGCTTGCTTTTTGGTCGCCTCTTTACTTGGGCCTTCGCTGGAGGTGGGTCTGCACTTAGCATGTTTTGGACTAAGCGAAATATCCATGGGATTATTATTAACATTTCTTGTTTAGTCATGATTGGTGGGAGAGTACTTGGATGGCAGGTAGGGCAGTTGGTGACAACACAAGTTGCTTGTGCAATTCATTTTTGTTTGAATTTTATACTTCTTCGCTTCTGTCTGCCCATGTCTCACTTGGGCAGTGCGCTATCCCAAGTGGTAGCGCTTGGGAAGCGCAGTCTGGACGTGATGGGCTTTTTGGGGAGAAGGGTCGATGTGTCATGTTGGGGGGAGTAAGGTAGATTTGTGAGGGGTGAATAAGTAGGTTAGTGTTAGGATTTATGTGTTTAGGATAGTTAGAATTTATTTGATGTTAATTTATTTTAGTAAAGTTGTAAGTTAATTAATTGTATTGTTTAGTTTAGGTTTTAATTATGTTAGTTTCTTTGTTTAGTTAAGTTGTTTTATTGGTATTTAATTATTTTAGTTCAGTTTTGCATTTAAAATTAAGACAGAATTAAATTAAGTTAGTTAGTATCAAACTAATATTAAATGTAATATAGTTTATATTTTAAATTAGTTAGTAGGCATTTAGATTTAGTTAGCTCTAAATGAAATTTATATTTATTAAGATCAGATAGACAATTTCTTTTGTTTATGTTAAAGTAGTCAAAATAATTAAAGTTAATAAATTATATATATATATATATATATTATGTTTTAATTCTAGCTAATCGTTTCTTAAAGTGACTTTTCAATATCGATTAATTGTCAATTGATAATTGTCTAAGAGTTTTACAATTGAACTTGATCTAGTTGAACTCAATTAAAAAAAATTCTTTGAGTCTAATATGAGATGAAAGATGCTTTGTAATAAATGGCTTTGTAATAAATGACAAATCTATCTTTAATTATAATATTAGAGAGGAAATTCAAATCTATTGTTTTAAGATTATTTTGAAACGAAATAATCATCGATATTATTTTATTATCGAGAGCTTCAGTTTAACGATGCATTCCTCCACAAGAGTTTATAAACTTATGATGTAATGATGAGAATCTTTTCTTGGAAATGTGATTGTAAACTTATCAACTTGAGCATTATATTAATTAATTTAATTATACTTTTAAAAAAAAAAATTTAAAAAAAAAAAAATTATGTGTTTTTGCTCTCGTAGTTTGGGCATGACATAACAGATTTAATTTGACTAAAATAAGGAGTTAACTGATTCAATTTAATTAGAAAAAATAGTTAACTCATTTAACTCATTTTTGATCAATAGTGAACTGGAAATTTCCATTTTTGAAGTGAAGAGAGATTTTGTTGAGATATTTAATTTAATAAAATGAGATATGCTCTCATAATTTCTTTTTTTATTTAATTAAATAATTTTTAATCAATTAGAGACAATTTTCTTATTTAATTATATAACTTCATTTAATTCATTAAGAATGGCTTCTCATTTATTTAAATAACTTTGTTTAATTAATTAGAAGTAAGTACTCCATTTAATTAAATAATTTCGTTTAATTATTTCAAAAAAAATTTGAAACTAGTCAACTCAAGTCAACTGTGGTTAAATCTGGTCAACTTTTTGTCAAACTTGATCTTTGCATATGTCAATATGAGCAAATGTGACTATGAATTCTAGCAACAATTTGATGCAAATTCTCATTCAAACTTTCAAAATGAAAAGATGAGGGTCTTTTAAATAGACTTTGCTGAAATTCATCAACGATTGAGATCGATTTCAATCAACGGTCAGGATTAAAGAAGAAGTTCAGTCATAAAGTGAGATTTACAAATTAAAGGGAGTTAACAGATTTAATTTGAGTAAAATAAAGAGTTAACTGATTCAATTTGAGTAGAAAAAAGAGTTAACTGATTTAACTCATTTTTGACTAATACTGAATTGGAAATTTTCCTTTTTGAACTGAAGAGAGATTTTTTTGAGATATTTAATTTAATAAAATGTGATATGCTCTCATAATTAATTTTTCTTTTTAATTAAATAATATTTAATTAATTAGAAACTTTTCTTATTTAATTAAATAAGTTCAGTTAAATAATTAGGAATGGCTTCTCATTTAATTAAATAACTTTTATTAATTAATTAGAAGTAAGTACTTCATTTAATTAAATAATTGCGTTTAATTATTTCAACAGTCTTTTAAAAACTAGTCAACTAAAGTCAACTATACTTAAATTTGGTCAACTTTTGGTTAAACTTGATCTTTGCATATGTGAATATGAGCAAATGTGAGTATGAATTCTAGCAACAATTCAATGCAAATTCTCATTAAACCTTTCAAAATGAAGAGATGAGGGTCTCTTAAATAGACTTTCCTCGAATTCATCAATAATTGAGATTGATTTCAATCTACGGTCAGGATTAAAGGTGAAGTTCAGTCATAAAGGAAGATTTCCAAATTAAACGAAGTTAACAGATTTAATTTGAGTAAAATAATGAGTTAACTGATTCAATTTGAGTAGAAAAAGGAGTTAACTAATTTATCTCATTTTTTATCAATAGTGAACTGAAAATTTCCCTTTTTAAACTGAAGAGAGATTTTGTTGAGATATTTAATTTAATAAAATGAGATATGCTCTCGTAATTACTTTTTCTATTTAATTAAATAATCTGTAATTAATTAGAGACAATTTTCTTATTTAATTAAATAATTTAATTTAATTAATTAGGAATGGCTTCTTATTAAATTAAATAACTTTGTTTAATTAATTAAAAGTAAGTACTCCATTTAATCAAATAATTTTGTTTAATTATTTCAAAATTCTTTTCGAAACTAGTCAACTCAAGTCAACCGTGGTTAAACCTTGTCAACTTTGTGTGACACTTGATCTTTGCGTATGTGAATATGAGCAAATGTGAGTATGAATTCCAGCAACAATTCGATTAAAGGTGAAGCTTAGTCAACTCAAGTCAACTGTGGTTAAATCTGGTCAACTTTTGCTCAAACTTGATCTTTGCATATGTGAATATGAGCAAATGTGAGTATGAATTCTAGCAACAATTCGATGCAAATTCTCATTCAACTTTTCAAAATGAAGAGATGAGGGTCTCTTAAATAGACTTTCTTGGAACTCATCAACGGTTGAGATCGAATTCAATTAGCGATCAGGATTAAAGGTCAAGTTCAGTCATAAAGGAAGATTTCCAAATTAAAGGGAGTTAACAAATTTAATTTGAGTAAAATAAGGAGTTAACTGGTTCAATTTAAGTAGAAAAAGGAGTTAACTTATTTAACTCATTTTTGATCAACAGTGAACTGGATATTTTCCTTTTTGAACTAAAGAGAGATTTTGTTGAGATATTTAATTTAATCAAATCAGATATGCTCTCGTAATTACTTTTTCTATTTATTTAAATAGTCTTTAATTAATTAGAGACACTTTTCTTATTGAATTAAATAACTTTATTTAATTAATTAGGAATGAGTTCTCATTTATTTAAATAACTTGATTTAATTAATTAGAAGTAAGTACTCCATTTAATTAAATACTTTCGTTTAATTATTTCAAAATTATTTTCAAAACTAGTCAACTCAACTAAATCGTGGTTAAATATGGTCAACTTTTGGTCAAACTTGATCTTTGCATATGTGAATATGAGCAAATGTGAGAATGAATTCTAGCAACAATTCGATGCAAATTCCAATTCAACCTTTCAAAATGAAGAGATGAGGGTCTCTTAAATAGACTTTCCTGAAATTCATCAACAGTTGATTTCGATTTCAATCAACAGTCAGGATTAAAGGTGAAGTTTAGTCATAATTGAGATTTCCGAATTAAAGAGAGTTAACAGACTTAATTTGAGTAAAATAAGGAGTTAACTGATTCAATTTGAGTAGAAAGAGGAGTTAACTGATTTAGATCATTTTTGATCAATAGTGAATTGAAAATTTCCATTTTTGAACTGAAGAGTGATTTTGATGAGATATTTAATTTAATAAAATGAGATATGCTGTCGTAATTACTTTTTCTATTTAATTAAATAATTTTTAATTAATTAGAGACACTTTTCTTATTTAATTAAATAACTTCATTTAATTAATTAGGAATGGCTTCTCATTTATTTAAATAACTTTGTTTAATTAATTACAAGTATGTACTCCATTCAATTAAATAATTTTGTTTAATTATTTTAAACTTCTTTTTGAAACTAGTCAACTCAAGTCAATCGTGGTTAAATCTGGTCAACTTTTTGTCAAACTTGATCTTTGTGTATGTGAATATGTGCAAATGTGAGTATAAATTTGAGCAATGATTCGATACAAATTATCATTCAACCTTTCAAAATGAAGAGATGAGGGCCTCTTAAATAGACTTTTCTGAAATTCATCAACGGTTGAGATCAATTTCAACCAGCGGTCAGGATTAAAGGTGAAGTTCAGTCATAAAAGGAGTTAATGGATTGAATTTGAGTAAAATAAGGAGTTAACTGATTCAATTTGAGTAAAATAATGAGTTAACTGATTTAACTCATTTTTTATCAATAGTGAACTAAAAATTTCCCTTTTTGAACTAAAGACAGATTTTGTTCAGATATTTGATTTAATAAAATGAGATATGCTCTCATAATTACATTTTCTATTTAATTAAATAATCTTTAATTAATTAGAGACACTTTTCTTATTTAATTAAATAACTTCATTTAATTAATTAGGAATGGCTTCTCATTTAATTAAATAACTTTTTTTAATTAATTAAAAGTAAGTACTCCATTTAATTAAATAATTTTTTTTAATTTTTTGAAAATAATTTTTGAAACTATTCAACTCAAGTCAACCGCAGTTAAATTTGGTCAACTTTTGGTAAAACTTGATCTTTGCGTATGTGAATATGAGCAAATGTTATATTGAATTATAACAACAATTCGATGCAAATTCTCATTCAACCTTTCAAAATGAAGAGATGAGGGTCTCTTAAATAGACTTTCTCGGAATTCATCAACGGTTGAGATCGATTTCAATTAACGGTCAGGATTAAAGGTGAAGTTTAGTCATAAATGGAGATTTCCAAATTAAAAGGAGTTAACGGATTTAAGTTGAGTAAAATAAGGAGTTAACTGATTCAATTTGAGTAGAAAAAGGAGTTAACTAATTTAACTCACTTTTGGTCAATAGTGAACTGGAAATTTCATTTTTGAGCTGAAGTGAGATTTTGTTGAGATATTTAATTTAATAAAATGAGATATGCTCTCATAATTACATTTTCTATTTAATTAATTAGAGATACTTTTATTATTTAATTAAATGACTTCATTCAGTTAATTTGGAATGGCTTCTCATTTAATTAAATAACTTTGTTTAATTAACTAGAAGTAAGTACTCCATTTAATTAAATAATTTCATTTAATTATTTCAAAATTCTTTTCAAAATTAGTCAACTCAAGTCAATCGTGGTTAAATATGGTCAACTTTTGGTCAAATTTGATCTTTGTGTATGTGAATATGAGAAAAAGTGAGTATGAATTCCAGCAACAATTCGATGCAAATTCTCATTCAACCTTTCAAAATGAAGAGATGAGGGTCTCTTAAATAGACTTTTCTAGAATTCATCAACGGTTGACATCGATGTCAATCAACGGTTAAGATTAAAGGTGAAGTTCAGTCATAAATGAGGATTTCCACATTAAAAGGAGTTAACAGATTTAATTTGAGTAAAATAAGGAGTTAACTGATTCAATTTGAGTAGAAAGAGGAGTTAACTAATTTAAGTCATTTTTAGTCAATAGTGAACTAGAAATTTCCCTTTTTGAACTGAAGAGAGATTTTGTTGACATATTTAATTTAATAAAATGAGATATGCTCTGATAATTACTTTTTCTATTTAATTAAATAATCTTTAATTAATTAGAGGCAATTTTTTTATTTAATTAAATAACTTCATTTAATTAATTAGGAATGGCTTCTCATTTAATTAAATAAATTTGTTTAATTAATTAGAAGTAAGTACTCTATTTAATTAAATAATTTCATTAAATTATTTCAAAATTCTTTTCGAAACTAGTCAACTCAAGTCAACCGTGGTTAAATCTAGTCAACTTTTGGTGAAACTTGATCTTTGTGTATGTGAATATTAACAAATGTGAATATAAATTCCAGCAACAATTCGATGCAACTTCTCATTTAACCTTTCAAAATGAAGAGATGAGGGTCTCTTAAATAGACTTCCCTGAAATTCATCAACGGTTGAGATCAATTTCAATCAGCGGTCAGGATTAAAGGTGAAGTTAAGTCATAAAGGGAGATATTCAAATTAAAGGGAGTTAACAGATTTAATTTTAGTAAAATAAGAAGTTAAGTGATTCAATTTGAGTAGAAAAATGAGTTAACTGATTTAACTCATTTTTTATTCATAGTGAACAGGAAATTTTCCTTTTTGAACTGAAGAGAGATTTTGTTGAGATATTTAATTTAATAAAATGAGATATGCTCTCATAATTACTTTTTCTATTTATTGAAATAATCTTTAATTAATTAGAGACACTTTTTTATTTAATTAAATAACTTCATTTAATTAATTATGAATGACTTCTCATTTAATTAAATAAGTTTGTTTAATTAATTAGAAGTAAGTACTCCATTTAATTATGTAATTTCGTTTAATTATTTCAAAATTCTTTTTGAAACTAGTCAATTCAAGTCAACCATGGTTAAACATGGTCAACATTTGGTCAAACTTGATTTTTGCATATGTGAATATAAGCAAATGTGTGTATAAATTCCAGCAAATATTTGATGCAAATTCTCTTTCAACCTTTCAAAATGAAGAGATGAGGGTCTCTTAAATAGACTTTCCTGGAATTCATCAAAGGTTGAGATCGATTTCAATCAACGGTCAGGATTAAAGGTGAAATTCAGTCATAAAGGGAGATTTTCAAATTAAAAGTAGTTAAAGGATTTAATTTGAGTGAAACAAAGAGTTAACTAATTCAATTTGAGTAGAAAAAATAGTTAACTGATTTAACTCATTTTCGATCAATAGTGAACTAGAAATTTTCTTTTTTGAACTGAAGAGAGATTTTGTTGAGATATTTAATTTAATAAAATGAGATATGCTCTCATAATTACTTTTTCTATTTAATTAAATAATCTTTAATTAATTGGAGACACTTTTCTTATTTAATTAAATAACGTCATTTAATTAATTAGGAATGGCGTCTCATTTATTTAAATAACTTTGTTTAATTAATTAGAAGTAAGTACTCCATTTAATTAAATAATTTTGTTTAATTATTTCAGAATTCTTTTCGAAACTAGTCAACTCAAGTCAATCGTGCTTAAATCTGGTCAACTTTTGGTCAAACTTGATCTTTGTGTATGTGAATGTGAGTATGAATTTCGGCAAAAATTCGATGCAAATTTTCATTCAACCTTTCAAAATGAAGAGATGAGGGTCTCTTTAAATAGACTTTCTTGGAAATCATCAACGGTTGAGATTGATTTCAATCAACGGTCAAGATTAAAGGTGAAGTTTATTCATAAAGGGAGTTAACGGATTTAATTTGAGTAAAATAAGGAGTTAACTGATTCAATTTGAGTAGAAAAAGGAGTTAACTAATTTAACTCATTTTTCATCAATAGTGAACTGAAAATTTCCCTTTTTGAACTGAAGACAGATTTTGTTCAGATATTTAATTTAATAAAAGGAGATATGCTCTCATAATTACTTTTTTAATTTAATTAAATAACTTCATTTAATTAATTAGGAATGGCTTCTCATTTAAATAAATAACTTTGTTTAATTAATTAAAAGTAAGTACTCCATTTAATTAAATAATTTTGTTTAATTATTTCAAAATTCTTTTCGAAACTAGTCAACTCAAGTCAACCGTGGCTAAATCTGGTCAATTTTTGGTCAAACTTGATCTTTGTGTATGTGAATATGAGCAAATCTGTGTATGAATTCCAGCAACAATTTGATGCAAATTGTCATTCAACCTTTCAAAATGAAGAGACGATGGTCTCTTAAATAGACTTTCTCGGAATTCATCAACGGTTGAGATCGATTTCAATCAACGGTCAGGATTAAAGGTGAAGTTCAATCATAAATGGAGATTTCCAATTTAAAGGGAGTTAACGGATTTAATTTGAGTAAAATAAGGAGTTAGCTGATTCAATTTGAGTAGAAAAAGTAGTTAACTGATTTAACTCGTTTTTGGTCAATAATGAATTGGAAATTTCCCTTTTTGAACAGAAGAGGGATTTTATTGAGATAATTAATTTAATAAAATGAGATATGCTCTCATAATTACTTTTTCTAATTAATTAAATAATCTTTAATTAATTAGAGACAATTTTCTTATTTAATTAAATAACTTCATTTAACTAATTAGGAATGGCTTCTCGTTTAATTAAAGAACTTTGTTTAATTAATTAGAAGTAAGTACTCCATTTAATTAAATAATTTCATTTAATTATTTCAAAATTCTTTTTGAAACTAGTCAAGTCAAGTGTACCATGGTTAAGTCTCGTCAACTTTGGGTCAAACTTGATCTTTGCGTATGTGAATATGAGCAAATGTGAGTATGAATTCCAAAAACAATTCGATGCAAATTCTCATTCAACCTTTCAAAATGAAGAGATGAGGGTCTCTTAAATAGACTTTTCTGGAATTCATCAACGGTTAAGATCGATTTCAATCAACGGTCAGGATTAAAGGTGAAGTTCAGTCATAAAGGGAGGCTTTTAAATTAAAAGGATTTAACGGATTTAATTTGAGTAAAATAAGGAGTTAACTGATTCAATTTGAGTAGAAAGAGGAGTTAACTGATTTAACTCATTTTTGATCAATAGTGAATTGGAAATTTCTCTTTTTGAACTGAAGAGAGATTTTGTTGAGATATTTAATTTAATAAAATGAGATATGGTCTCATAATTACTTTTTCTATTTAATTAAATAATCTTTACTTAATTAGAGACACTTTTCTTATTTAATTGAATAACTTCATTTAATTAATTAGGAATGGCTTCTCATTTAATTAAATAACTTTGTTTAATTAATTAGAAGTAAGTACTGCATTCAATTAAAAAATTTCATTTAATTGTTTCAAAATTCTTTTTCAAACTAGTCAATTCAAGTCAACCGTGGTTAAATCTATTCAACTTTTGGTCAAACTTGATTTTTGCGTATGTGAATATGAGCAAATGTGAGCATGAATTCTAGCAACAATTCGATGCAAAGTCTCATTCAACCTTTCAAAATGAAGAGATGAGGGTCTCTTAAATAGACTTTCTTGGAATTCATCAATGGTTGAGATCGA
Organism: Cupressus sempervirens; assembly: GCA_028749045.1. Lineage (NCBI taxonomy): Eukaryota > Viridiplantae > Streptophyta > Pinopsida > Cupressales > Cupressaceae > Cupressus > Cupressus sempervirens. The sequence continues at coordinate 665,529,759 of CM053793.1, read as the reverse complement.
TTTCAATCAACGGTTAAGATTAAAAGGATTTAACGGATTTAATTTGAGTAAAATAAGGAGTTAACTAATTCAATTTGAGTAGAAAAATGAGTTAACCGATTTAACTCATTTTTGATCAATAGTGAACTGGAAATTTCCCTTTTTGAACTGAAGAGAGATTTTGTTGAGATATTTAATTTAATAAAATGAGATATGCTCTGATAATTACTTTTTCTATTTAATTAAATAATATTTAATTAATTAGATACACTTTTCTTATTTAATTAAATAACTTCATTTAATTAATTAGGAATGGCTTCTCATTTAATTGAATAACTTTGTTTAATTAATTAGAAGTAAGTACTCTATTTAATTAAATAATTTCGTTTAATTGTTTCAAAATTCTTTTCGAAACTAGTAAACTCAAGTCAACTGTGGTTAAATCTGGTCAACTTTTTGTCAAACTTGATCTTTGCATATGTGAATATGAACAAATGTGAGTATGAATTCCAGCAACAATTCAATGCAAATTCTCATTCAACCTTTCAAAATGAAGAGATGAGGGTCTCTTAAATAGACTTTCTTTGAATTCATCAACGGTTGAGATCGATTTCAATCAACAGTCAGGATTAAAGGTGAAGTTCAGTCATAAAGGGAGTTAACAGATTTTAGTTGAGTAAAATAAGGAGTTAACTGATTCAATTTGAGTAGAAAAAGGAGTTAATTGATTTAACCCATTTTTTATCAATAGTGAACTGAAAATTTCCCTTTTTGAACTGAAGAGAGATTTTGTTGAGATATTTAATTTAATAAAATGAGATATGCTCTCATAATTACTTTTTCTATTTAATTAAATAATTTTTAATTAATTACAGGCACTTTTCTTATTTAATTAAATAACTTCATTTAATTAATTAAGAATGACTTCTCATTTAATTAAATAACTTTGTTTAATTAATTGGAAGTAAGTACTCCATTTAATCAAATAATTTCATTTAATTGTTTCAAAATTCTTTTTGAAACTAGTCAACTCAAGTCAACTGTGGTGAAATCTGGTCAACTTTTGGTCAAACTTGATCTTTGCGTATGTGAATATTGTAATGCTAGACAAGACATAACCGAAAGAATTTAAAACAAAACACAATTCCATAACCGCAATTTTTTTTTTTTTTTAATAAAATCATCTCAACATAAGTTCCATTACAAGGACTGAATCACTCTTATACAAAAAAATTCCCCAATGAAAGAGAATATCATCCAAATACATTTTCATTAAAACAAGAATACATAAAGAGTTCAGAACTATAATGAAATACAATTCCATTTCTTGACACCTATTTCCAACCTAGGAACCCTAAATGCTGATTCAGAAGTAACTTCAATAAACATCCTTAGCTACTTGAATCTCGAAGTACCTAAAAACCACATAGAATGCAACATAACACAAACAGGGGCTCAGTACACACTGAGTTAAAAGGCAAAATCCATCTGCATACATGTTAGTACCAACATATAGATATCCAAAAGCAAATTTCTAATCCATCTAATATAGTGCAAACCTGATAATAATATGCAAGAAGTAAACAATTACTTTTCATTGCAAAAATTAAACTCGCACTAAGAATAACTCATAAATGAAACATATATATTCTGAGGTGTCATTGTTATGGCACTAAGTTTCTGCATCCAAATATGGTATGCTCATAGTCATCACATAACGGTATTCTCTATTTTACTTGTCATTGACAAAATAGAGACATCCCTTTTCTCTGTACTTAACCATATAGGTTTAAGTCATAGGTAAGGCTATTTATATTTTATGTGAAATTAACCCACCCAATTTATTTTGAAGTTATCACTGAATTAATTAATTGAATAGGATAAACCAAATTCAACCACCTCGATATACATTCACCACAAATATCCTTAAAAATACACATCAAATAGATATACTAAGAATGAACATGTGGCAATTATAAAATTAGTTTACAACATGATACTACATCCTTAAATCCATCTATAACACATCTTATACTGCCAAGTTCAAAGGTAAATATGGATAATTACATCAACAGGATTAAAACCTATAATATCAAGATTGCATTGATACAATTGAACTGTTGCACAGCTCAACAATACTTACAAAATCTTCATACTATACTCTTAATTCCCTGCTGACCTAATCATCTACACTTAACATCGAACTAACCAAGACAATGAATCAAAATGCACATGATATTTACATCATCAATCATGTATCAAAATTTTCCTCAATTCATATACTACTTTCATTTTGTTAAGACCTGAAATTCATCTTACATAATAAAAGAATTTTGTCTTAAGCATCTAATCTCAAACAATCCAATAATGCTAATAGAACACATTATAATCATAGTAGAAACTAATTACAGCCAAATCTTAGCAAGTGATCGTTAACTAAGATATTGAGATAAACAAGTGTCTATAAAAGTAACACCTTTGTTTTGACAATATGCCACCACCAAAATAGCCACAGCAACATATTAAGATGTGATGTTTAAAATCAATTTAGAACATAATTCTCAATATGCAAAGTGACTTTCAGCATCCCGACACTCAAAAGTAATTTAGGATATAACATTCTTAATCTAAAATGTACATCCTAGCTGTTCATAGATAACTGCTTTGGTAATGAATCAACAAAGTTAACCAATGTTTTCGTTTATCAATACTGTCATACTCAGTTGCGAGTAACATCTCAAAAACAACAATGAGTGATGACTCAATATCTATCAAAATTTATTGAACATAATAATAATCTATCTCTATTCACCACTGTTAAACCCGAGTACCAAATAAAAACATTATACAATACTGCCCTCGATGACCCAATTCACAACATAAGACTGTCATCTCACTATCATAAAACAAGTATTTTTTTTTTATATGCTTATATACCTATCTTCTAATGAAAACAAAGTTCAAACCAGTATTAAACAGTTTTATACTATTGAATTGATGCATCTACCTGCTTCTAGTTTTATCTAGCTAATGAAATAATGTCATCGCACAGTTCCAAATCTCATTGTAGCAAGATAACTAAAACTCGACAGCATACCAATTCCAAATAGTAATTCAATCATAATGCCTACTCACACAGAGTATCGGCTGTTAGATAGCCTTTTTTGTCATAATAATTCTACACCAAAAAATGCTGATGCAACATTCTATATGTTTCAAACTTTATATATGACCAAATGTCAACCCTCATACCATGAAACTGTTCGAAAAAATGTCTAAATCCAAACAATGATACGATACTTAGACTGAGTGATTGGTTTCTGCAACTCGAATTTCCATCTAAGTTTCTACTATCGATGTTTTAATATTATCACCGCGGGTCAGACTGCAGTTCAAACCCAAGCCTATATTTCAAAAATCAAGTTCAGTTATTTTCCTCCAAACTCAAAATCCTCTATAAACAATGATATTGCCTCTAACATCAAAATAGTTTATACGATGCTACCACAAAACCCTTAAATCATAAATCTATGAAACCGTAAACACATATTGCCTTCAAATTAAATCTGGGTGATACCGCAAAATTATAAAACCCATGTCACAGGGTAATGGTGTTCTTTTATCACAAGCCATTCATATGAAAAAATGTCTATATAACGAAAGAAATCAAAACACACAGTTGACCATAGTCATCTCAAATTTGAATACATGTACTACTTCTTAAAACATCATCTAAATCCAAAACACAATGATTGAAAACTCATATTGCTCGATATCCAAATATGGATACATGCAGAGCTCGACTCCATTTGTCCAACCCTACATATACCCACACTTGGGTATCAACAAGAGTAACTTAAAACAAAACTCCCACAATTTCCTTAGAACAAAATTAACACCCAAAATAGTAAAGGGTAAAGGTTAGGAACTGCCCCCTACCTCAAAACTCAACAGATGGAGAAAAATGTTCAACACAAAGCTCCAAATTTTTGCTCAACTCCAAGCCCCAATCAGAACAAAATCTCCATAGTGCAAAACACTAAAACCAATTTCCAACCACAATAAAACTTCCATCGAGTTCCCTTTTTCTCTAATACATAAGCAAGAAAATCTTTCCAACAAAAACCCCACATCTTGCCGGAAACCCAACAACAACATCCAAGTGTTAGAGGAAAAAGGCCCAAATTCAGGTCATAACCATTGAAATCCTCTTTACAAACAAAAATGGCCGACATTCCATCAAGGATAGTAAAGCCTCCTTTAAAGAGCAATTAATAAATCTATAGTTCCTAAAGAGTTGTGCATACGGCTTTTCTTATAGCCTCCGCCATTTTTTCCTCAAGAAACAATAAACATTTTTACCTATTCAAATCATGCGAAACCCTCTAGGGTTTTTTAGGGTGAATGGTTTTTTTTTTTAAATTCAAATAAATATATAATAAATGCATAACACAATTACCTCCCATGTTTATTGCCATTGGTATTAAACATTGCAAACTCCCAAAACAATCACTCCACACTTGAGTTTATGCAAATATATGTGCGAAAATCTCATACCTATATTAATATGAATTCTAGTGTGTGACTTATCAAATTATCCCTAAATATAAATATATCCACAAGTCAAGAACTTAAAGACATGAAATGAATTTCTCAAAAATAATAAAGATAGCAATATACCTGAGAAATTCCTAATAATACCAAAATGCATTTGTCATTTATGTACCAGATATGTATACTTTTCATCAATAAGATAATGACTAACATTTACGTAAACATATACACAGTTACATAAAAACACAAAAGAGTTTTACAAACATCCTTTTAACATTATGCTTACAATCTAATATATCTGTAGAAGAATATAAAAATCAAATGTTCCAACACATCAGTTATACCAGATCAACATGAAGATACCAATTCTGATTCTCACAAGTATAGCCATAACTAGAAATCCTACAATTACCATCCTGTAACATGAATTCCATGAAAACATTAATTCTAATCAAAGCCTGATTCAGTTTAGAGATAAAGTGATGTATTTCAAAATCAACACTACCACTAAAACTGATCAGCTGTGAACCCGAAAACAGTCAAAATGAAATACAAAAGTAGTATCCAAAATATATGTATCTCATGAAACAAAAACTAGCCTATCTAATATAACAAAACAGTACCCAAAATATAAAATCTCACAGCCACAGAACTTGTGTCAAAAACAACATCTGAAGTGAATAAAGAGAAACAGGAAGAAGTAGGGTCAGGCACGACAAATATGAGCAAATTTGAGTATCAATTCCAGCAACAATTCAATGCAAATTCTCATTCAACCTTTCAAAATGAAGAGATGAGGATCTCTTAAATAGACTTTCTTGGAATTCATCAATGGTTGAGATCGATTTCAATAAACTATCAGTATTAAAAGTGAAGTTCAGTCATAAAGGGAGATTTCCAAATTAAAGGGAGTTAACGAATTTAATTTGAGTAAAATAAATAGTAAACTGATTCAATTTGAGTAGAAAAAGGAGTTAACTGATTTAACTCATTTTTGATCAATAGTGAACTGGAAATTTCCCTTTTTGAACTAAAGAAAGATTTTGTTCAAATATTTAATTTAATAAAATGAGATATGCTCACATAATTACTTTTTCTATTTAAATAAATAATCTTTAATTAATTAGAAACACTTTTATTATTTAATTAAATAAATTCATTTAATTAATTAGGAATGGCTTCTCATTTAATTAAATAACTTTGTTTAATTAATTAGAAGTAAGTACTCCATTTAATTAAATAATTTTGTTTAATTATTTCAATTTTTTTTCGAAACTAGTCAACTCAAGTCAACCGTGGTTAAATCTTGTCAACTTTTGGTCAAACTTGATCTTTGCGTATGTGAATATGAGCAAATGTGAGTATGAATTCCAGCAACAATTCGACGCAAATTCTCATTCAACCTTTCAAAATGAAGAGATGAGGGTCTCTTAAATAGACTTTCTTTGAATTCATCAACGGTTGAGATCGATTTTAATCAACGGTCAGGATTAAAGGTGAAGTTCAGTCGTAAAGGGAGATTTCAAAATTAAAGGGAGTTAACGAATTTAATTTGACTAAAATAAGGAGTTAACTGATTCAATTTGAGTAGAAAGAGGAGTTAACTCATTTAACTCATTTTTTATCAATAGTGAAATGGAAATTTCCCTTTTTGATTTGAAGAGAGATGTTGTTGAGATTTTTAATTTAATAAAATGAGATATGCTCTCGTAATTACTTTTTCTATTTAATTAAATAGTCTTTAATTAATTAGAGACACTTTTAGTATTTAATTAAATAACTTCATTTAATTAATTAGGAATGGCTTCTCATTTAATTATATAATGTTGTTTAATTAATTACAAGTATGTACTCAATTTAATTAAATAATTTTATTTAATTATTTCAAAATTCTTTTTGAAACTAGTCAACTCAAGTCAACCGTGGTTAAATCTGATCAACTTTTGATCAAACTTGATCTTTGCATATGTGAATATGAGCAAATGTGAGTATGAATTCCAACAACAATTCGATACAAATTCTCATTCAACCTTCCAAAATGAAGAGATGATGGTCTCTTAAATAGACATTTCTAGAATTCATCAACAGTTGAGATCGATTTCAATCAACGGTCAGAATTAAAGGTGAAATTGTGTCATAAAGGGAGATTTCCAAATTAAAGGGAGTTAACGGATTTAATTTGAGTAAAATAAGGAGTTAACTGATTCAATTTGAGTAGAAAAAGGAGTTAACTAATTTAACTCATTTTTTATCAATAGTGAACTAGAAATTTTCCTTTTTGAACTGAAGAGAGATTTTGTTGAGATATTTAATTTAATAAAATGAGATATGGTCTCATTATAACTTTTTCTATTTAATTAAATAATCTTTAATTAATTAGAGACACTTTTCTTATTTAATTAAATAACTTCAGTTAATTATTTAGGAATGGCTTCTCATTTAATTAAATAACATTGTTTAATTAATTAGAAGTAAGTACTCCATTTAATATAAATAATTTTATTTAATTGTTTCAAAATTCTTTTCAAAACTAGTCAACTCAAGTCAATCGTGGTTAAATCTGGTCAACTTTTGGTCAAACTTGATATTTGCGTATGTGAATATGAGCAAATGTGAGTATGAATTCTAGTAACAATTCGATGCAAATTGTCATTGAACCTTTCAAAATGAAGAGATGAGGGTCTCCTAAATAGACATTCCTGGAATTCATCAATGGTTAAGATCGATTTCAATCAACGGTCAGGATTAAAGGTCAAGTTCTATCATAAAGGGAGATTTCCAAATTAAAGAGAGTTAACAGATTTAATTTGAGTAAAATAAGGAGTTAACTTATTCAATTTCAGTAGAAAAAGGAGTTAACTGATTTAACTCATTTTTTATCAATAGTGAACTGGAAATTTTCATTTTTGAACTGAAGAGAGATTTTGTTGATGTATTTAATTTAATAAAATGAGATATGCTCTCATAATTACTTTTTCTACTTAATTAAATAATCTTTAATTAATTAGAGACACTTTTCTTATTTAATTAATTAGGAATGGCTTCTCATTTAATTAAATAACTTTGTTTAATTTCTTAGAAGTAAGTAGTCCATTTATTTAAATAATTTTGTTTAATTATTTTTGAAACTAGTCAACTCAAGTCAACCGTGGTTAAATCTGGTCAAATTTTGGTCAAACTTGATCTTTGCGTATGTGAATATGAGCAAATGTGAGTATGAATTCCAGGAACAATTCGATGCAAATTCTTATTCAACCTTTTAAAATGAAGAGATGAGGGTCTCTTAAATAGACTTTACTGAAATTCATCAACGGTTGAGATCGATTTCAATCAACGGTCAGGATTAAAGGTGAAGTTCATTCATTAAGGGAGATTTCAAAATTAAAGGGAGTTAATGAATTTAATTTGAGTAAAATAAGGAGTTAACTGATTCAATCTGAGTAGAAAAAAGAGTTAACTGATTTAACTCACTTTTTATCAATAGTGAACTGAAAATTTCCCTTTTTGAACTGAAGAGAGATTTTGTTGAGATATTTAATTTAATAAAATGAGATATGCTCTCATAATTACTGTTTCTATTTAATTAAATAATCTTTAATTAATTAGAGACACTTTTCTTATTTAATTAAATAACTTCATTTAATTAAATAGGAATGGCTTCTCATTTAATTAAATAACTTTGTTTAATTAATTAGAAGTAAGTACTCCATTTAATTAAATAATTTTGTTTAATTATTTCAAATTTTTTTTCGAAACTAGTCAACTCAGGTCAACTGTGGTTACAACTGGTCAACTTTTGGTCAAATTTAATCTTTGCGTATGTGAATATGAGCAAATGTGAGTATGAATTCTAGCAACAATTAGATGCAAATTCTCATTCAACCTTTCATAATGAAAGATGAGGGTCTCTTAAATAGACTTTCCTAGAATTCATCAACGGTTGAGATCGATTTCAATCAACGGTCAGGATTAAAAGTGAAGTTCAGTCATAAAGGGAGATTTTCAATTTAAAGGGAGTTAATGGATTTAATTTGAGTAAAATAAGGAGTTAACTGATTCAATTTGAGTAGAAAAAGGAGTTAACTCATTTAACTCATTTTTTATCAATAGTGAACTGGAAATTTCCCTTTTTGAACTAAAGAGTGATTTTGTTGAGATATTTAATTTGATAAAATGAGATATACTCTCGTAATTACTTTTTCTATTTCATTAAATAATGTTTAATTAATTAGAGACACTTTTATTATTTAATTAAATAACTTCATTTAATTAATTAGGAATGACTTCTCATTTAATTAAATAACTTTGTTTAATTAATTAGAAGTAAGTACTCCATTTAATTAAATAATATCGTTAATTATTTCAAAATAGTTTTCGAATCTAGTCAACTCAAGTCAACCGTGGTTAAATCTGGTCAACTTTTGGTCAAACTTTATCTTTCAGTATCTGAATATGAGCAAATGTGACTTTCAATTCCAGCAACAATTCGATGCAAATTCTTATTCAACCTTTAAAAATGAAAAGATCAGGGTCTCTTAACTAGAGTTTTCTAAAATTCATTAATGGTTGAGATCAATTTCAATCAACGGTCAGGATTAAAAGTCAAGTTCTGTCATAAAGGGAGATTTCCAAATTAAAGAGAGTTAACAGATTTAATTTGAGTAAAATAAGGAGTTAACTTATTCAATTTCAGTACAAAAAGGAGATAACTGATTTAACTCATTTTTTATCAATAGTGAACTGGAAATTTTCATTTTTGAACTGAAGAGAGATTTTGTTGAAGTATTTAATTTAATAAAATGAGATATGCTCTCATAATTACTTTTTCTACTTAATAAAATAATCTTTAATTAATTAGAGACACTTTTCTTATTTAATTAATTAGGAATGGCTTCTCATTTAATTAAATAACTTTGTTTAATTTCTTAGAAGTAAGTAGTCCATTTGTTTAAATAATTTTGTTTAATTATTTAAAAATTCTTTTTGAAACTAGTCAACTCAAGTCAATCGTGGTTAAATCTAGTCAAATTTTGGTCAAACTTGATCTTTGCGTATGTGAATATGAGCAAATGTGAGTATGAATTCCAGGAACAATTCGATGCAAATTCTTATTCAACCTTTCAAAATGAAGAGATGAGGGTCTCTTAAATAGACTTTACTGAAATTCATCAACGGTTGAGATCAATTTCAATCAACGGTCAGGATTAAAGGTGAAGTTCAGTCATCAAGGGAGATTTCCAAATTAAAGGGAGTTAATGAATTTAATTTGAGTAAAATAAGGAGTTAGCTGATTCAATCTGAGTAGAAAAAAGAGTTAACTGATTTAACTCACTTTTTATCAATAGTGAACTGAAAATTTACCTTTTTGAACTAAAGAGAGATTTTGTTGAGATGTTTAATTTAATAAAATGAGATATGCTCTCATAATTACTTTTTTTATTTAATTAAATAATCTTTAATTAATTAGAGACACTTTTCTTATTTAATTAAATAACTTCATTCAATTAATTAGGAATGGCTTCTCATTTAATTAAATAACTTTGTTTAATTAATTAGAAGTAAGTACTGCATTTAATTAAATAATATAGTTTAATTGTTTCAAAATTCTTTTCGAAATTAGTCAACTCAAGTCAACCATGGTTAAATCTGGTCAAATTTTGGTCAAACTTGATCTTTGCGTATGTGAATAAGATCAAATGTGAGTATGAATTCCAGCAACAATTTGATGCAAATTCTCATTCAACCTTTCAAAATGAAGAGATCAGGGTCTCTTAAATAGACTTTCGTGGAATTCATCAACGGTTGAGATCAATTTCAATCAACGGTCAGGATTAAAAGTGTAGTTCAGTCATAAAGGGAGACTTACAAATTAAAAGGAGTTAATAGATTTAATTTGAGTAAAATAAGGAGTTAACTGATTCAATTTGAGTAGAAAAAGGAGTTAACTGATTTAAGTTATTTTTTATCAATAGTGAACTGAAAATTTCCCTTTTTGAACTGAAGAGAGATTTTGTTGAGATATTTAATTTAATAAAATGAGATATGCTCTCATAATTACTTTTTTTATTTAATTAAATAATCTTTAATTAATTAGAGACACTTTTCTTATTTAATTAAATAACTTAAGTTAATTAATTAGGAATGGCTTCTCATTTAATTAAATAGCTTTGTTTAATTAATTAGAAGTAAGTACTCCATTTCATTAAATAATTTGATTAAATTATTTTAAAATTCTTTTCGAAACTAGTCAAGTCAAGTCAACCATTGTTAAATTTGGTCAACTTTTGGTCAAACTTGATCTTTACGTATGTGAATATGAGCAAATGTGAGTATGAATTCCAGCAACAATTCGATGCAAATTCTCATTCAACCTTTGAAAATTAAGAGATGAGGGTCTCTTAAATAAACTTTCCTGGAATTCATCAACAGTTGAGATCGATTTCAACCAATGGTCAAGATTAAAGGTGAAGTTTAGTCATAAAGAGAGATTTTCAAATTAAAGGGAGTTAACGGATTTAATTTGAGTAAAATAAAGAGTTAAATGATTCAATTTGAGTACAAAAAGGAGTTAATTGATTTAACTCATTTTTTGTCAATAGTGAACTAAAAAAAAAAAATTTTGAACTGAACAAAGATTTTGTTGAGATATTTAATTTAATAAAACGAGATATGCTCTCTTAATTACTTTTTCTATTTAATTAAATAATCTTTTATTAATTAAAGACACTTTTCTTATTTAATTAAATATCTTCATTTAATTAGTTAGGAATGGCTTCTCATTTAATTAAATAACTTTGTTTAATTAATTAGAAATAAGTACTCCATTTAATTAAATAATTTCGTTTAATTATTTTAAAATTCTTTTTGAAACTGGTCAACTCAAGTCAACCGAGGTTAAATCTGGTGAACTTTTGGTCAAACTTGATCTTTGCGTATATGAATATGAACAAATGGGAGTATGAATTCCAGCAACAATTCGATACAAATTCTCATTCAACCTTTCAAAATGAAGAGATGAGGGTCTCTTAAATAGACTTTCTTGAAATTTATCAACGGTTGAGATTCATTTCAATCAGCGATCAAGATTAAAGATGAAGTTCAGTCATAAAGGGACATTTTCAAATTAAAGGGAGTTAACGGATTTAATTTGACTAAAATAAGGAGTTAACTGATTCAATTTGAGTAGAAAAAAGAGTTAACTCATTTAACTCATTTTTGATCAATAGTGAACTAAAATTTTCCCTTTTTGAACTAAAGAAAAATTTTGTTGAGATATTTAATTTAAGAAAAAGAGATATACTCTCATAATTACTTTTTCTATTTAATTAAATAATCTTTAATTAATTAGAGACACTTTTCTTATTTAATTAAATAACTTCATTTAATTAATTAGGAATGGCTTCTCATTTAATTAAATAACTTTTTTTAATTAATTAGAAGTAAGTACTCCATTTAATTAAATAATTTTGATTAATCATTTCAAAAAAATTTTTGAAACTAGTCAACTCAAGTCAACCACGGTTAAATCTAGTCAACTTTTAGTCAAACTTGATCTTTGCGTATGTGAATATGAGAAAATGTGAGTATGAATTCCAGCAACAACTCGATGCAAATTCTCATTCAACCTTTCAAAATAAAGAGATGGGGGTCTCTTAAATAGACTTTTCTGAAATTTGTCAATATTTGATATAGATTTCAATCAGCGGTAAGGATTAAAGGTGAAGTTCAGTCATAAAAGGAGATTTCCAAATTAAAGGGAGTTAACGGATTTAATTAGAGTAAAATAAAGAGTTAACTAATTTTATTTGAGTAGAAAAAAGAATTAACTGATTTAACTCATTTTTTATCAATAGTGAAATGGAAATTTCTCGAATTTGAACTAAAGAGAGATTTTGTTGAGATATTTAATTTAATAAAATGAGATATGCTCTCATAATTACTTTTTTAATTTAATTAAATAATCTTTAATTAATTAGAGACACTTTTCTTATTTAATTAAATAGCTTCATTTAATTAATTAGGAATGCCTTCTCATTTAATTAAATTACTTTGTATAATTAATTAGAAGGACTCCGTTTAATTAAATAATTTCATTTAATTATTTCAAAATTCTTATCGAAACTAGTCAACTCAAGTCAACCGTAGTGAAATCTGGTCAATTTTTGGTCAAACTTGATCTTTGTGTATGTGAATATGAGCAAATGTGAGTATGAATTCCAGCAACAATTCGATGCAAATTCTCATTCAACCTTTCAAAATGAAAAGATGAGGGTCTCTTAAATAGACTTTCTTGGAATTCATCAACGGTTGAGATCGATTTCAATCAACGGTCAGGATTAAAGGTGAAGTTCAGTCATAAAGGGAGATTTCCAAATTAAAAGGAGTTAACAGATTTAATTTGAGTAAAATAAGGAGTTAACTGATTCAATTTGAGTAGAAAAAGGAGTTAACTGATTTAACTCATTTTTTATCAAAAGTGAACTGGAAATTTCTCTTTTTGAGCTAAAGAGAGATTTTGATGAGATATTTAATTTAATAAAATGCGATATGCTCTTGTAATTACTTTTTCTATTTAACTAAATAATCTTTAATTAATTAGAGACACTTTTATTATTTAATTAAATAACTTCATTTCATTAGTTAAAAATGGCTTCTCATTTAATTAAATAACTTTGTTTAATTAATTAGAAGTAAGTACTTCATCTAATTAAATAATTTTGTTTAATTATTTCATAAAAAAATTCGAAACTAGTCAACCCAAGTCAACCGTAGTTAAATCTGTTAAACTTTTGGTCAAACTTGATCTTTGCGTATGTGAATATGAAAAAATGTGAGTATGAATTCCAGCAACAATTCGATGCAAATTCTCATTCAACCTTTTAAAATGAAGAGATGAGGGTCTCTTAAATAGACTTTCTTGCAATTCATCAACAGTTGAGATCGATTTCCATCAGCGGTCAGGATTAAAGGTGAAGTTTAGTCATAAAGGGAGATTTCCAAATTAAAGAGAGTTGACAGATTTAATTTGAGTAAAATAAGGAGTTAACTGATTCAATTTGAGTAGAAAAAGGAGTTAACTGATTTAACTCATTTTTGATCAATAGTGAACTGGAAAGTTTCTTTTTTGAACTGAAGAGAGATTTTGTTGAGATATTTAATTTAATAAAATGAGATATGCTCCAATAATTTCTTTTTCTATTTAACTAAATAATCTTTAACTAAATAGACACACTTTTCTTATTTAATTAAATAATTTCATTTAATTATTTAGGAATGGCTTCTCATTTAATTAAATAACTTTGTTTAATTATTTAGAAGTATGTACTCCATTTAATTAAATAATTTCATTTAATTATTTCAAAATTCTTTTCAAAATTAGTCAACTCAAGTGAACCGTGGTTAAATCTGGTCAACTTTTGGTCAAACTTGATCTTTGCGTATGTGAATATGAGCCAATGTGAGTATGAATTTCAGCAACAATTCGATGCAAATTGTCATTCAACCTTTCAAAATGAAGAGATGAGGGTCTCTTAAATAGACTTTCCTCTAATTCATCAATGGTTAAGATCGATTTCAATCAGCGGTCAGGAATAAAGGTGAAGTTCAGTCATAAAGGGAGATTTCCAAATTAAAGGGAGTTAACAGATTTAATTTGAGTAAAATAAGGAGTTAACTAATTCAATTTGAGTAGAAAAAGGAGTTAACTCATTTAACTCATTTTTGATCAATAGTGAACTAAACATTTTCCTTTTTGAACTGAAGAGAGATTTTGTTGAGATATTTAATTTAATAAAATGAGATATCCTCTCATAATTACTTTTTCTATTTAATTAAGTATTCATTAATTAATTAGAGACACTTTTCCTATTTAATTAAATAACTTCATTTAATTAATTAGAAATGGCTTCTCATTTAATTAAATAAGTTTGTTTAATTAATTAGAAATAAGTATTTCATTTAATTAAATAATTTCATTTAATTATTTAAAAATTCTTTTCGAAACTCGTCAACTCAAGTCAACCATGGTTAAATCTGCTCAACTTTGGGTTATACTTGATCTTTACGTATGTGAATATGAGAAAATGTGAGTATGAATTCCAACAATAATTCGATGCAAATTCTCATTCAACCTTTCAAAATGAAGAGATGAGGGTCTCTTAAATAGACTTTCTTGGAATTCATCAACGGTTGAGATCGATTTTAATCAGCAGTCAATATTAAAGTTGAAGTTTAGTCATAAAGTGAGATTTTCAAATTAAGGGGAGTTAAGAGATTTAATTTGAGTAAAATAAGGAGTTAACTGATTCAATTTGAGTAGAAAAAAGAGTTAACTCATTTAACTCATTTTTTATCAATAGTGAACTAGAAATTTCCCGTTTTGAACTGAAGAGAGATTTTGTTGAAATATTTAATTTAATAAAATGAGATATGCTCTCATAATTACTTTTTCTATTTAATTAAATAATCTTTAATTAATTAGAGAGACTTTCCTTATTTAATTTAATAACTTAATTTAATTAATTAGGAATGGCTTCTCATTTAATTAAATAACTTTGTTTAATTAATTAGAAGTAAGTACTCCATTTAATTAAATAATTTTGTTTAATTATTTCAAATTTTTTTTCAAAATTAGTCAACTCAAGTCAAGCGTGCTTAAATTTGGTCAACTTTTTGTCAAACTTAATCTTTGCATATGTGAATATGAGTAAATGTGAGTATGAATTATAGCAACAATTCAATGCAAATTCTCATTCAACTTTTTAAAATGAAGAGATGAGGGTCTCTTAAATAGACTGATTCAATTTGAGTAGAAAAAAGAGTTAACTCATTTAACTCATTTTTTATCAATAGTGAACTGAAAAGTTTCCTTTTTGAACTGAAGAGAGATTTTGTTGAGATATTTAATTTAATAAAATGAGATATGCTCTCATATTTTCTTTTTCTATTTAACTAAATAATCTTTAATTAATTAGAGACACTTTTCTTATTTAATTAGTCAACTTAATTTAATTAATTAGGAATGGCTTCTCATTTAATTAAATAACTTTGTTTAATTAATTAGAAGTAAGTACTTTATTTAATTAAATTATTTCGTTTAATTGTTTCAAAATTCTTTTCGAAACTAGTCAACTCAAGTCAACCGTGGCTAAATCTGGTCAACTTTTGGTCAAACTTGATCTTTGCGTATGTGAATATGAGCAAATGTGAGTATGAATTTTAGCAACAATTCGATGCAAATTCTCATTCAACCTTTCAAAATGAAGAGATGAGGGTATCTTAAATAGACTTTCCTGGATTTCACCAACAGTTGAGATCGATTTCAATCAACAGTCAGAATTAAAGGTGAAGTTCTGTCATAAAGTGAGATTTTCAAATTAAAGTGTGTTAATGGATTTAATTTGAGTAGAATAAGGAGTTAACTAATTCAATTTGAGTAAAAAAAAGAGTTAACTGATTTAACTCATTTTTGATCAATTGTGAACTAGAAATTTCCCTTTTTGAACTGAAGAGAGATTTTGTTGAAATATTTAATTTAATAAAATGAGATATGCTCTCATAATTACTTTTTCTATTTAATTAATTAATCTTTAATTAATTAGAGAGACTTTTCTTATTTAATTTAATAACTTCATTTAATTAATTAGGAATGGCTTCTCATTTAATTAAATAACTTTGTTTAATTAATTAGAAGTCAGTACTCCATTTAATTAAATAATTTTCTTTAATTATTTCAAAATTCTTTTCGAAACTAGTCAACTCAAGTCAACCGTGGTTAAATCTGGTCAACTTTTGGTCAAACTTAATATTTGCGTATGTGAATATGAGCGAATGTGAGTATGAATTCCAGCAACAATTAGATGCAAATTCTCATTCAACCTTTTAAAATGAAGAGATGAGGGTCTCTTTAATAGACATTCATAGAATTCATCAACGGTTGAGATCGATTTCAATCAACGGTCAGGATTAAAGGTGAAGTTCAATCATAGGGAGATTTTCAAATTAAAGAGAGTTAACGGATTTAACTCACTTTTGATCAATAGTGAACTGGAAATTTCCCTGTTTGAACTGAAGAGAGATTTTGTTGAGATATTTAATTTAATAAAATGAGATATGCTCTCGTAATTACTTTTTTAATTTAATTAAACAATCTTTAATTAATTGGAGACACTTTTATTATTTAATTAAATTACTTCATTTAATTAATTAGGAATGGCTTCTCATTTAATTAAATAACTTTGTTTAATTAACGAGAAGTATGTACTCCATTTAATTAAATAATTTCTTTTAATTATTTCAAAATTCTTTTCTAAACTAGTCAACTCAAGTCAACCGTGGTTAAATCTGTTCAACTTTTGGTCAAACTTGATCTTTGCGTATGGGAATATGAGAAAATGTGTGTATGAATTTCAGCAACAATTTGATGCAAATTCTCATTCAACCTTTCAAAATGAAGAGATGAGGGTCTCTTAAATAGACTTTTCTAAAATTCATCAAAGGTTAAGATCGATTTCAATCAATAGTTAGGACTAAAGGTGAAGTTCGGTCATAAAAGGAGATTTCCAAATTAAATGAAGTTAACGGATTTAATTTGAATAAAATAAGGAGTTAACTGATTCAATTTGAGTAGAAAATGGAGTTAACTGATTTAACTCATTTTTGATCAATAGTGAACTGGAAATTTTCCTTTTTGAACTGAAGAGAGATTTTGTTGAGATATTTAATTTAATAAAATGAGATATGGTCTCATAATTACTTTTTCTATTTAATTAAGTAATCTTTAATTAATTAGAGAAACTTTTCTTATTTAATTAAATAACTTCGTTTAATTAATTAGGAATGGCTTCTCATTTAATTAAATAACATTGTTTAATTAATTAAATGTAATTACTCCATTTAATTAATTAATTTCGTTTAATTGTTTCAAAATTCTTTTTCGAAACTATTCAACTCAAGTCAATCGTGGTTAAATCTGGTCAACTTTTGGTCAAACTTGATCTTTGCGTATGTGAATATGAGCAAATGTGAGTATGAATTCCAGCAACAATTCGGTGCAAATTCTCACTAAACCTTTCAAAATGAAAAGATGAGGGTCTCTTAAATAAACATTCCTAGAATTCATCAATGGTTGAGATCGATTTCAATCAATGGTCAGGATTAAAAGTCAAGTTCTATCATAAAGTGAGATTTCCAAATTAAAGAGAGTTAACGGATTTAATTTCAGTAGAATAAGGAGTTAACTGATTCAATTTGAGTAGAAAAATGAGTTAACTCATTGAACTCATTTTTGATCAATAGTGAACTGAAAATTTCCCTTTTTGAACTGAAGAGAGATTTTGTTGAGATATTTAATTTAATAAAATGAGATATGCTCTCATAATTACTTTTTCTATTTAATTAAATAATCTTTAATTAATTAGAGAGACTTTTCAAAACTAGTCAACTCAAGTCAACCATGGTTAAATATTGTCAACTTTTTTTCAAACTTGATCTTTGCGTATGTGAATATGAGCAAATGTGAGTATGAATTCCAGCAACAATTCGATGCAAATTCTCATTCAACCTTTTAAAATGAAGAGATGAGGGTGTTTTAAATAGACATTCCTAGAATTCATCAATGGTTGAGAACGATTTCAATCAACGGTCAGGATTAAAGGTGAAGTTCAGTCATAAAGGGAGATTTTCAAATTAAATAGAGTTAACGGATTTAATTTGAGTAAAATAAGGAGTTAACTGATTCAATTTGAGTAAAAAAAGGAGTTAACTGATTTAACTCATTTTTGATTAATAGTGAACTGGAAATTTCCCTTTTTGAACTGAAGAGAGATTTTATTGAAATATTTAATTTAATAAAATGAGATATGCTCTCATAATTACTTTTTTTATTTAATTAAATAATCTTTAATTAATTAGAGAGACTTTTCTTATTTAATTTAATAACTTCATTTAATTAATTAGGAATGGCTTCTCATTTAATTAAATAACTTTGTTTAATTAATTAGAAGTAAGTACTCGATTTAATTAAATAATTTTGTTTAATTATTTCAAAAAAAAATTTGAAATTAGTCATCTCAAGTCAACCGTGGTTAAATTTGGTCAACTTTTCGTCAAACTTAATCTTTGCGTATGTGAATATGAGCAAATGTGAGTATGAATTCTAGCAACAATTCGATTCAAATTCTCATTCAACCTTTTAAAATGAAGAGATGAGGATCTCTTAAATAGACTTTCCTGAAATTCATCAACGGTTGAAATCAATTTCAATCAATGGTCAGGATTAAAGGTGAAGTTCAGCCATAAAAGGAGATTTTCAAATAAAAGGGATTTAACGGATTTAATTTGAGTAAAATAAGGAGTTAACTAATTCTATTTAATTAAATAATCTTTAATTAGTCAGAGACACTTTTCTTATTTAATTAAATAACTTTATTTAATTAATTAGGAATGGCTTCTCATTTAATTAAATAACTTTGTTTATTTAATTTGAAGTAAGTACTCCATTTAATTAGTTAACTGGTCAACACTAGTCAACCCAAAACCCAAAATAGTAGCATAAAGAATACACAATGTAAACACATGTTTTTGTTTTGCTAATTTTTCAAATTTGAATTCAAAAGTCTCAGTTTACGTTTCCAAGTTTAGAGAAAGAATTAGAGGAACATTTTGTACATTTTTCCATCTATTGTTTTTGGATGGATAAAAAGTTTTCCTTTATAAATCCAATTTCCAATTACAATATTTTATTGAAATCGTTCCCCACCAATCTTTTAATTAAATTTCATATACTTTATATATTTTATAATTTAAAACGATTAATTAAAACTGAATAGTTAAATTATAAAATTATAAAATTAGTCATCATTTTAAAAGATGAATTCTTAAATCTTTTATCAAATAATTTTAAATCTTTTAATAACATATTTACATATTACATATATACATATATATTTATATTTAAACATATATATATATATATATATTATATATATATTTATTATTTCATAAAATTGAATTAATAAAATTTGATTCATACCATATGAAAATTTATAACAATGAAATTTTGATATCAAGGAATTCGTATAAATGTTTTTTTTTCTTTTTTCATATAACATAACATTTTTTAAAAAAATGCATATTAAAATTTCCCCCCCACCTTACTGCGGTACGGAATACCTACGGTCGTAGGCATTGCGCCGACAGTGGGTATGTAGTACCCCTGTCGTCGCAAGCCTCTGCCTTCCACAAGGATGAGGTACAAATCTGTGCCAAGGGCAATTTTTATATATATATATATTTTTAATGCGATTTTCAATAACATTTTTTTATAAAAATGTTCCCATGCAATAACATATTCATTAATATGAATTTTTTACTGCGATTTGATATTCAAAATCCTCAATATATATACATATGTATATATATATATATATATATATATATATATATATATATATATATATATTCATATATGTATATGCAAATTTTGTGTCACAAATAATGCATATATATATATATATATATATAAGCAGATTTAAAGATATAAACATATATATTCACAATATATATGAATTCTAATTTTTGAAGTTTTCCTATAAACTTTTAAATCTCAAATTTATTCAATAAATAATCGAATGGTTTGGCTACCATTTAAACCCTAGCCCCGTTTTCCTTTTAGATCTATGCATATAAAATTCCCAAATAAATTTAATTGCCCATATTGAGAATGCATACAATAAAAATATGAAATTCCTTAGAAGACATATGGAAGACATGAAGAAGACAGGGAATACATGATGCGGAAATAGCATAAATAAAATAACAAGAATCTACCCAGATTCTGATGCTAATTCGCTCTTCCTCAAAAAACCCGCAGAGCAAGCTCCCTTCTTCAGAACTCTCGAATCCTCCAATGCTCCAATTGCACTCCAAACGCTCTCCCTAAGCTTCTATGAATTCTTAAATATAAAGAGCTCTCAAGAAACCTTTGGAATGCTTCTTGAAACCGCTGAAAGGTGTCACCAACTAAGCATGGGTCTTTTCCAACCTTTTTGATGAGTCATAGAATTGTAGACACCTTGTGCTTAATTGATGCACTAACCCCCATGTTGTTGACACATGTTAATTCTTATGCAAGCTTAACTCCAATTTACTTTTTTAATAATTTCTATTTAAATTTTATAACTTTAATTTTAATTTTTATAACTTTTATTATAACTATTTTATTTATTACTTTATTATTATTTTATAATTATTATTAATTTTAATTTCTAGTTTTTTTTAATTTAATTCCTTTCCTCAATAATTCAAATTTAATTAATTACAATCAAAATATCAAAGATCATGATATTTTATTAATTTTTTCAAACAAATAATTTATTAATTAAATCTATTTATTAAAACTTAATTAATAGAAAATTCACCATAGACCTCCAAGATAAAATATGAAAACCCATCATAGAACAAATCATATAAAATAAATCTAAAAGGTTAAAAATCATGAAATATGTCATCCGACACATTTGGTGGGTATTCAACTTTGATACTTGTCCTAACTCACTAGGACAAATGGTTTTTAGGTTTGGGAATTTGGACTTGAGAATTTATCTCCCTTCTCTTATCATTGAAATAGTATAATAGGGTACGCTCATCCTGGCAATTCAGAGAAGTCGATACCCGGTACATGCAACTTGCAAAAAAACCATGCATGTACATACAATATATAATGCTAGGCTAAACAGATAATGGCAGGAAGTGGTGCATCGTGTAGATCTCGACTAAGTAGGTAACTACGACTCCCTTCCTTAACCACATCAGAAATGCCATACAATAAGAAAACACGCACACCATACACATGCAAGTATGAGGTAAGTAACCATAATAAAACACATGAGATAATAAACCATCTAACTAATCATCATTAATAACTAAAAACAATGTAATGATCATCATACACACATGAAATGTAAAGTCTAAATGATCTCATCATATATCAACTGAATCCCTATCATAATATCTGATAGTGTCAAAACAACACCACTAAACCATCAACATAAAACTAGTCTACATAGTCTGATAATAATAGCAACAATAAGTCTAGAAAAGATGTGAACGAGGGTAGGTACTACAACTCAAGTCAACCGTGGTTAAATCTGGTCAACTTTCGGTCAAACTTGATCTTTGCATATGTGAATATGAGCAAATGTGAGTATGAATTTGAGCAACAATTCGATGCAAATTCTCATTCAACCTTTCAAAATGAAGAGATGAGGGTCTCTTTAAATAGACTTTCTTGAAATTCATCAACGGTTGAGATCGATTTCAATTAATGGTTAAGATTAAAGGTGAAGTTAAGTCATAAAGGGAGTTAACGGATTTAATTTGAGTAAAATAAGGAGTTAACTGATTCAATTTGAGTAGAAAAAGGAGTTAATTGATTTAACTCATTTTTTATCAATAGTGAACTGAAAATTTCCCTTTTTGAACTAAAGAGAGATTTTGTTGAGATATTTAATTTAATAAAATGAGATATGCTCTCATAATTACTTTTTCTATTTAATTAAATAATCTTTAATTAATTAGAGACACTTTTCTTATTTAATTAAATAACTTCATTTAATTAATTAGGAATGGCTTCTCATTTAATTAAATAACTTTGTTTAATTAATTAAAACTAAGTACTTCATTTAATTAAATAATTTTGTTTAATTATTTCAATTTTTTTTTTGAAACTAGTCAACTCAAGTCAACTGTGGTTAAATCTGGTCAAATTTTGGTCAAACTTGATCTTTGCGTATATGAATACGAGCAAATGTGAGTATGAATTCCAGCAACAATTCGATGCGAATTCTCATTCAATCTTTCAAAATGAAGAGATGATGGTCTCTTAAATAGACTTTCTTAGAATTCATCAACGATTGAGATCGATTTCAATCAACGGTCAAGATTAAATGTGAAGTTCAGTCATAAATGGAGATATCCAAATTAAAGGGAGTTAACGGATTTAATTTGAGTAAAATAAGGAGTTAACTAATTCAATTTGAGTAGAAAAAGGAGTTAACTGATTTAACTCATTTTTGATCAATAGTGAACTAAAAATTTCCCCTTTTGAACTGAAGAGAGATTTTGTTGAGATAATTAATTTAATAAAATGAGATATGCTCTCATAATTACTTTTTCTATTTAATTAAATAATCTTTAATTAATTAGAGACACTTTTCTTATTTAATTAAATAACTTCATTTAATTAATTAGGAATGGCTTCTCATTTAATTAAATAAATTTGTTTAATTAATTAAAAGTAAATACTCTATTTAATTAAATAATTTCATTTAATTATTTCAAAATTCTTTTTGAAACTAGTCAACTCAAGTGAATCGTGGTTAAATCTAGTCAACTTTTGATCAAACTTGATCTTTGCATATGTGAATATGAGCAAATGTGAGTATGAATTCCAGCAACAGTTCGATGCAAATTCTCATTCAACCTTTCAAAATAAAGAGATGAGGGTCTCTTAAATAGACTTTCTTGGAATTCATCAACGGTTGAGATCGATTTTAATCAACGGTCAGGATTAAAGGCAAAGTTCAATCATAAAGAGAGATTTTCAAATTAAAGGGAGTTAACGGATTTAATTTGAGTAAAATAAGGAGTTAACTGATTCAATTTGAGTAGAAAAAGGAGTTAACTGATTTAACTCATTTTTTATCAATAATGAACTGGAAATTTCCCTTTTTGAACTGAAGAGAGATTTTTTGAGATATTTAATTTAATAAAATGAGATATGGTCTCATAATTACTTTTTCTATTTAATTAAATAATCTTTAATTAATTAGAGACACTTTTTTAATTTAATTAGATAACTTTATTTAATTAATTAGGAATGGCTTCTCATTTAATTAAATAACTTTGTTTAATTAATTATAAGTAAGTACTCCATTTAATTAAATAATTTTGTTTAATTGTTTCAAAAAATTTTGTGAAACTAGTCAACTCAAGTCAACCGTGGTTAAATCTTATCAACCTTTGGTCAAACTTGATCTTTGCATATGTGAATATGAGCAAATGTGAGTATGAATTTCAGCAACAATTCGATGCAAATTCTCATTGAACCTTTCAAAATGAAGAGATGAGGGTCTCTTAAATAGACTTTCTTGGAATTCATAAATGGTTGAGATCGATTTCAATCAACGGTCAGGATTAAAGGTGAAGTTCAGTCATAAAGGGAGATTTCCAAATTAAAAAGAGTTAACGGATTTAATTTGAGTAAAATAAGGAGTTAACTGATTCAATTTGAGTAGAAAAAGGAGTTAACAGATTTAAATCATTTTTGATCAATAGTGAACTAGAAATTTCCCTTTTTGAACTGAACAGATATTTTGTTGAGATATTTAATTTAATAAAATGAGATATGATCTCATAATACTTTTTCTATTTAATTAAATAATCTTTAATTAATTAGAGACACTATTCTTATATAATTAAATAAGTTCATTTAATTAATTAAGAATGGCTTCTCATTTAATTAAATAACTTTGTTTAATTAATTAGAAGTAAGTACTCCATTGAATTAAATAATTTCATTTAATTGTTTCAAAGTTCTTTTCGAAACTAGTCAACTCAAGTCAACCATGGTTAAATCCGGTCAACTTTTGGTCAAACTTGATCTTTGCGTATGTGAATATGAACAAATGTGAGTATGAATTTCAGCAAAAATTCGATGCAAATTCTCATTCAACCTTTCAAAATGAAGAGATGACGGTCTCTTAAATAGTGTCATGCCCAAACTACGGGACAAAAACACACAACTATCTTTTTTTTTTTAATAATAATTTTTATAATGCTCAAGTTGATAAGTTTGTGATCATATTACAAGAAAAGATTTACTTCATTACATCATAAGTTTATGAACTCTTGTGGAGGAATACGTTGTCAAACTGAAGCTCTCGATATAAAAAAAATATCGACATTTCCTTTGTTTCAAATCAATCTTAAAACAACAAATTTAAATTTTCTATATAACATTATAATTAAAGATGGATTTAAGATTTATTACATAGCATCTTTTATCTCATATAAAGTTATCATTACAAGAAAGAAATTATAATCAAGTTCCACTAGATCAAGTTCAATTACAAATCTCATAGACAATTATCGATTTATAATTTAATCAATATTGTAAAGTCACTAAGAAAAAAAAATGATCAACTGGTAAAAACATATTATATATATAATTTATTATCTTTAAAAAAAAATTTGACTACTTTAACGCAATAATTATCTATCAAAAACCTACTAAAAATCAATTAACAACTAGCTAAATCTAAAATTTTGTCTAATCATAAGTAGAATAAGTGACTAAATTTTAAATAAAATTTAACTTTAAAACTTAAATAAAATTATGACTAACTAACTAAAGCATGCAAGTAAACGAATAATACTAAATATAAATTAAAATTTAAACAAATAACTCAAAACAAATAGCCATTAATCAAACAAAATTTAATAACTATCTTAATGTAAAACTAGCTAAATCTAAAAGGCAAAGTAACATAATAGAACTTTATTTAATCAATTTAAAACTTAACCAATTAACGTTTAACTATGTAACCATTTAATTTCTAAGTATTAATTTCAACTAAATTATAAAGAAAGCTTTATTTTAAAATCTACTTACCAAACTAATCTTACTAAACTAAACTTAAAAAAATGAACTATCTAAATTATTAACAATAACAAAATTAATAACTAATTCTAAAATGAATATTACTAACATAATTATATATTAAAACTCAACAAATGGCATTATATAAGTTATGACTAACTTAAAAAGATTAAGAAATTTCATAACTTAAAATTAAACTAACTTATAACTAACTCCTAATACTATAAAACAAAACTAACTTACATTAAAACTAACTTAAATTAATCACAAATAAAAGTAAATAAATAAAAAACATACTAACTAAACTTATTTAATAACTAGCCCACCTACTAACTTACCTTAATACTAACTCTACAAAGAACCTAACCTAACTACCCCCTCAACACCCTACTCCCCCTACACCCTCCTCTTCCCAAGCCTATCCTAGGCTTGCGCGCTGTCCCATACAGCTGACCCACGTCAGGTCTTGTTCCCCAAGGAAAGGAAACACAGGCTTAATTAAAAATACAAAACAAGCCCAGGTTCTAAGCCTCTAAATGAAAGAGGTGTGTGCTTGAAAAGGTTATGAGAGAATGGGGTGATGGGATGGGGGGAAAAGGTGACATCACCCTCCCATCAGCAATCCACTTCTCCCAAAAATAACCTTTGCTATGCATTTCCCAAAACCTGCGTCCCATGTGAATAGAAGGTGGGAGAAAAGCAAGGTTAGAATATTTGCTCACTTGTTTAAAACACAAAACTTTAATGCCTTCCTCCAAGTTGAGCGCCCATTATAGGAGGATGATGGGGATGGGACAAGGGTGACATCATCACATGTGATGACAGTTTGACTTGCACAAACATTCATTTGATAAAGTTTTATAGGTAGCAAAATAGATATTTAAGAGTACTTCTAAAATGCTAAAGTCTATTTTTAAATTTTTACATGAATTTATAAATTGATTAAATTATATTGATATTTTCAAACAGAATATAAGAAGAATCTTTAAAAGATTCTCTGTTGCCCAAGACCAAACAATTGTTTCTCCATACAAAAGGCAGAGAGTTTTACTCTCTTGCAACACAAAATTTAAACAAAATTTAAACAATTATAAGGCAAGGATAATTTTTTTTTTTTCTTTTAAACAAAATTTAAAGGATTGTTACAACTTAATATACCCAAAAATTGAATTTTCCATTTAATGCAATAATGCAATAATTGTTTGATTCAAATAATTATGCAAACTGAATCTACATCCATGATCATAATTTTTGTTTTTCCACATATATGAAAACTTGAAATTTTGCCAAATTGCACAACATCATCAATTCCGTCCAAATTTTGAGATTCATCCATCTAAATTTAAAATTTACAATTAGATCACATGACAAGCAATTTATACTCAAACACCAATTTTATTGGCCAACCTGATTCAAAGCTCAGTCGAGAAAGAATTAGGAAGAAAACTCGGCTTCGTAGCCAATTACAACAAGGTTTAAATTACAAATTACATAGGATATCAATCCCAAATTTTAACAATTTAATCAAATTTTCCTCATGACCCTAGTCAAGGGATTTATAATGTTTTCTGCAACTCATTACTAGAACCATGGAGGGAACATAATCCGATCAGGTGACCAAAAGCATAACCAAGAACAATTCAAACATGCATATACATACAAAGTTATCACAACATGATTCACCATGAATCAACACTAGAGAAAGGTGGATTTTTACTACTAGGAGAAGTCAAGCACAACACCAAATAGATGCCCAATCAAGGCTATATACCAAGAACTTTCGTTCTTCCATTTCAACATACCAAAATCATACAAGGTTTTTGCTGACAGGCAGGGGCCCATAACACCCTACCCTTTCTCCCTCTTCTCATCCTGAGAAGAGACTCTACACTAGTTGGAGTCCGACTAAACAGACCTTTCCCAAAATTGGTCACTTCTGCCCTCTCCAAGGGTGAGTAATACCAAAACACCCATGCAAGAAAATCTCAAAATTGCAAACATAAACATGAAAGAAAAACATCGAAAAAATAACATGGTTTTCAAATCTTCCCAACATACCCACAACCATACAAACATTCAAACAACAACAAGGTAGCATAAGCATGAAACAAGAATGAAATCTGAACAAGGGAGATGATAATTCCAACCTTCACAAAGAGGTAATGACAAATTAATAAGTTTGAGTAGAGCTTCCCTTTCCTTGCTTCAATCTTCAAGAACTCCTCTCCAAATGTAGAGATTGGGTAACAACCTCCACAAGTCTAAGAAGGGCCTCTAAATAAGCCTCAAACTCAACCACCAAAAGGAGCAATAACTATTTTCACCAACTAGAAAATCTAGAAACTCCTAACTCAACCTACACTATGGTTAAACCCTAAGTGGAGATGAGGTGAAGTAACTCAAGATAACCATGGTCAATTTTCGCACAAAGGCAAAAAGAGACTTTTTGAGTGACCTCAAAAGCCAATAAAAGGGGCTTAGGGGTTGGAAAAGACCCCTAACCCATACCCATACCCTTTGGGTATAATAATTTTATGATTTAAGCCTTAGGAAAAAGGTTTAGAGCCTAACAAAATCTAGGAATAAAATAGGACCTTCTAACTACTCTAACATTGCAAACTAAGCACTAATCTAGATTAGGGATGACTAACCTCAATTAAGAACTCAATTAGCAAACTGACACTAACTTAAACTGACTTAGGTCCAAAGGCTACACAACTAACCCTAATCAGCACATTGGAGAACATAAACAATTTACGAGTGTCAAGGGACACTAAAAGAACATAGTTACGAACACTAACATTCACTGAACACCGAAAGATACATACATACATCTCACAATACAATATGTGAATTATGAACAACAAGATTTCCAAAATTAGCACATAGAGATCAGTTCTGTTCTTCCATCGATTTTCTCTGCTAAAAATATATACACACTCATTGCACACATCAGTAGTCCCGAATATCACATGTATATATGTATATATATACGTAATAGGAATCACATAAATTAAAACATCCATTAATAACAAAATCAGGGTTCCTCTCATCCTATTCAATTCTTAATCATAAAGATCCTAAATCAATGTGTTAATCCTACATTTTACTTAATTCATCAACATACATATAAAAAAAACCTTAAATGATGAACATTAAATATCTGAAAATAACATCACACAACACAAAATAATATAATATGTTCTAAGCATCAGATAATGTCTCGACATCTCGAGTCATGAGTATCAAAATGATCAAGTAGTAACTAAGGCTACGAAGGGTCGGGGCGAGGCCTCACAAATAGACTTTCTTTGAATTCATCAATGGTAGAAATTGATTTCAATCAACGGTCAGGATTAAAGGTGAAGTTCAGTCATAAAGGGAGATTTCCAAATTAAAGGGAGTTAACGGATTTCATTTTAGTAAAATAAGGAGTTAACTGATTCAATTTGAGTAGAAAAAGGAGTTAACTGATTTAACTCAATTTTGATAAACAGTGAACTGGAAATTTTCTTTTTTGAACTAAAGAGAGATTTTGTTGAGATATTTAATTTAATAAAATGAGATATGCTGTCATAATTACGTTTTCTATTTAATTAAATAATCTTTAATTAATTAGAGACACTTTTCTTATTTAATTAAATAACTTCATTTAATTAATTAGGAATGGCTTCTCATTTAATTAAATAACTTTGTTTAATTAATTAGAAGTAAGTACTCCATTTAATTAAATAATTTTGTTTAGTTATTTCAAAATTCTTTTCAAAACTAGTCAACTCAAGTCAACCGTGGTTAAATTTGGTCAACTTTTGGTCAAACTTGATCTTTGTGTATGTGAATATGAGCAAATGTGAGTATGAATTCTCACAACAATTCGATGCAAATTCTCATTCAACCTTTCAAAATGAAGAGATGAGGGTCTCTTAAATAGACTTTCCTGAAATTCATCAACGGTTGAGATCGATTTCAATCAACAGTCAGTATTAAAGGTGAAGTTCAGTCATAAAGCGAGATTTCCAAATTAAAAAAAGTTAACGGATTTAATTTGAGTAAAATAAGGAGTTAACTGATTCAATTTGAGAAGAAAAAGGAGTTAACTGATTTAACTCATTTTTGATCAATAGTGAACTGAAAATTTTCCTTTTTGAACTGAAGAGAGATTTTGTTGAGATATTTAATTTAATAAAATGAGATATGCTCACATAATTAATTTTTCTATTTAATTAAATAATCTTTAATTAATTAGAGACACTTTTATTATTTAATTAAATAACTTCATTTAATTAATTAGGAATGGCTTCTCATTTAATTAAATAACTTTATTTAATTAATTAGAAGTACTCCATTTAATTAAATAATTTTGTTTAATTATTTCAAAATTCATTTCGAAACTAGTCAACTGTGGTTAAATCTGGTCAACATTTGGTCAAACTTGATCTTTGCATATGTGAATATGAGCAAATGTGAGTATGAATTCCAGCAACAATTCGATGCAAATTCTTATTCAACCTTTCAAAATGAAGAGATGAGGGTCTCTCAAATAGACTTTCTTGAAATTCAACAATGGTTAAGATCGATTTCAATCAATGGTCAAGAATAAAGGTGAAGTTTAGTCATAAAGGAAGATTTCCAAATTAAAAGAAGTTAACAAATTTAATTTGAGCAAAATAAGGAGTTAACTGATTCAATACAAGTAGAAAAAGGAGTTAATTGATCTAACTCATTTTTTATCAATAGTAAACTAAAAATTTCCCTTTTTGAACTGAAGAGAGATTTAGTTGAGATATTTAATTTAATAAAATGAGATATTCTCTTGTAATTACTTTTTCTATTTAATTAAATAATCTTTAATTAATTAGAGACACTTTTATTATTTAATTAAATAGCTTCATTTAATTAATTAGGAATGGCTTCTCATTTAATTAAATAACTTTTTTTAATTAATTAGAAGTATATACTCCATTTAATTAAATAATTTCATTTAATAATTTCAAAATTCTTTTTGAGATTAGTCAACTCAAGTCAACCATGGTTAAATCTGGACAACTTTTGGTCAAACTTGATCTTTGTGTATGTGAATATGAGAAAATGTGAGTATAAATTCTAGCAACAATTCGATGCAAATTCTCATTCAAACTTTCAAAATGAAGACATGAGGGTCTCTTAAATAGACTTTCCTAGAATTCATCAACAGTTGAGATCGATTTCAATCAACAGTCAGAATTAAAGGTGAAATTCAGTCATAAAGGGAGATTTCAAAATTAAATGGAGTTCACGGATTTAATTTGAGTAAAATAAAGAGTTAACTAATTCAATTTGAGTAGAAAAAGGAGTTAACTGATTTAACTCATTTTTGATCAATAGTGAACAGGAAATTTCCCTTTTTGAATTGAAGAGAGATTTTGTTGAGATATTTAATTTAATAAAATGAGATATGCTCTCGTAATTAGTTTTTCTATTTAATTAAACAATCTTTAATTAATTAGAGACACCTTTATTATTTAATTAAATAACTACATTTAATTAATTAGGAATGGCTTCTCATTTAATTAAATAACTTTGTTTAATTAATTAGAAGTATGTACTCCATTTAATTAAATAATTTAATTTATTTATTTCAAAATTCTTATTTAAACTACTCAACTCAAGTCAACTGCGGTTAAATTTGGTCAACTTTTGGTCAAACTTGATCTTTGCATATGTGAATATGAGCAAATGAGGGTATGAATTCCAACAACAATTCGATGCAAATTGTAATTCAACCTTTCAAAATGAAGAGATGAGGGTCTCTTAAATAGACTTTTCTGAAATTCATCAACGGTTGAGATCGATTTCAATCAACGGTCAGGATTAAATGTGAAGTTCAGTCATAAAGGGAGATTTTCAAATTAAAGGGAGTTAACAGATTTAATTTGAGTAAAATAAGGAGTTAACTGATTCAATTTGAGTAGAAAAAGGAGTTAACTGTTTTTACTCATTTTTTATCAATAGTGCACTAGATATTTCCCTTTTTGAACTGAAGAGAGATTTTGTTAAGATATTTAATTTAATAAAATGAGATACGCTCTGATACTTACTTTTTCTATTTAATTAAGTAATCTTTAATTAATTAGAGACACTTTTCTTATTTAATTAAATAACTTCATTTAATTAATTAGCAATGGCTTCTCATTTAATTAAATAAAATTGTTTAATTAATTAGAAGTAAGTACTCCATTTAATTAAATAATTTCCTTTAATTATTTCAAAATTATTTTCGAAACTAGTCAACACAAGTCAACTGTGGTTAAATTTGGTCAACTTTTGGTCAAACTTGCTCTTTGCGTATGTTAATATGAGCAAATGTGAGTATGAATTTTAGCAACAATTCGATGCAAACTCTCATTCAACCTTTCAAAATGAAGAGATGAGGGTCTCTTAAATAGACTTTACTAAAATTCATCAACGGTTGAGATTGATTTCAATCAACGGTCAGGATTAAAGGTGAGGTTCAGTCATAAAGGGACATTTCCAAATTAAAGAGAGTTTGTTGGATACAATTGATAATTGCATGATTGTCTTTGATGTTACACAAATGTCATATCAGTCATCAGACAGAGTCTACCGAGCTCAGAAGGTAAGTACAGCTGTTGACAGAGTTTATCGAGCTTGCAAGGTAAACAAAGGAAGTTCAGTGTTTATCGAACTCACTCAGTAAACAAAGGATATGAGATAGGTTGTCAGTATTTACCGAGCTCACTCGGTCATCAAAGAAAAGTAGCAGACAGTGAAAAGTAGCAGACAGTATTTACCGAGCTCACTCGGTCATCGAAGAAAAGTAGCAGACAGTGAAAAGTAGCAGACAGTATTAACCGAGCTCACTCGGTCATCGAAGAAAAGTAGCAGACAGTGTTAACCGAGCTCACTCGGTCATCAAAGGAAAGTTGGAGAAATCGGTGTTTACCGAGTTCACTCGGCGACTGAAGGATTTCACGAAATTCTCTGTATTAATCGAGCTCAGTCGGTTAACACAGGAATTATTTTCTGTGCAGTATTTACCGAGTTAAGTCGGCCAGCGAAGGATTTCTCGAAGGTTAAGTAATTAAAGTTAATTACTTTATGTAATGTATGAAGCCGACTTATAGCACAATTATTTATAATTGTAACTTGTATTTGAGCCGACTTGATAATCTGAAAGGTATATATGAAAGATCAAGTTGCGAATTCAAGTAGGAAGTATGAATGTGAAAAAGCGAACAGATATGATTGAATATCTAATATGCGAATTATAAGGAAGGTCAGAGCAAGTTTTTGAAGGATCAGATATGCAGAGTTGCATTTGATCAGAGAGGATCTAGAGGAACAGAACAGAGATCTGTATCAGCAAAGATAAGTTGTATTTATTTCAGATCACTCATTGTTACTTTCTAACAATTGTAACAGTGTTTTCAAATCTCTTAACAGAGTGGGTTTAACAGCCTTTTGTAAAATCCTCTAACAAGGTGGCAATTCAGTTGAATTGATCTAAAGACCTCTAGCAAGGCCACTCCTAGCAGGCTGATTAAATCCTCTAACAAGGTCACACCTAACAGTGTGTTTTGTAACCTTTAACAAGGTTGGCTCCTAACAGGGCTCACTTCAGAAGAGTGAAAAATAGTAACTAGTTACATTGGTGGTTTTTCCCATATTGGGTTTCCACGTTAAAACTGGTGTCTCTTGTCTCTTGTTTCTTGTGTTTTCAGTTTGATTATATGAGTGTCAGCAATGAGTATTTCCTTTGACATCTTAAGGGACTTGTGGGAAAAGTTTTTGTAGTAACTGATTCACCCCTCCCCTCTCAGTTACTCCATTCTCATTTCCAACAATTGGTATCGGAGCTTATTGGTGCTTGCAGGAAAAGATTTCAAGGATCTAAGCCAAAGATCAAGATGTCTTACAAAAGAGAAATTCCAAGACTCAACAAAAATAACTTCTCTGCATGGCAAGGATTGATGAAACTTCATTTGGCTACTATTGGTGATACAGGACTGAAATATCTTGATGAAAAATACAAAGAACCTTCCGACACATTATCTGTCAATGATATTGCTGAAAAGAAGACTCATAACAATATGATGATAGACATTGCATCTGCACTAAGCTATGAAGAATTTGATGATATTAAGGATTGCCAAACCGCTTTTGACATGTGGAACAAGTTGAAAGAAATCTATGGAGGAGATGACAATGTGAAAAGAGCAAAAGCAGAAAGTCTAAGAGGACAATTTGACCAAATGAGAATGAGAGAGGATGAAAACATTGCAAAATATGTTGATAGAATCAAAGCATGTGTCAGTGCAATCAGGGCATCTGGAGGTGATATCAAAGAAGAGACGGTTATAAGCAAAGTTCTCAGAACCCTTCTTCCCATCTATGCAATCAGAGTTTCTGCAATTCAAGAAAGAAGGTGTGAAGCAAATCATAATATCAATTTGGAGGCTATAGTTGGAAGACTAACTGCATTTGAACTAGACAATTTTGACAACTATGTTCCAGCTTCCAAAAACACTGAATCAGCATTTGAGGCCAAACTTTCATTCAAAGATAAAGGCAAAAAGAAATTAGAGTCAGAAAGTGATGATGAATCAGACCAAAGTTCAGACAGTGATCTTGAAGTAATTGAAGCTCTACTGGCAAAGAAATACTCCAGAGGCAGAGGAAAATATAGAGGTAAAGTTCCTCTAATCTGTTTTTCATGTGAAGAAATTGGTCATATTGTAGCTAGGTGCCCAAACAAGCAGAACAATGATGAAAAGAAGGGTCATAAATGGAATAGAAAGAAAGATTACAAATCATTCAAGAACAAAGGTAAGAAATCATGTTTCATGGCTGAAAATTCTAAGGATTCTGATAATAGTGAAGATGAAATTGTTTATATTGCTGTGAAAGATGATTTTGATAGTGATGAGGAAGATAAAATGGCTCTTATCTCTCATATAAGTATGAATGATACATGGATTATAGACAGTGGTTGCTCTCATCATATGACTGGTGATAAAACTAAGTTTGATCAGTTTGAAGATTATGACGGTGGCAGTGTAAGGTTTGGTAATAATGAACCTCGTTTCATAAAAGGAAGAGGAAGAATCTCTCTAACCAAAGGACTTATATGCAACAATGCCTATTGGGTTGAAGGTCTTAAACATAACTTGCTAAGTGTGGCACAATTACTCAATACCGGATTTAAGGTGGAATTCATGCATGGAAAGGCAAGACTGTTGAATGAGCAAGGAAAGCTGATAGGATCTGGCACACAAACTAAAGGTAACTTGTTCTACCTAGAACTTGGTGAATGCTCATGTTTTATTGCTCAAACTGAAGAAAGTTGGTTATGGCATAAGAGGTTGTGTCATGTCAATTTTGATAATCTGGTGAAGATAAGCAAATTCAAAAAGGTAAGAGGCATTCCTAATATAAAGAAACCTGAGGTCGGTTTATGCAAGAATGTGATTGGAACAGAATGGGTATTCAGAAATAAACTAAATGAAGATGGCAAGGTATCAAGAAACAAAGCTAGACTAGTATGCAAAGGATATGCTCAAGAAGAAGGTATAGACTATGGAGAAACCTTTGCTCCTGTTGCAAGATTGGAAGGTATAAGAACCTTACTTGCATATGCTACTCACAAAGGATTCAAAGTTTATCAGATGGATGTCAAGTCAGCATTTCTCAATAGAATACTGGATGAAGAAGTTTACATTGAACAACCTGAAGGTTTTGTTGATCCAGATAAGAAGAACATGGTCTGCAAATTACACAAGGCGCTGTATGGTCTAAAACAAGCTCCTAGAGCATGGTATGAAAGATTGCATAACTATCTTATTCAGATTGATTTTCAAAGGACTAATGATAACAGTAACTTGTATATAAAAGAAGGTCCAGATAATAAGATTGTTTTGGCAGAAATATTTGTAGATGACACTGTTTTCACAGGCAATGATGATCTATGCAAAGAATTTTCAGAACAAATGAACAAGGAGTTTGAGATGTCTATGTTTGGTGAGATTAAATTCTTTGTAGGTCTTCAAATCCAACAAAGTAAGAATGGCATCTTCATCACATAGTCAAAATACATCAAGGAGATATTAAAAAAATTTGGTATGGAGGATTGTAAACCAGTTGGAACCCCTATGTGTACTGGATTAAAACTTACCAAGGAAGATGAATCCAAAGAAGTGGATCAAACACTGTATAGATCTATGATCGAAAAGTTGCATTATGTAGTACATACTAGGCCAGATATTGCCCTTGCAGTCGGTATTGTAGCAAGATTTTCAGCAAAACCAAGAGAAACTCATATAATGGCAATCAAAAGAATAATGAGATATTTGAAAGGAACTGAAGATTATGGGTTATGGTATAAATTTGGAGGTAATTTGGATTTGAAAGTATTTACTGATGCTGATTGGGCAGGAAACCTTGATGATAGGAAAAGCACAAGTGGAGGAGCATTCTTTCTTGGAAAGAGATTGGTTTCTTGGACAAGCAAAAAGCAAAATTGTATATCCCAATCTACAGCAGAGGCAGAGTATGTTTCTGCAGCAGTAAATTGTTCAAATATTGTTTGGTTTAAGCAGTTATTGCAAGGAATGAGGATGGAAATCAAAGAACCAGTTGTTATGTTCTGTGACAATACTAGTGCAATCAATATATCAAAAAATCCAGTGATGCATTCTAAGACCAAGCATATTGCAATCAAATATCATTTTGTCAGAGAATTGGTACAAGACAAGGAGATCAGATTGGAATATGTCAATTCAAAGGAACAAATTGCTGACATATTCACAAAGCCACTACCTAAGGATGCATTCTTATATCTCAAAGGTAAGTTAGGGGTTACACCCCTATCCGAAATTCACTAAAAACAAGTTTTAGTGATGCATCAACGCATACCAAAATGAAAATCTATCTGTTGATGCAGTCAAATCTGGAAGCATTGCATATGAATCAGTACTAAAGGTACATTACAATTCATTTAAGTCCTATTGTCTTTGGCATTTTTTGTCAAAGAGGGAGAGATTTACTTTACTGTCATATCTTTCTGAAATTTGTATGGAAAAGAAAGTTCTTATGTAATTCCTTCACAGAGGGAGATTACTGAAAGAGGGAGAGTCTATCATCTTAGAGGGAGAATTGTTGTGATGACACATTGTGCTGATAAGGACTTGTTTTCAAATTTCATTCTGCTATGACATGTTGTGTTGCCATCAATGCCAAAGAGGGAGATTGTTGGATACAATTGATAATTGCATGATTGTCTTTGATGTTACACAAATGTCATATCAGTCATCAGACAGAGTCTACCGAGCTCAGAAGGTAAGTACAGCTGTTGACAGAGTTTACCGAGCTTGCAAGGTAAACAAAGGAAGTTTAGTGTTTATCGAACTCACTCGGTAAACAAAGGATATGCGATAGGTTGTCAGTATTTACCGAGCTCACTCGGTCATCAAAGAAAAGTAGCAGACAGTATTTACCGAGCTCACTCGGTCATCGAAGAAAAGTAGCAGACAATGAAAAGTAGCAGACAGTATTAACCGAGCTCACTCGGTCATCGAAGAAAAGTAGCAGACAGTGTTAACCAAGCTCAGTTGGTCATCAAAGGAAAGTCGGAGAAATCGGTGTTTACCGAGTTCACTCGGCGACTGAAGGATTTCACGAAATTCTCTGTATTAACCGAGCTCAGTCGGTTAACACAGGAATTATTTTCTGTGCAGTATTTACCGAGTTAAGTCAGCCAGCGAAGGATTTCTCGAAGGTTAAGTAATTAAAGTTAATTACTTTATGTAATGTATGAAGCCGACTTATAGCACAATTATTTATAATTGTAACTTGTATTTGAGCCGACTTGATAATCTGAAAGGTATATATGAAAGATCAAGTTGCGAATTCAAGTAGGAAGTATGAATGTGAAAAAGCGAACAGATATGATTGAATATCTACTATGCGAATTATAAGGAAGGTCAGAGCAAGTTTTTGAAGGATCAGAGATGCAGAGTTGCATTTGATCAGAGAGGATCTAGAGGAACAGAATAGAGATCTGTATCAGCAAAGATAAGTTGTATTTATTTCAGATCACTCATTGTTACTTTCTAACAATTGTAACAGTGTTTTCAAATCTCTTAACAGAGTGGGTTTAACAGCCTTTTGTAAAATCCTCTAACAAGGTGGCAATTCAGTTGAATTGATCTAAAGACCTCTAGCAAGGCCACTCCTAGCAGGGTGATTAAATCCTCTAATAAGGTCACACCTAACAGTGTGTTTTGTAACCTTTAACAAGGTTGGCTCCTAACAGGGCTCACTTCAGAAGAGTGAAAAACAGTAACTAGTTACATTGGTGGTTTTTCCCATATTGGGTTTCCACGTTAAAACTGGTGTCTCTTGTCTCTTGTTTCTTGTGTTTTCAGTTTGATTATATGAGTGTCAGCAATGAGTATTTCCTTTGACATCTTAAGGGACTTGTGGGAAAAGTTTTTGTAGTAACTGATTCACCCCTCCCCTCTCAGTTACTCCATTCTCATTTCCAACAGAGTTAATATATTTAATTTGAGTAAAATAAGGAGTTAAGTGATTCAATTTGAGTAGAGAAAGAAGTTAACCGATTTCACTCATTTTTGATCAATAATGAACTGAAAATTTCTCTTTTTGAACCGAAGAGAGATTTTGTTGTATTATTTAATTTAATAAAATGAGATATGCTCTCATAATTAGGTTTTCTATTTAATTAAATAATCTCTAATTAATTAGAGACACTTTTCTTATTTAATTAAATAACTTCATTTAATTAATTAGGAATGGCTTCTCATTTAATTAAATAACTTTTTTTAATTAATTGAAAATAAGTACTCCATTTAATTAAATAATTTCATTTAATTATTTCAAAATTCTTTTCCAAACTAGTCAACTCAAGTCAACCGTGGTTAAATCTGGTCAACTTTTGGTCAAACTTGATCTTTGCGTATGTGAATATGAGAAAATGTGAGTATGAATTCCAGCAACAATTCGATGCAAATTCTCATTCAACATTTTAAAATGAAGAGATGAGGGTCTCTTAAATAGACTTTCTTGCAATATATCAACGGTTGAGATTGATTTCAATCAACGGTCAAGATTAAAGGTGAAGTTCAGTCATAAAGGAAGATTTCCAAATTCAAGGGAGTTAACAGATTTAATTTGAGTAAAATAAGGACTTGACTGATTCAATTTGAATAGAAAAAGGAGTCAACTGATTTAACTCATTTTTTATCAATAATGAAGTGGAGATTTCCCTTTTTGAACTGAAGAGAGATTGTGTTGAGATATTTAATTTAATAAAATGAGATATGCTCTCATAATTACTTTTTCTATTTAATTAAGTAATCTTTAATTAATTAGAGACACTTTTTTTATTTAATTAAATAACTTCATTTAATTAATTAGGAATAGCTTCTCATTTAATTAAATAAATTTGATTAATTAATTAGAAGTAACTACTCCATTTAATTAAATAATTTTATTTAATTATTTCAAAATTCTTTTCGAAACCAGTCAACTCAAGTCAACTGTGGTTAAATGTGGTCAAGCTTTTGTCAAACTTGATCTTTGCATATGTGAATATGAGCAAATGTGAGTATGAATTCTAGCAACAAATTGATGCAAATTCTCATTCAACCTTTCAAAATAAAGAGATGAGGGTCTCTTAAATAGACTTTCCTGAAATTCATCAATGGTTGAGATCAATTTCAATCAGCGGTCAGGATTAAAGGTGAAGTTAAGTCATAAAGGAAGATTTCCAAATTAAAGGGAGTTAACAGATTTAATTTGAGTAAAATAAGGAGTTAACTAATTGATTTTGAGTAGAAAAAGGAGTTAAATGATTTAACTCATTTTTTATCAATAGTGAACTGAAAA
This sequence comes from Cupressus sempervirens, assembly GCA_028749045.1. Taxonomy (NCBI): domain Eukaryota; kingdom Viridiplantae; phylum Streptophyta; class Pinopsida; order Cupressales; family Cupressaceae; genus Cupressus; species Cupressus sempervirens. The sequence goes on along the minus strand of CM053793.1, from coordinate 665,490,662 downwards.
TTTCCCTTTTTGAACTGATGAGAGATTTTGTTGAGATATTTAATTTAATAAAATGAGATATGATCTCATAATTACTTTTTCTATTTAATTAAATAATCTTCAATTAATTAGAGACACTTTTCTTAATTAATTAAATAACTTCATTTAGTTAATTAGCAATGGCTTCTCATTTTATTAAATAACTTTGTTTAATTAATTAGAAGTCAGTACTTCACTTAATTAAATAATTTCATTTAATTATTTCAAAATTCTTTTTAAAACTAGTCAACTCAAGTCAACCTTGGTTAAATTTGATCAACTTTTGGTCAAACTTGATCTTTGCGTATGTGAATATGAGCAAATGTGAGTATGAATTCCAACAACAATTCGATGCAAATTCCCATTCAACCTTTCAAAATGAAGAGAGTGTGGTCTCTTAAATAGACTTTTCTAGAATTCATCAACGGTTGAGATCGATTTTAATCAGCGGTCAGGATTAAAGGTGAAGTTCAGTCATAAAGGAAGACTTCCAAATTAAAGGGAGTTAACAGATTCAATTTGAGTAAAATAAGGACTTGACTGATTCAATTTGAGTAGAAAAAGGAGTTAACTAATTTCACTCATTTTTTATCAATAGTGAACTGGAAATTTCCCTTTTTGAACTGAAGAGATATTTTGTTGAGATATTTAATTTAATAAAATGATATATGCTCTCATAATTACTTTTTCTATTTAATTAAATAATCTTTAATTAATTAGAGACACTTTTCTTATTTAATGAAATAACTTCATTTAATTAATTAAAAATGGCTTCTCATTTAATTAAATAAATTTGTTTAATTAATTAGAAGTAAGTACTCCATTTAATTAAATAATTTCATTTAATTATTTCAAAATTCTTTTCGAAACTAGTCAACTCAAGTCAATCGTGGTTAAATCTGGTCAACTTTTTGTCAAACTTGATCTATGCGTATGTGAATATGAGCAAATGTGAGTATGAATTCCAGCAACAATTCGACGCAGATTCTCATTCAACCTCTCAAAATGAAGAGATGAAGGTCTCTTAAATAGACTTTCCTAGAATTCATCAACGGTTGAGATCGATTTCAATCAGCGGTCAGGATTAAAGGTGAAGTTTAGTCATAAATGGAGATTTCCAAATTAAAGGAAGTTAACGGATTTAATTTGAGTAAAATAAGGAGGTAACTGATTCAATTTGAGTAGAAAAAGGAGTTAACTCATTTAACTCATTTTTTATCAATAGTGAATTGAAAATTTCCCTTTTTGAACTGAAGAGACATTTTGTTGAGATATTTATTTCAATAAAATGAGATATGATCTCATAATTTACTTTTCTATTTAATTAAGTAATCTTTAAATAATTAGAGAAACTTTTCTGATTTAATTAAATAACTTGATTTAATTAATTAGGAATGGCTTCTCATTTAATTAAATAACTTTGTTTAATTAATTAGAAGTAAGTACTGCATTTAATTAAATAATTTCATTTTATATTTCAAAATTATTTTTGAAACTAGTCAACTCAAGTCAACTATAGTTATATCGTGTCAGCTTTTGGTCAAACTTGATCTTTGCCTATGTGAATATGAGAAAATGTGAGTATGAATTCCAGCAACAATTCGATGCAAATTCTCATTCAACCTTTCAAAATGAAGAGATGAGGGTCTCTTAAATAGACTTTCTTGGAATTCATCAATGGTTGAGATTGATTTCATTCAGCAGTCAGGATTAAAGGTGAAGTTCAGTGATAAAGGGAGATTTCCAAATTAAAGGGATTTAACAGATTTAATTTGAGTAAAATAAGGAGTTAACTGAAACAATTTGAGTAGAAAAAGGAGTTAACTGATTTAACTCATTGTTGATCAATAGTGAACTGGAAATTTCTCGTTTTGAACTGAAGAGAGATTTTGTTGAGATATTTGATTTAATAAAATGAGATATGCTCTCATAATTACTTTTTCTATTAAATTAAATAATTTTTAATTAACTAGAGGCACGTTTCTTATTTAATTAAATAACTTCATTTAATTAATTAGGAATGGCTTCTCATTTAATTAAATAACTTTGTTTAATTAATTAGAAGTAAGTACTCCATTTAATTAAATAATTTCATTTAATTATTTCAAAATTATTTTCGAAACTAGTCAACTCAAGTCAACCATGGTTAACTCTAGTCAACTTTTGGTCAAACTTGATCTTTGCGAATGTGAATATGAGTAAATCTGAGTATGAATTCTAGCAACAATTCGATGCAAATTTCCATTCAACCTTTCAAAATGAAGAGATGAGGGTCTCTTAAATAGACTTTCCTGGAATTCATCAATGGTTAAGATTGATTTCAATCAACAATCAGGATTAAAGGTGAAGTTCGGTCATAAAAGGAGATTTTCAAATTAAAGGGAGTTAACAGATTTAATTTGAGTAAAATAAAGAGTTAACTGATTCAATTTGAGTAGAAAAAGGAATTAACTGATTTAACTCATTTTTTATCATTAGTGAACTGGAAATTTTCATTTTTGAACTGAAGAGAGATTTTGTTGAGATATTTAATTTAATAAAATGAGATATGCACTCATAATTACTTTTTCTATTTAATTAAGTAATCTTTAATTAATTAGAGACACTTTTCTTATTTAATTAAATAACTTCATTTAATTAATTAGGAATGGATTCTCATTTAATTAGATAACTTTGTTTAATTAACTAGAAGTAAGTACTCCATTTAAGTAAGTAATCTCGTTTAATTATTTCAAAATTCTTTTTGAAAGAAGTCAACTCAAGTCAACCGTGGTTAAATCTAGTCAACTTTTCGTCAAACTTGATCTTTGCGTATGTGAATATGAGCAAATGTGAGTATGAATTCTAGCAACAATTTGATGCAAATTCTCGTTCAACCTTTCAAAATGAAGAGATGAGGGTCTCTTAAATAGACTTTCCTAAAATTCATCAACAGTTGAGATCAATTTCAATCAACTGTCAGGATCAAAGGTGAAGTTCAGTCATAAAGGGAGATTTCAAAATTAAAAGGAGTTAACAGATTTAAGTTGAGTAAAAGAAGGAGTTAATTGATTCAATTTGAGTAGAAAAAAGAGTTAACTGGTTTAACTCATTTTTGATCAATAGTGAACTAGAAATTTCATTTTTTGCACTGAAGAGAGATTTTGTTGAGATATTTAATTTAATAAAATGAGATATGCTCTCATAATTACTTTTTCTATTTAATTAAATAATCTTGAATTAATTAGAGACACTTTTCTTATTTAATTAAATAACATCATTTAATTAATTAGGTGTAGTGCCTACCCTCGTTCACATCTTTTCTAGACTTATTGTTGCTATTATTATTAGACTATGTAGACTAGTTTTATGTTGATGGTTTAGTGGTGTTGTTTTGACACTATCAAATATTATGATAGGGATTCAGTTGTTATATGATGAGATCATTTAGACTTTACATTTCATGTATGTATGATGATACATTGTTTTTAGTTATTAATGATGATTAGTTAGACGGTTTATTATCTCATATGCTTTATTATGGTTACTTACCCCATACTTGCATGTGTATGGTGTGTGTGTTTTCTTATTGTATTGCGTTTCTAATGTGGTTAAAGAAGGGAGTCGTAGTCACCTGCTTATTCGAGATCTACATGATGGACTTCTTCCTGCCATTATCTATTTAGCTTAGCATTATATATTGTATGTACATGCATAATTTTTTTGCGGGTTTCAGGTACCAGGTATTGACTTTCCTAAATTGCCAAGATGAGCGTACCCTATTATACTATCTCAATGATAAGAGAAGGGAGATAAATTCTCAAGTCCAAATCTCAAACTTAAAAAAACCATTTGTCCTAGTGAGTTAGGACAAGTATCAGAGTTGAATACCCACCGAATATGTCGAATGACATATTTCATGATTTTTAACCCTTTAGATTTATTTTGTATGATATGTTCCATGATGGTTTTTCATATTTTATCTTGGAGGTCTATGCTGAATTTTTCATTAATTAAGTCTTAATAAATAGATTTAATTAATAAATTATTTATTTGAAAAAATTAATAAAATATCATGATTTTTGATATTTTGATTATAAATAATTAAATGTGAATTAATTAAGAGAAAAGAATTAAATAAAAGAAAACTAGAAATTAAAATTCATAATAATTATAAAATAATAATAATAGAATTTATAAAAATTAAAATTAAATTTATTAAATTTAAATAGAAATTATTGGAGTTATAAGCTTCCATGCGAATTAACATGTGTCAACAACACGGGGGTTAGTGCATCAATTAAGCACAAGGTGTCCACAACTCTATGACTGACCAAAAAGGTTGGAAAAGACCCATGCTTAGTTGGTGACACCTTTCAGTGGTTTCAAGAAGCATTCCAAAGGTTTCTTGAGAGCTCTTTATATTCAGGCATTCATAGAAGCTTAGGAAGAGAGCGTGGAGAGTAATTGGAGCATTGGAGGACTCAAAATTTTTGAAGAAGGGAGCTTGCTCTGCGAGTTTTATGAGGAAAAGCAAATTAGCATCAGAATTCGGGTAGATTCTTGTGATTTTACTTATGCTATTTTTGCATCATGTATTCCCTTTCTTCTCCGTGTCTTTCGTAAGTCTTCTGAGGAATTTCATATTTTTTTTTTATTGTATGCATTTTCAATATGGGCAATTAAATTTATTTGAAAATTTTATTTGCATAGATCTGAAAGGAAAATGGGGCTAGGGTTTACATTGTGGTCAAACCCATTAGAAAATTATTAAGAAAATTTAGAGAGTAAATATTTATAGGAAACTTATAAAATTAAATATATATATATTCTTTGTGAAATATATATATATATAATTCAGATCTGCATTTTTGCATATAAATATATATTGTAATATAGTTCTTTGTGTATATAAATATGTATATCTATATACACATATATATAATACATATATATATACATATTAAATTTGTAGTCAAAATTATAAAAAATTCGAGTCACGTTCTCTATTTGAAGAAAAGCGATTTTAAAATGTTTTATTAAAAAAAATGACTATCAAAATCAATTTTTGAAAAAAACAAAAATTTATAAAGATTTATATACATTTGGGGAGGGACGAATTTTGTACCCCCCTGTCAGTCTATGAAATTAATGTCACAGGGTACCTACGAATGCAGCATACCCGCGACCGACGATGACTACAACAGTTTCGTCGCCTCCATTTCACGCAGGGTTGTGTGTACTTTGAGGACCGCAGCCAGGGTACAGTCTGCAACTCGCAGACGGCAATACTTTTGGGTTATATGATGTTGATTATATATATGATGTGATTCATTTCATATTCAAAATTTGATTTAATATTTCGATATATATACACACACATTTATAATAACAATAATAATAAAAATAAATAAAAATAAATGATTTAGAAAAGAATTAATAATAGTTGGTTAGTTATTAATAGATATTAATAATTAACCTAATTAAATTAAATTAAGGTGGGTCATTAGAGAATATGATAATCGAGGCTTTTGAGTAAAGCAATTATTGTGTGATAATAGACTTTTAAATTCAAATTTGAAAACTTAGCAAAACCAAAACATGTGTTTACATTGTGTATTCCTTATGCTATTGTTTTGGATTTTGGGTTGACTAGTGTTGACCAGTTATAGGATGTCTACTAGAGGCTTGGGAGTTGTGTGATTGTGATGTCATGATGATGTTTTAATCTCGATCTTTATAACCAAACCATGGTTATGTGATGGAATGCTCTATGTATTGGTTGTAATACTTATTGTTATAGATGAGACACTTGACTTAACCATTATTTTTGGTCATCGATCAGTTATCCTTGGTTATTTTCTAGTCGCCATGATGAGACTGAAATGTGGATTTATCCTTGATGATGTCATGTTGTGAAATGTTTGACTCAACCATTTTTGGAGTCTTTGATCAGTATGATTGAGATATATTTTGGTTATTAAGAACCATTGGATACTTTTGATTATCAGTGATGCTTCAGTTGCCAATAAAGAGCTGTTGTGATCATGATTATTTATGTATATTTTCTCATGGTGATTTGATGCTTTTATGCATATTTGATGATTTTATTATAGATTATCTTTTGTGATTTTGAGATTTATGGTTCCATGAGCATTAGGGTAGGATATCTGCATGTGGTGATGGGAAGTGGCTTGCAATAGGGGCCAGGGCCCTAAGAAGCTGTCAGGGTAACTCATTGTAAGTTGGATTAATAAGTGATAACATTCACATCTAATACTAACTGAATGAACCTAAAAAGACAAGAGTTTTGGTTCTCACCCATGCCTTGAGTGCTTGTATAGGCTAGGATGGGAGTAGTGAGAACGCATGGTTGCGACCTTGCATTCCATAGTATGCCATGTCAATATGAGAGGATACTAGTGGCCACATGAGATCTATATGGACCCGTGGAGTTTAGCTAATTGCCAGGGTACTTTGTACGAGATAAGTGCGATGACACTTTCCCGCTTGCATAGTAGGTTCCTACATGTCATTTTGTGCCTCTAGAAAGTAGATGTCAGTATCGTGATTGGAACCTTTGAGTTAGTATACTTTTAGGATTCTTGGACTATAGAGATTTGTGCTATGTGTTATGGATAGCTTGTTTGGGACTTGAAATTATCTCCTCAGCACAGTGGGAGTGGTCCACTTAGGTACCACGCGGTCGGGTGGTAGTGTATTTTCCACTCTTATCATTTGAGATTCATTGAGACATCATGGCTGATGCGTCCTTTGTGATGGTGGATATGTATCCTTTCATTGATGATTTGCATTTGTTAGATGATGTTATCTTATGCTTTTATTTGCATGTTAGATTACTTTCTGCATATGATATAGTATATGTTAGGAGTGACATTCCTACTATGTTAATACCGATGATATCTTCGATGATTTTGAAATGTTACGCACGGAAGGATGGCTAGGGCCCACGATGGTCTAATGATGCTATTAATGGTTGGGAGGAACCGTTCACTTAGTTTATTATGTTTGATCTTATGATGGATGTATATGTATTCTATGATGATGTGTATCATGTGGTTATCTTTACTTTGATGTATCATGGATTAGAAAAGGATGATGTACCTTATTTCACATATGTATATTCTTTTAAGCCTTCATACCCTGTGACATGTACAGTGGATGATGGTGCATTCTGGAATGTAATTCAGAAAGGACATTTGTATATTGGATGTATCTTTATTATTTCATGTGGATGTTGTACTAAATGGATTCATGTAAGTAATTCAACGTTAGGGGATCTTAAAAGAATGTAATCTATTATGTATGTTATGTTTACTTTTCAGATGGACATTACTATTGCTTTCGTTATTGTGAATAAGTTATGTATCATACTTACTTTCATGTAAAAAAAAAAAAAATATGCTACCAAACCTAGTGAAATTTTAGGTTAATTCTTTGGATCCCTTCGTGGGGCATTACATTAGGAATGGCTTCTCATTTAATTAAATAAATTTTTTTAATTAATTAGAAGTAAGTACTCCATTTAATTAAATAATTTTGTTTAACTATTTCAAAATTCTTTTCGAAACTAGTCAACTCAAGTCAACCATGGTTAAATCTGGTCAACTTTTGGCCAAACTTGATGTTTGCATATGTGAAAATAAGCAAATGTCAGTATGAATTCCAACAACAATTCGATGAAAATTCTCAGTCAAACTTTCAAAATGAAGAGATGAGGGTCTTTTAAATAGACTTTCCTAGAATTCATCAACGGTTGAGATCAATTTCAGTCAACGGTCAAGATTAAAGGTGAAGTTTAGTCATAAAGGGAGATTTCCAAATTAAAGGGAGTTAACAGATTTAATTTGAGTAAAATAAGGAGTTAACTGATTAAATTTGAGTAGAAAAAGGAGTTAATTAATTTAACTCATTTTTTATCAATAGTGAACTAGAAATTTTCTTTTTTGAACTGAAGAGAGATTGTGTTGAGATATTTAATTTAATAAAATGAGATATGCTCTCATAATTACGTTTTCTATTTAATTAAATAATCTTTAATTAATTAGAGACACTTTTCTTATTTAATTAACTTCATTTAATTAATTAGGAATGGATTCTCATTTAATTAAAAAACTTTGTTTAATTAATTAGAAGTAAGTACTCCATTTAATTAAATAATTTTGCTTAATTATTTTAAAATTATTTTCGAAACTAGTCAACTCAAGTCAACTGTGGTTAAATCTGGTCAACTTTTGCTCAAACTTGATATTTGCATACGTGAATATGAGCAAATGTGAGTATGAATTCCAGTAACAATTCGATGCAAATTCTCGTTCAACCTTTCAAAATGAAGAGATGAGGGTATCTTAAATAGACTTTCTTGAAATTCATCAATGATTGAGATCGATTTCAATCAGCGGTCAGAATTAAAGGTGAAGTTCAGTCATAAAAAGAGATTTCCAAATTAAAGGGAGTTAATGGATTTAATTTGAGTAAAATAAGGAGTTAACTGATTCAATTTGAGTAGAAAAAAGAGTTAACTGATTTAACTCATTTTTTATTCAATAGTGAATTGAAAATTTCCCTTTTTCAACTAAAAAGAGATTTTGTTAAGATATTTAATTTAATAAAAAGTGATATGCTCTCATAATTACTTTTTCTATTTAATTAAATAATTTTTAATTAATTAAAGACAATTTTCTTATTTAATTAAATAATTTTATTTAATTAATTAGGAATGGCTTCTCATTAAATTAAATAACTTTGTTTAATTAATTAGAAGTAAGTACTCCATTTAATTAAATTATTTCATTTAATTATTTCAAATTTCTACTCGAAACTAGTCAACTCAAGTCAATCGTGGTTCAATCTAGTCAAATTTTGGTCAAACTTGATCTTTGCGTATGTAAATATGAGCAAATGTGAGTATGAATTCTAGGAACAATTCGATGCAAATTCTCATTCAACCTTTCAAAATGAAGAGATGAAGGTCTCTTAACTAGACTTTCTTGAAATTCATCAACGGTTGAGATCGATTTCAATCAGCGGTCAGGATTAAAGTTGATGTTCTATCATAAAAGGAGATTTTCAAATTGAAGGGATTTAACAGATTTAATTTGAGTAAAATAAGGAGTTAATTGATTCAATTTGAGTAGAAAAAGGAGTTAACTAATTTAACTCATCTTTTTCAATAGTGAACAAGAAATTTTCCGTTTTGAACTGAAGAGAGATTTTGTTGAGATATTTAATTTAAGAAAATGAGATATGCTCTCATAATCACCTTTTCTATTTAATTAAATAATCTTTAATTAAATAGAGACACTTTTCTTATTTAATTAAATAACTTCATTAAATTAATTAGGAATGGCTTCTCATTTAATTAAATAACATTGTTTAATTAATTAGAAGTAAGTACTCCATGTAATTAAATAATTTAATTTAATTATTTCAAAATTCTTTTTGAAACTAGTCAACTCAATTCAATCGTGGTTAAATCTGGTCAACTTTTGGTCAAACTTGATCTTTGCATATGCGAATATGAGAAAATGTGAGTATGAATTCCAGTAACAATTCGATGCAAATTCTCATTCAACCTTTCAAAATGAAGAGATGTGGGTCTCTTAAATAGACTTTCTTGGAATTTATCAACGGTTGAGATCGATTTCAATCAACGGTCAGGATTAAAGGTGAAGTTTAGTCATAAAGGGAGATTTCCAAATTAAAGGGAGTTAATAGATTTAATTTGAGTAAAATAAGGAGTTAACTGATTCAATTTGAATAGAAAAAGGAGTTAACTGATTTAACTCATTTTTGATCAATAGTGAACTGGAAATTTCCCTTTTTGAACTGAAGCAAGATTTTGTTGAGATATTTAATTTAATAAAATGAGATATGCTCTCATAATTACTTTTTCTTTATAATTAAGTAATCTTTAATTAATTAGAGAAACTTGTCTTATTTGATTAAATAACTTCATTTAATTAATTAGGAATGGATTCTCATTTAATTAAAAAACTTTGTTTAATTAATTAGAAGTAAGTACTCCATTTAATTAAATAATTTCGTTTAATTATTTTAAAATTATTTTTGAAACTAGTCAACTCAAGTCAACCGTGGTTAAATCTGGTCAACTTTTGGTCAAACTTGATCTTTGCATATGTGAATATGAGCAAATGTGAGTATGAATTTCAGCAACAATTCGATGCAAATTCTCATTCAACCTTTCAAAATGAAGAGATGAGGGTCTCTTAAATAGACTTTCCTGGAATTCATCAACGGTTGAGATCGATTTCAATCAACGGTTAGGATTAAAGGTGAAGTTCAGTCATAAAGGAGATTTCCAAATTAAAGGGACTTAATAGATTTAATTTGAGTAAAATAAGGAGTTAACTGATTCAATTTGAGTAGAAAAAGAAGTTAACTGATTTAACTCATTTTTGATCAATAGTGAACTAGAAATTTCCCTTTTCGAACTGAAGAGAGATTTTGTTGAGATATTTAATTTAATAAAATGAGATATGCTCTCATAATTACTTTTTCTATTTAATTAAGTAATCTTTAATTAATTAGAGACACTTTTCTTATTTAATTAAATAACTTCATTTAATTAATTAAGAATGGCTTCTCATTTAATTAGATAACTTGGTTTAATTAATTAGAAGTAAGTACTCCATTTAATTAAATAATTTTTTTTAATTATTTCAAAATTCTTTTCGAAAATAGTCAACTCAAGTCAACCCTGGTTAAGTTTGGTCAACTTTTGGTCAAACTTGATCTTTGCATATGTGAATATGAGCAAATGTGAGTATGAATTCCAGCAACAATTTGATACAAATTCTCATTCAACCTTTCAAAACGAAGAGATGAGGGTCTCTTAAATAGACTTTCCTAGAATTCATCAACGATTGAGATCAATTTCAATCAACGGTCAGGATTAAAGGTGAAGTTTAGTCATAAAGGAAGATTTCTAAATTAAAGGGAGTTAACAGATTTAATTTGAGTAAAATAAGGAGTTAACTGATTCAATTTGTGTAGAAAAAGAAGTTAACTGATTTAACTCATTTTTGGTCAATACTGAACTGAAAATTTTCCTTTTTGAGCTGAAGAGAGATTTTGTTGAGGTATTTAATTTAATAAAATGAGATATGCTCTCATAATTACTTTTTCTATTTAATTAAGTAATCTTTTATTAATTAGAGACACTTTTCTTATTTAATTAAATAACTTCATTTAATTAATTAGGAATGGCTTCTCATTTAATTAAATAACTTTGTTTAATTAATTAGATGTAAGTACTTCATTTAATTAAATAATTTCATTTGATTATTTAAAAATTCATTTCAAAAGTATTCAACTCAAGTCAACCGTGGTTAAATCTGGTCAACTTTTGGTCAAACTTGATCTTTGCGTATGTGAATATGAGTAAATGTGAGTATGAATTCCAGCAACAATTTGATACAAATTCTCGTTCATCTTTTCAAAATGAAGAGATGAGGGTCTCTTAAATAGACTTTCCTGGAATTCATCAATGGTTGAGATCGATTTCAATCAACGGTCAGGATTAAAGGTGAAGTTCAGTCATAAAGGGAGATTTCCAAATTAAAGTGAGTTAACAGATTTAATTTGAGTAAAATATGGAGTTAACAGATTCAATTTGAGTAGAAAAAGGAATTAACTGATTTAACTCATTTTTGATCAATAGTGAACTGGAAATTTCCCTTTTTGATCTGAAGAGAGATTTTGTTGAGATATTTAATTTAATAAAATTAGATATGCTTTCATAATTACGTTTTCTATTTAATTAAATAATCTTTAATTAATTAGAGACACTTTTCTTATTTAATTAAATAACTTCATTTAATTAATTAGGAATGGATTCTCATTTAATTAAATAAATTTTTTAAATTAATTAGAAGTAAGTACTCCATTTACTTAAATAATTTCATTTTATTATTTCAAAATTCTTTTCGAAACTAGTCAACTCAAGTCAACCTTGGTTAAATTTGGTCAACTTTTGGTCAAACTTGATCTTTGCGTATGTGAATATAAGTTTCATGCCTGACCCTACTTCTTCCTGTTTCTCTTTGTTCACTTCAGATGTTGTTTTGACACTAGTTCTGTGGCTGGGAGATTTTATATTTTGAACACTATTTTTTTATATCAGATAGGTTAGTTTTGGTTTTATGAGATACATATATTTTGGATACTGCTTTTGTATTGCAATTGGACTGTTCTCGGGTTTACAGCTGATCTGTTTTAGTTGTAGTGTTGATTTTGAAATTCATTCCATGCCTTTAAGTTGTTGACTTGTGAATATATTTATATAAAGGTACAATTTGATAAGTCACACACAAAATTCATATAAATATAGGTGTGAGATATTCGCACATATATTCTGTAGTGCCTGCCCCTAGTTCAAATTTTGTTTTTATTGCCAAACTCTTTTAGGCCAATTTTATACTTGACGTTTAGTAGCATTACTTTTAGATTTTCAGATATTGTTTTACATTCAATTTATTATATAGTGAGATTACTTGGTACTCTATATTTCATGTATGTATATTCAGTGTTTTCAATTATCGATGATGATTAGTTAGATGGTTTATTATCACATGTGTCTTTTTATGGATACTTACCCCATACTGCATGTGTATGGTGTGCGTGTTTGCTTTCTTATTTATGGTGTTTTTGATGTGGTTAAGGAAGGGAGTCGTAGACGCCTGCTAGTCAGGATCTACATGATGCACCACTTCCTACCATTGTCTATTTAGCTTAGAATATTGTGTCTGTACATGCGTGGAATTTATGCAGGTGTAGTGCCTGCCCCTAAGTCGCATTGCAGTCATCCTTGCCAAACTCTTTTAGGCCCCTTTTATGTTTGATGATTAATATTATTATTTTATAGATTATCAGATGTTGTTTTACACTCAGTTTATTATATGATGAGATTACTTGGTATTCTATATTTCATGCATGTATGATGATTATTCAATGTTTTCAATTATCGATGATGATTAGTTAGATGGTTTATTATCACATGTGCTTTCTTATGGATACTTACCCCATACTACATGTGTATGGTGTGCGTGTTTGTTTTCTTTATGTATGGTGTTTCTGATGTGGTTAAGGAAGGGAGTCGTAGTCACCTGTTAGTCGGGATCTACACGATGCACCACTTCCTGTCATTGTCTATTTAGTTTAGAATATTGTGTTTGTATATGCATGAATTTTATGCAGGTTGCAGGTACCGGGTATCGACTTCCCTGAATTGCCAGGATGAGCGTACCCTATCGCATTATCTCAATGGTAAGAGAGGGGAGATAAACTCTTAAGTCCAAATCCTAAACCCTTTAGCCGATTGTCCTAATTGATAATTAGGACAAGTATCTGAGTTAGGTACCCTCCGAATGCATCAAAGGATGTAATTTCGTGATTATAATCCTGTTGTTTGATTTAGTATGTGTTTTTCTATGATGGGTTTAGTAAGTTGTTTTATGAGTCCTTGGTGTACTTTCTATTAATTAAGTTTAATTAAAAAGATTAAATTAATGATTTAAATTAATGTGAATTATTATGTCACTTTAATATTTAATGGAATTTAATTAATTGAGAAATTAATTAAATAATAAGGAATTAAATTTGGAGATAAAAGCTTTAAGTCTAAATTTAGAACGTGATAATATTTAGTTAATTTAATAATAATATATTTAGAGATCATTTTTAAATAAATGCTAAATATTATTATTATTTGAGTTAATAAATATTTTATCAATTAAGTTTCTAAAATAATTTAAAAAGTGAAAACATAATTATTTAATAAAAGATTCTAGTTCGCATGACTTGTGCATAAGATTAAATATAAGAAATAAATTAAAAGATAAAATAATAGAAAATAATAATGTTGTTTTAATTTCATAAAGTGCGCATGGGTTTAAAAGTAATAAAGATTAAAATAGAAGTCAAGTGGAATATTAAATAAAGTTATTTAATAATTCATTTAATGTGCATTAAAAAGATAAAGAAAAGATTAATAAAAGTTAATTTGAGAGTTAACTCCGTTGAGTAAAGAGTCTTCTCGGGTAAACGCACAATTAAGTGTCCCGATTTGAGGAGAAAACTCTTTATCACAACTTTGGGGGTTCATTTTGGGAAGGGAGGAAATTTGGGAAAGTATTTTTGGAGACGGGGAATTTTTGGGGAGACAACTTTTGGAAGCGAATTTCAGAAGAAGAATTCTAGGAAAGATTTTCAGAGGAAAATAATTGAAGAGGAGCAAATTCTCTCACAATTTTTCGAGGATTTCATATTAGCATTAGGACCAGGTAGGGTCTTGTGCTTTGATTGTTGATTAAATACACAATTACTCTTTCCTGTCTTCTTCGTGTTTGTGGATTGTAAATCCAAATTTTCTATGATGATAGTTTAAACTTTTCAATACAGTGAATTATTAATTGCTTGTCGATAATTTCTGTATACGTAAAGAATAGTAGAGTTATCAGAAACCCTCATTTTCTAGAATAAAGAAAATTAGAATTTAACTTGGGAAGGGTTTGGAATTAAAATTGAAAACTCGGGTGATTTAAAACAAAAAAAAATAATAATAATAATAATAATAATAATACTTTCTCCTTCATAGTATAAACGTATTTAATAATTTTTTTTAAATGAAGAAAATTTATAAAATCATGGTTATAACTAAATTTAATTTATTTTAAATAAAATTTTTTTTTAAAAAAAATGTTTTGGGAGGGGGGGGTTTTACCCCACCCCGTCCCCACCTACCAGCGGCTCTGTTGTCGCTGACCGCAGAGTACTGCGGCAGCGGCAGTACAAAGTATTGCCCGCGGCCCTAGGCCTCTGCGGTAATCGCAGACCTACGGCCTGCCTGCTGCGATTTTAAATCGCAGGCAGCAGGCAATTTAAATTATTAAATGTTTTTATTTTATTTTGTATTTTTTTTAATTATTAGATATTTTAATATATATTTTTAATTAAAATTATTAAATGTTTTTAAAATTATAAACATGTTAAATTATTAAATATTTTTAATTTATTGTTATATTAAAATTAAATTATTAATATATTTAAGTTATTAAATTTTAATAAGTGTTAATTATCAAATGTTTGTTAATAGTAATAACGTCATAATTTATAATGATTGTCGATAGAGTAAGATTAATTTATTAATTAGTTTAATTAAACGAAATTTAATTAAGTCTAATTAATATACGAGAATATATAGTGGAAATCAGACATATAAATGTGACTTTAATAAAATCAAAATTATTTATATGGAAAGAATAATTATCATTACTTTAATAATTATCTATCCTTTGATTACATCTGGCCAATGTTTTAATGGGGTAATTTTTATATTTAAATTTGAAAAGACGAATGGGCTTAACTATAAGGATTAAGATGTAATCTTTTAAACTTAAAAAAAAATTACACTGGGAATGGAAACTAGAAACCTTACTATAAATTAAAATATATATGTTTTCAAGACTTGGCCAAACTGAAGAATTAACTTGTTTTTTTATTTTTCATGTGTTGTCTATGTTTGGGGTTTGGGAGGTCCTAGAGTGTTGACCAGTTTAGGTTGTTACCAGAGGCTCGAGGGTTATGCAAATGTGATGACATGATGAATTGTTCTCGATCTCTTTATACCTGACCTTGGTAATGTGATGCTATGCTCTATGATGGATGTCTTTACTAGTTGTTATTGTGTTCCAGCCTCTTGAGAGGACTGAGGTGTTTTAAGTAATTGTTCTTGATGATGTCATGATTGTGACATGTTTGACATAACCATTACGAGTCATCGATCAGTATTGTGTTTTAGTATTGGAATACTTTCTGGTTGCTCGTTGAAGAACCATTAGGTATTGTGACTTATCATTGATGCCTTCAGTTGCTGATAGAGAACTGTTGTGATCATTATGTTTATTATTAGATGCTTTCCAATTTCTCGTGGAGAACTGATGTGATTATTGTGGCTTATCTTTTTATTCTTTCCAGTCACTTGTATAGGACTAAGGTGATTTAGTGTTTTGTGATTTCATGAGCGTAGGGTAGGTTATCTATGTGTAGTGTCGGGAAGTGGCTTGCAATGAGGGACGGGAGACCCGAAGTGGCTCTGGGGATGACTCATTGTAAGTTGTTTGTTTTAATAAGTGAAAACATCTCACCTAAATACTGACTTAAATGAACCTAATAAGATAATTTTATGTTCTCTCCCATGCCTTGAGTGCTAGTACAGGCTAGGATGGGGTAGAGAGAACGCTTGGTTATGACCTTGCATTCCATAGTATGCCTCGTCAGTACGAGAGGATACTAGTGGCCGCAGGATCAGTAGGGACCCGGGATTCCTAAG
Source organism: Cupressus sempervirens (assembly GCA_028749045.1). Taxonomy (NCBI): domain Eukaryota; kingdom Viridiplantae; phylum Streptophyta; class Pinopsida; order Cupressales; family Cupressaceae; genus Cupressus; species Cupressus sempervirens. Next base: position 665,474,293 of record CM053793.1, on the reverse strand, counting down.
GGATTGTTCGGGTAACTTCTACATGACTTTTGCGATGACACTTTCCCGCTTGCATAGCAGATTTCCTATGTGTCTTTGTGGTGCCTCTAGGTCCAGATGTCTATCTATGTTGGAACCTTTGAGTTAGTGTACTTTTAGGATTCCCCAGACTTAGAGAGTACTTGTGTTTTGTGTTTTGATATCTTTTTTGGGACTGGAGACTATCTCCTCAGCGCGGTGGGAGTGGACCATTTAGGTTCCATGCGGTCGGGTGGTAGTGCTTTTACTCTTACCATTTGAGATTCGTCTGGTGCTACCATGGCTAGAGCTTCTTGGGATGCTTGTTCTTAATGTTTAGGTGATGTGATTTCTACTTTGGAGGATCATCTTATGCTTTATTCTAGTATGTTAGATTTCTTTATGCATATGAGGTAATATGTTTTAGGAGTGATGTCCCTATTACTATACTACCGATGATCTCTTCGGTGACTTGGGATGTTACACGTGGGGGATGGCTAGGGCCCATGATGGTTTAATGATGTTATTGATGGTTGGGAGGAACCACGCACTTAGATTAGTTGTGTTTTATGATAGATGTTTTATCATTATGGATGTATGGATGTATCAAGTATGTTATTAGTTTCATTTATTTTACTATACTTTGTATCGTGGATTTGAGGATGAGGTATCTTTATCTTTACATATGTATATACTTTTAAGCCTTTCATACCCTGTGACATGTACAGTGGATGATTGAGCATTCCGAATTAGATTGCCAAGAGGCATTCAGAGAAAATGTATATTATGGACATTGGACTTTCTGATTATTCTTTCATATGTATGTGGTAGTTGTTAGACTTAGAATTAATTAAATTTAAATGTGACTCAACGTCTTGGGATTCTTAAGGAATGTAACTTGTGATGTATGTTTGTTGATGATTACATGTTATTACTTCCGCTACTATGTGTTTGATGTGTATGTCATACATTCTTACTTTTTTAAAAAAAAATGTTTAGCAAACTTAGTAGAACTTTAGGTTTATTCTTTTGGATCTCTTGGCGGGGCGTTACAGCAGGTTGCAGGTACTGGGTATCGACTTCCCTGAATTGCCAGGATGAGCGTACCCTATCGCATTATCTCAATGGTAAGAGAGGCGAGATAAACTCTTAAGTCCAAATCCTAAATCCTTTAGCCAATTGTCCTAATTGATAATTAGGACAAGTATCTGAGTTAAGTACCCTCTGAATGCATCAGATGATGTTAATTCGTGATTATAACCCTTTGTTTTATTTAGTATGTGTTTTTCTATGATGGATTTTCGTATGTTTCTTTATGAGTCCTTGGTGTATTTTCTATTAATTAAGTCTAATTAAAAAGATTAATTAATCATTTAATAGAAAATTATTATGACATTTTCATATTTAATTATATTTAATTAATTGAGAAATTAATTAAATAAAAGAATTAAATTTGGAAATAAAAGTTTATAGATAAATTTAGAATGTTATAATATTTATTTAATTTAATAATAATATATTTAGAGTTCATTTTTAAATAAATGCTAAATATTATTGTTATTTAAGTTAATTAAATATTCTATCGATTAAGTTTTAAGAAATAAATTAAAAAGTGAAAATATATTAATTATTAAAAAGTTGTAAGATTGCATGATGCAAGCATGAGTTGAAAATATAAAAGAAATTAATTTAAAAGATAAAATAAGTGAATATAATAATATTATTTTAATTTCATAAAGTGTGCATGAGATTAAAGTAATAAGTTAGTTAAAAATAGAAGTTAAGTGAAAATTGAATAAAGTTATTTGATAATTCATTTAATGTGCATTAAAGGATAAAGTAAAGAATTAATAAAAGTTAATTTTGGAGTTAACTCAGTTGAGCAAAGAGTCCTCTCGGGTGAACGCACAATTAGTGCCCCGATTTGAGGAGAAAACTCCTTATCACAACTTTGGGGTTCATTATTTGGGGGACACGAATTTGGACCGTGAATTTTGGAGACAGGAATTTTGGAGAGAGTTTTTGGAAGCAAATTTCAGAAGGAGAATTCTAGGAAAGATTTTCAGAAGAAAGTTATTGAAGAGGAGTGAGTTCTCTTACAGATTTTGGGGATTGCGTATTAGCATCAGGTTCAGGTAGGGTCTAGTATTTTGACCCCTAAATGATTTAAGAAATTTAATATGTTCTGTCTACTTCGTGATTGTAAGAATCTTGTCTTCTTGAATGTATCATTTCTTCGTTCTGGATCTTTTGTTATTCGATTTCATTTGTAATCTAGATTGAAAAACTATTTAGGAACATCCTTCAACAAAATTAAATCGGGATTTAGAATTGAATTAAAATGGAGTAGAGATAGAATTAATTGGAGAGAGTTTTGAGATTAAAAATTAAATTCGTAGGGTTGGAATTATTTTCTCTATCAGATTATAATTGTAAATGTTTTTTAAAAAAAAAAACAATTTAAAAAAAAAATATATATATATATATATATATATATATTAATATTAATATTAAAATTTAATGTGAAGAAATTGATTAATAAACAAAATTATATTTTAAATGAGCAAATTTAATATAAATTAAAAGTTTGTTTAAATAATAATAATAATAATAATAAAATTAAATTAAACTAAAAAAAAAAAAAAAGTATTATATGGCCAGGTCCTTGACCCACACCCCCTGCCACTTGCGTATCACAGTATGTACTACTGCAGTAGCAGTACTGTTGCGATAGCAGGTACTACTGACGCAGCAGTACCCCGCGCAGAGTACCCTATGCTGTAGTACATATGCATGGATAGCGATTTATTAAATCGCTAGTAATTTTCATTTTATAAAACTTTATTATATGCCTCTGTTATATATAATTAAATTTTGTTATAAGTTTTAATAATATAAACTTTAAAATTATTTTATATAAATTTTAAATATTAATTATAATTTTATTAATAATTTTTATTATAATAACTTTTTTATTATTTTAATAATAAGTTTTATAATAATTATTAAGAGGATTAAACTATAAATTTTAGTTGTTAATTAATTAAGTTAATTAACAATATAAATATATATATATTGTTTTAAGGAAAATTGTTAATGATTGTTGATTAATTAATTAATAATTATTAAATAATTATTAACTATTAATTTTGAAAAATTGTTAATGAATATTGAAACTGATTTGAGCTGATGATAAATAACATTTAATAATGTTAAGTATATTTATCTTTTAGAAATTCAATTTTTTTTATGGGTTTAGGTTTAGTTTTTATTTAGTAATCAACTATTATTATTATCTAAAATAAATGATTATTTTTAAATCATGATATGATTTTATAAACAAGATTGAGTCTAATTGCAAGGGTAAAAAAAATTGTGATTCTTTCTAATTGAAAAACTTACACTGAAAAAGAAAACTGAAATCATATATATAACTTAACCATGTGATTTCAAAAAAAAAACAAACCAAAACATGAAACTGTACTATTCTGTTTCTACTATCTATGCTTTGTGGTTGATTAGTATTGACCAATTTAGGTTGTTACCAGAGGCTCAGGGGGGGTTTTTGAATGTGATGTTATGATGATTTGATCTCGATCTTTCTTAACCCGACCACGGTAATGTGATGGAGTGCTCTATGATATGGATGTTTTTACTAGTTGTTATTGCCTTCCAGTTTCCTTGTGTGAGGCTGAGGTGTATGTATTTGAGTTACCTGATTTAACCATTTTTGAGTCATCGATCAGTTATATACATATATTTGAATTGCCTTCCAGTCACTTTGAGAGGATTGGGGTGTTTTTAGTGATTTGTCGTTAATGATGTCATGTTGTGACATCTATTGACTTGACCATTCTGGAGTCCTCTATCAATTTTGTGTTCTATTATTGGGATCCTTTCTGGTTACTCGTTGGAGAACCATTGGATATTGTGATTTATCATTGATGTCTTCATATGCTGATAGAGATTTATTGTGATCATTATGATTATTATTTGATGCTATTCAGTTGCTCATGGAGAACTGATGTGATGAATGTGGATTATATTTATGATGTTTTCAGTCATTTGTATAGGACTGAGGGGATTTTATCATGATTCTTTGATTTTTGATTTCATGAGCCTAGGGTAGGTTATCTATGTGTAGTGTCGGGAAGTGGCTTGCAATGGGGATCGGGGCCCTAAGAGGCTGCCTGGAGTAACCCATTGTAAGTTGTTTTAACAAGTGAAAACATCTCACCTAAATACTGACTTAAATGAACCTAATAAGATAATTATATGTTCTCTCCCATGCCTTGAGTGCTAGTACAGGCTAGGATGGAGTAGAGAGAACACTTGGTTACGACCTTGCATTCCGTATGCCTCGTTAGTATGAGAGGATATTAGTGGCCGCAAGATCATAGGGGACATGGGATTCCTAAGGGATTTCTTGAGTAACTTTCGACATGACTTTTGTGATGACACTTTCCTGCTTACATAGCAGGTTTCCTATGTGTCTTTGTGTGCCTCTGGGTCTAGATGTCTATCTATGTTGGAACCTTTGAGTTAGTATACTTTTAGGATTTCTCAGACTTAGAGAGTACTTGTGTTTTGTGTTTTGATATCTTTTTTGGGACTCGAGACTATCTCCTCAGCTCGATGGGAGTGGACCATTTAGGTTCCACACAGTCAGGTGGTAGTGCTTTTTACTCTTACCATTGAGATCTGTCCGTAGTCGCCGTGGCTGGAGCTTTCTTGGTTGGCACTTACCTTCACTATGTTTTTAGATTATTATGATGGATGGTTAGATTTTATGATAGATGTTTCATCATTATGGATGTATGGATGTATCATGTATGGTGGAGGATTTCATTTATTTTACTGTACTTTGTATCATGGATTTGAGGATGATGTATCTTTATTTTTACATATGTATATTCTTTTAAGCCTTTCATACGCTGTGACATGTACAGTGGATGATTGAGCATTCCGAATCAATTTTCCAAGAGGCATTCAGAGCAAATGTATATTATGGACATTGGACTTTCTTATTATTCTTTCATGTGGATGTAGTAGTTATTTAGACTTAGAATTAATTAAATTTAAATGTGACTCAACGTCTTGGGATCCTTAAGAAATGTAACCCGTTATGTATGTTTGTTGATGATTACATGTTATTGCTTCTGCTACTATGTGTTTGATGTGTATGTTATACATTCTTACTTTTAAAATTTAAAAAAAAAAAAAAAAACGTTTAGCAAACTTAGTAAAACTTTAGGTTAATTCTTTTGGATCCCTTGGTGGGGCATTACATATGGTATCAGAGCCTGAGTTTCTACATTGGGAGCTCTAGGTATATTGGAACGCCACTAGTGTTAACTAGTTGAACAAAAAAAAAAAAAAAAAACTTTAAACTATTATGTGTATCTCTTTCAAACTGAAACTTGAAACTAGTTGAACTAAAAAATAACTTAAATTGTTACTTGCATATTTTTCATACTTCAACACTTAGACTTCAAAACTGAAATTATACTTAAACCAAAATTATAGGCAAACTGCAAATTGAAAACTAGCTTGTTTGTAAAACATGTATCTATTGTCTATGTTTTAAAGTAGTGTGCTTTTGATTGTCCTTGGGAGTATTATGTTGTTTTTGTTTAGAGAGTTTAGGTGATCGATTTCAATATTTGTTAGGAAGGATGCATGTTGGATCAATATGGTTTTCGGTTTACTATTAAACTAGAATCATATTGCTTTAAGTGATTTAAAGTAGTATGTGTATGTTTATGATACCATCTTGTATCTGGATATTATTGTAGGATGATATCTGGGGCGAGATATTCTGTTATAAGCCATAGCCTAGACCATGGTGAAGGCCATGGATGAGGCAAAGCTATCATTTTCCATGAGTCTATCCATGAATAACCTATCCAAGATGGGAATAGGGAAGAGCATGTCAGTGAGCATCAGGAAGAGTACTATAGAGAGCAACAAGTTGTCTCTGAGGAGGTTGATCTGAGGCAAATGTTGCAAACCATCATTGATCTCCTACCTCTTGTTCATGACCATGATAGAGCACCTCGGGTAGGACTTGAGCATAGACCTAAGAGCATGAACTCTCATCAAGCTCGTAATGCACGGTGTAATAAGCGCCACCAGCATTACCAACCATCTCTGGGTAATCAAGGTGTAGGTGGCAATAAGAAATCTCCTTCTGGGGGTAATTAGCGGTAGGAAGAAAGTTATCCTCCAGCACAGTGTGGTGGCAATGGTTCTAATGCTAGAAACTATCACAAGGTTCATCGCAACAAGCCCAACCAGTATGATCGACTGTCTCAGAGTGTTCAGCCTTATCCTAGTGGGGGTAGTTTCTTGAAGTCTAGTGCACCTAAAGTTCAAAGGAGCTTCGATGGAGAGTGTTTCATATGTGGACAACGTGGACACAAGGTGTCTCATTGTCCTCAAAGGAAACCTCAATCCTTGGATTAGAGACCCGTAGCTTTAGGACTTGTGGTTGGCGATATGGGTAGATCCCAAAGAGTGTTCTCAGTGGAGACATATCCTCTTGTAGGGGAAAGGATCCCATGGGGCCCACATAGTGATACCCTTAGTTTTATCGTTCATGTATGCTTCCAAGAGTAAGCTTAAGTCTAGGGGAGGTGGATGTAGTGTCTGCCCCTAGTTCACATTTTTCTTTTATTGCCAAACTCTTTTAGGCTAGTTTTATACTTGACGTTTAGTACCATTACTTTTAGATTATCAGATATTGTTTTACATTCAATTTATTATATAGTGAGATTACTTGGTACTCTATATTTCATGTATGTATATTCAGTGTTTTCAATTATCGATGATGATTAGTTAGATGGTTTATTATCACATGTGTCAATTTATGGGTACTTACCCCATACTGCATGTGTATGGTGTGCGTGTTTGCTTTCTTATGTATGGTGTTTCTAATGTGGTTAAGGAATGGAGTCGTAGTCACCTGCTAGTCAGGATCTACACGATGCACCACTTCCTGCCATTGTCTATTTAGCTTAGAATATTGTGTCTGTACATGTGTGGATTTTATGTAGGTTGCAAGTACCGGGTATCGAATTCCCTGAATTGCCAAGATGAGCGTACCCTATCGCATTATCTCAATGGTAAGAGAGGGGAGATAAACTCTTAAGTCCAAATCCTAAACCCTTTAGCCAATTGTCCTAATTGATAATTAGGACAATTATATGAGTTAAGTACCCTCTAAATGCATCAGATAACGTTAATTCGTGATTATAACCCTTTTTTTTATTTAGTATGTGTTTTTCCTTGATGGGTTTTCGTATGTTTCTTTATGAGTCCTTAGTTTATTTTCTATTAATTAAGTCTAATTAAAAAGATTAATTAATGATTTAATTTAATGGAAAATTATTATGACATTTACATATTTAATTATATTTAATTAATTGGGAAATTAATTAAATAAAAGAATTAAATTTGGAAATAAAAGTTTAAAGATAAATTTAGAACGTTATAATATTTATTTAATTTAATAATAATATATTTAGAGTTCATTTTTAAATAAATGCTAAATATTATTGTTATTTAAGTTAATTAAATATTCTATCAATTAAGTTTCTAGAAATAAATTAAAAAGTGAAAATATATTAATTATTAAAAAGTTGTAAGATTTCATGATGCAAGCATGAGTTGAAAATATAAAAGAAATTAATTAAAAGGATAAAATAAGTGACTATAATAATATTATTTTAATTTCATAAAGTGTGCATGAGATTAAAGTAACAAGTTAATTAAAAATAGAAGTTAAGTGAAAATTGAATAAAGTTATTTGATAATTCATTTAATGTGCATTAAAAGATAAAGCAAAGAATTAATAAAAGTTAATTTTGGAGTTAACTCAGTTGAGCAAAGAGTCCTCTCGGGTGAATGCACAATTAGTGCCCCGATTTGAGGAGAAAACTCCTCATCACAACTTTGGGGTTCATTTTTGGGGGACACAAATTTGGACTGTGAATTTTGGAGATAGGAATTTTGGAGAGAGTTTTTGGAAGCAAATTTCAGAAGGAGAATTCTAGGAAAGATTTTCAGAAGAAAGTTATTGAAGAGGAGCGAGTTCTCTTACAGATTTTGGGGATTGTGTATTAGCATCAGGTTCAGGTAGGGTCTAGTATTTTGACCCCTAAATGATTTAAGAAATTTAATATGTTCTGTCTACTTCATGATTGTAAGAATCTTGTCTTCTTGAATGTATCATTTCTTCGTTTTGGGTCTTTTGTTATTCGATTTCATTTGTAATCTAGATTGAAAAACTATTTAGGAACATCCTTCAACAAAATTAAATCAGGATTTAGAACTGAATTAAAATGGAGTAGAGATAGAATTAATTGGGGAGAGTTTTGAGATTAAAATGAAAATTCGTAGGGTTGGAATTATTTTCTCTATTAGATTATAATTGTAAATGTTTTTAAAAAAATAAAAAAATAAAAAAAATAAAATTAAAATATATATATATATATTAATAATAATATTAAAATTTAATGTGAAGAAATTGATTAATAAACAAAATTATATTTTAAATGAGCGAATTTAATATAAGTTAAAAGTTTGTTTTTAAAAAAATAACAATAATAAAATTAAATTAAACTAAAAAAAAAAAAAAATGTGTTATATGGGGGGGTCATTGACCCACACCCCGTGCCACTTGCATATCGCAGTATGTACTGCTGTGGCAGTAGTACTGTTGTAACAGCAGTACTGCTGCGACAATAGGTACTGCTGACGCAACAGTACCCTGCGCAGAGTACCCTGCACTGTAGTACATATGCGCGGATAGCGATTTATTAAATCACTAGTAATTTTCGTTTTATAAAACTTTATTATATGCCTTTGTTATATATAATTCGATTTTGTTATAAGTTTTAATAATATAAACTTTAAAATTATTTTATATAAATTTTAAATAATAATTATAATTTTATTAATAATTTTTATTATAATAACTTTTTTATTATTTTAATAATAAGTTTTATAATAATTATTAAGAGGATTAAACTATAAATTTCAGTTGTTAATTAATTAAGTTAATTAACAATATAAATATATATATATATATATATATATATATATATATATATATATATATTGTTTTAAAGAAAATTGTTAATGATTGTTGATTAATTAATTAATAATTATTAAATAATTATTAACTATTAATTTTAAAAAATTGTAAATGAATATTGAAACTGATTTGAGCTGATGATAAATAACATTTAATAATGTTAAGTATATTTATCTTTTAGAAATTCAATTTTTTTTATGGGTTTAAGTTTAGTTTTTATTTAGTAATCAACTATTATTATTATCTAAAATAAATGATTATTTTTAAATCATGATATGATTTTATAAACAAGATTGAGTCTAATTGCAAGGGTAAAAAAAATTGTGATTCTTTCTAATTGAAAAACTTACACTGAAAAAGAAAACTGAAATCATATATATAACTTAACCATGTGATTTCAAAAAAAAAACAAACCAAAACATGAAACTGTACTATTCTGTTTCTACTATCTATGCTTTGTGGTTGATTAGTATTGACCAATTTAGGTTGTTACCAGAGGCTCAGGGGGGGTTTTTGAATGTGATGTTATGATGATTTGATCTCGATCTTTCTTAACCCGACCACGGTAATGTGATGGAGTGCTCTATGATATGGATGTTTTTACTAGTTTCTTTGTGTGAGGTTGAGGTGTATGTATTTGAGTTACCTGATTTAACCATTTTTGAGTCATCGATCAGTTATATACATATATTTGAATTGCCTTCCAGTCGCTTTGAGAGGATTGAGGTGTTTTTAGTTATTTGTCCTTGATGATGTCATGTTGTGACATGTATTGACTTGACCATTATGGAGTCTTCGATCAGTTTTGTGTTCTATTATTGGGATCCTTTCTGGCTAATCGTTGGAGAACCATTGGATATTGTGATTTATCATTGATGCCTTCATGTGCTGATAGAGATTTGATGTGATCATTATGACTATTATTTGATGCTATTTAGTTGCTCATGGAGAACTGGTGTGATGAATGTGGATTATATTTATGATGTTTTCAGTCGCTTGTATAGGACTGAGGGGATTTTATTATGATTCTTTGATTTTTGATTTCATGAGCCTAGTGTAGGTTATCTATGTGTAGTGTCGAGAAGTGGCTTGCAATGGGGATCGAGGCCCTAAGAGGCTGCCTGGAGTAACCCATTGTAAGTTGTTTTAACAAGTGAAAACATCTCACCTAAATACTGACTTAAATGAACCTAATAAGATAATTATATGTTCTCTCCCATGCCTTGAGTTCTAGTATAGGCTAGGATGGGGTAGAGAGAACGCTTGGTTATGACCTTGCATTTTGTAGTATGCCTCGTCAGTACGAGAGGATATTAGTGGCCCCAGGATCACAGGGGACCCAAGATTCCTAAGGGATTGCTCGGGTAACTTCCGACGTGACTTTTGCGATGACACTTTCCCGCTTGCATAGCAGGTTTCCTACATGTCTTTGTGTGCCTCTGGGTCTAGATGTCTATCTATGTTGGAACCTTTGAGTTAATATACTTTTAGGATTTCTCAGACTTAGAGAGTACTTGTGTTTTGTGTTTTGATATCTTGTTTGGGACTTGAGACTATCTCCTCAGCTCGATGGGAGTAGACCATTTAGGTTACACATGGTCGGGTGGTAGTGCTTTTTACTCTTACCATTGAGATCCGTCTGTAGTTGCCATGGCTAGAGCTTTCTTGGTTGGCACTTACCTTCACTATGTTTTTGGATTATTATGATGGATGGTTAGATTTTATGATAGATGTTTTATCATTATGGATGTATGGATGTATCATGTATGGTGGAGGATTTTATTTATTTTACTGTACTTTGTATCATGGATTTGAGGATGATGTATCTTTATTTTTACATATGTATATTCTTTTAAGCCTTTCATACCCTATGACATGTACAGTGGATGATTGAGCATTTCGAATTAATTTGCCAAGAGGCATTTGAAAAAAATGTATATTATGGACATTGGACTTTGTTATTATTCTTTCATGTGGATGTGGTAGTTGTTAGACTTAGAATTAATTAAATTTAAATGTGACTCAATGTCTTGGGATCCTTAAGGAATGTAACCTGTTATGTATGTTTGTTGATGATTACATGTTATTGCTTCTGTTACTATGTGTTTGATGTGTATGTTATACATTCTTACTTTAAAAATAAAAAAAAAAGTTTAGCAAACTTAGTAAAACTTTAGGTTAATTCTTTTGGATCCCTTGGCGGGGCGTTACAATTCACATAAATTCTTGTGTGGAGTAATGGTTTTGGGAGCTTGCAATGTTTAAATACTATGGCAATAACCATTGGGGGTGATTTTGTTATGCACTTATTATTTATATTTGGATAAAACCATTTACCATAAAACCCTAGAGGGTTTCGCATGATTTGAATAGGTAAAAAAAAAAAGTTTATTGTTTTTTTAGGCCAAAATGGCGAAGGCTATTAGGAAAGCCGTATGCACAACTCTTTGGAAGTTGTAGATTTATTAAATGCTCTTTTATGGAGGCTTTACCGTCCTTTAAGGAATGTCGGCCTTTGCTGTTTGAAAGAGGATTTCAATGGAAATGACCTGAATTTGTGCCTTTTTCCTCTGTTTCGAATAACACCTATGTGTGTTGTTGCTAGGTTTTCGGCAAGATGTGGGGTTTCTGTTGGAAGGATTTTCTTGCTTATGTAATTGAGCAAAAGGGAACTCAATGGAAGTTTTCTTGCGGTTGGAAATTTGGTTTCAGTTGTTTTGCATTGTGGAGATTTTGTTCTGATTTGGGCTTCGGAGTCGAGCATAATTTTGGAGCTCTGAGTTGAATGTTTTTATTCATCTGCTGAGTTTTGAGGTAGGGGGCAGTTCCTAACCTTTACCCTTTTACTGTTATGGGTGTTAATTTTATTTTAAGGAAATTGGGAAGTTCAGTTTTAAGTTACACTTGTCGATACCCAAGTGTGGTTATATGTAGGGTTGGACAATTGGAGTCGAGCTTTACATGTATCCATATTTGGATATCGAGCAATATGAGTTTTCAAACATTGTGTTGTTGGGATTTTCTGTTTATGTTATCCATGAATGAATACGATGTTCACCGTATGTATTTAGGATGTCAAAATCTTAGTGCATAGCAGCTATAATCCATTCATAGACGGTGAGGTTTTGTTTTTGAAGTATTGTTAGTAGGAATTGAAGGCAACGACATTTTGTCAAACATTTGTCTTGTGTCACAAATGAAATTTGATTTGGAAATTCTATTATTAAATTGAGGTTTGATGATATTGTATACAGTTGGTTTTAATGTCAATATGGAACTATAGGTTGTAGTTAATTTCAGTAAGAACAGTCGACATTAAACATGTTAAAAGCATTAGTCGATCTTTGTTAAAGATTTTCAAAGGAAGTTGTATCTCTTCATTTTTTATCACTGACAGGAATGATATTTTGACATAACGTATAAATTGTAATTTTGAAAACAAACATACATATATAATCAGGGTATTGACATATTGTTAAATAGTTGTGTAAAATGCTGAAAGATTTAAATGAAAACTTTTCGTGAAACAAAATAATTTGCATTAGGATGATATATATATATATATATATATATATACATACAGATGTTAAGTCGACATCATTGTCTTTGACCTCTGTATAAATATTGAATAAACCTTGAAGATAGGTAATCTGTCAAGAATGCGTAAATGGATAAGAATTATTTCATTAGCTTTAATACGTTTTTGTTGAAATTAAATGCTTTAAAATAGAAGTCTTTTATTTCGAAAGATGTATTCTGTTACATATTTGATTACAGAACTGTTAGAATTCATTGTTGAACAGAAAAGTTGTTTTCAAATAAAAAGGTGAATTTATGATGTGTGATTAATGAAATTTCATTATTATCATAAATTACTTTAATATCTTAGTCATTATGAAGGATAAGTTAGTTTGTTATATCAGCTGTATTCAATTGTATAGTATTAAGGTTCGATAAATGTCATTAAATGGTTAAGTCAGTTTAATTATATTTATGGAATCTTCATATTATAGTTTTGGTTTTCGTTGTTGTAATGACCTAAGTTTACTTTCGGAATTGGCAGAAGAGGATGTGTTTCGATTTTGATAAGGAATGTAGTATTACAGGTTATATTGAATAGTTATTTATTACATGTGCATTCTTAGTAAATCTGTTTGAAGTGTGTTTAAGAATAGTTGTGATTGAGGTGGCTGAATTTGGTTTATCCTATTCAGTTAATTAATTCAGTGATAACTTTAAAATAAATTGGGTGGGTTAATTTCACATAAAAGATAATTGGCCTTACCTATGACTTAAACCTATATGGTTAAGTACGGAGAAAAGGCATGTCTCTATTCAGTCAATGACAAGTAAAATAGAGAATACCGTTATATGATGACTAAGAGCATACCATATTTGGATGTAGAAACTTAGTGCCATAACGATGACACCTCAGAATATACATGTTTCATTTATGAGTTATTCTTAGTGCGGGTTTAATTTAGCAATGCAAAGTAATTGTTTACTTCTTGCATATTATTACCAGATTTGCACTATGTTAGATGGATTAGAAATCTGTTTTTGGATATCTATATGTTTCAAGTAGCTAAGGATGTTTATCAAAGTTACTTTTTGAATCAGTATTTAGGATTCCTATATTGGACACAGGTGTCAAGAAATGAAATTGTATTTCATTATACTTCTGAACTCTTTATGTATTCTTATTGTAATGAAAATGTATTTGGACGATATTTTCTTTCATTGGGAACTTTTTTGTATAAGACTGATTCAGTCCTTGTTTTGGAAATTGTGTTGAGATGATTTAAAAAAAATAAAATTATTGCGTTTATGGAATTATATTTTGTTTTAGATTCATTTGGTTATATCTTGTGTGGCATTACAATGAGCAAATGTGAGTATGAATTCCAGCAACAATTCGATGCAAATTCTCATTCAACCTTTCAAAATGAAGAGATGAGGGTCTCTTAAATAGACTTTTCTGAAATTCATCAACGGTTGAGATCGATTTCTATCAACAGTCAGGATTAAAGGTGAAGTTTAGTCATAAATGGAGATTTCCAAATTAAAGGGAGTTAACAGATTTAATTTGAGTAAAATAAGGAGTTAACAAATTCAATTTGAGTAGAAAAAGGAGTTAACTGATTTAACTCATTTTTGATCTAGAGTGAACTGGAAATTTTCCATTTTGAACTGAAGAGAGATTTTGTTGAGATATTTTAATTTAATAAAATGAGATATGCTCTCATAATTACTTTTTCTATTTAATAAAGCAATCTTTAATTAATTAGAGACACTTTTCTTATTTAATTAAATAACTTTATTTAATTAATTAGGAATGGCTTCTCATTTAATTAAATAACTTTGTTTAATTAATTAGAAGTAAGTACTCCATTTAATTAAATAATTTCGTTTCATTATTTCAAAATTCTTTTCGAAAGTAGTCAACTCAAATCAACTGTGGTTAAATCCGCTCAACTTTTGGTCAGACTTGATCTTTGCGTATGTGAATATGACAAAATGTGAGTATGAATTCCAGCAACAATTCGATGCAAATTCTCATTCAACCTTTCAAAATGAAGAGATGAGGGTCTCTTAAATAGACTTTCCTGGAATTCATCAACGGTTGAGATCGATTTCAATCAACGGTCAGGATTAAAGGTGAAGTTCAGTAATAAAGGGAGATTTCCAAATTAAAGGGAGTTAACAGATTTAACTTGAGTAAAATAAAGAGTTAACTGATTCAATTTGAGTAGAAAAATGAGTTAACTGATTTAACTCATTTTTGATCAATAGAGAATTGGAAATTTCCCTTTTTGAACTGAAGAGAGATTTTGTTGAGATATTTAATTTAATAAAATGAGATATGCTATCATAATTACTTTATTTATTTAATTAAGTAATCTTTAATTAATAAGAGACACTTTTCTTATTTAATTAAATAACTTCATTTAATTAATTAGGAATGGCTTCTTATTTAATTAAATAACTTTTTAAAATTAATTATAAGTAAATACTTCATTTAATTAAATAATTTCGTTTAATTATTTCAAAATTCTTTTCGAAACTAGTCAACTCAAGTCAACCCGTGGTTGAATTCGGTCAACTTTTAGTCAAACTTGATCTTTGCGTATGTGAATATGAGCAAATGTGAGTATGAATTCCAACAACAATTCGATGCAAATTCTCATTCAACCTTTCAAAATAAAGAGATGAGGGTCTCTTAAATAGACTTTCCTGGAATTCATCAACGGTTGAGATCGATTTCAATCAACGGTCAGGATTAAAGGTGAAGTTCAGTCATAAAGTGAGATTTCCAAATTAAAGGGAGTTAACAGATTTAATCTGAGTAAAATAAAGAGTTAACTGATTCAATTTGAGTAAAAAAGGAGTTAACTAATTTAACTCATTTTTTATCAATAGTGAACTGGAAATTTCCCTTTTTGAACTGAAGAGAGATTTTGTTGAGATATTTAATTTAATAAAATGAGATATCCTCTCATAATTACTTTTTCTATTTAATAAAGCAATCTTTAATTAATTAGAGACACTTTTCTTATTTAATTAAATAACTTCATTTAATTACTTAGGAATGGCTTCTCATTTAATTAAATAACTTTGTTTAATTAATTAGAAGTAAGTACTCCATTTAATTAAATAATTTCGTTTCATTATTTCAAAATTCTTTTCGAAAGTAGTCAACTCAAATCAACTATGGTTAAATCCGCTCAACTTTTGGTCAGACTTGATCTTTGCGTATGTGAATATGACAAAATGTGAGTATGAATTATAGCAACAATTCGATGCAAATTCTCATTCAACCTTTCAAAATGAAGAGATGAGGGTCTCTTAAATAGACTTTCCTGGAATTCATCAATGGTTCAGATCGATTTCAATCAAC
This sequence comes from Cupressus sempervirens, assembly GCA_028749045.1. NCBI lineage: Eukaryota > Viridiplantae > Streptophyta > Pinopsida > Cupressales > Cupressaceae > Cupressus > Cupressus sempervirens. The sequence goes on along the minus strand of CM053793.1, from coordinate 665,458,301 downwards.
GGTCAGGATTAAAGGTGAAGTTCAGTCATAAAGGGAGATTTTCAAATTAAAAGGAGTTAACAGATTTAATTTGAGTAAAATAAGGAGTTAACTGATTCAATTTGAGTAGAAAAAGGAGTTAACTGATTTAACTTATTTTTGATCAATAGTGAATTGGAAATATTCCTTTTTGAACTGAAGAGAGATTTTGTTGAGATATTTAACTTAATAAAATGAGATATGCTCTCATAATTAATTTTTCTATTTAATTAAGTAATCTTTAATTAATTAGAGACACTTTTCTTGTTTAATTAAATAACTTCATTTAATTAATTTGGAATGGCTTCTCATTTAATTAAATAACTTTATTTAATTAATTAGAAGTAAGTACTCCATTTAATTAAATAATTTTGATTAATTATTTAACCAAAAAATTTGAAACTAGTCAACTCAAGTCAACCGTGGTTAAATCTGGTCAAATTTTGGTCAAACTTGATCTTTGCGTATGTGAATATGAGCAAATGTTAGTATGAATTCCAGCAACAATTCTATGCAAATTCTCATTCAACCTTTCAAAATAAAGAGATGAGGGTCTCTTAAATAGACTTTTCTTGAATTCATCAACAGTTGAGATCGATTTCAATCAATGGTCAAGATTAAAGGTGAAGTTCAGTCATAAAGGGAGGTTTGCAAATTAAAGGGAGTTAACAGATTTAATTTGAGTAGAATAAGGAGTTAACTAATTCAATTTGAGTAGAAAAAGGAGTGTACTGATTTCATTCATTTTTTATCAATAGTGAACTGAAAATTTCCATTTTTGAACAGAAGAGAGATTTTGTTGAGATATTTAATTTAATAAAATGAGATATGCTCTCATAATTACTTTTTATATTTCATTAAGTAATCTTTAATTAATTAGAGACACTTTTCTTATTTAATTAAATAACTTAATTTAATTAATTAAGAATGGCTTTTCATTTAATTAAATAACTTTGTTTAATTAATTAGAAGTAAGTACTCCATTTAATGAAATAATTCGTTTAATTATTCCAAAATTCTTTTTGAAACTAGTCAACTCAAGTCAACCATAGTGAAATCTGGTCAACTTTTTATCAAACTTGATCTTTGCGTATGTGAATATGAGCAAATGTGAGTATGAATTCTAGCAACAATTCGATGCAAATTCTCATTCAACCTTTCAAAATGAAGAGATGATGGTCTCTTGAATGGACTTTCCTGGAATTCATCAACGGTTGAGATTGATTTCAATCAACGGTTGAGATTGATTTCAATCAACGGTTAGGATTAAAGGTGAAGTTCAGTCATAAAGGGAGATTTCCAAATTATAGGGAGTTAACAGATTTAATTTGAGTAAAATAAGGAGTTAACTGATTCAATTTGTGTAGAAAAAGGAGTTAACTGATTTAACTCATTTTTAATCAATAGTGAAGTAGAAATTTCCCTTTTTGAACTAAAGCGAGATTTTGTTAAGATATTTAATTTAATAAAATGAGATATGCTCTGATAATTACTTTTTCTATTTAAGTAAGTAATCTTTAATTAATTAGAGACACTTTTCTTATTTAATTAAATAACTTCATTTAATTAATATGGAATGGCTTCTCATTTAACTAAATAACTTTGTTTAATTAATTAGAAGTAAGTAATTCATTTAATTAAATAATTTTGATTAATTATTTCAAAAAAAATTTTGAAACTAGTCAACTCAAGTCAACCGTGGTTAAATCTGGTCAACTTTTGCTCAAACTTGGTCTTTGCGTATGTGAATATGAGCAAATGTGAGTATGAATTCCAGCAACAATTCGATGCAAATTCTCATTCAACCTTTCAAAATGAAGAGATGAGGGTCTCTTAAATAGACTTTCTTGGAATTCATCAACGGTTGAGATTGATTTCAATCAACGGTCATGATTAAAGGTGAAGTTCAGTCATAAAGGGAGATTTGCAAATTAAAGGGAGTTAACATATTTTATTTGAGTAAAATAAGGAGTTAATTGATTAAATTTGAGTAGAAAAAAGAGTTAAATGATTTAACTCATTTTTTATCAATAGTGAACTGGAAATTTCCCTTTTTGAATTGAAGCGAGATTTTGTTGAGATATTTAATTTAATAAAATGAGCTATGCTCTCATAATTACTTTTTCTATTTAATTAAATAATCTTTAATTAATTAGAGACACTTTTCTTATTTAATTTAATAACTTCATTTAATTAATTAGGAATGGCTTCTCATTTAATTAAATAACTTTGTTTAATTAATTAGAAGTAAGTACTCCATTTAATTAAATAATTTTGTTTATGTAGTGCCTGCCCTAGTTCACATTTCTATTTATCATTATCTGACTCTTCTAGGCTAGTTTTATGCTTATGATTAGTAGCATTACTTTGAGTTTATCAATTATTGTTTCAGATTTAGTTGATGTTTATGATGAGATTATTTGGCACTCTATATTTCATATATGTAAAATGATTATTCAGTGTTTTCAGTTATTGATGATGATTAGTTAGATGGTGATTGTATATATTTTCTTATGAATACTTACCCCATACTTTCATGTGTATGGTGTGTGTGTGTGTTTTCATTATGTATGACATTTCTGATGTGGTCAAGGAAGGGAGTTTTAGTCACCTACTAGTCAAGATCTACACAATGCACTACTTCTTGCCATTGCTTTTTTAGCTTAGAACCGGGTATCGACTTCCTTGAATTGCTAGGATGAGCGTACCCTATCAAATTATCTCAATGGTAAGACAGGGGAGATAAATCTTAAGTCCAAATCCCATACCTTTAAGCCATTTGTCCTAATTGAAAATTAGGACAGGTATCTGAGTCAGTACCCTCTGAATGTGTCAAATGATGTTAATTAATGATTATATCCCTTTTTGTTTGATTTGGTATATGTTTTTCTATGATGGGTTTTCATATGTTGTTTTATGATCCTTTGATGTATTTTCTATTAATTAAATCTAATTAAAAGATTAACTAATGAGTTAATTTAATGAAAATTATTATGAAATTTTAATATTTAATTATATTTAATTAATTGAGAAATTAATTAAATAAAAAGAATTAAATTTGGAAATAAAAGTTAAAAGTTTAAATTTAAAACATGATAATATTTATTTAATTTAATAATAAAATATTTAGAGTTCATTTTTAAATAAATGCTAAATATTATTATTAATTGAATTAATAAATATTTTATCAATTAAGTTTCTAAAATGAATTAAGAAGTGGAAAAGATATTAAATTATTAAAAAGATTCTACATTGCATGATGCCTGCATGAGTTTAAAAATAAAAGAAATTAATTAAAAAGATTAAACATGTGAATTTAATAATGTTATTTTAAATGCATAAAGTGCACATGAGATTAAAGTAATAAATTAATTAAAAATAGAAGTCAAGTAGAAAATTAAATAAAGTTATTCAATAATTCATTTTATGTGTATAGAAAAGATAAAGAAAGATTAATAAAAGGTAATTTTAAAGCTAACTTTGGAGTTGAGTCTTGTAAGCACTAAGTTCTCCCAAGTAAACATATAGTTAGTTTCTCGATTCAAGGAGAGAGAACCCTTTTTATTATCAATTGAAGGTTCATTTCTAGGGACATGAAGATTGGACACGAATTTTGGGGAGACGAATTTTAGGGACGAATCTAGATGCAAATTTGTGGAAGCGAATCTTCTCACAATTCTCGATTGGTTACATGTTAGCATTAGATTGAGGTAGGATCTTTTGTTGTGATCACCAATTGAATTATGCAATTTGATATTCCTGTCTTCTTCGTGATTGTGCATCTGATTGTTTGTATTTCATTGCAACAAATCTTTCAATCTTGTAAACTTGAATTCGGGCATGTATGTTGTTTTTGTCTGGTTACGAGATTATGTGTGTATATATATATATCATTGCAATTCTCCCTCAGTCGAATTAGAATTGTAATTAAATCTGGGTGGGGTTTGAAAGAAAGAAAATGCTAAGATAGGAAAATTTGAATGGTTGATAGAATTTCTCCTATTAGACTATTTTTGTAAATGATATTAAAAGTAATAATAATAATACATTTTACAAGAGAGGTTGTTTGAATTTAATTTAAAATATAATAAAGTATATGAATGAGGGATTGTTTTTGGTTAAAATTTTTATTTAAAATAAATTTTTAAATAATATATATTTATTTGAGAGGATTGTTTTAAAAATTTCTAACAATAATTAATAAAATTTTGAAACTAAATTTAATCTTATTAAACAAATAAAAAAATAAAAAAATAAAAATAAAAATAAAAATGAAGCATATACATGGGGAGACCCCATGCCCACCATTCACCTTCATTGTTCTGGCCGATGATGTTAAAGTTGTGCTGCATTAATGCAGCGACTACACTAAATTAAGAGATGGGACTGCACGGCTTGTCATGTCAGTGGCCCCGCTTAACATAGTTTAGTTTAATGTAAATCTATTAATAATTTTTAACAAAGGTTCTAGTTAATATTTAATTTAGTTGTTATAAAATTTAATTTATTATGTTATGAGTTGTTAAATGTATATATATATATATATCTATATTAATTTTTATTAAATAAGTTTTTTTATAAATATTGCATATTAAATTATTGTTATGAATTGTTAATAAGTTTTAAAATTAATTTATTATTATTAATAAATTTTAATATTGATTTCATTATTATTTAATAATATAATCGATAAGCGATAATATTATAATGTTTATTAGATGAGTTTCTAATTATTAATTCATTTAATGATTTATATATATAGTTTATAAAAGGATTTTGTGAATAGTTGTTGATTATTAATCAATTAATAATTATAAATAATTATTAATTATTAATTTAATAACTAGGTTGAATTTAATGATAAGGATCATTTAATATGTTAATTAGATTTACTAGTAAAAATTCGAATATTAATGGATTTGAGATTATTTTTATTTAATAATCAATTATTATTATAACTTAACAAATGATGATAATTACTATTATGTCATGATGCAATTTTCTAATTATAGGAACAAGAACGGTTTGATTCGAGGTAAACTATGAAACTTAGTTACTTGGATGCATACGTTAAATTGGAACTTAAACCCTACATTAACATCAACTATATTTTTCAAATCAAATCCAAATTATGAAATTATGATGTTTTCTCTATACTGTCTATGATTTGGGATTTTGGGCTTTGTCCTAGTATTGACTAGTTTAGGATGTATACCAGAGGCTTGGGAGCTATATGTTTGTGATGTCATGCTAATGATGGTCTCAATCTTTTATCCCTGACCTTGGTAATGTGATGCTATGCTCTATGACATGTTTGTATTTGCTTTCTATTTTCTTTGTGTGAAGCTGAGGTGTATGTATATGAGATACCTGACTTAACCATTTTTGAGTCATCGATCAGTTCTATTTGATTTGCCTTCCAGTTGCTTTGAGAGAACTGAGATGCTTTGGATGATTTGTGTTTGATGATGTCATGTTGTGACATGTTTTGACTTGACCATTTTGGAGTCTTCGATTAGTATTGTGATTTACTAGTGGGATACTTTCTGGTTGCTCATTGGAGAACCATTGGATATTGTGATTTATCATTGATGCCTTCAGTTGCTGATAGAGAACTGTTGTGATAATATGATTTTTTTTTATGCTTATCAGTTGCTCATGAAGAACTGATGTAATTATTGTGGCTTATCTTTTGATGCTTTCCAATCACTTGTATAGGGCTAAGGTGATTTTGTGATTTGTGATTTCATGAGCCTAGGGTAGGTTATCTATGTGTAGTGTCAGGAAGTGGCTTGCAATTAGGGCCGGGGCCCTAAGTGGCTACTAGGGTAACTCATTGAAAATTGTTTTAATAAGTGATAACATTTACACTAAATGAGAGAAAAATAAACCTAACAAGATTATTTGTATGTTCTCTCCCATGCCTTGAGTGCTAGTATAGACTAGGATGGGGTAGAGAGAACGCTTGGTTATGACCTTGCATTCCGTAGTATGCCTCGTCAATATGAGAGGATACTAGTGGCCGTAGGGATCACTAGGGACCTGAGATTCCTAAGGGATTGCTTGGGTAACTTCTACGTGACTTTTGTGATGACACTTTCCTGCTTGCATAGTAGATTCCTACATGTGTTTTTGTGGTGCCTCTGGGTTTAGATGTCGATCTATGTGTTGTAATCCTTGAGTTAGTATACTTTTAGGATTTTCTAGACTTAAAGAGTACTTGTGATTATGTGATTTGGTATCTTACTTGGGACTTAAGACTATCTCCTTAGTGCGGTGGGAGTAGACCATTTAGGTTCCACGCGGTCGGGTGGTAGTGCTTTTTCACTCGTACCATTTGAGATTCGTCCATTGCTACCATGGCTGAAGCTTCTTCGGATGCTTGTTCATCATGTTTAGGTGATGTGTTCTACTTTGGAAGATCATCTTATGCTTTATTCTTGCATGTTAGAATTCTTTATGCATATGTGGTAGCATGTTAGATTCCTTTATGCATATAATGTAGTATGTTTTAAGAGTGATGTCCCTATTACTATACTATTGATGATCTCTTTGATGACTTGGGATGTTACGCGTGGGGGATGGCTAGGGCCCACGATGGTCTAATGATGCTATTGACGATTGGGAGGAACCATGCACTTAGATTAGTTGTGTTTTATGATAAAAGGATAGTTTTATTTCATGTTGGATGTTTATATCTTTTATGATGAATGGATGTATCATGTATGGTATATGGTTTCATTTATTTTACTGTACTTTGTATCATGGATTCTTGGAGGATGATGTATCTTTATTTCTACTTATGTATATTCTTTTAGCCTTTTATACCCTGTGACATGTACAGTGGATAATTGAGCATTCTGAATTAATTTGCCAAGAGGCATTCAGAACAAATGTATATTAAATGGATATTAGACTTTCTTATTATTCTTTCATGTGGATGTGGTACTTGTTAGATTTAGAATTAATTAAATTTAAATGTGACTCAATGTCATGGGATCCTTAATTTAAACTAGAGGGAGTTAAAAGATTTAATTTGAGGAAAATAAGGAGTTAACTGATTCAATTTGAGTAGAGAAAGGAGTTAACTGATTTAACTCATTTTTTATCAATAATAAATTGAAAATTTTCCTTTTTGAACTGAAGAGAGATTTTGTTGAGATATTTAATTTAATAAAATGAGATATGCTCTCATAATTACATTTTTTATTTAATTAAATAATCTTTAATTAATTAGAGACACTTTTCTAATTTAATTTAATTACTTCATTTAATTAATTAGGAATGGCTTCGCATTTAATTGAATAACTTTGTTTAATTAATTAGAAGTAAGTACTCCATTTAATTAAATAATTTCATTTAATTATTTAAAAATTCTTTTTGAAACTAGTCAACTCAAGTCAACCATGGTTAAGTCTAGTCAACTTTTGATCAAACTTGATCTTTGCGTATGTGAATATGATCAAATGTGAGTATGAATTTTAGAAACAATTCGATGCAAATTCTCATTCAACCTTTCAAAATGAAGAGATGAGGGTCTCTTAAATAGACTTTCCTAGAATTCACCAACGATTGAGATCGATTTCAATCAACAATCAGGATTAAAGGTGAAGTTCAGTCATAAAGAGAGATTTCCAAATTAAAAAGAGTTAACAGATTTAATTTGAGTAAAATAAGGAGTTAACTGATTCAATTTTAGTAGAAAAAGGAGTTAACTGATTTAACTCATTTTTGATCAATAGTGAACTGAAAATTTCCCTTTTTGAACTGAAGAGAGATTTTGTTAAGATATTTAATTTAATAAAATGAGATATGCTCTCATAATTACTTTTTCTATTTAATTAAATAATCTTTAATTAATTAGAGACACTTTTCTTATTTAATTAAATAACTTCATTTAATTAATTAGGGATGTCTTCTCAATTAATTATATAACTTTGTTTAATTAATTAGAAGTAAGTACTCCATTAAATTAAATAATTTCGTTTAATTATTTTAAAATTCTTTTCAAAACTAGTCAACTCTCAAGTCAACCATGGTTAAATCTGGTCAACTTTTTGTCAAACTTGATCTTTGCGTATGTGAATATGAGCAAATATGAGTATGAATTCCAGCAAAAATTCGATGAAAATTCTCATTCAACCTATCAAAATGAAGAGATGAGGGTCTCTTAAATAGACTTTCCTACAATTCATCAATGGTTGAGATCGATTTCAATCAACGGTCAGGATTAAAGGTGAAGTTCAATCATAAAGGGAGATTTCTAAATTAATGGGAGTTAAAAAATTTAATTTTAGTAAAATAAGGAGTTAACTGATTCAATTTGATCAGAAAATGGAGTTAACTCATTGAACTCATTTTTGATCAATAGTGAACTAAAAATTTCACTTTTTGAACTATAGAGAGATTTTGTTGAGATATTTAATTTAATAAAATGAGATATGCTCTCATAATTACTTTTTCTATTTAATTAAATAATCTTTAATTAATTAGAGACACTTTTCTTATTTAATTAAATAACTTCATTTAATTAATTAGGAATGACTTCTCATTTAATTAAATAACTTTGTTTAATTAATTAGAAGTAAGTACTCCATTTAATTAAATAATTTCATTTAATTATTTCAAAATTCTTTTCGAAACTAGTCAACTCAAGTCAACCGTGGTTAAATCTGGTCAACTTTAGGTCAAACTTGATCTTTGCATATGTGAATATGAGCAAATGTGAGTATGAATTCCAGCAACAATTCGATGCAAATTCTCATTCAACCTTTCAAAATGAAGAGATGAGGGTCTTTTAAATAAACCTTCCTATAATTCATCAATGATTGAGATCGATTTTAATCAACGGTCAGGATTAAAGGTGAACTTCAGTCATAAATGGAGATTTCCAAATTAAATGGAGTTAACAGATTTAATTTGAGTAAAATAAAGAGTTAACTGATTCAATTTGAGTAGAAAAAGGAGTTAACTGATTTAACTCATTTTTTATCAATAGTGAACTGGAAATTTTTCGTTTTCAACTGAAAAGAGATTTGTTGAGATATTTAATTTAATAAAATGAGATATGCTATCATAAATAGTTTTTCTATTTAATTAAGTAATCTTTAATTAATTAGAGACACTTTTCTTATTTAATTAAATAACTTGTTTTAATTAGTTAGGAATGGATTCTCATTTAATTAAATAACTTTGTTTAATTAATTAGAAGTAAGTACTCCATTTAGTTAAATAATTTTCTTTAATAATTTCAAAATTCTTTTCGAAACTAGTCAACTCAAGTTAACCGTGGTTAATTCTGGTCAACTTTTGATCAAACTTGATCTTTGCCTATGTGAATATGAGCAAATGTGAGTATGAATTCCAGCAACAATTCGATGCAAATTCTTATTCAACTTTTCAAAATGAAGAGATGAGGGTCTCTTAAATAGACTTTCCTGAAATTCATCAACGGTTGAGATCGATTTCAATCAACGATCAGGATTAAAGGTGAAGTTCAGTCATAAAGGGAGATTTCAAAATTAAAGGGAGTTAAGAGATTTAATTTGATTAAAATGAGGAATTAACTGATTCAATTTGAGTAAAAAAATGAGTTAACTGATTTAACTCATTTTTGATCAATAGTGAACTAAAAATTTCCCTTTTTGAACTGAAGAGAGATTTTGTTTAGATATTTAATTTAGTACAATGAGATATGCTCTCATAATTACTTTATCTATTTAATTGAATAATCTTTAATTAATTAGAGACACTTCTCTTATTGAATTAAATAACTTCATTTAATTAGTTAGGAATGGCTTCTCATTTAATTAAATAAATTTGTTTAATTAATTAGAAGTAAGTACTCTATTTAATTAAATAATTTCATTTAATTATTTCAAAAAAAAATTTGAAACTAGTCAACTCAAGGCAACCGTGGTTAAATCTGGTCCACTTTTGGTCAAATTTGATCTTTGCGTATGTGAATATGAGCAAATGTGACTATGAATTCCAGCAAAAATTAGATGCAAATTCTCATTCAACCTTTCAAAATGAAGCGATGATGGTCTCTTAAATAGACTTTGATGGAATTCATCAACGGTTGAGATCGATTTTAATCAACTGTCAGGATTAAAGGTGAAGTTAAGTCATAAAGAGAGATTTCCAAATTAAAGGGACTTAACAGATTTAATTTGAGTAAAATAAGGAGTTAACTGATTCAATTTGAGTAGAAAAAATAGTTAACTGATTTAACTCATTTTTGATAAATAGTGAACTAAAAATTTTCTTTTTTGAACTGAAGAGAGATTTTGTTGAAATATTTAATTTAATAAAATGAGATATGCTCTCATAATTACTTTTTCTATTTAATTAAACAATCTTTAATTAATTAGAGACACTTTTCTTATTTAATTAAATAACTTCATTTAATTAGTTAGGAATGGCTTCTCATTTAATTAAATAACTTTGTTTAATTAACTAGAAGTAAGTACTCCATTTAATTAAATAATTTCATTTAATTATTTCAAAATTTTTTTCGAAACTAGTCAACTCAAGTCAACCATGGTTAAATCTGGTCAACTTTTGGTCAAACTCGATCTTCGCGTATGTGAATATGAGCAAATGTGAGTATGAATTCCAGCAACAATTCAATGCAAATTCTAATTCAACGTTTCAAAATGAAGAGATAAAGGTCTTTTAAATAGACTTTCCTAGAATTCATCAACGATTGAGATCGATTTCAAACAACGCTCAGGATTAAAGGTGAAGTTCAGTCATAAAGGGAGATTTCCAAATTAAAAGGAGTTAACAGATTTAATTTGAGTCAAATAAGGAGTTAACTGATTTAACTCATTTTTTATCAATAGTGAACTAAAAATTTTCCTTTTTGAACTGATGAGAGATTTTGTTGAGATATTTAATTTAATAAAATGATATATGCTCTCATAATTACTTTTTCTATTTAATTAAATAATCTTTAATTAATTAGAGACGCTTCTCATATTTAATTAAATAACTTCATTTAATTAGTTAGGAATGGCTTCTCATTTAATTAAATAACTTTGTTTAATTAATTAGAAGTAAGTACTGCATTTAATTAAATAATTTCGTTTAATTATTTTAAAATTCTTTTCGAAACTAGTCAACTCAAGTCAACCGTGGTTAAATTTGGTCAACTTTTGGTCAAACTTGATATTTGCCTATGTGAATATGAGCAAATGTGAGTATGAATTCCAATAACAATTTGTCGCAAATTCTCACTCAACCTTTCAAAATGAAGAGATGTGGGTCTCTTAAATAGACTTTCCTGAAATTCATTAACGGTTGAGATCGATTTCAATCAACGGTCAGGATTAAAGGTGAAGTTCAGTCATAAAGAGAGATTTCCAAATTAAAGGGAGTTAACATATTTAATTTGAGTCAAATAAGGAGTTAACTAATTCAATTTGAGTAGAAAAAGGAGTTAACTGATTTAACTCATTTTTGATCAATAGTGGACTAAAAATTTCCCTTTTTGAACTGATGAGAGATTTTGTTGAGATATTTAATTTAATAAAATGAGATATGCTCTCATAATTACTTTTTCTATTTAATTAAATAATTTTTAATTAATTAGAGACACTTTTCTTATTTATTTAAATAAATTCATTTAATTAGTTAGGAATGACTTTTCATTTAATTAAATAACTTTTTAAAATTAATTAGAAGTAAGTACTCCATTTAATTAAATAATTTCGTTTAATTATTTCAAAATTCTTTTCAAAACTAGTCAACTTAATTCAACCGTGGTTAAATCTGGTCAAATTTTGGTCAAACTTGATCTTTGCGTATGTGAATATAAGCAAACGTGAATATGAATTCCAGCAACAATTCGATGCAAATTCTCATTCAACCTTTCAAAATGAAGAGATGAGGGTCAATTAAATAGACTTTCGTAGAATTCATCAACGGTTGAGATCGATTTCAATCAACGATAAGGATTAAAGGTGAAGTTCAGTCATAAAGAGAGATTTCCAAATTAAAGAGAGTTAATAGATTTAATTTGAGTAAAATAAGGAATTAACTGATTCAATTTGAGTAGAAAAGGAGTTAACTGATTTAAATTATTTTTTATCAATAGTGAACTGGAAATTTTCATTTTTGAACTAAAGAGAGATTTTGTTGAGATATTTAATTTAATAAAATGAGATATGCTCTCATAATTACTTTTTCTATTTAGTTAAATAATCTTTAATTAATTAGAGACACTTTTGGTCAAACTTGATCTTTGCATATGTGAATATGAGCAAATGTGAGTATGATTTTTGCCAACAATTCGATGCAAATTCTCATTCAACCTTTCAAAATGAAGAGATGAGGGTCTCTTAAATAGACTTTCCTCAAATTCATCAACGGTTGAGATCGATTTCATTCAACGGTCACGATTAAAGGTGAAGTTCAGTCATAAAAGGAGATTTCAAAATTAAAGGGAGTTAACAGATTTAATTTGAGTAAAATAAGGAGTTAACTAATTCAATTTGAGTAGAAAAAGGAGTTAACTCATTTAACTCATTTTTGATCTATAGGGAACTGGAAATTTCTCTTTTTGAACTGAATAGAGATTTTGTTGAGATATTTAATTTAATAAAATGAGATATGCTCTCATAATTAGTTTTTCTACTTAATTAAATAATCTTTAATTAATTAGAGACACTTTTCTTATTTAATTAAATAACTTCATTTAATTAGTTAGGAATGGCTTTTCATTTAATTAAATAACTTTGTTTAATTAATTAGAAGTAAGTACTCCATTTAATTAAATAATTTCGTTTAATTATTTCAAAATTATTTTCGAAACTAGTCAACTCAAGTCAACCGTGGTTAAATCTGGTCAACTTTTGGTGAAACTTGATCTTTGCCTATGTGAATATGAGCAAATGTGAGTATGAATTCCAACAACAATTTGACGCAAATTCTCATTTAACCTTTCAAAATGAAGAGATGTGGGTCTCTTAAATATACTTTCCTGAAATTCATCAATGGTTGAGATCGATTTCAATCAACGGTTAGGATTAAAGGTGAAGTTCAGTCATAAAGGGAGATTTCCAAATTAAAGTGTGTTAACAGATTTAATTTGTGTAAAATAAGGAGTTAACTGATTCAATTTGAGTAGAAAAAGAGTTAACTGATTTAACTCATTTTTTATCAATAGTGAATTGAAAATTTCCTTTTTTGAACTGAAGAGAGATTTTGTTTAGATATTTAATTTAATAAAATGAGATATGCTCTCATAATTACTTTTTCTATTTAATTAAATAATATTTAATTAATTAGAGACACTTTTCTTATTTAATTAAATAACTTCAATTAATTAGTTATGAATGGCTTCTCATTTAATTAAATAACTTTGTTTAATTAATTATAAGTAAGTACTCCATTCAATTAAATAATTTCATTTAATTATTTCAATTTTTTTTTTAAACTAGTTAACTCAAGTCAACTGTGGTTAAATCTGATCCACTTTTAGTCAAACACTATCTTTGCATATGTGAATATGAGCAAATGTGAGTATGAATTTCAGCAACAATTCGATGCAAATTCTCATTCAAGCTTTGAAAATGAAGAGATGAGAGTCTCTTAAATAGGCTTTTCTGTAATTCATCAACGGTTGAGATCAATTTCAATCAACGGTCAGGATTAAAGGTGAAGTTCGATCATAAAGAGAGATTTCTAAATTAGAGGGAGTTAACAGATTTAATTTGAGTAAAATAAGGAATTAACTGATTCAATTTGAGTATAAAAGGGAGTTAACTAATTGAACTCATTTTTTATCAATAGTGAACTGAAAATTTCCTTTTTCGAACTGAAGAGAGATTTTGTTGAAATATTTAATTAAGTAAAATGAGATATGCTCTCATAATTACTTTTTCTATTTAATTAAATAATCTTTAATTAAATAGGGACACTTTTCTTATTTAATTAAATAACTTCATTTAGTTAATTAGGAATGGCTTCTCATTTAATTAAATAACTTTGGTTAATTAATTAGAAGTAAGTACTCCATTTAATTAAATAATTTCGTTTGATTATTTTAAATTTCTTTTCGAAAGTAGTCAACTCATGTCAACCGTGGTTAAATCTAGTCAACTTTTGGTCAAACTTGATCTTTGGGTATGTGAATATGAGCAAATGTGAGTATGAATTCTAGCAACAATTCGATGCAAATTCTCATTCAACCTTTCAAAATGAAGAGATGAGGGTCTCTTAAATAGACTTTCCCAGAATTCATCAACGGTTGAGATCGATTTCAATCAACAGTTAGGATTAAAAGTGAAGTTCAGTCATAAAGGGAGATTTTCAAATTAAAGAGAGTTAACAGATTTAATTTGAGTAAAATAAGGAGTTAACTGATTCAATTTGAGTAGAAAAAGGAGTTAACCGATTTAACTCATTTTTGATCAATAGTGAACTGGAAATTTTTATTTTTGAACTGAAGAGAGATTTTGTTGAGATATTTAATTTAATAAAATGAGATATGCTCTCATAATTACTGTTTCTATTTAATTAAATAATCTTTAATTAATTAGAGACACTTTTCTTATTTAATTAAATAACTTCATTTAATTAATTAGAAATGGCTTCTCATTTAATTAAATAACTTTGTTTAATTAATTAGAAGTAAGTACTCCATTTAATTAAATAATTTTGTTTGATTATTTCAAAATTCTTTTCGAAACTAGTCGACTCAAGTCAATCGTGGCTAAATCTGGTCAACTTTTGGTCAAACTTGATCTTTGCGTATGTAAATATGAGCAAATGTGAGTATGAATTTTAGCAAGAATTCAATGTAAATTCTCATTCAACCTTTCAAAATGAAGAGATGAGGGTCTCTTAAATAGACTTTTCTAAAATTCATCAACGGTTGAAATTGATTTCAATCAATGGTCAGGATTAAAGGTGAAGTTAATTCATAAAGGGAGATTTCTAAATTAAAGGGAGCTAACAGATTTAATTTGAGTAAAATAAGGAGTTAACTGATTCAATTTGAGTAGAAAAAGGAGTTAACTCATTTAACTCATTTTTTTATCAATAGTGAACTGGAAATTTCCCTTTTTAAACTGAATAGAGATTTTGTTGAAATATTTAATTTAGTAAAATGAGATATGCTCTCATAATTACTTTTTCTATTTAATTAAATAATCTTTAATTAATTAGAGTCACTTTTTTAATTTAATTAAATAACTTCATTTAATTAATTAGGAATGGCTTCTCATTTAATTAAATAACTTTGTTTAATTAATTAGAAGTAAGTACTCCATTTAATTAAATAATTTTGTTTGATTATTTCAAAATTCTTTTTGAATCTAGTCAACTCAAGCCAACTGTGGTTAAATTTGGTCAACTTTTGGTCAAACTTGATCTTTGCGTATGTGAATATGAGCAAACGTGAGTATGAATTCTAGCGACAATTCGAGGCAAATTTTCATTCAACTTTTCAAAATGAAGAGATGAGGGTTTCTTATATAAACTTTCCTAGAATTTATTAACGATTGAGATCGATTTCAATCAACAGTCAGGATTAAAGGTGAAGTTCAGTCATAAAGGGAGATTTCCAAATTAAAGGGAGTTAACAGATTTAATTTGCGTAAAATAAGGAGTTAACTGATTCAATTTGAGTAGAAAAAGGAGTTAACCGATTTAACTCATTTTTATCAATAGTGAACTGGAAATTTCCCTTTTTGAACTGAAGAGAGATTTTGTTGAGATATTTAATGTAATAAAATGAGATATGCTCTCATAAATTACTTTTTCTATTTAATTAAATAATCTTTAATTAATTAGAGACACTTTTCTTATTTAATTAAATAACTTTATTTAATTAATTAGGAATGGCTTCTCATTTTGTTATATAACTTTGTTTAATTAATTAGAAGTAAGTACTTTATTTAATTACATAATTTCATTTGATTATTTCAAAAAAAAATTTGAAACTAGTAAACTCAAGTCAACCGTGGTTAAATCTGATCAACTTTTGGTCAAATTTGATCTTTGCGTATGTGAATATGAGCAAATGTGAGTATGAATTCCAGCAACAATTCGATGCAAATTCTCATTCAACCTTTCAAAATGAAGAGATGAGGGTCTATTAAATAGACTTTTCTGAAATTCATCAATAGTTGAGATTGATTTCAACCAACGGTCAGGATTAAAGGTGAAGTTCAGTCATTAAGAGAGATTTCCAAATTAAATGGAGTCACAGATTTAATTTGTGTAAAATAAGGAGTTAACTGATTCAATTTGAGTAGAAAAAGGAGTTAACTGATTTAACTCATTTTTTATCAATAGTGAACTGAAAATTTCCCTTTTTGAACTGAAGAGAGATTTTGTTGAGATATTTAATTTTAAAAAATGAGTTATGCTCTCATAATTACTTTTTCTATTTAATTAAATAATATTTAATTAATTAGAGACGCTTTTCTTATTTAATTAAATAACTTCATTTAACTAATTAGGAATGGCTTCTCATTTAATTAAATAACTTTGTTTAATTAATTAGAATTAAGTACTCCATTTAATTAAATAATTTTGTTTAATTATTTCAAACGTAGTGCCTGCCTCTAGTTCATATTTTTTATTCATTGCTGAACTCTTTTAGAGCTCGTTTTATGTTGTTGATTTGTAGCATTGTTTTGAGACTATCAGATATTGTGCTATGGATTCAGTTTATATGTGATGAGATTACTTAGATTTTGTATTTCATGTATGCATAATGATTATTTTCAGTATTTGCAGTTATTAATGATGATTAGTAAGATGATTTATTATCATATGTGTTTTCTTATAGATACTTACCCCATACTTGCATGTGTATGGTGTGTGTATTTTCTTTGCGTGTTTGCTTTTGTATGGCATGTCTGATGTTGTTAAGGAAGAGAGTCGTAGTCACCTGCTAGTCGGGATTTACACGATGCACTACTTTCTGCCATTGCCTATTTTGCTTAGTATATTTTATTTGTACATGCATGACTTTTATGCAGATTGCAGGTACCGGGAATTGACTTTTCTAAATTGCCAAGATGAGCGTACCCTATCACACTATCTCAATGATAAGAGAGGGGAGATAAATTCTCAAGTCCAAATCCTAACCCTTTAAGCCATTTGTTGTAATTGAAAAATTAGGATAAGTATCTGAGTTGAGTACCCTCTGAATACGTTGGATGACATAATTCGTGATTTAAACCCTTGGTTTGATTTTGTACATGTATTTTGGCTATGATGAATTTTCATATTTTTACCTTATGAGTCTTTGATATATTTTCTATTAATTAAGCCTAATTAAAAAGATTTAATTACTGGTTTAATTAAATGAAAAATTAATATGATCTTTTAATATTTATTTTATTTAATTAATTGAAAGTTTAAATTTGGAATGTGACAATATTTATTTTAATAATAATATATTTGGAGTTCATTTTTAAATAAATGACTAAATAATATTATTATTAAAGCTAACAAATATTTTAGCAATTAAGTTTTGAAAATGAAATTTGAAAGTGAAAAATATATTTAAAATTATTAAAAGATTTTAGATTTCACATGATTAAAATATAAATATATTAAGATTGAAAAGTGGAATTATTAAAGTAAGTGCATGAGATTTAATATATAAATAAATTAAATTGGAAAGAGTAAAAGTAAATATTAAATTAATTAATGTGCATTATATTAATATTTGCTCACAAAGGAGTTGACAAATTTTTGAAAGATATCATATAGACAACACAGGAGTTTGCACTCTAACAATGCATAAGTTGTTTACACTTAGGAGTTAGCATTTTATTTGAGCACATGGTGTCTACAACCTTATGACTCATTTAGAAGGTTGGAGAAGACTCATGCTTGGTTGTCATGCTTATCTTCTAATTGTTTCTAGAGACACTCTAGATGCATCTTAGAGGCCTTTAAATAGAAGCTCTTCTAGTGTGTTTGGACAAGCTGAATGGAAGCTACAAGCTACAAGCTTCAAGCTAAAATGGAAGCTTCAAAGCTTACATTCATTGAAAAGATCATATGCTTCTACATGCTCATATATTTTTTAAATGCTTCTATGCTTCTCCTAGCACTTCTAGTCACTTGGAGGATTCGGTTGGCTTGAATCTTGGAGGAATTGCGAATGATGGAGAAAGAAGAGATTTTCTATGGACTTCTGAGGCATGACAGATTAGCATTAGTGTCCAGGTGCACTTGTGATATTCACATATTCTCTTTGTACTATTTCTCTTCCTGTCTTCATCATGTTCGTTATATGTGTCTGTATACTCTTGTGAATGAATCTATAATTAAATTAGAATCTAGATATGTAGAGTTGCAAAGAAAACATTAGAAAACCCTAAATCCAATTAAAAAAGAAATTAGATCTAAACGAGTTTGGGTTCGAATTAGAATTAAATTGATAAATAGATTGAAAAAAAGGATTTCTTAATCTATAGTCAAACCTATTTAGAAATTAATGAACAATTATTTTAAGAGGCAATTCTTAATTCATCACAAATTGTCTTTTCGCTACCCCTTGAATAGGCCCGAACTTAGTCATTCATAACTTTTTATCGTGATCAAATTTATTCGGTCGCTTCGGTCAGAAGTGGCGCAACTTGGCGCTCTCTAACATATTTCAATTTCAGCCCGATCCAACGGTTCATTAGGGAGATATGGCCGTCATACTGAGACTATTTTATTCAAAGACAGATATTTCTCCATTTCTCATAACCAAGAGTTCTTTATGCTTAAACTTCACAAAAATAATATATCAAAGCATGGAATGAATTAAGATATTATTGCAATCTTCCCTTATTAGAATCTTATTAATATGCATTAGTTTTATATGATTTATTATCTAATCTAATTAAATCAAATTTAATTAAGATTAGTTAATAGTAGAAGAAGTGTAATTAATTATTAGTCAATCTAAGTAAATGGATTTTTAAATGGGAGGAAATTAAAAGAAAAGATATTTTAATATAGTTTATATAGTAGACTTTTTATAATGTATGTTGAATACTATTTAATATATATTAAACAATTTTAAAATTGTTTAATGAAGATAATAATGTTAAGAATTTGAAGATTATTCATGTTAAAATCTACAATGAGTCTTATTGGTTTGTGATAGGAATTTTTTTCAAACAATGTTTATATAGACAAAATATTATTAGAACAATTAGAAAATGGAGTCTAATGGTTGATTTTAATATTGATTAAATAATTGTAAGATGATAATTTATATTATGTTGATTTAAATTTAGAAACTCTAAATGATATTGGATTAAGACTGAATTATTATGTTATTGATTAATACGTTTGAATACCTTAATGAAGTTAACAGTTAGTCAAATATTAACTAATGAGTTTATAGAAAGATTCTATAGATCGAGTATTTATAGTTTGAGGAGTTTATTATTTATTAATGTTTGTAAGGACTAGCAAACTATTAATAAATAATGATTTAAATAGATATCAACAAATTTGATTAGAATTAATCTAGTAAAAATTATTTATTGATTGAAGTTTTTTAAAAGATAATAATTTTTGAAATTGGATTATGATTTTAATCAATTGATATTCATTGAGTTGTCAATATAATTATATTATGCGATAGAGTTTTAACTTGAAATTATTATAATTAATACGAAATCGTTAAGAAAGATGAATGTAGTCATTATGAATAAGATTTTCAAAATAACTTATTAATATTATTATTATTAAAATATAAATATTTGTGTATTAGATTGAAGTTGACTTTAACATACAAACTATTGTTAGTCAACTAATACTCATTGGGTTGATGGTTTGGTTGTTAAATTATTAATTAAATCAATTAACTAGAGCTAATTAGATTTTAATTAATAATTAAGTTATGTAATAGAGATTTAATTGACATAATTCTTTTAATAAGAT
Organism: Cupressus sempervirens; assembly: GCA_028749045.1. Taxonomy (NCBI): domain Eukaryota; kingdom Viridiplantae; phylum Streptophyta; class Pinopsida; order Cupressales; family Cupressaceae; genus Cupressus; species Cupressus sempervirens. The sequence continues at coordinate 665,438,369 of CM053793.1, read as the reverse complement.
TGTAGAAATACTGATATCAAAGTTGATAGGTCTTATTCTGATGACTTGAATAATGACTTTAGATATTTTAATGGTGTAGACTTAGTAATATATAATTGAGAATTATTATAATAATAAAAGGTCAAAGATTGTGAACCAATATTAATTGATCGTTCTAATAAAGTTATAATCTCTTATTCGAAGAATAATAATTGGTCCTCTTATAATATAACGAATAATGATCCTTGATTATATTGAAAAGTTAAAGTAATATTAAAGAAGAGTTAATCAATTAGAATATGGATCATAGTTAAATATAAAGGGAAATTTAATTAAAAGTCAATGATGATAAGTTTAGTAAATATTTATCTTTAAGTTATTCTTCGAATGTAATTTTTAATAATGGAAGTATAATGTTATCGGGAAACAATTGGGTTGACTTGTAGGTCAAATGATGAAACTTAAGACACTAGAAAGTATAATTGTAAACAAAAAATTAGAAACCCCTACAAATTATTCAACTATGTGAATTTAGTAAACCAAAACATGTGTTTGCATCGTGTATTCTATATGCTTCTTGTTTTGGGTTTTGGGTTGACTAGTGTTGACCAGTCCTAAGTTGTGACCAGAGGCTCGGAGGTTATGAGATGTGTTGGCATGTTGATCTTAATTGGTCTCTATCTTTATAAGCCCAACCATGGTAATGTGATCATATGCTCTATGAAATGTTTGTATTTACTGATTGTTATTGTTCATCAGTATTCATGTGTGAAGCTGAGATATATGTGTATGAGACACCTGAGCTAATTATTTTTGAGTCATCGATCAGTTATCCTTGAATTATTTTCCAATCACCATGATGGGACTGAAATGTGGATTTATTTCTTGATTATGTCATGTTGTGAATGTTTTGAATCAACCATTTTGGAGTCTTCGATCAGTATGATTTTGAGATATTCTTGGTTGCTGGTTGAGAACCAATAGATATTGTAATTTATCTTGAGATATATTTTGGTTATTAAGAACCAATGATTATTATGATTATCAGTGATGCCTTCAGTTGCCAATAAAGAATTGTTGTGATCATAATTTTCTATGGATGCTTTTCAGATGCTCCTGGAGATTTGATGATTCTTATCTTAGAGATTTGATGATTCTTATTATGGATATTTGATGCTTATATTGTGGATATTTGATGATTCTTTTTATATTATCTTTTGAATTTTTTTTACAGTCACTTGTACAGGACTGTGGTGATTTTATGATTTCATAAGCTTAGGGTAGGTAATCTACGTGTAGTGTCGAGAAGTGGCTTGCAATGGGGGCCGGGGCCCTAAGTGGCTGCCAGGGTAACTCATTGTAAGTTTGGTTAATAAGTGATAACATTTACACACTAAATGAGAATTAAATGAACTTAAAAAGATAATTGTTTTGATATTCTCGCCCATGCCTTGAGTGCTTGTACAGGCTAGGATGGGAGTAGTGAGAACGCATAGTTGTGACCTTGCATTTCGTAGTATGCTTCGTCAGTATGAGAGGATACTAGTGGCCGCATGAGATCAATATGGACCCGTGGAGTTTAGCTAACTGCTAGGATAACTTGTATGTGATAATTGCGATGACACTTTTCCACTTGCATAGTACATTTCTTACATGTTTTTGTGTGCCTCTAGGATTAGATATCGATTTTATGCTTGGAACCTTTGAGTTAGTATACTTTTAAGATTCCTAGACTTATAGAGATTTATACTATATGATTTTGATAGCCTGTTTGAGACTTGAGATTGTCTCTTCAGCATGGTGGAAGTGGACCACTTAAGTTCCACGCGGTCGGGTGGTAGTGTTTTATCAGTCTTATCATTTGAGATCCGTTGGAGACAACATGACTGATACTTTCTTGGTTGGTATTTATCTTCATTATGTTCTTGGATCATTATGATAGATGATATACCTTATGATGAATGTATTTATTGGTATGTTTCTTATATTGATGATTTGCATATGTTAGATGATGTTATCTTATGCTTTACTTTGCATGTTAGTAGGATGTTTTTAGGAGTGACATTCTTACTATGTTAATACCGATGATCTCTTTGGTGCTTTGAAATGTTACTCACGGAGGGATGGCTAGGATCCACGATGGTCTAACGATGCTATTAACGGTTGGGAGGAACCGTGCACTTAGTTATTATGTTTGTGATATATGGTTATCTTTTATGATGAATGTTTATATCTTTTGTGATGATGTAACATGTATGATATGTTGTTTCATTTACTTTAATTGCATCATGGATTAATATTGGATGATGATGTACTTTACTTACACGGATGTTTATTCTTTTAAGATTTTCATACCTTGTAACATGTACAGTGGATGATTGTGCAATCTAAAATAGGATTACTAAAATGGACACTTGTAATATTGTTTAAGAACATTGGATGTATCATTGTTATTTCATAAGGATGTGATGTTAGATGAATAGTTAATTTAGATGTGATTCAACGTTAAGAGATCTTTAAAGAATGTAATCTGTTATGTTATTTTAAATTGAATGTTACTATTGCTTCCGCAAATGTTATGAATGATTTTGCTTTTATGTTTTTAAAAAATAAAATGTTTAGCAAACTTAGTGAATTTTTTTTTGAAACCCTTGTCGGGGCATTACATAAAATTTTTTTTCAAAACTAATCAACTCAAGTCAACCGTCGTTAAATCTGGTCAACTTTTGGTCAAACTTGATTTTTGCGTATGTGAATATGAGCAAATGTGAGTATGAATTTCAGCAAGAATTTGATCCAAATTCTCATTCAACCTTTCAAAATGAAAAGATGAGGGTGTCTGAAATAGACTTTCCAAGAATTCATCAACGGTTGAGATCAATTTCAATCAACAGTCAGGATTAAAGGTGAAGTTCAGTCATAAAAGTAGATTTCCAAATTAAAGGGAGTTAACAGATTTAATTTGAGTAAAATAAAGAGTTAACTGATTCAATTTGAGTAGAAAAAAGAGTCAACTGATTTAACTCATTTTTTATCAATAGTGCACTGGAAATTTCTCTTTTTGAACTGAAGAGAGATTTTGTTGAAATATTTAATTTAATAAAATGAGATATGCTCTCATAATTACTTTTTCTATTTAATTAAATAATCTTTAATTAATTAGAGACACTTTTCTTATTTAATTAAATAACTTCATTTAATTAATTAGGAATGGCTTCTCATTTAATTAAACAACTTTGTTTACTTAATTAGAAGTAAGTACTCCATTTAATTAAATAATTTCATTTAATTTTTAAAAAAAAAATTTGAAACTATTCAACTCAAGTCAATCGTGGTTAAATCTGGTCAAATTTTGGTCAAACTTGATAATTGCGTATGTGAATATGAGCAAATGTGAGTATGAATTCCAGCAACAATTCAATGCAAATTCTCATTCAACCTTTCAAAATGAAGAGATGAGGGTCTCTTAAATAGACTTTCTTGGAATTCATCAACGGTTGAGATCGATTTCAATCAATGGTCAAGATTAAAGGTAAAATTTAGTCATAAAGAGAGATTTCTAAATTAAAGGGAGTTAACAAATTTAATTTGAGTAAAATTAGGAGTTAACTGATTCAATTTGAGTAGAAAAAGGAGTTAACTGATTTAACTCATTTTTAATCAATAGTGAACTGGAAATTTCCCTTTTTGTACTAAAGAGAGATTTTGTTGAGATATTTAAGTTAATAAAATGAGATATGCTCTCATAATTAAATAACTTCATTTAATTAATTAGGAATGGCTTATAATTTAATTAAATAACTCTGTTTAATTAATTAGAAGTAAGTACTCCATTTAATTAAATAATTTTGTTTAATTATTTGAAAAAAAAATTCGAAACTAATCAACTCAAGTCAACAGTGGTTAAATTTGGTCAACTTTTAGTCAAACTTGATCTTTTTGTATGTGAATATGAGCAAATGTGAGTATGAATTCAAGCAACAATTTGATGCAAATTTGTATTCAACCTTTTAAAATGAAGAAATGAGGGTCTCTTAAATAGACTTTCCTGAAATTCATCAACGGTTGAGATCGATTTCAATCAACGGTCAGGATTAAAGGTGAAATTCAATTATAAAGGAAGGTTTTCAAATTAAAAGGAGTTAACAGATTTAATTTGAGTAAAATAAGGAGTTAACTAATTCAATTTGAGTAGAAAGAGGAGTTAATTGATTTAACTCATTTTTTATCAATAGTGAATTAGAAATTTCCCTTTTTGAACTGAAGAGAGATTTTGTTGAGATATTTAATTTAATAAAATGAGATATGCTCTCATAATTTCTTTTTATATTTAATTAAATAATCTTTAATTAATTAGAGACACTTTTTTTATTTAATTAAATAACTTCATTTAATTAATTAGGAATGGCTTCTCATTTAATTAAATAACTTTGTTTAATTAATTAGAAGTAAGTACTCAATTTAATTAAATAATTTTATTTAATTATTTCAAAAAAAAATTTCAAACTAGTCAACTCAAGTCAACTGTGGTTAAATTTGGTCAACTATTGGTCAAACTTGATCTTTGCGTATGTGAATATGAGCAAATGTGAGTATAAATTCCAGCAACAATTTGATGCAAATTCTCATTCAACCTTTCAAAATGAAGAGATGAGGGTCTCTTAAATAGACTTTCCTGGAACTCATCAACAGTTGAGATCGATTTCAATCAACGGTCAAGATTAAAGGTGAAGTTCAGTCATAAAGGGAGATTTTCAAATTAAAGGGAGTTAACAGATTTAATTTGAGTAAAATAAGGAGTTAACTGATTCAATTTGAGTAGAAAAAGGAGTTAACTCATTTAACTCATTTTTGATCAATAGTGAACTGAAAATTTTCATTTTTGAACTAAAGAGAGATTTTGTTGAGATATTTAATTTAATAAAATGAGATATGCTCTCATAATTACTTTTTCTATTTAATTAAATAATCTTTAATTAATTAGAGATACTTTTCTTATTTAATGAAATAACTTCATTTAATTAATTAGGAATGACCTCTCATTTAATTAAATAACTTTTTTTAATTAATTAGAAGTAAGTACTCCATTTATTTAAATAATTTCGTTTAATTATTTCAAAATTCTTTTCGAAACTAGTCAATCGTAGTTAAATCTGGTGAACTTTTGGTCAAACTTGATCTTTGCGTATGTGAATATGGGCAAATGTGAGCATGAATTCTAGCAACAATTCGACTCAAATTCTCATTCAACCTTTCAAAATAAAGAGATGAGGTTCTCTTAAGTAGACTTTCCTACAATTCATCAACGGTTGAGATCTATTTCAATCAACGGTCAGGATTAAAGGTGAAGTTCAATCATAAAGGAAGATTTCCAAATTAAAGAGAGTTAACAGATTTAATTTGAGTAAAATAAGGAGTTAACTGATTCAATTTGAGTAGAAAAAGGAGTTAACTCATTTAACTCATTTTTGATCAATAGTGAATTTGAAATTTTCCTTTTTGAACTGAAGAGAGATTTTGTTGAGATATTTAATTTAATAAAATGAGATATGCTCTCATAATTACTTTTTCTATTTAATTAAATAATCTTTAATTAATTAGAGACAATTTTTCTATTTAATTAAATAACTTCATTTAATTAATTAGGAATGTCTTCTCATTTAATTAAATAACTATGTTCAATTAATTAGAAGTACTCCATTTAATTAAATAATTTTGTTTAATTATTTCAAAATTATTTTTGAAACTAGTCAACTCAAGTCAACCGTGGTTAAATCTGGTCAACTTTTTGTCAAACTTGATCTTTGCGTATGTGAATATGAGCAAATGTGATTACGAGTTCCAGCAACAATTTCATGCAAATTCTCATTCAACCTTTCAAAATGAAGAGATGAGGGTCTCTTAAATAGACTTTCTTTGAATTCATCAACGGTTGAGATCGATTTCAATCAATGATCAAGATTAAAGGTGAAGGTCAGTCATAAAGGGAGATTTTCAAATTAAAGTGAGTTAACAGATTTAATTTGAGTAAAATAAAGAGTTAACAGATTCAATTTGAGTAGAAAAAGGAGTTAACTAATTTAACTCATTTTTAATCAATTGTGAACTGGAAATTTTCCTTTTTGAACTGAAGAGAGATTTTGTTAAGATATTTAATTTAATAAAATGAGATATGCTCTCATAATTAAGTTTTCTATTTAATCAAATAATTTTTAATTATTTAGAGACACTTTTCTTATTTAATTTAATTAATTAGGAATGCCTTCTAATTTAATTAAATAACTTTGTTTGATTAATTAGAAGTAAGTACTTCATTTATTTAAATAATTTCATTTAATTATTTCAAAAAAAAATTCAAAACTAGTCAACTGAAGTCAACCGTGGTTAAATTTGGTCAACTTTTGTTCAAACTCGATCTTTGCGTATGTGAATATGAGCAAATGTGAGTATGAATTCCAGCAACAATTCGATGCAAATTCTCATTAAACTTTTTAAAATAAAGAGATGAGGGTCTCTTAAATAGACTTTCTTGGAATTCATCAATGGTTTAGATCGATTTCAATCAATGGTCAGGGTTAAAGGTGAAGTTCTGTCATAAAAGGAGATTTATAAATTAAAGGGAGTTAACAGATTGAATTTGAGTAAAATAAGGAGTTAACTGATTCAATTTGAGTAGAAAAAGGAGTTAACTAATTTAACTAATTTTTGATCGATAGTGAAATCGAAATAGTCCTTTTTGAACTGAAGAGAGACTTTGTTGAGATATTTAATTTAATAAAATGAGATATCATCTCATAATTACGTTTTCTATTTAATTAAATAATCTTTAATTAATTAGAGACACTTTTCTTATTTAATTAAATAACTTCACTTAATTAATTAGGAATGACTACTCATTTAATTAAATAATTTTTTTTTAATAATTAGAAGTAAGTACTCCATTTAATTAAATAATTTTGTTTAATTATTTCAAAATTCTTTTCGTAACTAGTCAACTCAAATCAACCGTGGTTAAATCTGGTCAACTTTTTGTTAAACTTGTTCTTTGTGTATGTGAATATGAGAAAATGTGAGTATGAATTCCAGCAACAATTCAATGCAAATTCTCATTCAGCCTTTAAAAATGAAGAGATGAGGGTCTCTTAAATAGACTTTCCTAGAATTCATCAACGGTTGAGATCAATTTTAATCAACGATCAGGATTAGAGGTGAAGTTCAGTCATAAAGGGAGATTTTCAAATTAAAGGGAGTTAATAAATTTAATTTGAGTAAAATATAGACTTAACAAATTCAATTTGAGTAGAAAAAGGAATTAACTGATTTAAGTCATTTTTAATCAATAGTGAACTGGAAATTTTCATTTTTGAACTAAAGAGAGATTTTGTTGAGATATTTAATTTAATAAAATGAGATATGCTCTCATAGTTACTTTTTCTATTTAATTAAATAATCTTTAATTAATTAGAGACACTTTTCTTATTTAATTTAATAACTTCATTTAATTAGTTTGGAATGGCTTCTCATTTAATTAAATAATTTTTTTTAATTAATTAGAATTAAGTACTCCATCTAATTAAATAGTTTCATTTAATTATTTCAAAATTCTTTTCAAAACTAGTCAACTCAAGGTAACCGTGGTTAAATCTGGTCAACTTTTGGTCCAACTTGATCTTTGCGTATGTGAATATGAGCAAATGTGAGTATGAATTCCAACAACAATTCGATGCAAATTCTCATTCAACCTTTCAAAATGAAGAGATGAGGGTCTCTTAAATAAACTTTTTTAGAATTCATCAATGGTTGAGATCGATTTCAATCAATGGTTAGGATTAAAGTTGAAGTTCAGTCATAAAGGGAGATTTCCAAATTAAAGGGAGTTAACAGATTTAATTTGAGTAAAATAAGGAGTTAACTGATTCAATTTGAGTAGAAAAAGAAGTTAACTGATTTAACTCATTTTTTGTCAATAGTGAACTGGAAATTTCCCTTTTTGAACTAAAAAGAGATTTTGTTGAGATATTTAATTTAATAAAATGAGATATGCTCTCATAATTACTTTTTATATTTAATTAAATAATCTTTAATTAATTAGGGACAATTTTCTTATTTAATTAAATAACTTCATTTAATTAATTAGAAATGGCTTCTCATTTAATTAAATAACTTTGTTTAATTAATTAGAAGTAAGTACTCCATTTAATTAAATGATTTTGTTTAATTATTTCAAAATTCTTTTTGGAACTAGTCAACCCAAGTCAACCGTGGTTAAATTTGGTCAACTTTTGGTCAAACTTGATCTTTGCGTATGTGAATATTAGCAAATGTGAGTATGAATTCCAGCAACAATTCGATGCAAATTATCATGCAACCTTTCAAAATGAAGAGATGAGGGTCTCTTAAATAGACTTTCTTGGAAATCATCAATGGTTGAGATCGATTTCAATCAATGGTTAGATTAAAGGTGAAGTTCAGTCATAAAGGGAGATTTTCAAATTAAAGGGAGTTAACAGATTTAATTTGAGTAAAATAAGGAGTTAACTGATTCAAGTTGAGTAGAAAAATGAGTTAACTGATTTAACTAATTTTTGATCAATAGTGAACTGAAAATTTCCCTTTTTGAACTGAAGAGAGATTTTTCTGAGGCCTCGCCCCGACCCATCGCAACATAGTGATACATTACTATTATTTTGATATTCATGACTCGAGATGTCGAGACATTATCTGATGCTTAGAACATACTTTATTATTTCATGTTGTGTGATGTTACTTTCAGATATATTTGATGATTGTCATTTAATGTTTCATGAATATGTATGTTGATGAAATCAATAAATGTAGGATCGAGACTTTGATTTAAGAGATTTTAAAATGATTAAGAATTAAGCAAGATGAAGAAACCATTATTGATGTATGTTTTAACTTATTTAAATTTTTGATACGTATACAATTATGTACATGTGATTTTACAGGACTACTGATTCTATTGTAAATTGTATTTTAAACCTTGTTGTAATTGGCAACGAAGCCGAGTTTTTTTTTTTATTCTTTCCCAGCCGAGCCTTTGAATTAGGTTGGCCAATAAAATTGTTGTTGAATATAATTGCTTGTGATGTGATTTAATTTGTAAACTTTATTTTGGATGGATGCACATCAAAATAAGATAGAAATGATGTAGATTTAATCAAGCAAATTTTCAAGTTCTTTATATGTTCCTTATATGTTCAAATGATAACTATGTTCCGGAAAGGAATTAACATCTATGGTTGATTTATTGCAATGCAAGTTACATAGGAGTTCATATTAAATATGGTGTTAGGATACCTTAAACTATTGTATCTATGTTTAAAGCCTTTCAAAATATACACCTTAAAAAAAAATATACATGGCTTGAAATCTATACTTAGAAAATTTCTTTAAAAAAAAAAAAATGTGTGTTGCAAGAGAGTAAAACTCTCTGCCTTTTGTATGAGAGAAAATTTAAACATCTCTTGCAACAGAGAATATTCCCTAGAATATTTTTATTTTTAAAATTTTGAAATAAGACAAATAAAAAGAAAATATAGATATTAGTGTTCAAAATTCAAAAAAAAACAAAAAAAAAAACATATATATATGTTATTCCTAACAACTAAACTTTATGAAATAACTCTTATAAATATCCCTTTAGCCATCTATAAAACTTTATGTCATTAATATAGTTTCTCCTTGGTAGACATCAGTTTGAAAGGAGGTATTAAAAAAATGTTTAATTTTGTTGCAAAGTCTTTTGTCATCATAGTAGATGACATCACCTGTCTAGTCTCTCCTTCTTTTGGACATTGCCTTTGGATGAGTGTAAAATTTGTTTAAAATTTTGTTTTTACTTTATTTTGTTCCCCCCCCCACCCCCGGTGTTTCTCTTCCACAAATCACCATGGAGGGGAGGTCTTGTTTTTGATTGGCCTGCTGACCCACGTACTTGGGCCAGGTCTTCCTAGGGCTGTGAATTACAGGCCCCTATTTCCCGCGAGCCATTTTGGGCCAGTGTGGAGAGTGCATGGGGGACCGTGGGGGGGCTAGGTTAGTGTGGGGAGTTAGGGGTGTAAGGGTTAGCTTAGGTTAGTTTAGGTGATTGTTAGTAATGTTTTGTTAGCATTTTTTTTTGCTATAGTTAGTTAGTGTCATTGTAATTTAATTTAGTTTATGTAATATTGTTATTCTTTTATTTTAGTAAATTTTAGTGGATTTGTTAGTTAGTTAATTCATATCAAATGTGAGGACTATTAAATTAGTTTTAGTTTAATGAGTTAGTTAGTATGTTTTTTAATTAAGTTAATGATAAATGTTAGTTTAGATTAAGTTATTTTAGTTTGTTTTTAAGATTATTTAATTTAATAAAAAGGGTAGTTAGATAGTTTTATGCTTTAGTTAGTTAGTCTTAATTTTATTTAAGTTTTAAAGTTAAGGTTTATTTAAAATTTAGTCACTTATTCTACTTATGATTAGATCAAATTTTGAGTTGGTTAGTTGTAATTGAATTTCAGTAGGATTTTGTTAGTTAATTATTATGTTAAAGTAGTCGAGATATTTAAAGTTAATAGATTATATATATATATATATGTTTTAATTCTAGTTAATCATTTTTTTTTTAGCGACTTCTCAATATCGATTAAATTGTAAATCGATAATTGTCTATGAGATTTGTAATTGAACTTGATCTAGTCGAACTTGATTAAAATTTCTTTCTTCTAATATTAACTTTATATGAGATAAAAGATGTTATGTAATAAACGTTAAATCTATCTTAATTATATTGTTATAGAGGAAATTTTAAATTTATTGTTTCAAGATTATATGAAACGAAGGAAACGTCGATATTATTGTTATATCGAGAGCTTCAGTTTAACAATGTATTCCTCCACGAGAGTTTATAAACTTATGATGCAATCAAGTGAATCTTTTCTTATAATGTGATAGCAAACTTATCAACTTGAGCATTATAATACTTTTAAAAATAAAAAATAAATTTGTGTAATTGCCCTCGTAGTTTTGGGCATGACAATTTTGTTGAGATATTTAATTTAATAAAATGAGATATTCTCTCATAATTACTTTTTTTATTTAATTAAATAATCTTTAATCAATTAGAGACACTTTTCTTATTTAATTAAATAACTTCATTTAATTAATTAGGAATGGCTTCTCATTTAATTAAATAACTTTGTTTAATTAATTAGAAGTAAGTACTCCATTTAATTAAATAATTTCGTTTAATTATTTAAAAATTCTCTTCGAAACTAGTCAACTCAAGTCAAAGTAGTTAAATCTGGTCAACTTTTGGTCAAACTTGATCTTTGCGTATGTGAATATGAGAAAATAAGAGTATGAATTTCAGCAACAAGTCGATGCAAATTCTCATTCAACCTTTCAAAATGAAGAGATGAGGGTCTCTTAAATAGAATTGGAACTCATCAACGGTTGAGATCGATTTCAATCAACGGTCAGGATTAAAGGTGAAGTTCAGTCATAAAGGAAGATTTCCAAATTAAAGGGAGTTAACAGATTTAATTAGAGTAAAATAAGGAGCTAACTAATTCAATTTGAGTAAAAAAAGGAGTTAACTCATTTTTTATCAATAGTGAACTGGAAATTTCCGTTTTTGAACTGAAGAAAGATTTTGTTGAGATATTTAATTTAATAAAATGAGATATGCTCTCATAATTACTTTTTCTATTTAATTAAATAATCTTTAATTAATTAGAGACAGTTTTCTTACTTAATTAAATAACTTCATTTCATTAATTAGGATTGGCTTCTCATTTAATTAAATAACATTGTTTAATTAATTAGAAGTAAGTACTCCATTTAATTAAACAATTTCATTTAATTATTTCAAAATTCTTTTCGAAACTAGTCAACTCAAGTCAACTATGGTTAAATCTGGTCAACTTTCGGTCAAACTTGATCTTTGCATATGTGAATATGAGCAAATGTGAGTATGAATTCTAGCACCAATTCTATGCAAATTCTCATTCAACCTTTCAAAATGAAGATATGAGGGTCTCTTAAGTAGACTTTCTAAGAATTTATCAACGCTTGAGATCGATTTCAATCAACGGTCAGGATTAAAGGTGAAGTTCAGTCATAAAGGGAGATTTCCAAATTAAAGGGAGTTAATAGATTTAATTTGAGTAAAATAAGGAGTTAACTGATTCAATTTGAGTAGAAAAAGGAGTTAACTCATTTAACTCATTTTTTATCAATAGTGAACTGGAAATTTCTCTTTTTGAACTGAAGAGAGATTTTGTTGAGATATTTAATTTAATAAAATTAGATATGCTCTCATAATTACTTTTTCTATTTAATTCAATAATTTTTAATTAATCAGAGACACTTTTCTTATTTAATTAAATAACTTCATTTAATTAATTTGGAATGACTTCTCATTTAATTAAATAACTTTGTTTAATTAATTAGAAGTAAGTACTACATTTAATTAAATAATTTCATTTAATTATTTCAAATTTTTTTTCGAAACTAGTCAACTCAAGTCAACCATGGTTACATCTGGTCAACTTTTGGTCAAACTTGATCTTTGCGTATGTGAATATGAGCAAATGTGAGTATGAATTCCAGCAACAATTTGATGCAAATTCTCATTCAACCTTTCAGAATGAAGAGATGAGGGTCCCTTAAATAGACTTTCCTGGAACTCGTCAACGGTTGAGATCGATTTCAATCAACGGTAAGGATTAAAGGTGAAGTTCAGTCATAAAGCAAGATTTTGAAAATAAAGCGAGTTAATATATTTAATTTGAGTAAAATAAGGAGTTAACTAATTCAATTTGAGTAGAAAAAGGAGTTAACTCATTTATCCCATTTTTGATCAATAGTGAACTGAAAATTTCCCTGTTTGAACTGAAGAGAGATTTTGTTGAGATATTTGATTTAATAAAATGAGATATGCTCTCATAATTACTTTTTCTATTTAATTAAATAATCTTTAAATAATTAGAGACACTTTTCTTATTTAATTAAATAACTTCATTTAATTAATTAGGAATGGCTTCTCATTTAATTAAATAACTTTGTTTAATTAATTAGAAGTACTCCATTTAATTAAATAATTTTGTTTAATTATTTCAAAATTCTTTTTGAAATTAGTCAACTTAAGTCAACCGTGGTTAAATCTAGTCAACTTTTGATCAAACTTGATCTTTGCGTATGTGAATATGAGCAAATGTGAGTATGGATTCCAGCAACAATTCGATGCAAATTCTCATTCAACCTTTCAAAATGAAGAGATGAGAGTCTCTTAAATAGACTTTCTTGGAACTCATCAATGGTTGAGATCGATTTCAATCAACAGTTAGGATTAAAAGTGAAGTTCAGTCATAATGGAAGATTTTCAAATTAAATAGAGTTAACAGATTTAATTTGAGTAAAATAAGGAGTTAACTAATTCAGTTTGAGTAGAAAAATGAATTAACTCATTTAACTCATTTTTCATCAATAGTGAACCGAAATTTTCCCTTGTTGAACTAAAGAGATATTTTGTTGAGATATTTAATTTAATAAAATGAGATATGCTCTAATAATTACTTTTTCTATTTAATTAAATAATCTTTAATTAATTAGAGACACTTTTCTTATTTAATTAAATAACTTCATTTAATTAATTAGGAATGGCTTCTCATTTAATTAAATAATTTTATTTAATTATTTCAAAATTCTTTTCGAAACTAGTCAACTCAAGTCAACCGTGGTTAAATCTGATTAATTTTTTATCAAACTTGATCTTTGCATTTGTGAATATGAGCAAATGTGAGTATGAATTCCAGCAACAATTCGATGCAAATTCTGATTCAACCTTTCAAAATGAAGAGATGAGGGTCTCTTAAATAGACTTTCCTAGAACTCATCAACGGTTGAGATCGATTTCAATCAACGGTCAGGATTAAAGTTGAAGTTCAGTCATAAAGGGAGATTTCCAAATTAAATTGAGTTAACAGATTTAATTTGAATAAAACAAGGAGTTAACTGATTCAATTTGAGTAGAAAAAGGAGTTAAATCATTTAACTTATTTTTTATCAATAGTGAACTGGAAATTTCTTTTTTTGAACTGAAGAGAGATTTTGTTGAGATATTTAATTTAATAAAATAAGATATGCTCTCATAATTACTTTTTCTATTTAATTAAATAATCTTTAGTTAATTAGAGACACTTTTCTTATTTAATTAAATAACTTCATTTAATTAATTAGGAATGGCTTCTCATTTAATTAAATAACATTGTTTAATTAATTGGAAGTAAGTACTCCATTTAATTAAATAATTTTGTTTAATTATTTCAAAATTCTTTTCTAAACTAATCAACTCAAGTCAACCGTAGTTAAATTTGGTCAACTTTTGGTCAAACTTCATCTCTGCGTATGTGAATATGAGCAAATGTGAGTATAAATTCCAGCAACAATTCGATGCAAATTGTCATTCAACCTTTCAAAATGAAGAGATGAGGGTCTCTTAAATAGACTTTCCTGGAATTCATTAATGGTTGAGATCGATTTCAATCAACGGTCAAGATTAAAGGTGAAGTTCAATCATAAAGGGAGATTTCAAAATTAAAGAGAGTTAACAGATTTAATTTGAGTAAAATAAGGAGTTAACTGATTCAATTTGAGTCGTAAAAGGAGTTAACTCATTTAACTCATTTTTTATCAATAGTGAACTGAAAATTTCTCTTTTTGAACATAAGAGAGATTTTGTTGAGATATTTAATTTAATAAAATGTGATATACTCTCATAATTACTTTTTGTATTTAATTAAATAATCTTTAATTAATTAGAGACACTTTTCTTATTTAATTAAATAACTTTATTTAATTAATTAGGAATGGGTTCTCATTTAATTAAATAACTTTGTTTAATTAATTAGAAGTAAGTGCTCCATTTAATTAAATAATTTCGTTTAATTATTTCAAAATTCTTTTTGAAACTAGTCAACTCAAGTCAATCGTGGTTAAATCTGGTCAAATTTTGGTCAAACTTGATCTTTGCGTATGTGAATATGAGCAAATGTGAGTATGAATTTCAGCAACAATTCGATGCAAATTCTCATTGAAACTTTCAAAATGAAGATATGAGGGTCTCTTAAATAGACTTTCCTAGAATTCATCAACGGTTGAGATCGATTTCAATCAATGGTCAAGATTAAAGGTGAAATTCAGTCATAAAGGGAGATTTTCAAATTAAAGGGAGTTAACAGATTAAATTTGAGTAAAATAAGGAGTCAACTGATTCTATTTGAGTAGAAAAAGGAGTTAACTCATTTAACTCATTGTTTATCAATAGTGAAATAGAAATTTCCCTTTTTGAACTGAAGAGAGATTTTGTTGAGATATTTAATTTAATAAAATGAGATATGCTCTCATAATTACTTTTTCTATTTAATTAAATAATCTTTAATTAATTAGAGACACTTTTCTTATTTAATTAAATAACTTCATTTAATTAATTAGGAATGGCTTTTCATTTAATTAAATAACTTTGTTTATTTAATTAGAAGTAAGTACTGCATTTAATTAAACAATTTCGTTTAATTATTTCAAAATTCTTTTCGAAACTAATCAACTCAAGTCAACCGTAGTTAAGTTTGGTCAAATTTTGGTCAAACTTGATCTTTAGTATGTGAATATGAGCAAATGTCAGTATGAATTCCAGCTACAATTCGATGCAAATTCTCATTCAACATTTCAAAATGAAGAGATGTGTGTCTCTTAAATAGACTTTCCTATGATTCATCAATGATTGAGATCGATTTCAATCAACGGTCAAGATTAAAAGTGAAGTTCATTCATAAAGGAAGATTTTGAAATTAAAGAGAGTTAACAGATTTAATTTGAATAAAATAAGGAGTTAATTGGTTCAATTTGAGTAGAAAAAGGAGTTAACTGATTTAACTCATTTTTTATCAATAGTGAACTGGAAATTTCCCTTTTTGAATTGTAGAGAGATTTTGTTGAGATATTTAATTTAATAAAATGAGATATGCTCTCATAATTACTTTTTCTATTTAATTTAATAATCTTTAATTAATTAGAGACACTTCTCTTATTTAATTAAATAACTTCATTTAATTAATTAGGAATGGCTCCTCATTTAATTAAATAACTTTGTTTAATTAATTAGGAGTAAGTACTCCATTTAATTAAATAATTTTATTTAATTATTTCAAAATTCTTTTTAAAATCAGTCAACTCAAGTCAACCATGGTTAAATCTGGTCAACTTTTGATCAAACTTGATCTTTGGGTATGTGAATATGAGCAAATGTGAGTATGATTTTCATGAACAATTCGATGCAAATTCTCTTTCAACCTTTCAAAATGAAGAGATGAGGGTCTCTTAAATAGAGTTTCTTGGAACTCATCAATGGTTGAGATCGATTTCAATCAACGGTCAGGATTAAAGATGAAGTTCAATCATAAAGGGAGATTTCCAAATTAAAGGGAGTTAACAGATTTAATTTGAGTAAAATAAGGAGTTAACTAATTCAATTTGAGTAGAAAATAGAATTAACTCATTTTTTATCAATTGTAGTGCCTACCCTCGTTCACATCTTTTCTAGACATTGTTATTATTATTAGACTGTGATAGACTAGTCTTATGTCGATGGATTAGTGGTATTGTTTTGACGCTGTCAATAATTATGTTATGGATTCAGTGGTATATGATGAAATCATTTAGATTTTACATTTTATGCATATATGATGATCATTATTCTGTTTTCAATTATTATTGATGATTAGATGGATGGTTTATTATCTTATGTGTTTTATTATGTATACTTACCCCATACTTACATGTGTATGGTGTGTGTATTTTCTTATTGTATTGCGTTTCTGATGTAGTTAAGGAAGGGAGTCGTAGTCACCTACTTAGTCGGGATCTACACGATGCACCACTTCTTGCCATTGTCTGTTTAGCTTAGCATTATATATATTGTATGTACATGCATGATTTTTCTACAGGTTGCAGGTATCGGTTATTGACTTCTCTGAATTGCCAGGATGAGCGTACCCTATTATACTATCTCAATGATAAGAGAAGGGAGATAAATTCTCAAGTCCAAATCCCAAACCTTTAAGCCAATTGTCCTAGTGAGGTAGGACAAGTATCTGGATATTTTACCTGTCGAATGTGTCAGATGACATAAGTCATTATTTTTAACCCTTTAGACTGATTTTGAGTGATTTGCTCTATGATGGGTTTTCATAGTTTATCTTGGAGGTCTATGGTGAATTTTCTATTAATTAATTCTTAATAAATGGATTTAATTAATAAATTGATTATTTGAGAAGATTAATATAAAATATCATGTTATTTGATATTTTGATTGTAATTAATTAAATGTGAATTATTGAGGAAAAATGAATTAAATAAAAGAAAATTAGAAATTAAAATTAATAATAATAATAAAGGAATAAATAAATAATAATAATAAAAGTTATAAAAGTTAAAATGAAAGTTATAAATATTTAAATAGAAATTATATAAAAAAGTGAATTGGAGTTATAAGCTTGCATGGGAGTTAGCGCACTTCTCTATTTCTCAAGTGTCAACAACACGAGGGTTAGTGCATCAATTAAGCACATGGTGTCTACAACCCTAAGGCTCATCTAGAAGGTTGGAAAAGACCCATGCTTAGTTGGTGACACCTTCCAGCTGTTTCTAGAAGCATTCTAGATGTTTCCTGAAAGCTCTTTATATTCAGGCATTCATTGAAGCTTAGAGATAGCGTTTGGAGTGCAATTGGAGCATTAGAGGACTCGAGAATTCTGAAGAAGGGAGAAGTTTGCTCTGCGGATTTTTTGAGAAAGAACGATTTAGCATCAAAATCCAGGTAGATTCTTGTGATTTTACTTATGCTATTTTCGCATCATGTATTCCCTATCTTCTTTGTGTCTTCCATATGTCTTCTGAGAAGTTTCATATTTATATGCATTCTCAATGTGGGTAGATTAGTTTAATTGCAGAACTTTATATGCATTCTGTATTGCAAATATCTTATTCTTAATTGTAGATATAATCTTTGTGAAAAACATACATGGTTATATATTCAGATCTGCATACATATACATATATATAAATATATATTTATATATATGCATATGTATACATTTATTATGAATCTATTATAAAATTCAAATATATATATATATATATATATATATATATATATATATATATATATATATATATATATATATATATATATATATATATATATATATATATATATATATATATATATATATATATATATATATATATATATATATATATATATATATATATACCTATGTATATTTATATATAATGCACCAAATTGAGTGATTAATAAAATCGCAGTGGAAAATTTATCAATTCGCATCACGATTTATATCGCATGGAACAAAGTTTATATATATATTATATGGCGTGGGCACATTTCGTACCCCGTGTTGGCGGAAGGCAGAGGCCTGCCATCACAGGTCTATGGCGAGAAGGGTACCACATACCCACTGTCGGCGTAATTCCTGCGACCGCAGGTACTGCGTATCGCAACATGAGTTGGGGGGATGGGGGGGGTTTAATTGATGTTAATGATATGCAAAAAAAAAAATAACAATAACGTTTATGTTAAAATATTTATATACAATTCGATTCTAATATGGTGTAAATCGAAATTGTTAATTCGATTTAATAAAAACGTAATACATATGTATGTATGTATGTGTGTATATATATATATATATATATATATATATATATATATATATATATATATATATATATATATATATATATATATATATGTATATGTATGTATATGTATATATGTATTATTTAAATATGTTATTTATAAATTTAAGTTATTATTTGATCAATGGCTTATATTGAAGGTTTATTTTCATAAGGTGACTCTTTAATAATTTTCAACTATTTAATAATTTAAATGTTTTAAATTATTAAATAAGGAATTGATAGTCGGGTGGGGGTTGTATCAAACAAACGTTATTAATTGGAAAATGAATTTTTTAGTTCTAATAAGGAAAAATTTTATTCAAAACAATATATGTGTTCTTCCATTCATTCTTCAGATTTGGAAATATAAACTGAGATCTCTACATTTAAACTCAAGTTGTAAAACCAAAATATGTGTTTGCATTGTGCATTCTTTATGCTATTATTTTGGGTTTTGGATTGATTAGTGTTGACTAGTATAGGACGTCTACCAGAGGCTTAGAGGTTATGTGATTGTGGTGACATGATGATATTTTAATCTCGATCTTTATAAACCCAACCATGGTTATGTGATGGAATGCCCTATGTATTGGTTGTGATTACTGATTGTTATAGTTGAGATTCTTATGTATGAGACACTAGACTTAACCATTATTTTTGGTCATCGATCAGTTATCCTTGGTTATTTTTCTAGTCACTATGATGGGACTATTATGTGAATTTATTTTGATGATGTCATGATGTGACATGTTTGACTGAACCATTTTTGGAGTCTTCGATCTATTTGATTGAGATATATATATTTTTGGTTATTGAGAACCATTGGATATTTGATTATCAGTGATACTTCAGTTGCCAATAGAGAGCTGTTGTGTTCATAATTTTCTATAGATGTTGCTCATGGAGATTTGATGCTTTTATGCATATTTGATGATTTTGTTATGAATTATCTTTTTGTGATTTTGAGATTTATGAGTCCATGAGCATTAGCGTAGGATATCTGCATGTAGTGACGGGAAGTGGCTTGCAATGGGGGTCGGGGCCCTAAGAGGCTTCCAGGGTAACTCATTGTAAGTTGGATTAATAAATGATAACATTCACACCTAATACTAACAGAATGAACCTAAAAAGATAAGTGTTTTGTTCTTGCCCATGCCTTGAGCGCTTGTACAAGCTAGAATGGGAGTAGTGAGACGCATGGTTGCGACCTTGCATTCCGTAGTATGCCTTGTCAGTATGAGAGGATACTAGTGGCCACATGAAATCAATATGGACCCATGGAGTTTAGCTAACTGCCACGGTAACTTGTATGTGATAATTGCAATGACACTTTTCTGCTTGCATAGTAGGTTCCTACATGTCATTGTGTGCCTCTGGAGATTAGATGTCAGATTTTGTGTTTGGAACCTTTTAGTTAGTATACTTTTTAGGATTCTTGGACTTATAGAGATATGTGCTATGTGATTTTGATAGCCTGTTTGGGACTTGAGATTATCTCCTTAGCACGGTGGGAGTGGACCACTTAGGTACCACGCGGTTGGGTGGTAGTGTATTTTCCACTCTTATCATTTTGAGATTCATTGAGACATCGTGGCTGATGCGTCCTACATGATGGTGGATATCTATCCTTTTTTATTGATGATTAGCATATGTTAGATGATGTTATCTTATGCTTTTATTAGCATGTTGGATTACTTTCTACATATGATGTATTTATTAGGAGTGGCATTCCTACTATGTAATACCGATGATCTGTTCGGTGATTTGGAATGTTACGCACGGAGGGATGGCTAGGATCCACGATGGTCTAATGATGCTATTGATGATTGGTAGGAACCGTACACTTAGTTTATTATGTTTGATCTTTATGATGGATGTATATGTTCTCTATGATGTTGTATCATGTGATTATCTTTACTTTGATTAGAATAGGATGATGCACCTTATTCTATGTATGTATATTATTTTGACCTTGTCATACCCTATGATATGTATAGTGGATGTTATACTAGATGGATTTAGGTATGTAATTCAACGTTAAGGGATCTTAAAGAATGTAATATGTTATTTATGTTATGTTTACTTTCAGATGGACATTGCTATTGCTTCCATTTTTATGCATAAGTTATAAGTGACGTTTACTTCTATGAAAAAAAAATGCTATTAAACTTAGTGAAATTCTAGGTAAAATTATTTGGATCCCTTGGCAGGGAATTACATCAATAGTGAACTGGAGATTTCCTTTTTTTAACTGAAGAGAGATTTTATTTAGATATTTAATTTAATAAAATGAGATCTGCTCTCATAATTACTTTTTCTATTTAATTAAATAATCTTTAATTAATTAGAGACACTTTTCTTATTTAATTAAATAACTTCATTTCATTAATTAGCAATGGCTTCTCATTTAATTAAATAACGTTGTTTAATTAATTAGAAGTAAGTACTCCATTTAATTAAATAATTTCGTTTAATTATTTAAAAATTATTTTCGAAACTAGTCAACTCAAGTCAATCGTGGTTAAATTTGGTCAACTTTTGGTCAAAATTCATCTTTGTGTATGTGAATATGAGCAAATGTGAGTATAAATTCCAGCAACAATTTGATGCAAATTCTCATTCAACCTTTCAAAATGAAGAGATGAGGGTCTCTTAAATAGACTTTCCTGAAACTCATAAACGGTTGACATCGATTTCAATCAACGATCAGGATTAAAGGTGAAGTTCGGTCATAAAGGGAGATTTCAAAATTAAAGGGAGTTAACAGATTTAATTTGAGTAAAATAATGAGTTAAATGATTCAATTTGAGTAGAAAAAAGAGTTAACTGATTTAACTCATTTTTGATCAATAGTGAACTGAAAATTTCTCTTTCTGAACTGAAGAGAGATTTTGTTGAGATATTTAATTTAATAAAATAAGATATGCTCTCATAATTACTTTTTCTATTTAATTAAATAATTTTAAATTAATTAGAGACACTTTTCTTATTTATTTAAATAACTTCATTTAAATAATTAGGAATGGCTTCTCATTTAATTAAATACCTTTGTTTAATTAATTAGAAGTAAGTACTCCATTTAATTAAATAATTTCATTTAATTATTTCAAAAAAAAATTTGAAACTAGTCAACTCAAGTCAACCATGCTTAAATCTGGTCAACTTTTGGTAAAACTTGATCTTTGCGTATGTGAATATAAGCAAATGTGAGTATGAATTTTAGCAACAATTCGATGCAAATTCTCATTCAACCTTTCAAAATGAAGAGATGAGGATCTATTAAATAGACTTTTCTGAAATTCATCAACGGTTGAGATCGATTTCAATCAACAGTCAGGATTAAAGGTGAAGTTCAGTCATAAAGGGAGATTTCCAAATTAAAGGGAGTTAACAGATTTAATTTGAGTAAAATAAGGAGTTAACAGATTCAATTTGAGTAGAAAAAGCAGTTAACTCATTTAACTCATTTTTTATCAATAGTGGACTGGAAATTTCCATTTTTGACCTGAAGAGAGATTTTGTTAAGATATTTAATTTAATAAAATGAGATATGCTCTCATAATTACTTTTTCCATTTAATTAAATAATCCTTAATTAATTAGAGACACTTTTCTTATTTAATTAAATAACTTCATTTAATTCAATAGGAATGGCTTCTCATTTAATTAAATAACATTGTTTAATTAATCAGAAGTACGTACTCCATTTAATTAAATAATTTTATTTAATTATTTCAAAAAAAAATTCGAAACTAGTCAACTCAAGTAAACTGTGGTTAAATCTGGTCAACTTTTGGTCAAACTGGATCTTTGCGTATGTGAATATGAGCAAATGTGAGTATGAATTCTAACAACAATTCGATGCAAATTCTCATTCAACCTTTCAAAATGAAGAGATGAGGGTCTCTTAAATAGACTTTCCTGAAATTCATCAACAGTTGAGATCGATTTCAATCAATGGTCAGGATTAAAGGTGAAGTTCAGTCATAAAAGGGAGATTTCCAAATTATAAGAAGTTAACCGATTTAATTTGAGTAAAATAAGAAGTTAACTAATTCAATTTTATTAGAAAAAGGAGTTAACTGATTTAACTCATTTTTAATCAATAGTGATTTGAAAATTTTCCTTTTTGAACTGAAGAGAGATTTTGTTGAGATATTTAATTTAATAAAATGAGATATGCTCTCATACTTACTTTTTCTATTTAATTCAATAATCTTGAATTAATTAGAGACACTTTTCTTATTTAATTAATTAGGAATGGCTTCACATTTAATTAAATAACTTTGTTAAATTAATTAGAAGTAAGTTCTCCATTTAATTAGGTAATTTCATTTAATTATTTCAAAATTCTTTTCGAAACTAGTCAACTCAAGTCAACTGTGGATAAATCTGGTCAACATTAGGTCAAACTTGATCTTTGCGTATGTGAATATGAGCAATTGTGAGTATGAATTCCAAAAAAAAATTGATGCAAATTCTGATTCAACCTTTTAAAATGAAGAGATGAGGGTGTCTTAAATAGACTTTCCTAAAATTCATCAGCGGTTGAGATCGATATTAATCAACGGTCAGGATTAAAGGTGAAGTTCAGTCTTAAAAGAATATTTCCAAAGTAAAGGGAGTTAACAGATTTAGTTTGAGTAAAATAAGGAGTTAACTGATTCAATTTGAGTAGAAAAAGGAGTTAATTGATTTAACTCATTTTTGATCAATAGTGAACTGAAAATTTTCCTTTTTGAACTGAAGAGAGATTTTGTTGAGATAATTAATTTAATAAAATGAGATATGCTCTCATAATTAGTTTTTCTATTTAATTAAATAATCTTTAATTAATTAGAGACACTTTTTTTATTTAATTAAATAACTTCATTTAATTAATTATTAATGGCTTCTCATTTAATTAAATAACATTGTTTAATTAATTAGAAGTAAGTACTTCATTTAATTAAATAATTTCGTTTAATTATTTCAAAAAAACTTTTGAAACTAGTCACCTCAAGCCAACCGTGGTTAAATCTGGTCAACAATTCAATGCAAATTCTCATTCAACCTTTCAAAATGAAGAGATGAGGGTCTCTTAAATAGACTTTTTTGAAATTCATCAACGGTTGAGATTGATTTCAATCAACGGTCAGGATTAAAGGTGAAGTTCAGTCATAAAAGGAGATTTCCAAATTAAATTGAGTTAACAGATTTAATTTGAGTAAAATAACTAGTTAACTGATTCAGTTTGAGTAGAAAAAGGAGTTAACTTATTTAACTCATTTTTTATCAATAGTGAACTAGAAATTTCCCTTTTTGAACTGAAGAGAGATTTTGTTGAGATATTTAATTCAATAAAATTAGATATGCTCTCATAATTATTTTTTCTATTTAAATAAATAATCTTTAATTAATTAGACACACTTTTCTTATTTAATTAAATAACTTCATTTAATTAATTAGGAATGGCTTCACATTTAATTAAATAACTTTGTTTAATTAATTAGAAGTAAGTACTCCATTTAATTAAATAATTTCATTTAATTATTTCAAAATTTTCTTCGAAACTAGTCAACTCATGTCAACCGTGGTTAAATCTGGTCAACTGTTGGTCAAACTTGATCTTTGCGTATGTGAATATGAGCAATTGTGAGTATGAATTCGAACAACAATTCGATGCAAATTCTGATTCAACCTTTTAAAATGAAGAGATGAGGGTGTCTTAAATAGACTTTCTTAGAATTCATCAATGATTGAGATCAATTTCAATCAACGGTCAGGATGAAAGGTGAAGTTCGGTCATAAAGGAAGACTTCCAAATTAAAGGGAGTTAACAGATTTAGTTTCAGTAAAATAAGGAGTTAACTAATTCAATTTGAGTAGAAATAGGAGATAATTTATTTAACTCATTTTTGATCAATAGTGAATTAAAAATTTCCGTTTTTGAACTGAAGAGATTTTTTTTTGAAATATTTAATTTAATAAAATGAGATATTGCTGTCACAATTACTTTTTCTATTTAATTAAATAATCTTTAATTAATTAGAGACACTTTTCTCATTTAATTGAATGAATTCATTTAATTAATTAGGAATGGTTTCTCATTTAGTTAAATAACTTTGTTTAATTAATGAAAAGTAAGTACTCCATTTAATTAAATAATTTTATTTAATTATTTCAAAATTCTTTTCAAAACTATTCAACTCAAGTCAATTGTCATTAAATCTAGTCAACTTTTGATCAAACTTGATCTTTGTGTATGTGAATATGAGCAAATATGAGTATGAATTCCAACAACAATTCGATGCAAATTCTTATTCAACCTTTCAAAATGAAGAGATGAGGGTCTCTTAAATAGAGTTTCCTAGAATTCTTCAACAGTTGAGATCAATTTCACTCAACGGTCAGGATTAAAGGTGAAGTTCAGTCATAAAGGGAGATTTCTAAATTAAAGGGAGTTAACAGATCTAATTTGAGTAAAATAAGGAGTTCACTGATTCAAATTGAGTAGAAAAAGGACTTAACTGATTTAACTTTTTTTGGTCAATTGTGAACTAGAAATTTTCATTTTTTGAACTGAAGAGAGATTTTGTTGAGATATTGAATTTAATAAAATAATCTTTAATTAATTAGAGACACATTTTTTGTCAACATTTTTGTCAAACTTGACTTTGCATATGTGAATATGAGCAAATGTGAGTATGAATTCTAGCAACAATTCGATGCAAATTCTCATTCAACCTTTCAATATGAAGAGATAAGGGTCTCTTAAATAGACTTTCCTGAAATTCATCAACGGTTGAGATCTATTCCAATCAACGGTCAGGATTAAAAGTGAAGTTCAGTTATAAAGGAAGATTTTCAAATTAATGGGAGTTAACATATTTAATATGAGTAAAATAAGGAGTTAACTGATTCAATTTGAGTAGAAAAAGGAGTTAATTGATTTAACTCATTTTTTATCAATAGTGAACAGAAAATTTTCCTTTTTGAACTGAAGAGAGATTTTGTTGAGATATTTAATTTAATAAAATGACATATGCTCCCATAATTTCTTTCTCTATTTAATTAAATAATTTTTAATTAATTAGAGACTCTCTTCTTATTTAATTAAATAACTTCATTTAATTAATTAGGAATAGCTTCTCATTTAATTAAACAACTTTGTTTAATTAATTAGAAGTAAGTACTCCATTTAGTTAAATAATTTTGTTTAATTATTTTAAAAGTCTTTTTGAAATTAGTCAAATCAGGTTAACTGTGGTTAAATCAGATCAACTTTTGGTCAAACTTGATCTTTGCATATGTGAATATGAACAAATGTGAGTATGAATTTTAGCAACAATTTGATGCAAATTCTCATTCAACCTTTCAAAATGAAGAGATGAGGGTCTCTTAAATAGACTTTCTTGGAATTCATCAACGGTTGAGATTGATTTCAATCAACAGACAGGATTAAAGGTGAAGTTCAGTCATAAAGGGAGATTTCAAAATTAAATGGAGTTAACGGATTTAATTTGAGTAAAATAAAGAGTTGACTGATTCAATTTGAGTAAAAAAAGTAGTTAACTGACTTAACTCATTTTAGATCAATAGTGAATTGCAAATTTCTCTTTTTGAACTGAAGAGAGATTTTGTTGAGATATTTAATTTAATAAAATGAGATATGCTCTCATAACTACTTTTTCTATTTAATTAAATAATGTTTAATTAATTAGAGACACTTTTCTTATTTAATTAAATAACTTTATTTAATTAATTAGGAATGACTTCTTATTTAATTAAATAACTTTATTTAATTAATTAGAAGTAAGTACTTCATTTAATTAAATAATTGCGTTCAATTATTTCAAAATTCTTTTCGAAACTAATCAACACAAGTCAACTGTGGTTAAATCTAGTCAACTTTTGGTCAAACTTGATCTTTGCGTATGTGAATATGAGCAAATGTGAGTATGAATTCCAGCAACAATTCGATACAAATTCTCATTCAACCTTTCAAAAAGAAGAGATGAGGCTCTTTTAAATAGACTTTTCTGGAATTCATCAATGATTGAGATCGATTTCAATCAACGATCAGGATTAAAGGTGAAATTCGGTCATAAAGGGAGATTTCCAAATTAAAGGGAGTTAACGGTGTTAATTAGACTAAAATAATGAGTTAACTGATTCAATTTGAGTAGAAAAAGGAGTTAACTCATTTTTGATCAATAGTGAACTGGAAATTTCCCTTTTTGAACTGAAGAGAGATTTTGTTTAGATATTTGATTTAATAAAATTAGATATGCTCTCATAATTATATTTTCTATTTAATTAAATAATCTTTAATTAATTAGAGACAATTTTCTTGTTTAATTAAATAACTTCTTAATTAATTAGGAATGGATTCTCATTTAATTCAATAACTTTGTTTAATGAATTAGAAGTAAGTACTCTATTTAATTAAATAATTTTGTTTAATTATTTCAAAATTCTTTTCAAAACTAGTCAACTAAAGTCAATCGTGGTTAAATCTGGTCAACTTTTGGTCAAATTTGATGTTTGCGTATGTGAATATGAGCAAATGTGAGTATGAATTCCAGCGACAATTCGATGCAAATTTTCATTCAACCTTTCAAAATGAAGAGATGAGGATCTCTTAAATAGACTTTCCTGAAATTCATCAACGGTTGAGATCGATTTCAATCAACGGTCAGGATTAAAGGTGAAGTTCAGTCATAAAGGGAGCTTTCCAAATTAAAGGGAGTCAACAGATTTAATTTAAGTAAAATAAGGAGTTAACTGATTCAATTTGAATAAAAAAAGGAGTTAACTGATTTAACTTATTTTTTATCAATAGTGAACTGAAAATTTTCCTTTTTGAATTAAAGAGAGATTTTCTTGAAATATTTAATTTAATAAAATGAGATATGCTCTCATAATTACTTTTTCTATTTAATTAAATAATCTTTAATTAATTAGAAACACTTTTCTTAATTAATTAAATAACTTCATTTAATTAATTAGGAATGGCTTCTCATTTAATTAAATAACTTTGTTTAATTAATTAGAAGTAAGTACTCCATTTAATTAAATAATTTTGTTAAATTATTTCAAAAAAAAATTTAAAACTAGTCAACTCAAGTCAATCGTGGTTAAATCTGGTCAACTTTTGGTCAAACTTCATCTTTGCGTATGTAAATATGAGCAAATGTGAGTATGAATTCCAACAACAATTCGATACAAATTCTCATTCAGCCTTTCAAAATAAAGAGATGAGGGTCTCTTAAATAGACTATCCTGGAATTCATCAACGGTTGAGATCGATTTCAATCAACGGTCAGGATTAAAGGTGAAGTTCAGTTATAAAGGAAAATTTTCAAATTAAAAGGAGTTAACAGATTTAATTTGACTAAAATAAGGAGTTAACTAATTCAATTTGAGTAGAAAAAGGAGTTAACTGATTTAACTCATTTGTGATCAATAGTGAACTGGAAATTTCCCTTTTTGAACTAAAGAGAGATTTTGTTGAGATATTTAATTTAATAAAATGAGATATGCTCTTATAATTACTTTTTCTATTTAATTAAATAATCTTTAATTAATTAGAGACACTTTTCTTATTTAATTAAATAACTTCATTTAATTAATTAGGAATTGCTTCTCATTTAATTAAATAACTTTGTTTTATTAATTAGAAGTAAGTACTCCATTTAATTAAATAATTTCATTTAATTACTTCAAAATTCTTTTTGAAACTAGTCAACTCAACTCAACCTTGGTTAAATCTGGTCAACTTTTGGTCAAACTTGATCTTTGCGTATGAGAATATGAGCAAATGTGAGTATGAATTCCAGCAACAATTCGATACAAATTGTCATTCAACCTTTCAAAATGAAGAGATGAGGGTCTCCAAAATAGACTTTCCTTGAATTTATCAATGGTTGATATCGATTTCAATCAACGGTCAGGATTAAAGGTGAAGTTCAGTCATAAAGGGAGATTTCCAAATTAAAGGCAGTTAACAGATTTAATTTGAGTAAAATAAGGAGTTAACTAATTCAATTTGAGTAGAAAAATGAGTTAACCAATTTAACTCATATTTTATCAATAGTGAACTGGAAATTTTCGTTTTTGAACTAAAGATAGATTTTGTTGAGATATTTAGTTTAATCAAATCAGATATGCTCTCATAATTACTTTTTCTATTTAATTAAATAATTTTTAATTAATTAGAGACACTTTTCTTATTTAATTAAATAACTTCCCTTAATTAATTAGGAATGACTTCTCATTTAATTAAATAACTTTTTTTAAATAATTAGAATTAAGTACTCCATTTAATTAAATAATTTTGTTTAATTATTTCAAAATTCTTTTTGAAACTATTCAACTCAAGTCAACCGTGCTTAAATCTGGTCAACTTTTTGTCAAATTTGATCTATGCGTATGTGAATATGAGCAAATGTGAGTATGAATTCCAACAACAATTCGATGCAAATTCTCATTCAACCTTTCAAAATGAAGAGATGAGGGTCTCTTAAATAGACTTTCCTAAAATTCATCAACGTTTGAGATCGATTTCAATCAATGGTCAGGATTAAAGGTGTAGTTCAGTTATAAAGGGAGATTTCCAAATTAAAGCGAGTAAACGGATTTAATTTGAGTAAAATAAGGAGTTAACTGATTCAATTTGAGTAGAAAAAGGAGTTAACTAATTTAACTCATTTTTGATCAATAGTGAACTGGAAATTTCCCTTTTTGTACTGAAGAGAGATTTTGTTGAGATAATTAATTTAATAAAATGAGATATGCTCTCATAATTACTTTTTCTATTTAATTAAATAATCTTTAATTAATTAGAAACACTTTTTTATTTAATTAAATAATTTCATTTAATTAATTAAGAATGGCTTCTCATAATTAAATAACTTTGTTTAATTAATTAGAAGTAAGTACTCCATTTAATTAAATAATTTTATTTAATTCTTTTAAAAGAAAATTCAAAACTAGTCAACTGTAGTTAAATCTGGTCAACTTTTGGTGAAACTTGATATTTTCATATGTGAATATGAGCAAATGTGACAATGAATTCTAGCAACAATTCAATACAAATTCTAATTCGAACTGTCAAAATGAAGAGATGAGGGTCTCTTAAATAGACTTTTTTGGAATTCATCAATGGTTGAGATCAATTTCAATCAATGGTTAGGATTAAAGGTGAAGTTCAATCATAAAGGGAGATTTCCAAATTAAAGGGAGTTAACAAATTTAATTTGAGTAAATTAAGGAGTTAATTGATTCAATTTGAGTAGAAAAAGGAGTTAACTGATTTAATTCATTTTCTATCAATAGTGAACTGAAAATTTCCCTTTTTGGACTGCAGAGAGATTTTGTTGGGATATTTAATTTAATAAAATGAGATATGCTCTCATAATTAGTTTTTCAATTTAATTAAATAATCTTTAATTAATTAGAGACACTTTTCTTATTTAATTAAATAACTTCATTTAATTAATTTGGAATGGCTTCTCATTTAATTAAATAACTTTGTTTAATTAATTAAAACTAAGTACTTCATTTAATTAAATAATTTTGTTTAATTATTTCAATTTTTTTTTTGAAACTAGTCAACTCAAGTCAACTGTGGTTAAATCTGGTCAAATTTTGGTCAAACTTGATCTTTGCGTATATGAATACGAGCAAATGTGAGTATGAATTCCAGCAACAATTCGATGCGAATTCTCATTCAACGTTTTAAAATGAAGAGATGAGGGTATCTTAAATAGACTTTCCTGGAATTTATCAACGGTTGAGATCGATTTCAATCAACGGTCAGGATTAAAGATGAAGTTCAGTCATAAAGGAAGATTTTCTAATTATAGGGAGTTAATGGATTTAATTTGAGTAAAATAAAGAGTTAACTGATTCAATTTGAGTAGAAAAATGAGTTAACTGATTTAACTCATTTTTGATCAATAGTAAAGTGAAAATTTCCCTTTTTGAACTGAAGAGAGATTTTGTTGAGATATTTAAGTTAACAAAATGAGATATGCTCTCATAATTACTTTTTCTATTTAATTAAATAATCTTTAATTATTTATAGACACATTTCTTATTTAATTAAAGAACTTCATTTAATTAATTAGGAATGGCTTCTCATTTAATTAAATGACTTTGTTTCATTAATTAGAAGTAAGTACTCCATTTAATTAAATAATTTCGTTTAATTATTTCAAAATTCTTTTCGAAACTAGTCAACTCAAGTCAACCGTGGTTAAATCTGGTCAACTTTTGGTCAAACTTGATCTTTGCGTATGTGAATATGAGCAAATGTGAGTATGAATTCCAGCAACAATTCGATGCAAATTCTCATTCAACCTTTCAAAATAAAGAGATGAGGGTCTCTTAAATAGACTTTCTTGGAATTCATCAACAGTTGATATCGATTTCAATCAACGGTGAAGATTAAAGGTGAAGTTCAGTTATAAAGGAAGATTTCCAAATTATAGGGAGTTAACGGATTTAATTTGAGTAAAATAAGGGGTTAACTGATTCAATTTGAGTAGAAAAAGGAGTTAACTCATTTAACTCATTTTTTATCAATAGTGAACTAGAAATTTCCCTTTTTGAACTGAAGAGAGATTTTGTTGAGATATTTAATTTAATAAAATGAGATATGCTCTCATAATTACTTTTTCTATTTAATTAAATAATCTTTAATTAATTAGAGACATTTTTCTTATTTAATTAAATGATAAGATGAGGGTCTCTTAAATAGACTTTCCTAGAATTCATCAACTGTTGAGATCGATTTCAATCAACGGTAAGAATTAAAGGTGAAGTTCAGTCATAAAGGAAGATTTCCAAATTAAAGGGAGTTAATTTGAGTAAAATAAGGAGTTAACTGATTCAATTTGAGTAGAAAAAGGAGTTAACTTGTAATGCCCCGCTAAGGGATCCAAAGAATTTCACTATGTTTGCTAAATAATTTTTTTTTATCATGAAAGTAAACCATTCATAACATTTACTTGATTAAAAAAACTTGTTTAGAAAATTTAATGAAATTCTTTGGATCCCTTGGCGGGGCATTACATTTGGTATCAGAGCCTAGTTTCAACATTGGGAGCTCTGGGTATATTTGGAATGCCACTAGTCATTAAATTAGTTGAACAAAATGAAAAAACTTGAACTATCATGTGTATCTCTTTCAAACTAAAAACTTGAAACTAGGTGAACTGAAACAGAACCTAAACTGTTACTTGCATATTTTTTATATTTCAACACTTAGCTTTCAAGATTAAAAATTTTACTTAAACCTAAACATGGGTAAAACTTAAAATTGAAACTCATTCTAGTTGCAAAACATGTATCTTTTATCTATGATTTAAGGTAGTATGCCCTTGATTATCTTTGCAAGCATAAAGTTGCTCTTGTTTAGAATGTATTAGGGCATCTATTTTAGTAGTTGTTAAAAGAATAATGTTGGATCGATATGGTTTTCGGTTTACCATTAAACCAAAATCATATTGCTCTAAGTGTGTTGTAGTATCCTCTGTGGAATCATATTTCTCTATAAAGGAAAGGGTTCGATGGGATCCACATAGTGAGTATCTTAATTTCTCATTCTTGTAGGCTTCCAGGAGTAAGCCTAATTTTGGGGGGGGGGGGGGGTGGATGTAGTGTCTGCCCCTAGTTTGCATTTTGTTATCATTGTTGAACTCTTTTAGAGCTAGTTTTATGTTGTTGGTTAGCAACATTCTTTTGAGATTATCAGATATTGTGCTAAGGATTCAGTTAATTATGTGATGAGATTACTTAGACTTTGCATTTCATATATGCATGATGATTATTTTCAGTGTTGCAGTTATTAATTATGATTAGTAAGATGATTTATTATTATATGTGTTTTCTTATGGATACTTACCCCATACTTGCATGTGTATGGTGTGCATGTTTTCTTTGCATGTTTGCTTTTGTATGGCGTGTCTGATGTGGTTAAGGAAGGGAGTCGTAGTCACCTGCTAGTTGGGATCTACACGATGCACCACTTTCTGTCATTGTCTGTTTAGTTTAGTATATATTGTGCTTGTACATGTGTGATTTTTATGCAGGTTGCAGGTACCGAGTATCGACTTTCCTGAATTGCCAGGATGAGCGTACCCTATCACATCATCTCAATGATAAGAGAGGGGAGATAAATTCTCAAGTCCAAATCCCAACTCTTTAAGCCATTTGTCCTAATTGGAAATTAGGACAAGTATCTGAGTTGAGTACCCTCCGAATACATTGGATAGCGTAATTCGTGATATTAACCCTTGGTTTGATTTTGTATGTATTTTGGCTATGATAGATTTTCATATTTTTACCTTGTGAGTCTTTGATGTATTTTCTATTAATTAAGCCTAATTAAAAAGATTTAATTAATGGTTTAATTTAATGGAAATTTAATATGGTATTTTAATATTTATTTTATTTAATTAATTGGAAAATTAATTAAATAAAATAATTAAATTTGAAAATAAAAGTTAAAAGTTTAAATTTGGAATGTGACAATATTTATTTTAACAATAATATATTTGAAGCTCATTTTCAAATAAATGACTAAATAATATTATTATTAAAGCTAATAAATATTTTAGCAATTAAGTTTTGGAAAATAAAATTTAAAAGTGAAAAATATATTTAAAATTATTAAAAGATTCTAGATTTCATGTTCTTAAAATATAAATATATTAAGATTGAAAAGTGGAATTATTAAAGTAAGTGCATGAGATTTAATAAATAAATTAAATTAGAAAGAGTAAATTAAATATTATATTAATATTTGCTCACATAGGAGTTGGCAAATTTTCGAGAGTTGTCATGTAGACAACACGGAAATTTGCACACTAAGAATGCACTAGTTGTCTACACTTAGGAGTTAGCATTTTATTTGAGCACATGGTGTCTACAACCTTAAGACTCATCTAGAAGGTTGGAGAAGACCCGTGCTTGGTTGTCATACTTATCTTCTAGTTGTTTCTAGAGACACTCTAGATGCATCTTAGATGCCTTTAAATTGAGGCTCTCCTAGTGTGTTTGGGGAAGCTTCCAAGCTTATATGCATTTGAGAAGAACATATGCTTCTACAAGCACCTCTAGTCACTAGGAGGAGGTTCAATTGCTGGAGGAATTGTGATTGAGGGAGAAGAAGGGGACTTGCCTATGGACTCCAAAGGCGTAGTGGATCAGCATCAGAGTCCAGCTAAGTACTCATGACCATTCCGCATATACCATGACTCTCTCTCTCTCTCTCTCTCTCTCTCTCTCTCTCTCTCTCCCTCTCTTCCTATTCTATTCGTATCTTCTAAAAAGACTATTTGAATATGGCATCATACTTTTAGCCACATTATCATAGAGATTGAAACAATCTATTTCAGAATAGGAGTGGTTGCTTGCATTCACAGTATTACAGTAAATGATCCATGGTTAAATTTGAATAATTAGGTTAAAATCATTAGAGCAAGGTTGATTTAGTCCCTCGAACTGATGGAAGTTTATATCGCTGAATCTGTGATTGTTTAAAATAAATAAATAAATATGTGAAGAACCCTTAGAAAATGATTGAAAACTCAATAATTATACAATGGTTTAGCTCTCTAAATTCATACTGAGCTGTAATGAATCTTGCATCGCTTTTCGAGGCTAAACCACAGATTATTTGGCGCATCATCTTTCCAGACAATATCAGGGAGACATCAATGTAAGTACGATCCACATTTTGAGTGTTATAGAATGATCACAATCTTCCTTAATGTTTTACCATGCCGTATCCATGTTTCACTCGAACCACACTATCACTTAGG
Source organism: Cupressus sempervirens (assembly GCA_028749045.1). Classification (NCBI taxonomy): domain Eukaryota; kingdom Viridiplantae; phylum Streptophyta; class Pinopsida; order Cupressales; family Cupressaceae; genus Cupressus; species Cupressus sempervirens. The sequence goes on along the minus strand of CM053793.1, from coordinate 665,403,814 downwards.
GTATACACAATTTCTCTTTGTCTACGATTTTTAATTTGCATGATTACCACCCCTTTGATAGTTGTTGTAGATTTGTTCGCAATGGATCATACCTTCCAATATGCGGCTTATAGTAATAGGCAATTTAGTATTTTGGTCTATGATAATCATTCTCTAACAACTCTTCTCTCTGCCGATAAAGCCTTGAGTAATAACAGAGACTACCATCCGTAATAACTGCAATCTTTTGTCTTGGCGATTATATTTAGGGTCACCGGTAATAGAACATATTGTAATCATCAACTAAAATGTGAGAAAATGTGATCTTCTAGTCTAAATACCTCCTTGCAGGAATCCGAAGGAAGGAGTTTGTTTCGTTGGCTATAGATGGTAGGCATTTCTCTTCCACCAATTGTGCACTTTCCCCACCTTGTGTAATCATGGCTCACCACATGAAATTGCCCATGTCGGCATCTGGGCATGTGCATACCAAGACCTTCTCCAAAGTAGGTTGAATGCAACTATCACTTGCATTATACTCATCGTTGTGTCTAAGGAGAATCACCTTGTCATGTTTAGTGATCAAGTTGTCTGAAATGGTGATAACAGTGGATCCCAAGACTGCATTGATCAACCCATCTGCATAGCTTGACAATGAAATGGTGATCCACCCAGATAGTTCTCGATTTCACCTGCCTGGAAACTTTTGGATTTCACGTGTTTCTATGACCATTACATTTAAGACATTAGTTGAAACTTTCTGTTTCTGAACTATTCCTACACGTTGATCATATGGTGTATCAATTGGAAATTGCTTGATTTTCAAGGTAAGAGTGATCTAAAATTTATCCTCATACATTAGTTCATTCTCCTCCAAGAAAGAACAAATTGGACCACAATGCATTGAATTAGAAGCTATCGAATTTTCATAATATGGATCGCTGGCTGAGAAACCTTCTTAAGTCTAGAAAACAGTATGAAATAATTAATGAAAAATTTTAAAGGAGGCAAAAGATTGTAATCAATCTCCACGGCCTGTCATGTGGGTTAACAACTTGTACAAGGTTCGGTAGCGAATCGAATTCGCATGCGTCATAGGTGTGTTTCAGAATTTATATCATATCATTTAGGTGGGTTATCTCCCCTACCCCCACTATTTCATACGGTGGCAATGGATTCCTTTAAGTGCAAGCACCCAGCGAATGAAATATGATAGACGAGTCATATATAGGGTCGCACGACTGATTCAATAAACCATGGCCTGTGACTTCACTAAGTCATGTCTTAATGTTGTTAGTTTTAATATTATAAGTTTAATCATTCGTTGACATTAGGTAGTATATCTGTATCAGTATTAGTATGTGATATTAATGTTAGGGAATTAATTGACATTAATACTTGTTTCTTTTAATAAGTTGATATGTTATTTAATGATGATGGTTATCATCATATTAACAATGTTATATGTGATTTATTAATAGTAGTTTATTAGTAAGATCTTATAGTATAACTTCTTGTTATTTAGTAACAATTTATTATTAAATTCCTAATTTTGAAGAGAAAGAGAGTTGAAACAAAGTTGATTTTGATTTACGAGATTATTGATAAACTAATTAATAGTTAATCAAGTTTTAATTGAGTTATTTTTATTGAAATTTAGTGAGATTGATTTGTGGGGGGAGGGAATATAATGGAAGTGAATTCATGAATGAAATTGTGATTAATGAAATTGGCAAACTATTATATTTAGAATTGTCAAAGATTAATTTAGACAAATGATTGTCTTTAAGGTGCTTAAAGGAAAATTATTGATTATTTGTTTGATTATTTATTTATCTTATCCCAATGACTATCGATAATAGGATTTAAGGAAACATTAGTATTCATATAAGAATGACGAATGTGGTCATTATGCATAAGATTTCCAAAATAACTTACTATTATTAGTATTATTGAAATATTAATATTTGGATTGAAGTTGACTTTTTTACGTACAACTAATGTTAGTCAACTTATAATCATTGGCTTGATGATATGGATATGCGATTATTAATTAGATCAATTAACTAGAGCTAATTGGATTTAATTAATAATTATGTTATGAAATAGAGATTTAATCGATATGATTCTTTTAACGAGGTTGTAAAATATTGATATCAAAGTTGATAGGCTTTATGACTTGAATAATGACCTTAGATTTTTTAATGGTGAGACTTAGTAATTGAAAACTATTAGAATGTAATAGGTCATGGATGGTGTACTTATGTTAATTGATCATTTTAATAAAGTTATTCGGAGATTGAAAATTGGTTCTTTTATAAATGAATAATGATCATTTGATTATCTTGAAAGTTGTAGTAACATTAAAGGAATATGGATCTTAGTTAAATAAAGAGACCAATTTAATTAAAGGTCAATGATGATCAGTTTAGTCAATATTTATCCTTAAGTTATTTTTAGAATGTAATTCTTAATAATGGAAGGATAATGCTATCGGGGAACAAATGGGTTGACTTGTAGGTCAAATGATGAATCTTAGACATTTGAAGTATACTTGAAAATGGAAAATGAAACTCTACACATTATTCAACTATGAGATTATAGCAAAACCAAAACATGTCTTTGCATCGTGTATTCTATATGCTTCTTGTTTTGGGTTTTTTTGGGTTGACTAGTGTTGACTAGTCCTAGGTTGTTACCAGAGGCTCGAGGGTTATGAGATGTGATGGCATGTTGATTTTATTTGGTCTCGATCTTTATAAGCCCAACCATGGTAATGTAATCGTATGCTCTATGAAATGTTTGTATTTACTAACTGTTATTGTTCATCAGTCTTCATGTGTGAAGCTGAGATGTATGTGTATGAGACACTTGAGCTAATCATTTTTGAGTCATCGATCAGTTATCCTTGGATTATTTTCTAGTCACCATGATGGGACTAAAATGTGGATTTATTTCTTAATGATGTCCTGTTGTGACATGTTTGACTCAACCATTTTGGAGTCTTCGATCAGTATGATTTTGAGATATTCTTGGTTGCTTGTTGAGAACCATTTATCTTGAGATATATTTTGGTTATTGAGAACCAATGGATACTTATGATTATCAATGATGCCTTCAGTTTCCAATAGAGAACTATTGTGGTCATAATTTTCTATGGATGCTTTTTCAGATGCTCATGGAGATTTGATGATTCTTATCTTGGTGATTTGATTATTTTTATTATGGATATTTGATGCTTTTATCATGGATATTTGATGATTCTTTTTATGGATTATTTTTTGGATTTTTTTTACAGTCGCTTGTACAGGATTGTGGTGATTTATGATTCCATGAGCTTAGGGTAGGTAATCTACTTGTAGTGTCAAGAAGTGGCTTGCAATGGGGGCCAGGGTCCTAAGTGGCTGGTAAGGTAACTCATTGTAAGTTTGGTTATTAAGTGATAACATTTACACACTAAATGGAGATCAAATGAACTTAAAAAGATAATTGTTTTGATGTTCTCGCCCATGCCTTGAGCACTTGTACAGGTTAGGATGGGAGTAGTGAGAATGCATGGTTGCGATCGTGCATTCCGTAGTATGCCTCGTCAGTATGAGAGGATACTAGTGGCTGCATGAGATTAGTATGGACCCGTGGAGTTTAGCTAACTGCCAAAGTAACTTGTACATGATAAATGCGATGACACTTTCCCACTTGCAGAGTAGGTTTCCTACATGTCATTGTTGTGCCTCTGGGAATTAGATGTCAGTTTTGTGTGATGGAACCTTTGAGTTAGTATACTTTTAGGATTCTTGGACTATTAGAGATTTGTGCTTTGTGATATTGATAGCCTGTTTGGGACTTGAGATTATCTCCTCAGCACATTGGGAGTGGACCACTTAGGTTCCACGCGGTCGGGTGGTAGTGTATTTTCTACTCTTATCATTTGAGATCCATTTGAGACACCATGACTGGAGTATTCTTGGTTGGTATTTATCTTCATTCTGTTTTTGGATCATTATGATAGATGATATACCTTGTGATGGATGTATTTACTGGTATGTTTTTATATTGATGATTTGCTTATGTTAGATGATGTTATCTTATGTTTTACTTTGCATATTAGTAGGATGTTTTAGGGGTGATATTCCTACTATGTTAATACCGATGATCTCTTCGGTGCTTTGGAATGTTATGCACGGAGGGATAACGCTAGGATCCACGATGGTCTAATGATGCTATTAACGGTTGGGAGGAATTGTGCACTTAGTTATTTATGTTTGTGATGTATGGGTATCTTTTCTGATGGATGTTTATATCTTCTATGATGATGTATCATGTATGATATGTGGTTTCATTTATGTTATTGCATCATGGATTAATATTGGCTGATGATGTAGTTTATTTATATGGATGTACATTCTTTTAAGCTTTTCATACCTTGTAACATGTATGGTGGATGTTAGAGCAATCTGAAAATGTAATTTATGAACATTGGATGTATCATCGTTATCTCATAAGGACATGATGTTAGATGAATAGTTAATTTAGATGTGATTCAACATTAAGGGATCTTTAAAGAATGTAACTTGTTATGTTCTGTTATGTTTACTTTCAGTTGGATGTTGCTATTGCTTCTGCTATCATGTAACTATTATGAATGGTTTACTTTCATGATAAAAAAAATTGTTTAGCAAACTTAGTGAAATCCTTTGGATCCCTTGGCAGGGCATTACATAACTGATTTAACTCATTTTTTATCAATAGTTAACTAAAAATTTCACTTTTTGAACTGAAGAGAGATTTTGTTGAGATATTTAATTTAATAAAATGAGATATTCTCTCATAATTACTTTTCCTATTTAATTAAATAATCTTTAATTAATTAGAAACACTTTTCTTATTTAATTAAATATCTTCATTTAATTAATTAGGAATGGCTTCTCATTTAATTAAATAACTTTGTTTAATTAATAAGAAGTAAGTACTCCATTTAATTAAACAATTTCGTTTAATTATTTCAAAATTCTTTTCGAAACTAGTCAACTCAAGTCAACCGTGGTTAAATCTGGTCAACTTTTGGTCAAACTTGATCTTTGCGTATGTGAATATGAGCAAATGTGAGTATGAATTTTAGCAACAATTCGATGCAAATTAACATTCATCCTTTCAAAATGAAGAGATGAGGGTCTCTTAAATAGACTTTCTTGGAATTCATCAACGGTTGAGATCGATTTCAATCAACGGTTAGGATTAAAGGTGAAGTTCAGTCATAAAGGGAGATTTCCAAATTAAAGGGAGTTAACGGATTTAATTTGAGTAAACTAAGGAGTTAACTGATTCAATTTGAGTAGTAAAAGGAGTTAACTGATTTAACTCATTTTTGATCAATAGCGAACTGAAAATTTCCCTTTTTGAACTGAAGAGAGATTTTGTTGAGATATTTAATTTAATAAAATGAGATATTCTCTCATAATTACTTTTTCTATTTAATTAAATAATCTTTACCTAATTAGAGACACTTTTCGTATTTAATTAAATAACTTCATTTAATTAATTAGGAATGGCTTCTCATTTAATTAAATAACTTTTTTTGATTAATTAGAAGTAAGTACTCCATTTAATTAAATAATTTCATTTAATTATTTCAAAATTATTTTTGAAACTAGTCAACTCAAGTAAACCGTGGTTAAATCTGGTCAACTTTTGGTCAAACTTGATATTTGCGTATGTGATATTGAGCAAATGTGAGTATGAATTCCAACAACAATTCGATACAAATTCTCATTCAACCTTTCAAAATGAAGAGATGATGGTCTCTTAAATAGACTTTCCTAGAATTCATCAACGGTTGAGATCAATTTCAATCAACGGTCGGTATTAAAAGTGAAGTTCAGTCATAAAGGGAGATTTCCAAATTAAAAGGAGTTAACCAATTTAATTTGAGTAAAATAAGGAGTTAACTGATTCAATTTGAGTAGAAAAAGGAGTTAACTGATTTAACTCATTTTTTATCAATAGTGAACTGAAAATTTCCCTTTTTCAACTGAAGAGAGATTTTGTTGAGATATTTAATTTAATAAAATGAGATATGCTCTCATAATTACTTTTTCTATTTAATTAAATAATCTTTAATTAATTAGAGACACTTTTCTTATTTAATTAAATAACTTCATTTAATTAATTAGGAATGGCTTCTCATTTAATTAAATAACTTTGTTTAATTAATTAGAAGTAAGTACTCCATTTAATTAAATAATTTCGTTTAATTATTTCAAAATTCTTTTCAAAACTAGTCAACTCAAGTCAACCTTGGTTAAATCTGGTCAACTTTTGGTCAAACTTGATCTTTGCGTATGTGAATATGAGCAAATGTGAGTATGAATTCCAGCAACAATTCGATGCAAATTCTCATTCAACCTTTCAAAATGAAGAGATGAGGGTCTCTTAAATAGACTTTTTTGGAATTTAGCAACGGTTGAGATCGATTTCAATCAATGGTCAGGATTAAAGGTGAAGTTCAGTCATAAAGGGAGATTTCCAAATTAAAGGGAGTTAACGGATTTAATTTGAGTAAAATAAGGAGTTAACTGATTCGGTCTCCTAGGCCACCTCGGTGGTTCCCGCGGGCTACCTCGGCGCCGCTTAGTGTCCACCACTACGGCCACCTCTGCCGGTGGTTTTTTCGGCCACCGCTTCAATTTTTCCATTGCCGCCGGAAGTCGCCGCCCATTTGCTCTGTGCCATCCAGTCCCCATCAGTAGCCTGCATCAGCCCTTTTCTGCATAGTCAGCTCCAGTCTGTGCTTGACACCTGGTATGGGCGCCACGTGGCACATTGCCACATGGCCCCTGCCACATCATCACCCATACTGCCACATGGCTCCTTTTTTGCAGCGATGGCCTCCAAGCCTTCAAATTTAATCGTATGATTTGCTGACATCAGCATGAAGTCATCAGCCTTGCTTGCACTCTCCTTCTATTTTGTTTTGGAGCTACTTTTGGTTTTTTGGCCATAACTTTTGCATACGGAGGTTTTTTTTGATCTGAAAGAAGCGCTAGAAAGATGGTTTCGAGAAGGAGACTTTGGTTTAGGTATTTTTAGGTTTTGATGCCTTTTTACTGCCCATTTTTTTGTTGAAGTCTGAATTCCTATTTTTGACTCTAGCATGCATATCTTTTGCGTCCCATGCCTGTTTTTTGAAAACCTTATATTTTCGGAAAGCTGGCTCTGTCACATTTTTAGAAATGTAGTCCTTTTTCTTAGTTTTTGGCCTCTGCTCTTTGTATCATAGTTTTGGCATTTTTTCTATATGGTGGATATTTTGAGGGTTTTAGGCTTGAGGATCATTTTCCTCGCATGGATTCTCTTGTTTTCGGCTGTACTTTCTTTTGTCACACCTCTTTTTCCATTTTGATCATTGCAGCTATCATTTTGAAGCACTTTTTTGTTTCGCACTAAGATAAAGTGTCACTTTTGCATTCTGGGGATCATGAATGTTGTTTTGAGTTAGTTGTACATGCACTTCATAAAGCGCCATGGGGGGGATTATTTGTTTGTTATTTTAGGCATTCTCCCTTTGTCAAGTGAGTGTCCCTTCCATGACATTGGCCCCATGCAGAGTCAGACTGTGTCTTTATAGGTGTCTGCACCGCTTTTCCTCTATCCTCATTCTTGGTTCGTTTGTAGGAGACTTTGGCCCACCTTCTCAGTTGCCTGTCATCACACCCTGTCTGCATTAAGGGGGGGTTATGCTGTTGTTCTAATGCATCTGTGGTTTGATGGTTCGATAGTGTGAACTATGTATTCAGTGGTTGATCCTATATACAAGGCGATTACAGTGCCTGGCTACCTATGCATTTCGGTGAGATGGATTATCTACCATATAGACCTAACATGGCCTCGTTGCCAGGACCCATTCTACATTCATCCTAGTTTTATGAGCTTAAGACATTTACCTAAGTTTCACTTAAGGGGGGTGTTAGAGTAAATAATAAAATATTTATTATTTATTCTATTACTTAAGCTTACTTAGGTAAATGCATTTATTTAATACTTTGTATTTAATGCATGTAGTGGTTAGTAGTTGACAACAAGGGAGTTTGTTCCCTTCTAGCATGTTCCACCTTTTTGTGGATATGTGTTGAGTTGTCATCCTTATCTTCTACCACCTTCCAACTTGTTCTACAAGCTTCCATGAGCTCTTTATAAGCGGGCTCTCTCTCATTGTATGAAATCACATCATAACATTATCACTACATATTGTAAATACATTTCTTTTTGTGTTTACACATAATGTCTCTCATGTCCATTTAGGGTTTTGCCTTTTCTCCATGCTCTTCCTCTCTTTGGCTTCTCTTTGACATGTTCTCGCATGCAGGTGATCTTGGGCATCTTCGGAGTTGGCTTTTCTCAACTCCAACAGAGATGAGAGTCTTTTAAATAGACTTTCCTTGAATTCATCAACGGTTGAGATCGATTTCAATCAAGGGTCAGGATTAAAAGTGAAATTCAGTCATAAAGGGAGATTTCCAAATTAAAGGGAGTTAACAGATTTAATTTGAGTAAAATAAGGAGTTAACTGATTCAATTTGAGTAGAAAAAGGAGTTAACCGATTTAACTCATTTTTGATCAATAGTGAACTGGAAATTTCCCTTTTTGAACTAAAGACAGATTGTGTTGAGATATTTAATTTAATAAAATCAGATATGATCTCATAATTACTTTTTCTATTTAATTAAATAATCTTTAATTAACTAGAGACACTTTTCTTATTTAATTAAATAACTTCATTTAATTAATTAGGAATGGCTTCTCATTTAATTAAATAACTTTGTTTAATTAATTAGAAGTAAGTACTCCATTTAATCAAATAATTTCGTTTAATTATTTCAAAATTCTTTTCAAAACTAGTCAACTCAAGTCAACCTTGGTTAAATCTGATCAACTTTTGGTCAAACTTGATCTTTGCGTATGTGAATATGAGCAAATGTGAGTATGAATTCTAACAACAATTAGATGCAAATTCTCATTCAACCTTTCAAAATGAAGAGATGAGGGTCTCTTAAATAGAGTTTCTTGGAATTCATCAATGGTTGAGATCGATTTCAATCAACGGTCAGGATTAAAGGTGAAGTTCAGTCATAAAGGGAGATTTCCAAATTAAAGGGAGTTAACAGATTTAATTTGAGTAAAATAAGGAGTTAACTGATTCAATTTGAGTAGAAAAAGGAGTTCACCAAATTAACTCATTTTTTTATCAATAGTGAACTGGAAATTTCACTTTTTGAACTGAAGAAAGATTTTGTTGAGATATTTAATTTAATAAAATGAGATATGCTCTCATAATTACTTTTTCTATTTAATTAAATAATCTTTAATTAATTAGAGACATTTTTCTTATTTAATTAAATAACTTCATTTAATTAATTAGGAATGGCTTCTCATTTAATTAAATAACTTTGTTTAATTAATTAGAAGTAAGTACTCCATTTAATTCAATAATTTTGTTTAATTATTTCAAAATTGTTTTCGAAACTAGTCAACTCAAGTCAACTGTGGTTAAATTTGGTCAACTTTTGGGCAAACCTTATCTTTGCATATGTGAATATGAGCAAATCTGAGTATGAACTCTAGCAACAATTTGATGCAAATTCTCATTCAACCTTTCAAAATGAAGAGATGAGGGTCTCTTAAATAGACTTTCCTAAAATTCATCAACGGTTGAGATCGATTTCAATCAACGGTCAGGATTAAAGGTGAAGTTCAGTCATAAAGGAAGATTTCCAAATTAAAGGGAGTTAACGGATTTAATTTTAGTGAAGTAAAGAGTTAACTGATTCAATTTGAGTAGAAAAAAGAGTTAACCAATTTAACTCATTTTTTATCAATAGTGAACTGAAAATTTCCCTTTTTGAACTGGAGAGAGATTTTGTTGAGATATTTAATTTAATAAAATGAGGTATGCTCTCATAATTACTTTTTCTATTTAACTAAATAATCTTTGTGATGTGAATATCAGGATTTAACTGTGTGATTTTGAGTCAAACTCGATGACCCATATTTCATGAGTAGTGATTCAACATGAATCCATCTCTCATGAGAATAAATGGACCACTTAGCACTCATTGGATCTAGGTGATGCTCACAGGGGTGAAGCACCGGGACTTCCCGGGAGGTCACCCATCCCAGTACTACTCCAGCCTGAGTGCGCTTAACTACGGAGTTTCCTCCACAGTTAAACCCAAAGCTTGCAACCCCATTTGCAAAACCTTCACCAAGTGTTGTGCCTTATGAACCATTCATTAGAAAGCCCCTTAAGCTCATCAATTGATAAGTAGGACATGATTTCCACAGCTAGTCAAATTGTGATGTGAATATCAGGATTTAACTGTGTGATTTTGAGTCAAACTCGATGACCCATATTTCATGAGTAGTGATTCAACATGAATCCATCTCTCATGAGAATAAATGGAACACTTAGCACTCATTGGATCTAGGTGATGCTCACAGGGGTGAAGCACCGGGACTTCCCGGGAGGTCACCCATCCCAGTACTACTCCAGCCTGAGCGCGCTTAACTACGAAGTTTCCTCCACAGTTAAACCCAAAGCTTGCAACCCCATTTGCAAAACCTTCACCAAGTGTTGTGCCTTATGAACCATTCATTAGAAAGCCCCTTAAGCTCATCAATTGATAAGTAGGACATGATTTCCACAGCTAGTCAAATTGTGATGTGAATATCAGGATTTAACTGTGTGATTTTGAGTCAAACTCGATGATTTTGATTAATTAGAGACACTTTTCTTATTTAATTAAATAACTTCATTTAATTAATTAGGAATGGCTTCTCATTTAATTAAATAACTTTGTTTAATTAATTAGAAGTAAGTACTCCGTTTAATTAAATAATTTTGTTTAATTGTTTCAAAATTCTTTTTGAAACTAGTCAACTCAAGTCAACTGTGGTTAAATCTTGTCAACTTTTGGTCAAACTTGATCTTTGCATATGTGAATATGAGCTAATGTGAGTATGAATTCCAACAAAAATTCGATGCAAATTCTCATTCAACATTTCAAAATGAAGAGATGAGGGTCTCCTAAATAGACTTTCCTAGAATTCATCAACGGTTGAGATCGATTTCAATCAACGGTCAAGATTAAAGGTGATGTTCAGTCATAAAGGAAGATTTCCAAATTAAAGGGAGTTAACAGATTTAATTTTAGTGAAATAAAGAGTTAACTGATTCAATTTGAGTAGAAAAAAGAGTTAACCAATTTAACTCATTTTTTATCAATAGTGAACTGGAAATTTCTCTTTTTGAACTGGAGAGAGATTTTGTTGAGATATTTAATTTAATAAAATGAGATATGCTCTCATAATTACTTTTTCTATTTAATTAAATAATCTTTAATTAATTAGAGACACTTTTCTTATTTAATTAAATAACTTCATTTAATTAATTAGGAATGGCTTCTCATTTAATTAAATAACTTTGTTTAATTAATTAGAAGTAACTACTCCATTTAATTAAATAATTTCGTTTAATTATTTCAAAATTATTTTCAAAACTAGTCAGCTCAAGTCAACCATTGTTAAATCTGGTCAACTTTTGGTCAAACTTGATCTTTGCATATGTGAATATGATCAAATGTGAGTATGAATTCCAGCAACAATTCGATGCAAATTCTCATTCAACCTTTCAAAATGAAGAAATGAGGGTCTCTTAAATAGACTTTCCTAGAATTCATCAACGGTTGAGATCAATTTCAATCAACGGTCAGTATTAAATGTGAAGTTCAGTCATAAAGGGAGATTTCCAAATTAAAGGGAGTTAACGGATTTAATTTGAGTAAAATAAGGAGTTAACTGATTCAATTTGAGTAGAAAAAGGAGTTAACTTATTTAACTCATTTTTTATCAATAGTGAACTGAAAATTTCCCTTTTTGAACTGAAGAGAGATTTTGTTAGGATATTTAATTTAATAAAATGAGATATGCTCTCATAATTACTTTTTCTATTTAATTAAATAATCTTTAATTAATTAGAGACACTTTTTTTATTTAATTAAATAACTTCATTTAATTAATTAGGAATGGCTTCTCATTTAATTAAATAACTTTGTTTAATTAATTAGAAGTAAGTACTCCATTTAATTAAATAATTTCATTTAATTATTTCAAAATTCCTTTCGAAATTAGTCAACTCAAGTCAATCGTGGTTAAATCTGGTCAACTTTTGGTCAAACTTGATCTTTGCATATGTGAATATGAGCAAATGTGACTATGAATTCTAGCAACAATTCGATGCAAATTCTCATTCAATCTTTCAAAATGAAGAGATGAGGGTCTCTTAAATAAACTTTTCTGGAATTCATCAACAGTTGAGATTGATTTCAATCAACGGTCAGGATTAGAGGCGAAGTTCAGTCATAAAGGGAGATTTTCAAATTAAAGGGAGTTAACGAATTTAATTTGGGTAAAATAAGGAGTTAACTGATTCAATTTGAGTAGAAAAAGGAGTTAACTGATTTAACTCTTTTTTTATCAATAGTGAACTAGAAATTTCCCTTTTTGAACTAAAGATAGATTTTGTTGAGATATTTAATTTAATAAAATGAGATATGCTCTCATAATTACTTTTTCTATTTAAACAAATAATCTTTAATTAATTAGAGACACTTTTCTTATTTAATTAAATAACTTCATTTAATTAATTAGGAATGGCTTCTCATTTAATTAAATAACTTTGCTTAATTAATTAGAAGTAAGTACTCTATTTAATTAAATAATTTCATTTAATTATTTTAAAATTCTTTTCGAAACTAGTCAACTCAAGTCAACCGTTGTTAAATCTGATGATCAACTTTTGGTCAAACTTGATCTTTGCGTATGTGAATATGAGAAAATGTGAGTATGAATTCCAACAACAATTCGATGCAAATTCTCATTCAACCTTTCAAAATGAAGAGATTATTAGAGTAAATAATTAATTATTTATTATTTATTCTATTACTTAAGCTTACTTAGGTAGATGCATTTATTTGATACTCTGTATTTAATGCATGTAGTGGTTATTTATTGACAACACGGGAGTTTGTTCCCTTCTAGCATGTTCCACCTTTTTGTGGATATGTGTTGAGTCGTCATCCTTATGTTCTACCACCTTCCAGCTTGTTCTACAAGCTTCCATGAGCTGTTTATAAGCGGGCTCTCTCTCATTGTATGAAATCACATCATAACATTATCACTACATATTGTAAATACATTTCTTTTTGTATTTGCACATATTGTCTCTCATGTTCGTTTAGGGTTTTTCCCTTGCTCCATGCTCTTCCTCTCTTTGGCTTCTCTTTGACAGGTTCTCGCATGCAGGTGATCTTGGGCATCTTTGGTGTTGGCTTTTCTCAACTCCAACATGGTATCAGAGCCTTCCTGCTACAGCTTAGTTGAAGCAATTTTGAAGCCTTGATTTGAAGTCAGAAACCCTAGTTTGTTTGTGCAATTTTTTTTCAAATCAGGGGATCAGCAAATTTTTGGAGCACTTTGGGACCAAATAGACATTACCATTGGATCCAGAAGGCCATTTGCAGTTAGGATTTATATTAAATTTGTCGATTTTGGACACAGGGCATTTTTGGAGATTTTTTGAAGCCTCCAGGTAGCTGTCGTATGGATCGTACGGACACAGTGCAAAAAAAATTCAAAAAAAATCAATTCAGAGCGCACTGTCAGGTGGCCACCCCCGCACGACCCAGAGGCTACCGCCACACAGCTCACCGGCCACTGCCACTGGCACCGCCACCGCAAAACCACTGCGGATCGGTGCCTCCCGCGGGCCACCTCGGCGCCGCTCAGTCTTTGCCACTGTGACCACCTCTGCCGGTGGTTTTTTTGGCCACCGCTTCAATTTTTCCACCACCGTCGAAAGTTGCTGCCCATTTTCTGTACACCACCCAGTCCCCGTCAGTAGCCTCCATCAGCCCTTTTCTGCATAGTCAGCGCCAGTCTGCGCTTGACATGTGGCATGGGCGCCACGTGGCACATTGCCACGTGGCCCCTGCCACATCATCACCCATACTGCCACGTGGCTCATTTTTTGTGGTGACAACCTCCAAGCCTACAAATTTAATCATATGATTTGTTGACATCAGCATGAAGTCATCAGCCTTGCTTGCACTCTCCTTCTATTTTGTTTTGGAGCTACCTTTGGTTTTTTGGCCATAACTTTTGCATACAGAGGTATTTTTTTGATCCGAAAGAAGCGCCAAAAAGCTGGTTTTGAGATGGAGACTTTGGTGTAGGTATTTTTAGGTTTTGATGCCTTTTTATTGCCTTTTTTTTCTGTTGAAGTATGAAGTCCTATTTTTGACTCTAGCATGCATATCTTTTGCGTCCCATGCCCATTTTTTGAAAACCTTATATTTTTAGAAAGCTAACTTTCTATCACCTTTTCAGAACTGTAGTCCTTTTTCTTAGTTTTTGGCCTCTACTCTTTGTATCATAGTTTTGGCATTTTTGCTATATGGTGGATATTTTGAGTGTTTTAGGCTCAAAGATCATTTTCCTAGCATGGATTCTTTTGTTTTCGATTGTACTTTCTTTTGTCACAACTCTTTTTCCATTTTGATCATTGCAGCTATCATTTTGAAGCACTTTTCTATTTTGCACTGAGATAAAGTGTCACTTTTGCATTCTGGGGATCATGAACATTGTTTTGAGTCAATTGTACATGCACTATTTTCATAAAGCACCATGGGGGGGATTATTTGTTTGTTGTTTTAGGCATTCTCCCTTTGTCAAGTGAGTGTCCCTTCCATGACATTGGCCCCATGCAGAGTCAGTTAGACCGTGTCTTTATAGGTGTCTGCACCTCTTTTTCTCTCTCCTCGTTCTTGGTTCGTCTGTAGGAGACTTTGGCCCACCTTCTCAATTGCCTATCATCACACCCCGTCTGCATTAAGGGGGGGTTATGCTATTGTTCTAATGCATCCATGGTTCGATGGTTCGATAGTGTGAACTATGTATTCAGTGGTTGATCCTATATATAAGGTGATTGCAGTGGCTGGCTACCTATGCATTTCGGTGAGATGGATCATCTACCATATAAACATGCTCAGTTCGTGCCTTCTTCTTCCATGGAGGTTCTTCAGATCAGCAGTTTGGCAGATTTGTGACTTCTTCATGCTTCAGTGATGCTACTACATGATCTCTCCTTATTCCTATTTTAGGGGACAATTTCCCTAGTTGTAGACTTCTTCAGTTCTTCACTAGATTCTTACCTCTTTTTGGGGGAGGGTTTTTCCCATGAGATTTTCTCTCTTTCATCGTTTATAGAGGTTGCATTTTCTTGCATTGTACATGGGTACCTAACATGGCCTCATTGCCAGGACCCATTATGCATTCATCTTAGTTTTATGAGCTTAAGGCATTTCACTAAGTTCCAATTAAGGGGGGGTGTTAGAGTAAATAATTAATTATTTATTATTTATTCTATTACTTAAGCTTACTTAGGTAAATGCATTTATTTAATACTTTGAATTTAATGCATGTAGTGGTTAGTTGTTCACAACACAGGAGTTTGTTCCTTTCTAGCATGTTCCACCTTTTTGTGGATATGTGTTCAGTTGTCATCCTTACCTTCTACCACCTTCCAGTATGTTCTACAAGCTTCCATGAGCTCTTTATAAGCGGGCTCTCTCTCATTGTATCAAATCACATCATAACATTATCACTGCATATTGTAAATACATTTCTTTTTGTGTTTGCACATATTGTCTCTCATGTCCGTTTAGGGTTTTGCCATTGCTCCATGCTCTTCCTCTCTTTGGCTTCTCTTTGACAAGTTCTCACATGCAGGTCATCTTGGGCATCTTCGGAGTTGGATTTTCTTAACTCCAACAGAGATGAGGGTCTCTTAAATAGATTTTCCTGGAATTCATCAATGGCTGAGATCAATTTCAATCAACAGTCAGGATTAAAGGTGAAGTTCAGTCATAAAGGGAGCTTTCCAAATTAAACGAAGTTAACAGATTTAATTTGAGTAAAATAAGGAGTTAACTGATTCAATTTGAGTAGAAAAAGGAGTTAACCAATTTAACTCATTTTTGATCAATAGTGAACTGGAAATTTCCCTTTTTGAACTGAAGAGAGATTTTGTTGAGATATTTAATTTAATAAAATGAGATATGATTACATAATTACTTTTTCTATTTAATTAAATAATCTTTAATTAATTAGAGACACTTTTCTTATTTAATTAAATAACTTCATTTAATTAATTAGGAATGGCTTCTCATT
The DNA here is from genome assembly GCA_028749045.1 of Cupressus sempervirens. Lineage (NCBI taxonomy): Eukaryota > Viridiplantae > Streptophyta > Pinopsida > Cupressales > Cupressaceae > Cupressus > Cupressus sempervirens. The sequence continues at coordinate 665,387,553 of CM053793.1, read as the reverse complement.
TAATTAAATAACTTTTTTTAATTAATTAGAAGTAAGTACTCCATTTAATTAAACAATTTTGTTTAATAATTTAAAAATTCTTTTCGAAACAAGTCAACTCAAGTCAACCTTGGTTAAATCTGGCCAACTTTTTGTCAAACTTGATCTTTGCGTATGTGAATATGAGCAAATGTGAGTATGAATTCCAGCATCAATCAGAGGCAAATTCTCATTCAACCTTTCAAAATGAAGAGATGAGGGTCTCTTAAATAGACTTTCTTGGAATTCATCAACGATTGAGATCGATTTCAATCAACGGTCAGGATTAAAAGTGAAGTTCAGTCATAAAGGGAGATTTCCAAATTAAAGGGAGTTAACAGATTTAATTTGAGTAAAATAAGGAGTTAACTGATTCAATTTGAGTAGAAAAAGGAGCTCACCGATTTAACTCATTTTTGATCAATAGTGAACTGAAAATTTCCCTTTTTGAACTGAAGAAAGATTTTGTTGAGATATTTAATTTAATAAAATGAGATATACTCTCATAATTACTTTTTCTATTTAATTAAATAATCTTTAATTAATTAGAGACACTTTTCTTATTTAATTAAATAAATTCATTTAATTAATTAGGAATGGCTTCTCATTTAATTAAATAACTTTGTTTAATTAATTAGAAGTAAGTACTCCATTTAATTAAATAATTTTGTTTAATTATTTTAAAATTCTTTTCAAAACTAGTCAACTCAAGTCAACCATGGTTAAATTTGGTCAACTTTTGGTCAAAGTTGATCTTTGCATATGCGAATATGAGTAAATCTGAGTATGAATTTCAGCAACAATTCGATGCAAATTCTCATTCAACCTTTCAAAATGAAGAGATGAGGGTCTCTTAAATAGACTTTCCTAAAATTCATCAATGGTTGAGATCGATTTCAATCAACGGTCGGGATTAAAGGTGAAGTTCAGTCATAAAGGGATATTTCCAAATTAAAGCGAGTTAACGGATTTAATTTTAGTAAAATAAAGAGTTAACTGATTCAATTTGAGTAGAAAAAAGAGTTAACCAATTTAACTCATTTTTTATCAATAGTGAATTCGAAATTTCCCTTTTTGAATTGGAGATTTTGTTTTGATATTTAATTTAATAAAATAAGATATGCTCTCATAATTACTTTTTTTATTTAATTAAATAATCTTTAATTAATTAGAGACACATTTCTTATTTAATTAAATAACTTCATTTAATTAATTAGGAATGACTTCTCATTTAATTAAATAACTTTGTTTAGTTAATTAGAAGTAAGTACTCCATTTAATTAAATAATTTCGTTTAATTATTTCAAAATTCTTTTCAAAACTAGTCAACTCAAGTCAACCGTGGTTAAATCTGGTCAACTTTTGGTCAAACTTGATCTTTGCGAATGTGAATATGAGCAAATGTGAGTATGAATTCTAGCAACAATTCGATGCAAATTCTCATTCAACCTTTCAAAATGAAGAGATGAGGGTCTCTTAAATAGACTTTCCTGGAATTTATCAACAGTTGAGATCGATTTCAATCAACGGTCAAGATTAAACGTGAAGTTCAGTCATAAAGGGAGATTTCCAAATTGTAGGGAGGTAAAGGATTTAATTTGAGTAAAATAAGGAGTTAACTGATTCAATTTTAGTAGAAAAAGGAGTTAACTGATTTAACTCATTTTTGGTCAATAGTGAACTGGAAATTTCTCTTTTTGAACTAAAGAGAGATTTTGTTGAGATATTTAATTTAATAAAATGAGATATGCTCTGATAATTACTTTTTCTATTTAATTAAATAATCTTTAATTAATTAGAGACACTTTTCTTATCTAATTAAATAACTTCATTTAATTAATTAAGAATAGCTTCTCATTTAATTAAATAACTTTTTTTCATTAATTAGAAGTAAGTACTCCATTTAATTAAATAATTTCGTCTAATTTTTTCAAAATTGTTTTCGAAACTAGTCAACTCAAGTCAACCGTGGTTAAATTTGGTCAACTTTTGGTCAAACTTGATCTTTGCGTATGTGAATATGAGCAAATGTGAGTATGAATTTCAGCAAAAATTTGATGCAAATTCTCATTCAACCTTTCAAAATGAAGAGATGAGGGTCTCTTAAATAGACTTTCCTGGAATTTATCAAAGGTTGAGATCGATTTTAATCAACGATCAGGATTAAAGGTGAAGTTCAGTCATAAAGGGAGATTTCCAAATTAAAAGAAGTTAACAGATTTAATTTACGTAAAATACGCAGTTAACTGATTCAATTTGAGTAGAAAAAATAGTTAACTGATTTAACTCTTTTTTTATCAATAGTGAACTAAAAATTTCCGTTTTGGAACTGAAGAGAGATTTTGTTGAGATATTTAATTCAATAAAATGAGATATGCTCTCATAATTACTTTTTCTATTTAATTAAATAATCTTTAATTAATTAGAGACACTTTTCTTATTTAATTAAATAACTTATTTTAATTAATTAGGAATGACTTCTCATTTAATTAAATAACTTGGTTTAATTAATTAGAAGTAATAACTCCATTTTAATAAATAATTTCGTCTAATTATTTCAAAATTCTTTTCGAAACTAGTCAACTCAAGTCAGCTGTGGTTAAATCTGGTCAACTTTTGGTCAAACTTAATCTTTGCGTATGTGAATATGCGCAAATGTGAGTATGAATTCTAGCAACAATTCGATGCAAACTCTCATTCAACCTTTCAAAATGAAGAGATGAGGGTCTCTTAAATGGACTTTCCTGGAATTCATCAATGGTTGAGATCGATTTCAATCAACGGTCAGGATTAAAGGTGAAGTTCAGTCATAAAAGAAGATTTCCAAATTAAAGGGAGTTAACAGATTTAAGTTGAGTAAAATAAGGAGTGAACTAATTCAATTTGAGTACAAAAAGGAGTTAAATGATTTAACTCATTTTTTATCAATAGTGAATCGAAAATTTCTTTTTTTGAACTGAAGAGAGATTTTGCTGAGATATTTAATTTACTAAAATGAGATATGCTCTCATAATTACTTTTTCTATTTAATTAAATAATCTTTAATTACTTATAGACACTTTTCTTATTTAATTAAATAACTTCATTTAATTAATTAGGAATGGCTTCTCATTTAATTAAATGACTTTGTTTAATTAATTAGAAGTAAGTACTCCATTTAATTAAATAATTTTGTTTAATTATTTCAAAATTCTTTTCGAAACTAGTCAACTCAAGTCAACTGTGGTTAAATCTGGTCAACATTGGGTCAAACTTGATCTTTGCGTATGTGAATATGAGCAATGTGAGTATGAATTCTAGCAACAATTCGATGCAAATTCTCATTCAACCTTTCAAAATGAAGAGATGAGTGTCTCTTAAATAGACTTTCTTGGAATTCATCAACAATTGAGATCGATTTCAATCAACGGTCAGGATTAAAGGTGAAGTTCAGTCATAAAGGGAGATTTTCAAATTATAGGAAGTTAAAAGATTTGATTTGAATAAAATAAGGTGTTAACTGATTCAATTTGAGTAGAAAAAGGAGTTAACTGATTTCACTCATTTTTGATCAATAGTGAACTGGAAATTTCCCTTTTTGAACTTAAGAAAGATTTTGTTGAGATATTTAATTTAATAAAATGAGATATTCCCTTATAATTACTTTTTCTATTTAATTAAATAATCTTTAATTAATTAGAGACACTTTTCTTATTTAATTAAATAGCTTGATTTAATTAATTAGGAATGGCTTCTCATTTAATTAAATAACTTTGTTTAATTAATTATAAGTAAGTACTATATTTAATTAAATAATTTCATTTAATTATTTCAAAAAAATTTTGAAACTAGTCAACTCAAGTCAACCGTGGTTAAATTTGGTCAACTTTTGGTCAAACTTGATGTTATCGTATGTGAATATGACCAAATTTGAGTTTGAATTCCAACAACAATTCGATGCAAATTCTCATTCAACCTTTCGAAATGAAGAGATGAGGGTCTCTTAGATAGACTTTCTTTGAATTCATCAATGATTGAGATCGATTTCAATCAACGGTCAGGATTAAACGTGAAGTTCAGTCATAAAGGGAGATTTCCAAATTATAGGGAGGTAAAGGATTTAATTTGAGTAAAATAAGGATTTAACTGATTCAATTTTAGTAGAAAAAGGAGTTAACTGATTTAACTCATTTTTGATCAATAGTGAACTGGAAATAGACTTTCCTGGAATTCATCAACGGTTGAGATTGATTTTAATCAACGGTCAGGATTAAAGGTGAAGTTCAGTCATAAAGGGAGATTTTCAAATTAAAAGGAGTTAACAGATTTAATTCGAGTAAAATAAGGATTTAACTAATTCAATTTGTGTAGAGAAAGGAGTTAACTAATTTAACTCGTTTTTGATCAATAGTGAACTGGAAATTTCCTTTTTTGAACTGAAGAGAGATTTTGTTGAGATATTTAATTTAATAAAATGAGATATGCTCTCATAATTACTCTTTCCATTTTAATTAAATAATCTTTAATTAATTAGAGACACTTTTCTTATTTAATTAAATAACTTCATTTAATTAATTAGGAATGGCTTCTCATTTAATTAAATAACTTTGTTTAATTAATTAGAAGTAAGTACTCCATTTAATTAAATAATTTCATTTAATTATTTCAAAATTCTTTTCCAAACTAGTCAACTCAAGTCAATAGTGAGTATGAGAAAATGTGAGTATGAATTCCAACAACAATTCGATGCAAATTCTAATTCAACCTTTCAAAATGAAGAGATGAGGGTCTCTTAAATAGACTTTCCTGGAATCCATCAATGGTTGAGATCAATTTCAATCAGTGGTCAGGATTAAAGGTGAAGTTCAGTCATAAAGGGAGCTTTCCAAATTAAAGGGAGTTAACAGATTTAATTTGAGTAATATAAGAAGTTAACTGATTCAATTTGAGTAGAAAAAGTAGTTAACTTATTTAACTCATTTTTGATCAATAGTGAACTGGAAATTTCCCTTTTTGAACTGAAGAGAGATTTTGTTGAGATATTTAATTTAATAAAATGAGATATGCTCTCATAATTACTTTTTCTAATTAATTAAATAATCTTTAATTAATTAGAGACACTTTTCTTATTTAATTAAATAAATTCATTTAATTAATTAGGAATGGCTTCTCATTTAATTAAATAACTTTGTTTAATTAATTAGAAGTAAGTAATGTATTTAATTAAATAACTTTGTTTAATTAATTATAAGTAAGTACTCTGTTTAATTAAATACTTTCGTTTAATTATTTTAAAATTCTTTTCGAAACTAGTCAACTCAAGTCAATCATGGTTAAATTTGTTCAACTTTTGGTCAAACTTGATCTTTGCGTATGTGAATATGAGAAAATGTTAGTATGAATTCCAGCAACAATTTGATGCAAATTCTCATTCAACCTTTCAAAATGAAGAGATGAGACTCTTTTAAATAGACTTTCCTGGAATTCATCAACGGTTGAGATCGATTTCATTCAATGGTAAGAATTAAAGGTGAAGTTCAGTCATAAAGGGAGATTTTAAAATTATAGGGAGTTAACGGATTTAATTTGAGTAAAATAAGGATTTAAATTATTCAATTTGAGTAGAAAAAGGAGTTAACTGATTTACCTCATTTTTTACCAATAGTGAACTGAAAATTTCCCCTTTTGAACTGAAGAGAGATTTTGTTGAGATATTTAATTTAATAAAATGAGATATTTTGTCATAATTACTTTTTCTATTTAATTAAATAATCTTTAATCAATTAGAGACACTTTTCTTATTTAATTAAATAACTTCATTTAATTAATTAGGATTGGCTTCTCATTTAATTAAATAACTTTGTTTATTTAATTAGAAGTAAGCACTCCATTTAATTAAATAATTCTATTTAATTATTTCAAAATTCTTTTCGAAACTAGTCAACTTAAGTCAATCGTAGTTAAATCTGGTCAACTTTTGGTCAAACTTGATCTTTGCGTATGTGAATATGAGCAAATGTGAGTATGAATTCCAGCAAAATTCGATGCAAATTCTCATTCAACCTTTCAAAATGAAGAGATGAGGGTCTCTTAAATAGACTTTCTTGGAATTCATCAATGGTTGAGATCGATTTCAATCAACAGTCAGGTTTAAAAGTGAAGTTCAGTCATAAAAGGAGATTTCCAAATTACAAGGAGTTAATAGATTTAATTTGTGTAAAATAAGGAGTTAACTGATTCAATTTGTGTAGAGAAAGGAGTCAGCTGATTTAACTCATTTTTCATCAATAGTGAACTAGAAATTTCTCTTTTTGAACTGAAGAGAGATTTTGTTGAGATAGTTAATTTAATAAAATGAGATATGCTCTCATAATTACTTTTTCTGTTTAATTAAATAATCTTTAATTAATTAGAGACACTTTTCTTATTTAATGAAATAACTTCGTTTAATTAATTAGGAATGGCTTCTCATTTACTTAAATAACTTTGTTTAATTAATTAGAAGTAAGTACTCCATTTAATTAAATAATTTCATTTAATTATTTCAAAATTCTTTTTGAATCTAGTCAACTCATGTCAACCGTGGTTAAATTTGGTCAACTTTTGATCAAACTTGATATTTGCGTATGTGAATATGAGCAAATGTGAGTATGAATTCTACCAACAATTCGATGCAAATTCTCATTCAACCTTTCAAAATGAAGAGATGAGGGTCTCTTAAATAGACTATCCTTGAATTCATCAATGGTTGAGATCGATTTCAATCAGCAGTTAGGATTAAAGGTGAAGTTCAGTCATAAAGGGAGATTTCAAAATTAAAGGGAGTTAATAGATTTAATTTGAGTAAAATAAGGAGTTAACTGATTCAATTTGAGTAGAAAAAGGAGTTAACTGATTTAACTTATTTTTGATCAATAGTGAACTGAAAATTTCCCTTTTTGAACTGAAGAGAGATTTTTTTGATATATTTAATTTAATAAAATGAGATATACTCTCATAATTACTTTTTCTATTTAATTAAATAATTTTTAATTAATTATAGGCACTTTTCTTATTTAATTAAATAACTTCATTTAATTAATTAGGAATGGCTTCTCATTTAATTAAATAACTTTGTTTAATTAATTAGAAGTAAGCACTCCATTTAATTAAATAATTTCGTTTAATTATTTCAAAATTCTTTTCGAAACTAGTCAACTCAAGTCAATTGTGGTTAAATCTGGTCAACTTTTTGTCAAACTTGATCTTTGTGTATGTGAATATGAGCAAATGTGAGTATGAATTCCAGGAACAATTCGATGCAAATTCTCATTCAATCTTTCAAAATGAAGAGACGAGGGTCTCTTAAATAGACTTTTCTGAAATTCATCAAGAGTTGAGATCAATTTCAATCAACGGTCAGGATTAAAGGTGAAGTTCAGTCATATAGGGAGATTTCCAAATTAAAGGGAGTTAACAGATTTAATTTGAGTAAAATAAGGAGTTGACTGATTCAATTTGAGTAGAAAAAGGAGTTAACTGATTTAACTCATTTTTGATCAATAGTGAACTAGAAATTTCCTTTTTTGAACTGAAGAGAGATTTTGTTGAGATATTTAATTTAATAAAGTGAGATATGCTCTCATAATTTCTTTTTCTATTTAATTAAATAATCTTTAATTAATTAGAGACACTTTTCTTATTTAATTAAATAACTTCATTTAATTAAATAGGAATGGCTTCTCATTTAATTAAATAACTTTGTTTAATTAATTAGAAGTAAGTACTCCATTTAATTAAATAATTTCGTTTAATTATTTCAAAAAAAAATTCGAAACTAGTCAACTCAAGTCAACCGTGGTTAAATTTGGTCAACTTTTGGTCAAACTTGATCTTTGTGTATGTGAATATGAGCAAATGTGAGTATGAATTCCAACAACAATTCGATGCAAATTCTCATTCAACCTTTCAAAATGAACAGATGAGAGTCTAATAAAAAGACTTTCCTAGAATTCATCAACAGTTGGATCGATTACAATCAACGGTCAAGATTAAAGGTGAAGTTCAGTCATAAAGGAAGATTTCCAAATTAAAGAGAGTTAACAGATTTAATTTGACTAAAATAAGGAGTTAACTGATTCAATTTGAGTAGAAAAAGGAGTTAACTCATTTAACTCATTTTTTATCAATAGTGAATTGGAAATTTCTCTTTTTGAACTGAAGAGAGATTTTGTTGAGATATTTAATTTACTAAAATGAGATATGCTCTCATAATTACTTTTTCTAATTAATTAAATAATCTTTAATTAATTAGAGACAATTTTCTTATTTAATCAAATAATTTCATTTAATTAATTAGGAATGGCTTCTCATTTAATTGAATAACTTTGTTTAATTAATTAGAAGTAAGTACTCCATTTAATTAAATAATTTCGTTTAATTATTTAAAAATTCTTTTCAAAAATAGTCAACTCAAGTCAACTGTGGTTAAATCTGGTCAACTTTTGGTCAAACTTGATCTTTGAGTATGTGAATATAAGCAAATTTGAGTATGAATTCCACCAACAATTCGATGCAAATTCTTATTCAACCTTCCAAAATGAATAGATGAGGGTCTCTTAAATAGACTTTCTTGAAATTCATCAACAATTGAGATCGATTTCAATCAACGGTCAGGATTAAAGGTGAAGTTCAGTCATCAAGGGAGATTTCCAAATTGAAGGGCGTTAATAGATTTAATTTGAGTAAAATAATCTGTTAACTCCAATTAATTTGGAAATCTTCCTTTATGACTGAAATTCACCTTTAATCCTGAACGTTGATTGAAATTGATCTCAACTGTTGATAAATTCCAGGAAAGTCTATTTAAGAGACCCTCATCTCTTCATTTTGAAAGGTTGAATGAGAATTTGCATCAAATTGTTGCTAAAATTTATACTCACATTGGCTCATATTCACATACGCAGAGTTCAAGTTTGACCAAAAGTTGATCAGATTTAACCACGCTTGGCTTGAGTTGACTAGTTTCAAAAAGAATTTTGAAATAATTAAAGGAAATTATTTAATTAAATGGAGTACTTACTTCTAATTAATTAAACAAAGTTATTTAAATAAATGAGACGCCATTCCTAATTAATTAAATGAAGTTATTTAATTAAATAAGAAAAGTGTCTCTAATTAATTAAAGATTATTTGATTAAATAGAAAAAGTAATTATGAGAGCATATCTCATTTTATTAAATTAAATATCTCAAGAAAATCTCTCTTCAGTTCAAAAAAGGAAATTTTCAATTCACTATTGATAAAAAAATGAGTTAAATTAGTTAACTCCTTTTTCTACTCAAATTGAATCAGTTAACTCCTTATTTTACTCAAATTAAATCGGTTAACTCCCTTTAATTTGGAAATCTCCCTTTATTACTAAACTTCACCTTTAATCCTAACCGTTGATTGAAATTGATCTCAATCGTTGATGAATTCTACGAAAGTCTATTTAAGAGACCCTCATCTCTTCATTTTGAAAGGTTGAATGAGAATTTGCATCGAATTTTTGCTGTAATTCATACTCACATTTGCTCATATTCACATACACAAAGATCAAGTTTGACCAAAAGCTGACCAGATTTAACCATGGTTGACTTGAGTTGAGTAGTTTCAAAAAGAATTTTGAAATAATTCCTAATTAATTAAATGAATTTATTTAATTAAATTATAAAAGTGTCTCTAATTAATTAAAGATTATATAATTAAATAGAAAAAGTAATTATCAAAGCATACCTCATTTTATTAAATTAAATATCTCAACAAAATCTCTCTTCAGTTCAAAACGAGAAATTTTCAGATCACTATTGACGAAAAATGAGTTAAATCAGTTAACTCCTTTTTCTACTCAAATTGAATCAGTTAACTCCTTATTTTACTCAAATTAAATCTGTTAACTCCATTTAACTTGGAAATCTCCCTTTATTACTGAACTTCACCTTTAATACCGACCGTTGATTGAAATCGATCTCAACCGTTGATGAATTCCAGGAAAGTCTATTTCAGAGACCCTCATCTCTTCATTTTGAAAGGTTGAATGAGAATTTGCATCGAATTGCTGTTAGATTTCATACTCAAATTTGGTCATATTCACATATGCAGAGATCAAGTTTGACCAAAAGTTGACCAGATTTAACCACAGTTGACTTGAGTTGACTAGTTTCGAAAGGTATTTTGAAATAATTAAATGAAATTATTTAATTAAATTGAGTACTCAACAAAATATCTCATTTTATTAAATTAAATATCTCAACAAAATATCTCTTCAATTCAAAAAGGGAAATTTCTAGTTCACTATTGATAAAAAAATGAGTTAAATCAGTTAACTCCTTTTTCTACTCAAATTGAATCAGTTAACTCCTTATTTTACTCAAATTAAATCTGTTAACTCCCTTTAATTTGAAAATCTCCCTTTATGATTGAACTTCACCTTTAACCTTGACCGCTGATTGAAATTAATCTCAACCATTGATGAATTCCATGAGAGTCTATTTAAGAGACCCTCATCTCTTCATTTTGAAAGGTTGAATGAGAATTTGCATCGAATTGTTGCTGGAATTCATACTCACATTTGCTCATATTCACATACGTAAAGATCAAGTTTGAGCAAAAGTTGACCAGATTTAACCACGGTTGACTTGAGTTGACTAGTTTCAAAAAGAATTTTGAAATAATTAAACGAAATTATTTAATTAAATGGAGTGCTTACTTCTAACTAATTAAACAAAGTTATTTAATTAAATGAGAATTCATTCCTAATTAATTAAATGAAGTTAATTAAATAAGAAAAGTGTCTCTAATTAATTAAAGATTATTTAATTTAATAGGAAAAGTAATTATGAGAGCATGTCTCATTTTATTAAGTTAAATATCTCAACAAAATCTCTCTTCGGTTCAAAAAGGGAAATTTCCAGTTCACTATTGATAAAAAATGAGTTAAATCAATTAACTCCTTTTTCTTCTCAAATTGAATTAGTTAACTCCTTATTTTACTCAAATTAAATCTGTTAACTCCCTTTTATTTGGAAATCTCCCTTTATGACTGAACTTCACCTTTAATTTTGACCATTGATTGAAATCAATCTCAACCGTTGATAAATTCCAGGAAAGCTTATTTAAGAGGCCCTCATCTCTTCATTTTGGAAGGTTGAATGAGAATTTGCATCAAATTTTTGCTAGAATTCATACTCACATTTACTCATATTCACATACACAAAGATCAAGTTTGACCAAAAGTTGACCAGATTTAACCAAGGTTGACTTGAGTTGACTGGTTTCGAAAGGAATTTTGAAATAATTAAACGAAATTATTTAATTAAATGGAGTACTTACTTTTAATTAATTAAACAAAGTTATTTAATTAAATGAGAAGCCATTCCTAATTAATTAAATGAAGTTATTTAATTAAATAAGAAAAGTGTCTCTAATTAATTAAAGATTATTTAATTAAATAGAAAAAGTAATTATGAGAGCATATCTCATTTTATTAAATTAAATATCTCAACAAAATCTCTCTTCAGTTCAAAAAGGGGAATTTCCAGTTCATTATTGATCAAAAATGAGTTAAATGAGTTAACTCCTTTTTCTACTCAAATTGACTCTGTTCACTCCTTATTTTACTCAAATTGACTCTATTAACTCCCTTTAATTTGGAAATCTCCCTTTATGACTGAACTTCACCTTTAACCTTGACCACTGATTGAAATCGATCTCAACCGTTGATGAATTCCAGGAAAGTCTATTTTAGAGACCCTCATCTCTTCATTTTGAAAGGTTGAATGAGAATTTGCATCGAATTGTTGTTGGAATTCATACTCACATTTTCTCATATTCACATACGCAAAGATCAAGTTTGACCAAAAGCTGATCAGATTTAACCACGGTTGACTTGAGTTGACTAGCTTCGAAAAGAATTTTGAAATAATTAAATAAAATTATTTAATTAAATGGAGTACTTACTTCTAATTAATTAAACAAAGTTATTCAATTAAATGAGAAGCCATTCTTAATTAATTAAATAAAGTTATTTAATTAAATAAGAAAAGTGTCTCTAATTAATTAAATATTACTTAATTAAATAGAAAAAGTAATTATGAGAGCATATCTTATTTTATTAAATTAAATATCTCAACAGAATCTCTCTTCAGTTCAAAAAGGGAAATTTCCATTTCACTATTGATCAAAAAAGAGTTAAATACGTTAACTCCTTTTTCTACTCAAATTGAATTAGTTAACTCTTTATTTTACTCAACTTAAATCTGTTAACTCCCTTTAATTTGGAAATCTCCCTTTATGACTGAACTTCATCTTTATTCTTGACCATTGATTGAAATCGATTTCAACCGTTGATGAATTCCAAGAACGTCTATTTAAGAGACCCTCATCTCTTCATTTTGAAAGGTTGAATGAGAATTTGCATCGAATTGTTGCTGGAATTCATACTCACATTTGCTCATATTCACATACGCAAAGATCAAGTTTGACCAAAAGTTGACCAGATTTAACCACGGTTGACTTGAGTTGACTAGTTTCGAAAAGAATTTTGAAATAATTAAATGAAATTATTTAATTAAATGGAGTATTTACTTCTAATTAATTAAACAAAGTTATTTAATTAAATGAGAAGCCATTCCTAATTAATTAAATAAATTTATTTAATTAAATAAGAAAAGTGTCTCTAATTAATTAAAGATTACTTAATTAAATAGCAAAAGTAATTATGAGAGCATATCTCATTTTATTAAATTAAATATCTCAACAAAATCTCTCTTCAGTTCAAAAAGGGAAATTTCCAGTTTACTATTGTTCAAAAATGAGTTAAATCAGTTAACTCCTTTTTCTACTCAAAATGAATCAGTTAACTCCTTATTTTACTCAAATTAAATCTGTTAACTCCCTTTAATTTGGAAATCTCCTTTTATGACTAAACTTCACCTTTAATCCTGACCTTGATTGAAATCGATCTCAACCGTTGATGAATTCCACGAAAGTCTATTTAAGAGACCCTCATCTCTTCATTTTGATAGGTTGAATGAGAATTTGCATAGAATTTGTGAGGCCTCACCCTAACCCATCGTAGCATAGTGATACATTACTATTATTTTTTGATATTCATGACTCGAGATGTCGAGACATTATCTGATGCTTAGAATATACTTTATTATTTCATGTTCTGTGATGTTACTTCAGATATATTGATGATTGTCATTTAATGTTTCATGTATATGTATGTTGATGAAATCAGTAAATGTAGGATGGAGACTTTGATTTAAGATATTTTAAATTATTTAAAATTAAGCAGGATGAAGAAACCTTTATTGATGCATGTTTTAATTTATGTGAATTTTTGATATGTATACATTTATGAACATGTGATTTTACGAGACTATTGATGTGTGCAATGAGTGTGCAGATATTTAGCTGAGAAACCCTACGGAGGAATAGAACTGATCTCTATGTGCTAGTTTTGGAAACCTTGTTGTTTATAATTCATGTATTGAATTGTGAGATGTATGTATGTATGTTTCTGTGTTTAGTAAATGTTAGCGTTCGTAACTATGTTCTTTTAGTGTCGCTTGACACTCGTAAATTGTGTATGTGCTTCAGTGTGCTGTTTAGGGTTAGTTGTTTAACTTTTGTACCCAAGTTGATTTAGTTGGTGTCAGTTTGGTTTTGGGTCCTTAATCGAGGTTAGTCTTCCCTTAATTCGAATTAGTGCTTAATCTACAATGTTAGAATAGTTAGATGGTCCTATTTATTCCTAGCTTTTGTTTGGTTCTAAACCTCTTTCTTAAGGCATAGAACATGATATAATTATACCCAAAGGGTATGGGTATGGGTTAGGGGTCTTTTCCAACCCCTAAGCCCATTTTTTTGACATTTGAGGTCACTCAAAAAGTCTCTTTTTGCCTTTGTGCGAAAATTGACCATGGTTATCTTGAGTTACCTCACCTCGTTTCCACTTAAGGTTTAACCATAGTGTAGGTTGAGTTAGGAGTTTCTAGAGATCGCAAGTGGGTGGGGGTAGTTATTGAGCCCTTGGGTGGTTGAGTTGGAGGCCTATTTTAGAGGCCCTTCTTGGACTAGTGGAGGTGGTTACCCAATCTCTACATTTAGAGAGGAGTTCTTGAAGATTGAATCAACGAAAGGGAAGCTCTACTCAAACTTATTCAATTGCCATTACCTCTTTGTGAAGGTTGGAATTCTCATCTCCCTTGTTAAGATTTCTTTCTAGGTTTCATGCTTATGCTACCTTGATTATTGTTTCCATGTTTGTATGTTTGTGGGTATGTTGGGAAGCTTGAAAAACCATGTTATTTGGATGATTTATTTTTATGTTTATGTTGCAATTTTTAGATTTTCTTGCATGGGAGTTTTGGTATTACTCACCCTTGGATAGGGCAGAAGTGACCAATTTTGGAAAAGGTTTGTTTAGTCGGACTCCAACCAGTGTAGAGTCTCTTCTCAGGATGAGAAGAGGGATAAAGGGTAGGGTGTTATGGGCCCCTACCTGTCAGCACAAATCTTGCATGATTATGGTATGTTGAAATGGAAGAACAGAAGTTCTTGGTTTATAGCCCCGATTGGGCATTTGTTTGGTGTTGTGCTTAACTTCTCCTGGTTGGAAGAATCCACCTTTTCCTAGTGTTGATTCATTGTGAATCATATAGTGATAACCTTGTGTGAATATGCATGGTTGAATTGTTCTTGGTCATGTTTGTTGTCACCTGATCATAATTATGTTCCCTCCACGATTCTTAGAAATGTGATGCAGAAAAAAGATACATACCCTTTTATAAGGGCCATGAAGGAAACTTATATTAGATTGTTGAAAATTTGGGGATTAGAATCCTAAGAATATTGTATTTCAATTTTGTTGTAGTGGCCATGACACCGGGTTTTCTTCTTGGTTCTTTCCTGACTGAGCCCTTGAATCAGGTTGTTAATAAAATAAGTGATTGCGTAATTTTTGCTTCTCTTAAAGTTTTCATATTTTATGTCATCATATGAATGTATATCAAAGATAAGATGAAACAATGATGTTCGATTATGCAAGATTCAATTTGTAAATGTATGGCATCTCCTTTAAGTTTTGTATGATTTAGTTCATGGATGGTTGTGTTGAAAGTAAATTTGCAAGAACTTGTAGGAAAGAATTATGTCAAGATATCCAAACTTAAATTTGAAACGCAATAGAGGAAATAACTTGGTGTGTTTTGATACTCCCTTCAAAAAGAATAGAGCATTATCATCCTGACCTCTTTATTTTCTCAATTGCCCTAAGATTAGTTTAGTCACTATGCTATTAAATTTGTGCTCCATCAGTTGTAATAGATAGTTAAATGAACATTTAGATGATTATTCCAAGAAATGTGGGTATCATTGAAATTCATAACATTTGAGGTTTATGGAAAAATTATTAACCAGGAATTCATAAGAGATTTACGTAGATTTTGATGATCTTGCAATAGTTGTTTGTTGAGCTTGATTTTTAATAAGATGAAAAGTTAATATCATTAAGAATTAAAACACCAATCTTATAAGACTACATAGTAAGACCAAGACCACCAAGTAAGTTTCAAAAATGCATATAAAAGTGACCTGTAGAAGCACATTTATCATTCTGGAAATTGTATGGCAATCACAATATAGTTCATTCTATTACAGTCTAATAAAATAATAGACCATCAATAAAATAACAATATTGGTTAGTAAAATTTACTTTTTCAAAAATAATTCCTATCCTAAATATCCTAGCTAACTTATATCAACTCTTACCAAGTTAACTTTTGCAATAACTACTCTCTCCCCCTAGGCGCCAGCTCTTGGAAAGGGGTGGAAGTAGAGTTTTAAACTAGTCATAACAATTGTGGGTGACATCACCCTACCTTTTTAATTTCTGCTAGTAGCGCAAGGCATCATAGCGTTTGGGATCTTTGTTGAGGCAAATATTTTATCATAAATTTAGTTTGCTTGAAGCGCTTTCCTTCCACCCTTGGTGCTCAGACATTACATTCTCTGTCATGCGCAGGAGGGAAGGGACAGGCCTGTCCTCTATGTTGTGTCAGCGATTGGAAAAGCACAGGGGTTGGATGGTTAGCGCATGTGGGGATCGCTCCACACTCATTGGTGGAATAGCTGACATCCATCTCATGTCAGACGGACTTTTAGGCATTACTCACGCCTTCACATTGTAAAGTAGGAGTGGGAAATTATTATAGTAATGTTTAAAAGGCATTTAAGCACTTGGCCCTCGAAGTTGGTTTAGGGTCGGATGATATGTGGAAGGAGGGGGGATAGTATTTAGGTTTGTAGGTAGGAGTTTCGGGTAAGTTAGATTATATTAGTAAATTTGTTTTATATTGAAGTTGTTAGAGTTAGAAGTTAGTGTAGGTGTTAGGAATTGTGTCTAGTTATGATTATGTTTGTTAGTAATAGGTGAGTATTATGTGGTAGATTTAGTTAGTTTAAGTTTTAAGTTTAGTGCAAAGTTAAGTTAGTTAAGATTTAAGTTGTTATTATATATGTTTAGTTAATTTTTAAGATAGTTGATTTTAGTGTAAGTTAGTAAGTTTTATATAATTTAAAATATTGTGTCAATTATTAAAGTTTTATTTTAAATTATAATAGTGCAATGTTGCATTAAATTATATGTTTTTTTTAATTTCTTAAATTCTACGATATATTTAGATTAGTTAGGTTAGTTAAGTAAATTTGGTTAGTGTTCTATATATTTATATATATATTTAAATGTAATTTTTGTTTAGTTTTGTAAACGTTTTCTTTAAAATTAAAGTTAGTTTAGATCTTAGTTTAATTTTTAAATGGGTGTGGTATAAACTCTGTAGTAGATTAAAAAATTATATTCAAAGTTTTATGTATGCTCAATATCAGTTAGTAATTACAATAAATTTTCAATGCTTAGTAGATTTAATCGATAGGAAGTTAATTAGTTTAAAAGTTATGTAAGCTACTTAGGTTAGTTTTAGTTCATTAATATTAAATGGTTTTGATCAGATTAGTAACGTAGTTAGTGTTATTCAATTTCAAATCGATGCATGTTACACATTTATATAATGATTAGTAAAACCTTGGTTAAATGTAAATTTAGTTTAGTTGTTAAGAAAGTTAATCATTATGTTTGTGTACATAACTAGTATGTTAGACTACTGAGATAAGGGAATTTGTTCTACATAGCTACCTTCAAGACTTATATATATTGTTTTTCAAAATATTTCAATCTATCATTGTAAAGTTATAATGTAACTATTGTCGATATCAACTTGATAACAAGAGTATTAATTTAGCAATGCAGAGAATCTTTTCATGCAATGCAATCTCAACCTTACCGAACTTAGAACATCTTAATTATTAATTAAGAAAAAAAAAATTGAGAGTGTTTTTGCCCTTGTAGTTAATTCCTTATTTTACTCAAATTAAATCTGTTAACTCCATTTAATTTGAAAATCTCCCTTTATGACTAAACTTCACATTTAATCCTGACTGCTGATTGAAATCGATCTCAACCGTTGATGAATTCCAGGAAAGTCTATTTAAGAGACCCTAATCTCTTCATTTTGAAAGGTTGAATGAGAATTTGCATCGAATTGTTGCTGGAATTCATACTCACATTTGCTCATATTCACATACGCAAAGATCAAGTTTGACCAAAAGTTGACCAGATTTAGCCACAGTTGAATTGAGTTGACTAGTTTCGAAAAGAATTTTGAAATAATTAAACAAAATTATTTAATTAAAAGGAGTACTTACTTCTAATTAATTAAACAAAGTTATTTAATTAAATGAGAAGCCATTCCTAATTAATTAAATGAAGTTATTTAATTAAATAAGAAAAGTGTCTCTAATTAATTAAAGATTACTTAATTAAATAGAAAAAGTAATTATAAGAGCATATGTCATTTTATTAAATTAAACATCTCAACAAAATCTCTCTTCAGTTCAAAAAGGGAAATTTCCAGTTCACTATTGATCAAAAATGAGTTAAATCAGTTAACTCCTCTTTCTACTCAAATTCAATCAGTTAACTCCTTATTTTACTCAAAATAAATCTGTTAACTCCCTTTAATTTGGAAATCTCCCTTTATGACTGAACTTCACTTTTAATCCTGACCACTGATTGAAATCGATCTCAACCGTTGATGAATTCCAAGAAAGTCTATTTAAGAGACCCTCATCTCTTCATTTTGAAAAGTTGAATGAGAATTTGCATCGAATTGTTGCTGGAAATCATACTCACATTTGCTCATATTTAAATACGCAAAGATCAAGTTTGACCAAAAGTTGACAAGATATAACCACGGTTGACTTGAGTTGACTAGTTTCGAAAAGAATTTTGAAATAATTAAATGAAATTATTTAATTAAATGGAGTACTCACTTCTAATTAATTAAACCAAGTTATTTAATTAAATGAGAATCCATTCCTAATTAATTAAATGAAGTTATTTAATTAAATAAGAAAAGTGTCTCTAATTAATTAAAGATTACTTAATTAAATAAAAAAATGTTTTATGAGAGCATATCTCATTTTATTAAATTAAATATATCAACAAAATCTCTCTTCAGTTCAAAAAGGGAAATTTTTAGTTTACTATTGATCAAAAATGAGTTAAATCAGTTAACTCCTTTTTCTACTCAAATTGAATCAGTTAACTTCTTATTTTACTCAAACTAAATCTGTTAACTCCCTTAAATTTTAAAATCTCCCTTTATGACTGAACTTCACCTTTAATCCTGACCGCTGATTGAAATCGATCTCAACCGTTGATGAATTCCAGTAAAGTCTCTTTAAGAGACCCTCATCTCTTCATTTTGAAAGGTTGAATGAGAACTTGGATCGAATTGTTGCTGTAATTTATACTCACATTTGCTCATATTCACATACGCAAAGAACAAGTTTGACCAAAAGTTGACCAGATTTAACCACGGTTGACTTGAGTTGACTATATTTGAAAAGAATTTTGAAATAATTAAATGAAATTTTTTAATTAAATGGAGTACTTACTTCTAATTAAATAAACAAAGTTATTTAATTAAATGAGAAGCCATTCCTAATTAATTAAATGAAGTTATTTAATTAAATAAAAAAAGTGTCTCTAATTAATTAAAGATTACTTAATTAAATAGAAAAAGTAATTATGAGGGCATATCTCATTTTATTAAATTAAATATCTCAACAAAATCTCTCTGCAGTTCAAAAAGGGAAATTTTTGATTCACTATTGTTTAAAAATGAGTTGAATTAGTTAACTCCTTTTTCTACTCAAATTGAATTAGTTAACTCCTTATTTTACTCAAATTAAATCTGTGAACTCCCTTTAATTTAGAAATCTCCCTTTATGACTGAACTTCACCTTTAATCCTGACCGCTGATTGAAATTGATCTCAACCATTGATGAATTCCAAGAAAGTATATTTAAGATACCCTCATCTCTTCATTTTGAAAGGTTGAATGAGCACTTGCATTGAATTGTTGCTAGAATTCATACTCACATTTGCTCATATTCACATACGAAAAGATCAAGTTTGACCAAAAGTTGACCAGATTTAACCATGGTTTACTTGAGTTGACTAGTTTCGAAAAGAATTTTGAAATAATTAAACGAAATTATTTAATTAAATGGACTACTTACTTCTAATTAATTAAACAAAGTTATTTAATTAAATGAGAAGCAATTCTTAATTAATTAAATGAAGTTATTTAATTGAATAAGAAAAGTGTCTTTAATTAATAAAAGATTATTTAATTAATTAAAGATTATTTAATTAAATAGAAAAAGTAATTATGAGAGCATATCTCATTTTATTAAATTAAATATCCCAACAAAATCTCTCTTCAGTTCATAAAGGGAAATTTCCAGTTCACTATTGATAAAAAATGAGTTAAATCAGTTAACTCCTTTTTCTACTCAAATTGAATCAATTAACTCCTTAGTTTACTCAAATTAAATCTGTTAACTCCCTTTAATTTGAAAATCTCCCTTTATGACTGAACTTCACGTTTAATCCTGACCGCTGATTGAAATCGATCTCAACCGTTGATGAATTTCAAGAAAGTCTATTTAAGAGACCCTCATCTCTTCATTTTGAAAGGTTGAATGAGAATTTGCATCAAATTGTTGCTAGAATTCATACTCACATTTGCTCATATTCACATACGCAAAGATCAAGTTTGACCAAAAGTTGACCAGATTTAACCACGGTTGACTTCAGTTGATTAGTTTCGAATTTTTTTTTGAAATAATTAAACGAAATCATTTAATTCAATGGAGTACTTACTTCTAATTAATTAAACAAAGTTATTTAATTAAATGAGAAGCCATTCATAATTAATTAAATGAAGTTATTTAATTAAATAGGAAAAGTGTCTCTAATTAATTAAATATTATTTAATAAAATAAAAAATTTAATTATGAGAGCATATCTCATTTTATTAAATTAAATATCTCAACAAAATCACTCTTCAGTTCAAAAAGGGAAATTTCCAATTCACTAGTGATAAAAAATGAGTTAAATCAGTTAACTCTTTTTTCTACTCAAATTGAGTCAGTTAACTCCTTATTTTACTCAAATTAAATCAGTTAAACCCCTTTATTTGGAAATCTTCCTTTATGACTGAGCTTCACCTTTAATCCTGACCGCTGATTGAAATTGATCTCAACCGTTGATGAATTCTAGGAAAGTCTATTTAAGAGACCCTCATCTCTTCATTTTGAAACGTTGAATGAGAATTTGCATCAAATTGTTGCTGGAATTCATACTCACATTTGCTCATATTCACATACTCAAAGATCAAGTTTAACCAAAAGTTGACTAGATTTAACTATGGTTGACTTGAGTTGACTAGTTTCGCAAAGAATTTTGAAATAACTAAACGAAATTATTTAATTAAATGGAGTACTTACTTCTAATTAATTAAACAAAGTTATTTAATTAAATGAGAAGCCATTCCTAATTAATTAAATGAAGTTATTTAATTAAATAAGAAAAGTGTCTTTAATTAATTAAAGATTATTTATTTAAATAGAAAAAGTAATTATGAGAGCATATCTCATTTTATTAAATAATATATCTCAACAAAATCTCTCTTCAGTTCATAAAGGGAAATTTCCAGTTCACTATTCATCAAAAATGAGTTAAATCAGTTAACTCCTTTTTCTACTCAAATTGAATGAGTTAACTCCTTATTTTACTGAAATTAAATCTGTTAACTCCCTTTAATTTTGAAATCTCCCTTTATGACTGAACTTCACCTTTACTCCTGACTGCTGATTGAAATCGATCTCAACCGTTGATGAATTTCAAGAAAGTCTATTTAAGAGACGCTTATCTCTTCATTTTGAAAGGTTGAATGATAATTTGCATCGAATTGTCGCTACAATTCATACTCACATTTGCTCATATTCACATACACAAAGATCAAGTTTGACCAAAAGTTGACCAGATTTAACAAGGTCTGACTTGAGTTGACTAGTTTCGAAAGGAATTTTGAAATAATTCAACGAAATTATTTAATTCAATGGAGTAGTTACTTCTAATTAATTAAACAAAGTTATTTAATTAAATGAGAAGCCGTTCCTAATTAATTAAATGAAGTTATTTAATTAAATAAGAAAAGTGTCTCTAATTAATTAAATATTACTTAATTAAATAGAAAAAGTAATTATGAGAGCATATCTCATTTTATTAAATTAAATATCTCAACAAAATTACTCTTCAGTTCAAAAAGGGAAATTTCCAGTTCACTATTGATCAAAAATGAGTTAAATCAGTTAACTCCTTTTTCTACTCAAATTGAATCAGTTAACTCCTTATTTTACTCAAATTAAATCTATTAACTTCCTTTAATTTGGCAATCTCCCTTTGTGACTGAACTTCATTTTTAATCCTAACCGCTGATTGAAATTGATCTCAATCGTTGATGAATTCCAAGAAAGTCTATTTAAGAGACCCTCATCTCTTCATTTTGAAAGGTTGAATGAGAATTTGCATCGAATTGTTGCTGGAATTCATACTCACATTTGCTCATACTCACATACGCAAAGATCAAGTTTGACCAAAAGTTGGCCAGATTTAACCATGATTGACTTGGGTTGACTAGTTTCGAAAAGAATTTTGAAATAATTAAATGAAATTATTTAATTAAATGGAGTACTTACTTTTAATTAATTAAACAAAGTTATTTAATTAAATGAGAAGCCATTCTTAATTAATTAAATGAAGTTATTTAATTAAAGAAGAAAAGTGTGTCTAATTAATTAAAGATTACTTAATTAAATAGAAAATGTAATTATGAGAGCATATTCTTAATTAATTAAATGAAGTTATTTAATTAAATAAGAAAAGTGTCTCTAATTAATTAAATATTACTTAATTAAATAGAAAAAGTAATTATGAGAGCATATCTCATTTTATTAAATTAAATATCTTAACAAAATTACTCTTCAGTTCAAAAAGGGAAATTTCCAGTTCACTATCGATAAAAAATGAGTTAAATCAGTTAACTCCTTTTTCTACTCAAATTGAATCAGTTAACTCCTTATTTTACTCAAATTAAATCTATTAACTTCCTTTAATTTGGCAATCTCCCTTTATGACTAAACTTCAACTTTAATCCTAACTGCTGATTGAAATTGATCTCAATCGTTGATGAATTCTAAAAAAGTCTATTTAGGAGACCCTCATCTCTTCATTTTGAAAGGTTGAATGAGAATTTGCATCGAATTGTTGCTGGAATTCATACTCACATTTGCTCATATTCACATACGCAAAGATCAAGTTTGACCAAAAGTTGACCATATTTAACCATGGTTGACTTGGGTTGACTAGTTTCAAAAAGAATTTTGAAATAATTAAATGGAATTATTTAATTAAATTGAGTACTTACTTCTAATTAATTATACAAAGTTATTTAATTAAATGAGAAGCCATTCTTAATTAATTAAATTAAGTTATTTAATTAAATAAGAAAAGTGTGTCTAATTAATTAAAGATTACTTAATTAAATAGAAAAAGTAATTATGAGAGCATATCTCATTTTATTAAATTAAATATCTCAACAAAATCTGTCTTCAGTTCAAAAAGGGAAATTTCCAGTTCACTATTGATCAAAAATGAGTTAAATCAGTTAACTCCTTTTTCTACTCAAATTGAATCAGTTAACTGCCTATTTTACTCAAATTAAATCTGTTAACTCCCTTTAATTTGAAAATATCCCTTTATGACTGAACTTCACCTTTAATGCTGACCGCTGATTGAAATTGATCTCAACCATTGATGAATTCCAGGAAAGTCTATTTAAGAGACCCTCATCTCTTCATTTTGAAAGGTTGACTGAGAATTTGCATCGAAGTGTTGCTGGAATTCATACTCACATTTGCTCATATTCACATACGCAAAGATCAAGTTTGACCAAAAGTTGACCAGATTTAACCACGCTTGACTTGAGTTGGTTAGTATCGAAAGGAATTTTGAAATAATTAAACAAAATTATTTAATTAAATGGAGTACTTACTTCTAATTAATTAAACAAAGTTATTTAATTAAATGAGAAGCCATTCTTAATTAATTAAATAAAGTTATTTAATTAAATAAGAAAAGTGTCTCTAATTAATTAAAGATTACTTAATTAAATAGAAAAAGTAATTATGAGACCATATCTTATTTTATTAAATTAAATATCTCAACAAAATCTCTCTTCAGTTCAAAAAGGGAAATTTCGAGTTCACTATTGATAAAAAATGAGTTAAATGAGTTAACTCCTTTTTCTACTCAAATTGAATCAGTTAACTCCTTATTTTACTCAAATTAAATCTGTTAACTGCCTTTAATTTGGAAATCTCTCTTTATGACTGAACTTCACCTTTAATCCTGATCGCTGATTGAAATCGATCTCAACTGTTGATGAATTCCTGGAAAGTCTATTTAAGAGACCCTCATCTCTTCATTTTGAAAGGTTGAATGAGAATTTGCATCGAATTGTTGTTGGAATTCATACTAACATTTACTCATATTCACATACGCAAAGATCAAGTTTGACCAAAAGTTGATCAGATTTAACCACGGTTGACTTGAGTTGACTAGTTTCAATTTTTTTTTTGAAATAATTAAATCAAATTATTTAATTAAATGGAGTACTTACTTGTAATTAATTAAACAAATTTATTTAATTAAATGAGAATTCATTCCTAATTAATTAAATGAAGTTATTTAATTAAATAAGAAAAGTGTCTCTAATTAATTAAAGATTACTTAATTAAATAGAAAAAGTAATTATGTGAGCATATCTGATTTTATTAAATTAAATATCTCAACAAAATCCCTCTTCAGTTCAAAAAGGGAAATTTCCAGTTCACTATTGATAAAAAATGAGTTAAATCAGTTAACTCCTTTTTCTACTCAATTTGAATCAGTTAACTCCTTATTTTACTCAAATTAAATCTGTTAACTCCCTTTAATTTGGAAATCTCCCTTTATGACTGAACTTCACTTTTAATCCTGATCGCTGATTGAAATCGATCTCAACCATTGATAAATTCTAGGAAAGTCTATTTAAGAGACCTTCTCTCTTCATTTTGAAAGGTTGAATGAGAATTTGCATTGAATTGTTGCTGGAATTTGTCATGCCCAAACTACGAGGGCAAAAACACACAATTTTTTTTTGAAAATGATTAATAATTAAACATGCTCTAAGTTTGAAATGAAAGTCATAGTAGTTTTAGTAAAGGTTCTCTCCATTATGTCCTAAGATTATAAACATGAGGGCGATTACATCGTTAAGATATTGAAGCTTTTGTTATAAGATTGATATTGATAAACTTATGTTTTTACATTTCTTATACAACATTATAGTAAAAGTTATATATATAAAAAAATTATGTAGATGACTTCAAAATTAGTTTAATGAAACAACTAAGAAAATAACATCGACATTAAAACTTAATTTAAATAGACAATAACCCGAAGCCTAAAGCTTATTAGTACTCAAAAATTCAGACTTACTTCAATACCAAAATTAAATACATTTAAAAATGAATTAAAAGAAATCAAATCTAAATTAACAATTATGTCCATAATACCTAACAATTGAATGAATCAAAATCGAAACTAACTTACATCTATAATTTTTAAATTAAGACTAATAGATTTCTTATTACAACCATTACTAATCTACTAACTAACACTAACAAAATACAAGCAACTAAACTAAACTAATTTTAAACTAAAACTTTTTGAGTTAACATATATCTTTAAAACAATTAACATTAAAACAACATATTAATCAATTAACCAAAATTATTAATATTTAACAAATAACAAATAATAACAAACATAAAACTTTAATAAATTAACTAACTTAAATACTAACATGCTAAAAAATAAAACAAATATTAACTTAACTACTTACTAACAAAAAAAATAGTAATTTAACTTAACATATACTAACTACCCTATCTAACTCTACTTCTAACTAATCTAAAATTTTAACCACTAACTTATTTAAAGCATTAAATAAAACACAAATTAAAAATTAACAATATACAACTAACATACTAATAACTAAGCTTATTAACCACTAACCTAACCACTAACTCTATCCTATACTACCTATACTCTACCCCCCCCCCCCCTACACCCCTACTCTACTCCCCAAATGGGTGCTTCCCAAAGGTTGGGCGCACTGCCCAACCTCACTGACCCAGTGTTAGTGGTACCCCACTTTCCATCCACGCAGGGACAAGCCCCAAGTTGGGAGCTCAGCAAGATACGGAGGAGATTTCCAAAAGTTTAAAAAAACAACTTGATTGCCATGTCTTTTAAAAAACTTTAATACATCAACCTCCATCCAAAGCAATGAGGTGAGCATTGAGCTAAGGAAAGGAGATGGGACATGGGGGGGCAGGGTGATGTCACCCCCCTCATGTACACTTCAACATGCTAAACCATTCAAAACAAAAAAAAACATTTTTAAAGCATTATTTTTTAAAAAGACGCCCATGGGAAGATGGAAAGGTATTTAAGACAAAAGATTATTAGGTAGCTTAGGATATTTAGTTTATTTATTTTTTTTTTTTTTTTAACATAAAGAAGTTATAAGGAAATTATATCATTAAAGAAAGATATATATAAATATAAATTTAGAGAATCTTTGAGAATATTCTCTGTTGTCCAAAACCATTAAAATGAGTCTCCCATACAAAAGACAGAGAGTTTTTACTCTCTTAAACATTTTTTTTTTCTAAGTATGGATTAACAAAGCAAATGAATATTTTTTTTTTCTTAAGGTGTATAATTTTTTTTTTTAAAGATGTATATATTTATGGAATGGATTTAAACCATGGATTTATTGATTTCTCTAACAACTTGAATTGAACTATAAATCATAATTATTATTATTATTTTTCCTAAGCATAGTTTTCATTTTGAACATATAAGAAACTTGAAAATTTTGCTAAATTTAAACCAACATCATTACATCTTGTTTTGATATGCATCCATCTAATTTAAAATTACGATTAAATCACAAGACAACCAATTATATTCAACACCAATTTTATTGGCAAACTTGATTCAAGGGCTCAGCCGGGAAAGAATTAGGAAGAAAACTCGGCTTCATTGCCAATCTAAAAAAGTTTGAAATACTAATTTACATAGGATATCAATCCCAAATTTTGACAACATAATTGAATTTTCTTCATGACCCTCATCAAGGGATTTATAATGTTTTCTGCAACACATTACTAGAACCATGGATGGAACATAATCTAATCAGGTGATAACAAGCATGTCCAAGAAACAATTCAAATGTGCATATTCCTACAATTTTTTCACAAAGGGATTCACAATGAATCAAAACTAAGAAAAGGTGGATTCTTCCAACTAGGAGAAGTCAAGCACAACACCAAACAGATGCCCAATCGGGGCTATATACCAAGAACTTTCGTTCTTCCATTTCAACATACCATAATCATACAAGGTTTGTACTGACAGGTAGGGGCCCATAACACCCTACCCTTTCTCTCCCTCTCCTCATCCTGAGAAGAGACTTTACACTGGTTGGAGTCCAACTAAACAGACCTTTCCCAAAATTGGTCACTTCTGCCCTCTCCAAGAGTGAGTAATACCAAAACACCCATGCAAGAAAAATCTTAAAATTGCAAACATAAACATGAAAGGAAATCATCCAAAAATAACATGGTTTTCAAAGCTTCCCAACATACCCACAAACATACAAACATTGAAACAACAACAAGGTAGCATAAGCATGAAACAAGAATGAAATCTGAACAAGGGAGATAAGAATTCCAACCTTCAGAAAGATGTAATGACAATTAACACGTTTGAGTAGAGCTTCCCTTTCCTTGCTTCAATCTTCAAGAACTCCTCTCTAAATGTAGAGATTGGGTAACAACCTTAACTAGTCCAATGAAGGTCTCTAAATAAGCCTCCAACTCAACCACCCAAAAGGAGTAAAAACTAATTCCACCCACTAGCAATTCTAGAAACTCCTAACTCAACCTACACTATGATTAAACCCTAAGTGTAGATGAGGTGAGGTAACCCAAGATAACCACTTGCAATTTTCGCACAAAGGTAAAATGAGACTTTTTGAGTGATCTCCAAAGTCAACAAAAGGGGCTTAGGGGTTGGAAAAGACCCCCAACCCATACCCATACCCCTTGGGTATAATTATTTCATGTTTTAAAGCCTCAGTAATAGGTTTAGAGCCACACAAAGGCTAGAAAATAATTAGGACCAACTAATAACTCTAAAAAAAATAGATAAGCACTTATCCAGATTAAGGGTGACTAAACTCGATTAAGAACTCAATTAGCAAACTGACACTAACTTAAACCGACTTAGGTCCATGGGTTACAAAACTAACCCTAAACAACATACAGAAGAACATAACCAATTTACGAGTGTCAAGCGACACTAACAGAACATAATTATGAACACTAACATTTACTGAACATAGAAAGATACATACATACATCTCACAATACAATACGTGAATTACGAACAACAAGGTAAAATTAGCACATAGAGATCAGTTATGTTCCTCCGTCGGTTTCCTCGACTAAAATATCTGCACACTCATTGCACACATCAGTAGTCTCCAAAATCACATGTACATATATACGTATCAAAAATTCACATAAATTGAACCATACATCAATCAGGGTTTCTTCCATCCTACTTAATTCTTAACCATTAAAAATATCTTAAATCAAAGTATCAATCATACATTTATCGATTTCATCAACATACATATACATAAAACATTAAATGACAAAAATCAATATATCTGAAAGTAACATCACATAACATGAAATAATATAATATTTTCTAAGTATCAGATAATGTCTCGACATCTCGA
Organism: Cupressus sempervirens; assembly: GCA_028749045.1. NCBI lineage: Eukaryota > Viridiplantae > Streptophyta > Pinopsida > Cupressales > Cupressaceae > Cupressus > Cupressus sempervirens. Next base: position 665,359,138 of record CM053793.1, on the reverse strand, counting down.
GTCGTGAGTGTCAAAATGATAAAATAACAACTAAGGCTACGAAGGGTCGAGGCGAGGCCTCACAGAATTGATACTCACATTTGCTCATATTCACATATGCAAAGATCAAGTTTGACCAAAAGTTGATCAGATTTAACCATGGTTGACTTGAGTTGACTAGTTTTGAAAAGAATTTTGAAATAATTAAACGAAATTATTTACTTAAATGGAGTACTTACTTCTAATTAATTAAACAAAGTTATTTAATAAAATGAGAAGCCATTCCTAATTAATTAAATGAAGTTATTTAATTAAATAACAAAAGTGTCTCTGATTAATCAAGGATTATTTAATTAAATAGAAAACATAATTATGAGAGCATATCTCATTTTATTAAATTAAATATCTAAACAAAATCTCTCTTCAGTTCAAAAAGGGAAATTTCCAGTTCACTATTGATCAAAAATGAGTTAAATCAGTTAACTCTTTTTTCTACTCAAATTGAATCCGTTAACTCCTTATTTTACTCAAATTAAATCTGTTAACTCCCTTTAATTTGGAAAACTCCTTTTATGACTGAACTTCACCTTTAATCCTGACCGTTGATTGAAATTGATCTCAACCGTTGATGAATTCCAGGAAAGTCTATTTAAGAGACCCTCATCTCTTCATTTTGAAAGGTTGAATGAGAACTTGCATTGAATTGTTGCTGGAAATCATACTCACATTTGCTCATACTCACATACGTAAAGATCAAGTTTGACCAAAAGTTGACCAGATTTAACCACAGTTGACTTGAGTTGACTAGTTTCAAAAATAATTTTGAAATAATTAAATGAAATTATTCAATTAAATGGAGTACTATCTTCTAATTAATTAAACAAAGTTATTTAATTAAATAAGAAAAGTGTCTCTAATTAATTAAAGATTATTTAATTAAATAGAAAAAGTAATTATGAGAGCATATCTCATTTTATTAAATTAAATATCTCAACAAAATCTCTCTTCAATTCAACAAGAAAAATTTTCAGTTCACTATTGATAAAAAATGAGTTAAATCAGTTAACTCCTTTTTCTACTCAAATTGAATCAATTAACTCCTTATTTTACTCAAATTAAATATGTTAACTCCCTTTAATTTAGAAATCTCCCTTTATGATTGAACTTCACCTTTAATCCTGACCGCTAATTGAAATCGATCTCAACCGTTGATGAATTCTAGGAAAGTCTATTTATGAGACCCTCATCTCTTCATTTTGAAAGGTTGAACGAGAATTTGCATTGAATTGTTGGTGGAATTCATACTCACATTTGCTCATATTCACATATGCAAAGATCGAGTTTGGCCAAAAGTTGACAAAATTTAACTACGGTTGACTTGAGTTGACTAATTTCAAAAAGAAATTGAAATAATTAAATGAAATTATTTAATTAAATAGAGTACTTACTTTTAATTAACTAAACAAAGTTATTTAATTAAATGAAGTTATTTAATGAAATAAGAAAAGTGTCTCTAATTAATTAAAGATTATTTAATTAAATAGAAAAAGTAATTATGAGAGCATATCTCATTTTATTAAATTAAATATCTCAATAAAATCTCTCTTCAGTTCAAAAAGGGAAATTTCTAGTTCACTATTGATTAAAAATGAGTTAAATCAGTTAACTCCTTTTTCTACTCAAATTGAATCAGTTAACTCCTTATTTTACTCAAATTAAATCTATTAAATCCCTTTAATTTGGAAATCTCCCTTTATGACTGAACTTCACCTTTAATCCTGATCGTTGATTGAAATCGATCTAAACAGTTGATGAATTCAAGGAAAGTCTATTTAAGAGGCCCTCGTCTCTTAATTTTGAAAGGTTGAATGAGAATTTGCATCGAATTGTTGGTGCAATTCATACTCACATTTTCTTATATTCACATACGCAAAGATCAAGTTTGACCAAAAGTTGACCAGATTTAACCACGATTGATTTGAGTTGACTAGTTTCGAAAAAGAATTTTGAAATAATTAAACAAAATTATTTAATTAAATGGAGTACTTACTTCTAATTAATTAAACAAAGTTATTTAATTAAATGAGAAGCCATTCCTAATTAATTAAATGAAGTTATTTAATTAAATAAAAAAAGTGTCTCTAATTAATTAAAGATTACTTAATTAAAAAGAAAAAGCAATTATGAGAGCATATCTCATTTTATTAAATTAAATATCTCAACAAAATCTCTCTATAGTTCGAAAAGGGAATTTTCCAGTACACTATTCATCAAAAATGAGTTAAATCAGTTAAATCCTCTTTCCACTCAAACTGAATCAGTTAACTCCTTATTTTACTCAAATTAAATCTGTTAACTTTCTTTAATTTGGAAATCTCCTTTTATGACTGAACTTAACCTTTAATTCTGACCGTTGATTGAAATCGATCTCAACCGTTGATGAATTCCAGGAAAATCTATTTAAGAGACCCTCATCTATTCATTTTGAAAGTTTGAATGAGAATTTGCATCGAGTTGTTGCTAGAATTAATACTCACATTTGCTCATATTCACATATGCAAAGATCAAGTTTGACCAAAAGTTGACCAGATTTAACCACGGTTGAATTGAGTTGACTAGTTTCGAAAAGAATTTTGATATAATTAAACGAAATTATTTAATTAAATCGAGTACTTACTTCTAATTAATTAAACAAAGTTATTTAATTAAATGAGAAGTCATTCCTAATAAATTAAATTAAGTTATTTAATTAAATAAGAAAAGTGTCTCTAATTAATTAAAGATTACTTAATTAAATATAAAAAGTAATTATGAGAGCATATCTCATTTTAATAAATTAAATATCTCAACAAAATGTCTCTTCAGTTCAAAAAGGGAAATTTTTAATTCACTATTGATAAAAAATGAGTTAAATCAGTTAACTCATTTTTCTACTCAAATCGAATAAGTTGACTCCTTATTTTACTCAAATTAAATCTGTTAACTCCCTTTAATTTGGAAATCTCCTTTTATGATTGAACTTCACCTTTAATCCTAACCATTGATTGAAATCGATCTCAACCGTTGATGAATTCAAGGAAAGTCTATTTAAGAGACCCTCATCTCTTCATTTTGAAAGGATGAACGAGAATTTGCATCGAATTGTATCTCAAATTCATACTCACATTTTCTCATATTCACATACGCAAAAATCAAGTTTGACAAAAAGCTGACCAGATTTAACCACGGTTGACTTGAGTTGACTAGTTTCGAAAAGAATTTTGAAATAATTAAAAAAAATTATTTAATTAAATGGAGTACTTGTAATTAATTAAAAAAAGTTATTTAATTAAATGAGAACCCATTCATAATTAATTAAATGAATTTATTTAATTAAATAAGAAAAGTGTCTCTAATTAACTAAAGATTACTTAATTAAATAGAAAAAGTAATTATGAGAGCGTATCTCATTTTATTACATTAAATATCTCAACAAACTCTCTCTTCAGTTCAAAAAGGGAAATTTTAAGTTCACCATTAATCAAAAATGAGTTAAATCAGTTAACTCTTTTTTCTACTCAAATTGAATCAGTTAACTCCTTATTTTACTCAAATTAAATCTGTTAACTCCCTTTAATATGGAAATCTCCCTTTATGACTGAACTTCACCTTTAATCCTGACTGCTGATTGAAATCGATCTCAACCGTTGATGAATTCCAAGAAAGTCTATTTAAGAGACCCTCATCTCTTCATTTTGAAAGGTTGAACGAGAATTTGCATCAAATTGTTTCTCGAATTTATACTCACATTTGCTCATATTCACATATGCAAAGATCAAGTTTGACCAAAAGTTGATCGGATTTAACCACGGTTGTATTGAGATGACTAGTTTCAAAAAGAAATTTGAAATAATTAAACAAAATTATTTAATTAAATGGAGTACTTACTTCGAATTAATTATACAAATTTATTTAATTAAATGAGAAGCCATTCCTAATTAATTAAATGAAGTTATTTAATTAAATAAGAAAAGTGCATCTAATTAATTAAAGATTATTTAATTAAATAGAAAAAGTAATTATGAGAGCATATCTCATTTTATTAAATTAAATATCTCAACAAAATCTCTCTTCAGTTCAAAAAGGGAAATTTTCGGTTCACTATTGATCAAAAATAACTTAAATCAGTTAACTCCTTTTTCTACTCAAATTGAATCAGTTAACTCTTTATTTTACTCAAATTAAATCCATTAACTCCCTTTAATTTGGAAATCTCCCTTTTTGAGTGAAATTCACCTTTAATCCTGACCGTTGATTGAAATCGATCTCAATCGTTGATGAATTCTAGAAAAGTCTATTTAAGAGACCCTAATCTCTTCATTTTGAAAGCTTGAATGAGAATTTGCATCGAATTGTTGCTGCAATTCATACTCACAGTTGCTCATATTCACATACGCAAAAATCAAATTTGATAAAAAGTTGACAAGATTTAACCACGGTTGACTTGAGTTGACTAGTTTCGAAAAGACTTTTTAAAGAATTAAACGAAATTATTTAATTAAATCGATTACTTACTTCTAATTAATTAAACACAGTTATTTAATTAAATGAGAAGCCATCCCTAATTAATTAAATGAAGTTATTTAATTAAATATGAAAAGTGTCTCTAATTAATTAGAGATTATTTAACAAAATAGAAAAAGTAATTATGAGAGCATATCTCATTTTATTAAATTAAATATCTCAACAAAATATCTCTTCAGTTCAAAAAGGGAAATTTCTAGTTCACTATTGATCAAAAATAAGTTAAATCAGTTATCTCCTTTTTCTACTCAAATTGAATCAGTTAACTACTTATTTTACTCAAATTAAATCTATTAACTCCATTTAATTTTGAAATCTCCCTTTATGACAGAACTTCACCTTTAATTCTAACCGTTGATTGAAATTGATCTCAACCATTGATGAATTCTAGGAAAGTCTATTTAAGAGACCCTCATCTCTTCGATTTGAAAGGTTGAATGAGAATTTGCATCCAATTGTTTCTGAAATTCATACTCACATTTGGTCATATTCACATACGCAAAGATCAAGTTTGACTAAAAGTTGACCAGATTTAACCACGGTTTACTTGCGTTGGCTAGTTTCAAAAAGAATTTTGAAATAATTAAACAAAATTATTTAATTAAATGGAGTACTTACTTCTAATTAATTAAACAAATTTATTTAATTAAATGAGAAGCCATTCCTAATTAATTAAATGAAGTTATTTAATTAAATAAGAAAAGTGTCTCTAATTAATTAAAGATTATTTAATTAAATAGAAAAAGTAATTACGAGAGCTTATCACATTTTATTAAATTAAATATCTAAACAAAATCTCTCTTCAGTTCAAAAAGGAAAATTTCCAGTTCACTATTGATAAAAAAAGAGTTAAATGAGTTAACTCCTTTTTCTACTCAAATTGAATCAGTTAACTCCTTATTTTACTCAAATCAAATTTGTTAACTCTCTTTAATTTGGAAATCTCCCTTTATGACTGAACTTCACTTTTAATCCTGACCGATGATTGAAATTGATCTCAACCGTTGATGACTTCCAAAAAAGTCTATTTAAGAGACCCCTCATCTTTTCATTTTAAAATGTTGAATGAGAATTTGCATCAAATTGTTGCTGGAATTCATACTCACATTTGCTCATATTTACATACGCAAAGATCAAGTTTGACCAAAAGTTGACCAGATTTAACCACGGTTGATTTCAGTTGACTAGTTTCGAAAAGTATTTTGAAAAAATTAAACAAAATTATTTAATTAAATGGAGTACTTACTTCTAATTAATTTAACAAAGTTATTTAATTAAATGAGAAGCCATTCCTAATTAATTAAATGAAGTTATTTAATTAAATAAGAAATTTTTTTTCAATTAATTAAAGATTATTTAATTAAATAGAAAAAGTAATTACGAGAGCATATCTTAATTTATTAAATTATATTTCTCAACAAAATCTTTCTTCAGTTCAAAAAGAGAAATTTTTAGTTCACTATTGATCAAAAATGAGTTAAATCAGTTAACTCCTTTTTCTACTCAAATTGAATCAGTTAACTCTTTATTTTACTCAAATTAAATTTGTTAACTCCCTTTAATTTGGAAATGTCCCTTTATGACTGAACTTCACCTTTAATTCTGACCGTTGATTGAAATCGATCTCAACCATTGATGAATTCCAGGAAAGTCTATTTAAGAGACCCTCATCTCTTCATTTTTTAGGGTTGAATGAGAATTTGCATTGAATTGTTTCTAAAATTCACACTCACATTTGCTCCTATTCACATACGCAAAGATCAAGTTTGACCAAAAGTTGACTAGATTTAACCATGGTTGACTTGAGTTGACTACTTTCGAAAAAAAATTTGAAATAATTAAACGAAATTATTTAATTAAATGGAGTACTTCCTTCTAATTAATTAAACAAATTTATTTAATTAAATGAGAAGCCATTCTTAATTAATTAAATGAAGTTATTTAATTAAATAAGAAAAGTGTCTCTAATTAAATAAAGATTATTTAATTAAACAGAAAAAGTAAATTACGAGAGCATATCTCATTTTATTAAATTAAAAATCTCAACAAAATCTCTCTTCAGTTCAAAAAGGGAAATTTCCAGTTCACTATTGATCAAAAATGGGTTAAATGAGTTAACTCCTTTTTCTACTCAAATTTAATTAGTTAACTCCTTATTTTACTACAATTTAAATCTGTTAAATCCTTTTAATTTGGAAATCTACCTTTATGACTGAACTTCACCTTTAATCCTGACCGTTGATTGAAATTGATCTCAATCGTTGATGTATTCCAGGAAAGTCTATTTAAGAGACCCTCATCTCTTCATTTTGAAAGGTTGAATGAGAATTTGCATTGAATTGTTGCTGGAATTCATACTCACATTTGCTCATATTTACATACGCAAAGATCAAGTTTGACGAAAACTTGACCAGATTTAACCACGATTGAATTGAGTTGACTAGTTTCGAAAAGAATTGTGAAATAAATAAATGAAATTATTTAATTAAATGGAGTACTTACTTCTAATTAATTAGACAAAGTTATTTAATTAAATGAGAAGCCATTTCTAATTAATTAAATGAAGTTATTTAATTAAATAAGAAAAGTGTCTCTAATTAATTAAAGATTATTTAATTAAATAGAAAAAGTAATTATGAGAGCATATCTCATTTTATTAAATTAAACATCTCAACAAAATCTCTCTTCAGTTCAAAAACGGAAATTTCCAATTCATTATTGATCAAAAATGAGTTAAATCAGTCAACTCCTTTTTCTACTCAAATTGAATCAGTTAACTACTTATTTTACTCAAATTAAATATGTTAACACCCTTTAATTTGGAAATCTCTCTTTATGACTGAACTTCACCTTTAATCCTAACCGTTGATTGAAATCGATCTCAACCATTGATGAATTCTAGGAAAGTCTATTTAAGAGAGCCTGATCTCTTCAGTTTGAAAGTTTGAATGAGAATTTGCATCGAATTGTTGCTGGAATTCACACTCACATTTGCTCATATTCACATACGCAAAGAACAAGTTTGACCTAAAGTTGACCAGATTTAACCACGGTTGAATTGAGTTGTGTAGTTTCGAAAAGAATTTTGAAATAATTAAACAAAATTATTTAATTAAATGAAGTACTTACTTCTAATTAATTAAATAAAGTTATTTAATTAAATGAGAAGTCATTCCTAATTAATTAAATGAAGTTATTTAATTAAATAAGAAAAGTGTCTCTAATTAGTTTAAGATTACTTAATTAAATAGAAAAAGTAATTATGAGAGCATATCTCATTTTTTTAAATTAAATATCTCAACAAAATCTCTCTTCAATTCAAAAAGGGTAATTTTCAATTCACTATTGATAAAAAATGAGTTAAATCAGCTAACTCCTTTTTCTACTCAAATCGAATCAGTTGACTCCTTATTTTACTCAAATTAAATCTGTTAACTCCCTTTAATTTGAAAATCTCCTTTTATCACTGAACTTCACCTTTAATCCTGATCATTGATTGAAATCGATCTCAACCGTTGACGAAATTCCAAGAAAGTTTATTTAAGAGACCCTCATCTCTTCATTTTGAAAGTTTGAATGAGAATTTGCATCGAATTGTTGCTGGAATTCATAGTCACATTTGCTCATATTCACATACACAAAGATCAAGTTTGACAAAAAGTTGACCAGATTTAACCATGGTTGACTTGAGTTGACTAGTTTCGAAGAGAATTTTGAAATAATTAAACAAAATTAGTTAATTAAATGCAGTACTTACTTCTAATTAATTAAACAAAGCTATTTAATTAAATGAGAAGCCATTCCTAATTAATTAAATGAAATTATTTCATTAAATAAGAAAAGTGTCTCTAATTAATTAAAGATTATTTAATTAAATAGAAAAAGTAATTATGAGAGCATATCTCATTTTATCAAATTAAATATCTCAACAAAATCTCTCTTCAGTTCAAAAAGGGAAATTTCCAGTTCACTATTGATAAAAAATGAGTTAAATCAGTTAACTCCTTTTTTTACTCAAATTGAATCACTTAACTCCTTATTTTACTCAAATTAAATCTCTTAACTCTTTTTAATTTGAAAATTTTCCTTTATGACTGAACTTGACCTTTAATCCTAACTATTGATTGAAATCGATCTCAACCGTTGATGAATTCCAGGAAAGTCTATTTAAGAGAACCTCATCTCTTCAATTTGAAAGGTTGAATGAGAATTTGCATCGAATTGCTGCTGGAATTCATACTCACATTTGCTCATATTCACATACGCAAAGATCAAGTTTGACCAAAAGTTGATCAGATTTAACCACGGTTGACTTGAGTTGACTAGTTTCAAATTTTTTTTTGAAATAATTAAATGAAATTATTTAATTAAATGGAGCACTTACTTCTAATTAATTAAACAAAGTTAATTAATTAAATGAGAACCCATTCCTGATTAATTAAATGAAGTTATTTAATTAAATAAGAAAATTGTCTCTAATTAATTAAAGATTATTTAATTAAATAGAAAAAGTAATTATGAGAGCATATCTCATTTTATTAAATTAAATGTCTCAACAAAATCTCTCTTCAGTTCAAAAAGGGAAATTTTCAGTTCACTATTGATCAAAAATGAGTTAAATCAGTTAACTCCTTTTTCTACTCAAATTGAATTAGTTAACTCCTTATTTTACTCAAATTAAATCTGTTAACTCACTTTAATTTGGAAATCTCCCTTTATGACTGAACTTCAGCTTTGATCCTGATCGTTGATTGCAATCGATCTCAACCGTTGATGAATTCCAAGAAAGTGTATTTAAGAGACCCTCATTTCTTCATTTTGAAAGTTTGAATGAGAATTTGCATCGAATTGTTGCTGGAATTCATACTCACATTTGCTCATATTCACATACGCAAAGATCAAGTTTGACGAAAAGTTGACCAGATTTAACCACAGTTGACTTGAGTTGACTAGTTTTGAAAAGAATTTTGAAATAATTAAACGAAATTATTTAATTAAATGGAGTACTTACTTCTAATTAATTAAACAAAGTTATTTAATTAAATGAGAAGTCATTCCTAATTAATTAAATGAAGTTATTTAATTAAATAAGAAAAGTGTCTCTAATTAATTAAAGATTACTTAATTAAATAGAAAAAGTAATTATGAGAGCGTAGCTCATTTTATTAAATTAGATATCTCAACAAAATCTCTCTTCAGTTCGAAAAGGGTAATTTCCAGCTCACTATTGATAAAAATTGAGTTAAATCAATTAACTCATTTTTCTACTCAAATTGAATTAGTTAACTCCTTATTTTACTCAAATTAAATCTGTTAACTCCCTTTAATTTGGAAATCTTCCTTTGTGACTAAACTTCACCTTTAATCCTGACCGTTGATTGAGATTGATCTCAACCATTGATGAATTCCAGCATAGTCTATTTAAGAGACCCTCATCTCTTCAGTTTGAAAGGTTGAATGAGAATTTGCATCAAATTGTTGCTGGAATTCATACTCACATTTGCTCATATTCACATACGCAAAGATCAAGTTTGACCAAAAGTTGACCAGATTTAACCACGGTTGACTTGAGTTGACTAGTTTCGAAAAGAATTTTGAAATGATTAAATGAAATTATTTAATTAAATGGAGTACTTACTTCTAATTAATTAAACTATAATGCTCTGCCAAGGGATTCATTTTTTTTCCATAGAAGTAAACATCACATATAACTTATGCACATTAACAAAATCAATAGCATTGTCCATCTGAAATTAAACATAACATAAATAACATATTACATTCTTTAAGATCCCTTAACGTCGAATTGCATACATGAATCCATCTAGTACAACATCCACATGAAATAATAATGATAAGGCCAATGTTTATACATTACATTTCAAATGCTCATCCATCCACTATACATGTCGCAGGGTATGACAAGCTCAAAAATATAGATACATAGAATAAGGTATATCATCCTATTCTAATCCATGATACGTCAAAGGAGAGATAATCACATGATACAACATCATAGAGAACCTATACATCCATCATAAAGATCAGGCATAATAAACTAAGTGCACGGTTCCTCCCGACCATTAATAGCATCATTAAACCATCGTGGATCCTAGCCATCCCTCCGTGCATAACATTCCAAATCACCGAAGAGATCATCGGTATTAACATAGTAGGAATGTCACTCATAATCTATACAACATCATATGTATAAAGTAATCTAACATGCAAATAAAAGCATAAGATAACATCATCTAACATATGCTAATCATCAATGAAAAAGGATACGTATCCACCATCATGAAGGACGCATCAACCATGATGTCTCGATGAATCTCAAAATGATAAGAGTGGAAAATACACTACCACCCAACCGCGTGGTACCAAAGTGGTCCACTCCCACTGTGCTAAAGAGATAATCTCAAGTCCCAAACAAGCTATCAAAATCACATAGCACATATCTCTATAAGTTCAGGAATCTTAAAAGTATACTAACTCAAAGGTTCCAAACACAAAATCTGACATCTAATCCCAGAGGCACACAATGACATGTAGGAACCTACTATGCAAGCGGGAAAGTGTCATCGTAATTATCATGTACAAGTTACCCTAGCAGTTAGCTAAACTCCACGGGTCCATACTGATTTCATGTGGCCAATAGTATCCTCTCATACTGACGAGGCATACTATGGAATGCAAGGTTGCAACCATGCATCTCACTTCTCCTATCCTAGCCTGTACAAGCACTCAAAGTATGGGCGAGAACAAAACTCTTATCTTTTTAAGTTCATTTTGTTAGTATTAGGTGTGAATGTTATCACTTATTAATCCAACTTACAATGAGTTACCCTGGCAGTCTCTTACGGCCCCGACCCCCATTGCAAGCCACTTCCTGTCACTACATGCAGATATCCTACCCTAATGCTCATGGACTCATAAATCTCAAAATCACAAAAGATAATCCATAATAAAATCATCAAACATGCATAAAAGCATCAAATCTCCATGAGAAAACATCCATAGAAAATCATGAACAAAACAACTCTCTATTAGCAATTGAAGTATCACTGATAATCAAATATCCAATGGTTCTCAATAATCAAAATATTTATCTCAATCATACTGATCGAAGACTCCAAAAATGGTTGAGTCAAACATGTCACAACATGACATCATCAAGAATAAATCCACATCTTAGTCCCATCATGGCGAGTAGAAACTAATCAAGGATAACTGATCGATGACCAAAATAATGGTTAGGTCAAGAGTCCCATACACAAGAATCTCAACTATAACAATCAGTAATCACATCCAATACATAGAGCATTCCATCACAAACCATGGTTGGGTTTATAAAGACCGAGATTAAAACATCATCATGACATCACAATCACATAACCCCCAAGCCTCTGGTAGACATCCTATATTGGTCAACACTACTCAACCCAAAATCTAGAACAATAGCATAAAGAATACACAATGTAAACACATGTTTTGGTTTTGCTAAGTTTTCAAATTTGAATTTAAAAGTCTCTGTTTACATTTTTTCAAATTTCACGTTTTTCCTAACCCATGTATTTGGTTGATAGATAAAAGTTTCTCCCCAAAACTATTAGACTCAATTTTCTAATTGATCTAATAATATTTTGTTTATATAACATTGTTTGAAAATTGACACTCTCAATGAATCAAAACTTCAATTATATATTCTAATAACTAATCTTAATTAAATTGAGTTTAATTAAATTAATTATTAATATCTCTTCATAATTGAGAAGCTCAATATCAATATTTTAAATCATTAAAAGAGTGATCCATTAATTTAGAACTTTATAATGCTCTTTTATAATTAATTATATATACTAATATATATATATATATATATATATATATATATATATATATATATATATATATATATATATATATATATATATATATATATAATAACATTTAATAATTAATGATATTGCAACAAAATCGAGATTCATATCCAAATCTCATATGAAATAATGTATGTATGTATATATATGTATTTATATATATATGTATATATATACATATGTATGTATATATATATGGGTATATATATGTATATATATGTGTGTGTGTTTGTGTATATATATACACGCAGAGTTTATCACCATCACAACACATACATATATATAATGATATATACGTATATGTGTATGTAGATTCAAGAATATACACAGTTTACTTAGAAATTCTAATTTTCAAAATTTTCCTTTAAATCTTTGATCTTCAAATTTATCCAATAAATAATCTAATGGGTTTGGCTATGAATTTAAACCCTAGCCCCATTTTCTTTCAGATCTATGCATATAAAGATTTCCACATTCAATTGCCCATATTGAGAATGCATACAATAAAAATATAAAATTCTTCAAGAGACATTTGGAAGACACGAAGAAGACAGGGAATGCAAGATGCGAAAATAGCATAAGTAAAATCATAAGAATCTACCCAGATTCTAATGCTAATTTGCTCTTCCTCAGAAAACTCGCAGAGCAAGCTCCCTTCTTCAGAATTCTCGAATCCTCTAATGCTCCAATTGCACTCAAAATGCTATGTCTAAGCTTCTAGGGATGCCTGAATATAAAGAGCTCTCAAGAAACCTCTAGAATGTTTCTAGAAACAGCTGGAAGGTGTCACCAACTAAGCATGGGTCTTTTCCAACCTTCAAGATGAGCCCTAGGGTTGTAGACACCATGTGCTTAATTGATGCACTAACTCCCGTGTTGTTGACACATGAGAAATAGAGAAGTGCATTAATTCCCATGCAAGCTTATAACTCCAATCCACTTTTTATAAAATTTCTATTTAAATATTCATAACTTTTATTTTAATTTTTGTAACTTTTATTTTTATTTTTTTATAACTTTTATTATTATTATTTATTTATTACTTTACTATTATTTTATAATTATTATTAATTTTTAATTTTTAATTTTCTTTTATTTAATTCTTTTCTCTCAATTAATTCTCATTTAATTAATTATACTCAAAATATCAAAGATCATGATATTTTATTAATTTTCTCCAAAATAATTAATTTATTAATTAAATCTATTTATTAAGACTTAATTAATAGAAAATTCACCATAGACCTCCAAGATAAAATATGAAAACCCATCATAGAACAAATCATACAAAATCAGTCTAAAGGGTTAAAAATCACGAAATATGTCATCTGACACATTCGGTGGGTACTCAACTCTGATACTTGTCCTAACTCACTAGGACAAATGGTTTAAGGGTTTGGGATTTGGACTTGAGAATTTATCTCCCTTCTCTTATCATTGAGATAGTATAATAGGGTATGCTCATCCTGGCAATTCAGGGAAGTTAATACCCGGTACCTGCAACCTGTAGAAAAACCATGCATGTACATACAATATATAATGCTAAGCTAAAAAGACAATGGCAGGAAGTGGTGGATCGTGTAGATCCTAACTAAGCAGGTGACTACAACTCCCTTCCTTAACCACATCAGAAACACCATACAACATGAAAACACGCACACCATACACATGCAAGTATGGGGTAAGTATCCATAATAAAACACATAAGATAATAACCATCCATCTAATCATCAATAATAACTGAAAACAGTATAATTATCATCATGTATGCATGAAATGTAAAATCTAAATGATCTCATCATATAACCACTGAATCGATAACATAATGTCTGATAGTGTCAAAACAATACCACTAATCCATCAACATAAAACTAGTCTATCACAGTCTGATAATAATAACAATGTCCAGAAAAGATGTGAATGAGGGTAGGCACTACATCCACCCCCCCTTGGGTTAGGCTTACTCCTGGAAACCTACAAACAAGTAGGGATATAACTCCCTCAATCTAGCTGCATCCTCCCAAGTAGCTGAAGAATCATCAGTAGGGTCCCATTGGACCCTTACCTAAGCACTGAAACATGGAAAACATCATGAATGCGAGCTAGGCTGTGTGGTAGAGCAAGACGGTAAGCAACCGGGCCAATCCTCTCCAAAATTTTGAATGCTCACACAAAACGAGGTGCTAACTTAGAACCCTTTCCATATCAGATTGGACGCTTTCACGGTCGCACTCTCAAGAAAACCTTATCTCCCACAGCAAACTGCTTATCAGTCCTATGAGCATCAGCATACTTCTTTTGCCTATCCTGTGCCATAGTCAAATGCTCATGGATACGCACTACCTGTTGCTCCATATCATGAAGCATCTTAGGACCCAACAAGATGCGATCCTCAAGACTATCCCAACTCAATGGTGTATGACAAGGACGTCCATATAATGCCTGAGATGGTGCCATACCAATAGAACTATGATACCCATTGTTGTAAGCAAACTCCACTAGATAGAAATAATCCTCCCAATGTGTCTAACTATCCATCACATACATCTGTAACATATCCTCCAAAACTTGGTTCACCCTCTCTATCTAACCATCAGTCTCTGGATGATATGCTGAATTGAAGTTTAACTGCGCTCCAAGCTCATGCTGCAGCCATATCCAGAATGCAGATGTGAATACAGGATCCCTGTCAGAAATGATCTTTCTAGGAATACCATGTAATCTCACAATATCATGCATGAAGATATTAGCTACAGAAGCTGCTGTGTAGGAAGACCTGATTGGTGAGAAATGTGCCACCTTAGTCAACCGATCAACGGTAACCATGATAACATCATGACACCGAACTATCATAGGTAATCCTACAATAAAATCCATGGAGATGATATCCCACTTCCAAGAAGGAATGAGATTAGGCTGCAAAAGTCCAGCCGGGTGCTAATGTTCTGCCTTAACTCTTTGACACTCAAGGCACCTAGCCCAAAAGCAGCAATATTTCTCTTCATCCCAGACCAAAAGAACAAACGTCTCAAATTAGCATGCATCTTCTTGACACCTGGATGTGCTGAGTAAGGTGTACGATGGGCTTCTGCCAGTATCAAGGTGCGAAGCTCATCCAAAAATGGCACATAAATCCTCCCCAAATGTCTCAAAAGACCATCTAACTCTCGAACGTAACCTGTAAACTTACCTTCCAAAGATCTTCCTAAATCTATCTCTCTACACACTTCCTGATACCAGGAATCCATAGGAAGTGCCTAAAGAATCTGACTCCTCAAATCCACACTAAGAGTCATCGATGATAACACATGTCTCTTGCGACTCAAAGCATTCACCACCACATTCTCCTTACCCTGAATGTACTTAACCTCAAAATCATACTCGCATAGAAACTCCATCCATCGCCTCTGGCGAGCATTCAAATTAGGCTAATTAAAAATGCACTGAAGACTATGATGATCGCTGTGTAGCTTAAATCTGTACCCCAACAAGAAATGTCTCCACCTCGTCAAAGTATGAACTACTGCTGCTAACTCAAGATCATGTGTAGGATAATTTAACTCATGATCCTTGAGCTTGTGTGATTCATACGCAATCACCCGTCCATTCTACATCAACACTGCCCCAATCCCTTCAAGAGAAGCATCTGTACATACCATGAAATCACCTTCTGGCTCCAGTACAGCTAGAATCAGTGCACTAGTCAAAAGGTCCTTGAGCTTCCGGAAAGCTTCCTCACATTTCTCTGTCCATACGAACTTCTTTCCTTTCCTTTGAAGAGAAGTGATAGGATGTACTATCCTAGAGAAGTTCTGGACAAATCTGCTATAATAATCGGCTAAACCCATGAAACTATGAATTTCTGACACATTAGTCGGTGTAGGCCATTCTATTATCACCTAAATCTTTGCAGGATCCACTGAAATACCATCACCTGAAATAACATGCCCTAAATACTGAATCTCCGATTTGAAGAATTCACACTTAGCTGCATTAGCATAAAGCTGATTGTCCCTCAAACACTGCAATACCAACCGCAGGTGTTCCTCATGCTCCTTCTGAGTCCTAGAATATATCAATATGTCATCAAGAAACACAAGTACAAACCTATCAAGATATGATCAAAAAACACCATTCATCAAACTCATGAAAACTGATGGAGCATTAGTCAATCCAAAAGGGGTACCACTGTGAACTCATATTGCCCATAACGAGTTCGAAAAGCAGTCTTGTGAATATCTGCTTCCTTAATGTGAAGCTGGTGGTATCCTAACTTAAGATCAATCTTGAAGAATACCGTAGCTCCCTTGATCTGATCAAATAATTCATCAATCCTAGGTAAAGAATATCTGTTCTTAATAGTCACCTTATTCAACTGTCTGTAGTCAATGCAAAGGTGTAAAGAACTGTCTTTCTTCTTCACAAAGAGCACTGGAGCTCCCCATGGTGATACACTAGGTTGAATGCTCCCTTTGGCCAGAAGTTCCTCTAGCTGAAGACGTAGCTCACCCAATTCCTGAGTAGTCATGCGATAAGGAGCTTTAGAGATAGGCTCCGCTCCAGGAATCAGATCAATACTAAAATCAATGTCCCTCTTAGGAGGCATGCCTGGAATCTCACTTGGAAAAACATCCGCGTAATCTTGCAAAATTGGGTGATCAAAAGTCTTCCTCATAGGATCTTCCTCATCAAGATCATTTACCATAACAAAAAATATCTAACATCCCTTACAGAAACTTTTCTTCATTTGCATAGCAAAAATTATCTGTAGAGATATAGGCGTCGGTATCCCAACTATCTTCACATCATTCCCTTGGTCATCTTGGCACATAATAATCTTCTTCCTACAATCTATACTGGCTCTATGAGATCCAAGCCAGTCCATGCCTAGAACCACATCATAGGAACCAAGGGGTATGACTCGAAGATCCATTTTCGTATCAAAGCTTCCTAAGCTAAGCCCACACTTATGAACTACAAAATCTGTGAAAACCTTAATGCCTGAGGCTAGTTCCACTTGCCAACCACGATCTTGCTTCACCGCAGCTAGCTTACACTTAGAAACTATATATGGTGAAATAAATGA
This sequence comes from Cupressus sempervirens, assembly GCA_028749045.1. Lineage (NCBI taxonomy): Eukaryota > Viridiplantae > Streptophyta > Pinopsida > Cupressales > Cupressaceae > Cupressus > Cupressus sempervirens. The sequence goes on along the minus strand of CM053793.1, from coordinate 665,341,627 downwards.
ATCTGTAGCTCCTGAATCAAACAATACTGAAAGAGATATACCTCTAATAGCTCCTATGGTCTCAACCACTGTTCCCTGGTGATCTGCCTGACGCTGATCAACTGCTGCAAATACTCTATGAGCTCTATCGGCATCACCAACTGTAGGCTCTGAAACTGTAGGCCTAGGTCCTAAAAACTGAGGTTCCCACTGAGGACACTAAGCTGCATAATGTCCAATCTAACCACATGAAAAACATTTCGTATTTTTGTCAGAACCTCTTCCCATAGGTGGTACATTTGATTGTTGATGACTATTCCTGCTCACAAAAGACTGGCTACTCTAAGCTGGCTGATTGGTCCGATTCTGTCTATTGCATTGAGCATTGCAGTTGTTCTTGGTGTTAGAACCTTTACCACCACCTTGAGCTTGAGAATTTGAGCCCTTCTGTTGCTGTGTCTGTTAAGACTGCTGCTAATATTGTTTCCCCTTAGAAAAAGAGAACTTCTTGTTACCACCTGAATTAAAGTTGCCTTTAGATCCTGATGCTAATGGCGCTCCTACAAAACCACCTTGACCAAGGTTAACACTTTTCTCAACAAGGATAGCTCGATGCACCACATCCTTGAGGGTTTTTGGCTCAAATACCTTAACTCCCCCAATAATACGGTTATTCAAACCCCTAATAAAGTGTTGTGTCAACTGAGCTGAATTTTCACTAAACCCTGAAAAAAGCATAAGCTCATAAAACTTATGCTCATACTCGGTCACTGACAAAGTGTACTGTCTGAGATTATGAAATTCATCAGCCCTTTGTTGTTTCCATTCCTCTTGTAGGAATCGTTCACAAAAACTCTCTAGGAATAACTCCCAAGTAACACTGCTCATATCGATTCCCAACTTCTTCTCCTCAATTGCCCACCAAGTGGTCCCAAAATTCTCTAAATTAGTGATCGCAAACCTTGCCTTAACATTGCTGTCAAACTCCTGCATGGAAAAAATCCTATCGAGAGAAATAAGCCACTGCTCGGCCACATAACCAGGATCTTGCCCATTAAAAGGCTTAACCTTGGATCTTGAAAGATCCTTCATCTGAGTGGACACAATGGACCTCTGATGATCCTTCCGAGGACTTCTAGATCTGGGTCTATGCTCTTGTTCTGTCTGATGCACTTTAGGCTATTCTTGAACAGGAGGTAGACATTCTAGAATAGTTTGATTCATTTGTCTCAAACTTACCTCTTCAGACTCAGCTTGGTCCTCTCTACGGCTCTCTTCCTATTGTCTACTACAGTGCTCTTCCCTACTCTCTACACAAGCCAATCCCTCATGGGCAGACTCATGGGCACTGATAGTTCTGCCATGACCACGGCCTCTACCATGGCCTCTAACAGAAGACCTAGTCCCAGATACCATCCTACAATAGTACAAAGTACTATTAAAATCACATGTTGCCATAGACTATGTTCAGTTCTATTTTTAGGTTTAAGTAAAATTTCCAGTTTTGAACCTAAGTGTTGAAGTATGAAAAATATTCAAGTAATAGTTTGAGTCCTGTTTTAGTTCACCTAGTTCAAGTTTGGAAAGTTACACTTAATAGTTCAAAGTTCTAGGTGTTCCAAATTACCCAGAGCTCCCAATGTAGAAACTCGGGCTCTAATACCAAATGTAATGCCCCACCAAGGGATCCAAATAATTAACCTAGAATTTCACTAACATTTTTTTTTTCCATTGAAGTAAACATCACATATAAATTATGCACATTAACAGAAGCAATAGCATTGTCCATCTGAATGTAAACATGACATAAATAACAGATTGCATTCTTTAAGATCCCTTAACATTGAATTATATACATGAATCCATCTAGTACAACATCCACATGAAATAATAATGATAAGGCCAATGTTTATACATTACATTTCAAATGCTCATTCATCCACTGTACATGTCACAGGGTATGACAAGCTCAAAAATATACATACATAGAATAAGGTACATCATCCTATTCTAATCCATGTACATAAAAGTAGAGATAATCACATGATACAACATCATAGAGAACCTATACATCCATCATAAAGATCAAAAATAATAAACTAAGTGCACGGTTCCTCCCAACCATTAATAGCATCATTAGACCATCATGGATCCTAGCCATCCCTTCATGCGTAACATTCCAAATCACCGAAGAGATCATCGGTATTAATATAGTAGGAATGTCACTCCTAATATATACAACATCATATGTAGAAAGTAATCTAACATGCAAATAAAAGCATAAGATAACATCATCTAACATATGCTAATCATCAATGAAAAAGGATACATATCCACCATCATGAAGGACGCATCAACCACGATGTCTCAATGAATCTCAAAATGATAAGAGTGGGAAATACACTACCACCCGACCACGTGGTACCAAAGTGGTCCACTCCCACCGTGCTAAGGAGATAATCTCAAGTCCCAAACAAGCTATCAAAATCACATAGCAGATATCTCTATAAGTCTAGGAATCCTAAAAGTATACTAACTCAAAGGTTCCAAACACAAAATCTGACATCTAATCCCAGAGGCACACAATGACATGTAGGAACCTACTGTGCAAGCGAGAAAGTGTCATTGCAATTATCACGTACAAGTTACCCTGGCAGTTAGCTAAACTCCACGGGTCCATACTGATTTCATGTGGCCACTAGTATCCTCTCATACTAATGAGGCATACTACGGAATGCAAGGTCATAACCATGCATCTCACTACTCCCATCCTAGCCTGTACAAGCACTCAAGGCATGGGCGAGAACAAAACTCTTATCTTTTTAGGTTCATTTTGTTAGTATTAGGTGTGAATGTTATCACTTATTAATCTAACTTACAATGAGTTACCCTGGCAGCCTCTTAGGGCCCCGGCCCCCATTGCAAGCCATTTCCCATCACTACATGCAGATATCCTACCCTAATGCTCATGGACTCATAAATCTCAAAATTACAAAAGATAATACATAGTAAAATCATCAAATATGCATAAAAGCATCAAATCTCCATGAGCAAACATCCATAGAAAATCATGAACACAACAGCTCTCTATTGGCAACTGAAGTATCACTGATAATCAAATATCCAATGTTTCTCAATAACCAAAATATATATCTCAATCATACTAATCGAAGACTCCAAAAATGGTTGAGTCAAACATGTCACAACATGACATCATCAAGAATAAATTCACATTTCAGTCCCATCATGGCGACTAAAAAATAATCAAGGATAACTGATCGATGAAAAAAATAATGGTTAGGTCAAGAGTCTCATACACAAGAATCTCAACTATAACAATCAGTAATCACATCTAATACATAGAGCATTCCATCACAAACCATGGTTGGGTTTATAAAGATCGAGATTAAAACATCATCATGACATCACAATCACATAACTCCCAAGCCTCTGGTAGACGTCCTATACTAGTCAACACTAGTCAACCCAAAATCCAAAACAATAGCATAAAGAATACACAATGTAAACACATGTTTTGGTTTTGCTAAGTTTTCAAATTTGAATTCAAAAGTCTCTGTTTACATTTTTGCAAATTATATTAAGTGGAAAATTATATTAAGTTATTCAATTAAATGAGAAGCCATTCCTAATTAATTAAATGAAGTTATTTAATTAAATAAGAAAAGTGTCTCTAATTAATTAAAGATTATTTAATTAAATGGAGAAAGTAATTATGAGAGCATATGCCATTTTATTAAATTACATATCTCAACAAAATCTCTCTTCAGTTCAAAAAGGGAAATTTCCAGTTCACTATTGATAAAAAATGAGTTAAATGAGTTAACTCTTTTTTCTACTCAAATTGAATCAGTTAACTCCTTATTTTACTCAAATTAAATATGTTAACTCCCTTTAATTTGGAAATCTCCCTTTCTGACTAAACTTCACCTTTAATCTTGACCGCTGATTGAAATCTATCTCAACCGTTGAAGAATTCCAGGAAAGTCCATTTAAGAAACCCTCATCTCTAAATTTTGAAAGGTTGAATGAGAATTTGCATCGAATTGTTGCTGGAATTCATACTCACATTTTCTCATATTCACATACGCAAAGATCAAGTTTGACAAAAAGTTGACCAGATTTAACCACAGTTGACTTGAGTTGACTAGTTTCTAAAAGAATTTTGAAATAATTAAATAAAATTATTTAATTAAATGGAGTACTTACTTCTAATTAATTAATCAAAAGTTATTTAATTAAATGAGAAGCCATTCCTAATTAATTAAATGAAGTTATTAATTAAATAAGAAAAGTGTCTCTAGTTAATTAAAGATTATTTAAGTAAATAGAAAAAGTAATTATGAGAGCATATCTCATTTTATTAAATTAAATATCTCAACAAAATCTCTCTTTAGTTCAAAAAGGGAAATTTTCATTTCACTATTGATAAAAAATGAGTTAAATGAGTTAACTCCTTTTTCTACTCAAATTGAATTAGTTAACTTCTTATTTTACTCAAATTAATTCTATTAACTCCTTTTAATTTGGAAATCTCCCTTTATGACTGAACTTCACCTTTTATCCTGACCGCAAATTGAAATCGATCTGAACTGTTGATAAATTTTAGGAAAGTCTTTCTGAGACACCCTCATCTCTTCATTTTGAAAGGTTGAATGAGAATTTGCATCGAATTGTTACTGGAATTCATACTCTCATTTGGGCATATTCACATACGCAAAGATCAAGTTTGACCAAAAGTTGACCAGATTTAACTACGGTTGACTTTAGTTGACTAGTTTTGAAAAGAATTTTGAAATAATTAAACAAAATTATTTAATTAAATGGAGTACTTACTTCTAATTAATTAAACAAAGTTATTTAATTAAATGAGAAGCCATTCCTAATTAATTAAATGAAGTTATTTAATTAAATAAGAAAAGTGTCTCTAATTAATTAAAGATTATTTAACTAAATAGAAAAAGTAATTATGAGTGCATATCTCATTTTATTAAATTAAATGTCTCAACAAAATCTCTCTTCAGTCCAAAAAGGGAAATTTTCAGTTCACTATTGATCAAAAATGAGTTAAATCAGCTAACTCCTTTTTCTACTCAAATTGAATTAGTTAACTCCTTATTTTACTCAAATTAAATCAGTTAACTCACTTTAATTTTGAAATCTCCCTTTATGACTGAACTTCACCTTTGATCCTGACCGTTGATTGAAATCGATCTCAACCGTTGATGAATTCCAAGAAAGTCTATTTAAGAGACCCTCACCTCTTCATTTTGAAAGTTTGAATGAGAATTTGCATCGAATTTTTGCTAGAATTCATACTCAAATTTCCTCATATTCACATACGTAAAGATCAAGTTTGACCAAAAGTTGACTAGATTTAACCACGGTTGACTTGAGATGACTAGTTGCGAAAAGAATTTTGAAATAATTAAATGAAATTATTGAATTAAATGGGGTACTTACTTCTAATTAATTAATCAAAAGTTATTTAATTAAATGAGAAGCCATTCCTAATTAATTAAATGAAGTTATTTAATTAAATAAGAAAAGTGTCTCTAATTAATTATAGATTATTTAACTAAATAGAAAAAGTAATTATGAGAGCAGATCTCATTTTTTTAAATTAAATATCTCAACAGAATCTCTCTTCAGTTCAAAAAGGGAAATTTTATAGTTCACTATTGATAAAAAATGAGTTAAATTAGTTAACTCATTTTTCTACTCAAATTGAATCAGTTAACTCCTTATTTTACTCAAATTAAATTTGTTAACTCCCTTTAATTTTGAAATCTCCCTTTATGACTGAACTTCACCTTTAGTCCTGACCGCTGATTGAAATCGATCTCAACCGTTGATGAATTTCAGGAAAGTCTTTTTAAGAGACCCTCATCTCTTCATTTTGAAAGGTTGAATGAGAATTTGCATCGAATTGTTACTGGAATTCATACTCTCATTTGGGCATATTCACATACGCAAATATCAAGTTTGACCAAAAGTTGACCAGATTTAACCACGGTTGACTTGAGTTGACTAGTTTCGAAAAAAATTCTAAATAATTAAATGAAATTATTTAATTAAATGGAGTACTTACTTCTAATTAATTAAACAAAGTTATTTAATTAAATGAGAAGCCATTCCTAATTAATTAAATGAAGTTATTTAATTAAATAAGAAAAGTCTCTCTAATTAATTAAAGATTACTTAATTAAATAGAAAAAGTAATTATGAGAGCATATCTCACTTGATTAAATTAAATATCTAAACAAAATCTCTCTTCAGTTGAAAAAGGGAAATTTTCAGTTCACTATTGATCAAAAATGAGTTAAATCAGTTAACTCATTTTTCTACTCAAATTGATTCAGGTAACTCCTTATTTTACTCAAATTAAATCTCTTAACTCCCTTTGATTTGGAAATCTCCCTTTATGACTGAACTTCACCTTTAATCCTGACTGCTAATTGAAATCGATCTCAACCGTTGATGAATTCCAGGAAAGTCTACTTAAGAGACCCTCATCTCTTCATTTTGAAAGGTCGAATGAGAATTTGCATCGAATTGTTGCTCGAATTCATACTCACATTTGCTCATATTCACATATGCCAAGATCGAGTTTGACCAAAAGTTGAGCAGATTTAACCACAGTTGACTTGAGTTGACTAGTTTCGAAAAAGAATTTTGAAATAATTAAACGAAATTATTTAATTAAATGGAGTACTTACTTCTAATTAATTAAACAAAGTTATTTAATTAAATGAGAAGCCATTCCTAATTAATTAAATGAAGCTATTTAATTAAATAAGAAAAGTGTCTCTAACTAATTAAAGATTACTTAATTAAATAGAAAAAGTAATTATGAGAGCATATCTCATTTTATTCAATTAAATATCTCAACAAAATCTCTCTTTAATTCAAAAAGGGAAATTTTCAGTTCACTATTGATAAAAAATGAGTCAAATGAGTTAACTCCTTTTTCTACTCAAATTGAATCAGTTAACTTCTTATTTTACTCAAGTTAAATTTTTTAACTCCCTTGAATTTGGAAATCTCCCTTTATGACTGAACTTCACCTTTAATCCTAACCGCTGATTTAAATCAATCTCAATTGTTGATGAATTTCAGGAAAGTCTATTTAAGAGAGCCTCATCTCTTCATTTTGAAAGGTTGAATGAGAATTTGTATCGAATTGTTGCTAGAATTCATACTCACATTTGCTCATATTCACATACGCAAAAATCAAGTTGTTACCGTCATAATAGCTTTTGACAATTGAGTGCTAACACACTTAATCACATGTTGCTACACCATGTAAGCCAAGTACACCATATAAGTCGAGCCACAACATAAGCTGAGTCAGGAAGTTATTTAGGTGTCGAGCAACTTTCAGATGCCGAGTGAAGATCAGGTGCCGAGTAAAGTTTAGATGCCGAGCAAAGTTTAGATGCCGAGTGAAGAACAGATGCCGACTGATATCAAGTGTCGAGTAGCATAAAGTGCTGAGTGATACAGTTTTGTGTAAGTGTTGAGTAATCCAGAAAATAGCATGTGTCAAGCATCAGGAATGTTTGAGGAGCCGAGTAAGTCAGGATATCAGCATAGGAATTTGTACTTGCACATATTATGATATAAACCATTTTTACAATCGACATGAGGTAAATCTCGAAGGATTTAATGATAAGATCAAATCTTTTATCCTTGCTATGCAATCTACATGCAGCTAATAACAAAAATGATAAGAGCGTGCAACCAATAGAAGAAGTGCAAACAATAAGCGAAAAATGAATATTGAATATGGATCGTAGATCCATACCTAACCCTAAATCCTCAAAAGTCTTTATAAGGAAGACGAAATTTCATTTGTAAATATATATGATAATCAGTGGATGGACGAGGGTATGAAAGGAAATATATTTTCAGAAGTGAAAGTTATTAGATCACAAAGGATCAAGATCAGACAAAGTGGAACAGAGCTTGCATTCAGCAATCAAGGATTGTAATCAGTCAGGTTTATTGTGCCTAATACTTTCTAGCTATTGTATTAGAATAAAAATCCTATGGTGTTAGGTTAGCGTAACAGCTATTTCAATAAATCCTTTAACTAGGTGATAAAATCCTTTAACAAGGTAACACTTCATGTTAAGTGTTTGAAAGCCTCTAACCAAGTCACTATTGACATAGTGTAAAGCCTTTAACAGGGTAGACCATCAGAAGTGGTTAAACAATATTGCTGCTGTAATTTTTCGTTGGTATCATCCCCACCCCAATTTTACCTTCTTATTCCTAGAGGGTTTCTGGGTTACCAAATTCAAGTGTTAAGTGTTATTGATGCATGTGTTTAGCTTCATGTTTACCTAATGTACTTACATGCATGCAATTTACTTTCACCTAAAAGTTTTATAGGATAAAGTGTGAAACTTCTGATTCACCCCCCCCCCCCCCCCCCCCCCCCTCTCAAAAGTACTCTTTCCATATTTGAATATTCCAACAATTGGTATGAGATTGTCCAGGTTCTCACAAGGGAAAGCCTAATAGCTTGAAGGAAAAGATCTAAAGATGGAAGCTTTCAAACTTGGAAAGATCATTGAAAATCAGGTGATAGATGTGCAACTTGCTCTGCATAGCTTGGAGGAATTGAGAAACTAGTTGAGAAACTCATTAAAAAAGAGGAAGGATCTAGCCATAGCTGAGAATGATATACACTACAAGGAGATTGATACCACCAACATATTTTCCAACGGAGATAACAAAGAGTTTGATGCAACAATAGCAGAACTGATGGAGAAAAACAAAATTCAAGTAGAGGAGATAAGATCTCTCAAGATGGAACATGAATCACAGGCCATAATGATTTGTGAAATCACTGAACAAAAGAAAAGAGTAGTCGAAGATAAAGTCATGATGGAAAATGACAAAAGAAATCTTGCAAACAGACTTGAAGTAAAATGTACTGAATTGACAAGGATCTCAAACATGCAGATGGATACACTTGCTCAAATGATGAACCTTCATCATGAACTCAATGTGAAAGATATTGAGATCTCTACTTTGAAGATGCAGAATGAACAAATGTAGAGTGAATTGAACAGAGAAAAAGAGGTAGCATAGAATCTCAACAAATCAAGTGAAGCAATCAAGTATTTTGAATAGTTGCTGAAATCACCAAAATCTGCCCATGATACATCAGGACTAGGATACAATAGCACTGAAGTTGGAGAATCATCAAAGAATGCTGAACAAAGAAGTGATAAAGGTAAGAATTCAAAACCCACTTGTCATTACTATAATAAGAAGGGGCATACAACTAATGTGTGTAGGAGCAGAAGATTCAATCAATCAAATATACCCAAAAGTTTCTGTCACAAGTGCAACATGCAAGGACATATGACACAAAATTGTAGATCCAATGTCACAAGGACTCAAAGATTTGATCGACATTGTTATAATTGCAAAAAGTATGGACATAGGGCATTTGAATGAAAATCAAAACCTATGTGGACATCAAATCAACCAGCAAAAATAGAAGGGAATGAAAGTCATCATCATTGGGATTACAACACCAGGTACAATTGTCATTATTGTGAAGAATATGGACATATACCACAGAACTGCATGAGAACACATTTCAGAGGGAACTACAAAAGATGGTTGAATCAAACTACATATTTCAGTTGTCTGAAAATTGGTCATTTCAGCAGAAACAATCCTACAAGATCAAAGGCACCCAAGACTAAAGAAAATAAGGGAAAAGAAAAGGTTGATGTCGAAAAGATAAGGGAGCAAATAAGTAAGACTTGGAAAAAGAAGGAAGAGTGCAACACATCAAGTGGAGGGATCACTTCACCCAATGGGTCAAGTGATCACACTTCATCAAACTAAGCATGAGAAGTCCATAGGATTGATATACAAAGCTATATCATACATCAGTCCCAAGATAAAGAAGCTAAAGCAAGGTATAAATCTACATGAAACAAGATGTCAAGACAAAAACTAAATGTTGATGCCGAGCTGCCTTTGGATACCGAGTTAAACTCAAACAGATGCCGAACTCCCAACAGCGATCGAGCTGATAACTGATGCTGAGTTGGATAACTCTAATGGAAGCCGAGTAAAGAGGAAATGTAGTTGATGCCGAGTTAGGTTAAAATTTCTTTAGAAGCTGAGTTGACAGTTGAGCATTCAATGCGATAAAATTGGGGTATATTATCACGATTTCAATCAATTTTTCGCATTGCGATCAAGAAGCAAAGGAGAAGAAAGAGAGTTGAGCGACTTCATAGCAAGAATCCAATATTTGAAGCAGATTGCAAACTCATTCAATGCATTTTTCATTGATCTAAAGGTATTTTCATTTGTGCCGAACTACGTAGTTTCATATTCATTTGCTGTATAAACCTTAGTTCGCAATAATGGCATCAAGTTCAAAGAAAACCCAAGAAAAAGAGTCATTTGAAGTCCAGTTAGTTTCAAATGAAATGAAGCAACCTGATTTCTGCCCTATTCCTGAAGTTGCCTACAAAAATGACCCAGCTAGAGCTTTCTCCCACATTCCCCCAAAAGTTGTAATGGTTCAAGATGTGAGGAAATGTTACAATTGCAAAATTGGCACCATAGGAGACTTAGAAATTCATAATGCATATGATAAACTGTGTGAAAAAAAAGTACTGAAAAATGAGTTTTCAATAGTAGAAAGAAAAGGATTGACCAAAACCCTAGCATTTCTGACTGTTTTCAAAATAGAATGCGTACGGATAATTTTGAGCCTAATACATGACGGAGCTTTTTGGTTAGAGTCAAGGCCAGTAAAATTTACTAAGAAAACTGTTCATAGGGTTACTGGTATTCCAACCCTAGATCGGCGAAAGACCCTACGAAGTGACAAAAGGGAAATAATAGAGAAAAATATAGGTGCAAAATGGAACAATAGAGGAATGACTATCGACACAGTCACAGATCCCCTACTAGACTTTGCTGTGAGAATTATCTCACACAAATTCTATCAATCAAGCAGGTTGAATAGTGTACCTTGTATAGTAGTTGATGTTGCATACAAGATAATCAAAAGAGATCACACTTATGATCTGGCAGAGATCATGTTTCAACAGATTAATGGAAATCTGGGAGCTATAAGGAAAAGCAAGGGAGCTCAATGTAAATTTGGATCAGTTTTGATGTGTATGTTCTTCTATCTGATGAAATAATTTCCTTCTATAGGGAAAGTAAAACAAAATCCAAATAAAATGATTGTTGAACAAATTAATGAATATATAGAGCAAATGGAAAAAAATTTTGATACCTTGATGACAAGCTATTTTGAGGATTTCAAGAAATCCATGAAGCAAAGGTCAAGGATGCCAGCTTCATTAGTAGAAAACAATACTAATGACATATGTTTCTTAGTTGACATAGATTTCACTTACATTCAAGCAGTAATACCAAGGGTAAGATGGCTAAGGCCATTTGGATATGAAATCAATATTGATGAGGAATCAGTAGCAATAACTGCATTATTGGCAGAGGAAGGAGATAAAAATGCACCGCATTTTGGCACTTATGATGTGGTGAGATCAAAAATAAACATGGAATTAAAAATTTCTTCTACATTGAAGAAGAAAGATAAATTAATCAAGAAGATCAAGAAGAAGTTTGGCAAAGAAATTGAGGCTGAGGCAGAAGAAGAAGAAGATGACAGTGAGGATGAAGATGAGCAAGAACAAGGGCCAATAGAACTAACCCAAGATCTTAGAGAAGACAAGGAGGAAGGTGCAAAGGAAGAAGAAGCCAAGGAAGCACCAACTGAAGCCAAGCCAAAGAAGAGAAAGGCAACAGAATAGCCTTCAGCCAAGCCCAGAACGAAGAAAGCTGCCACTCCATCACCTCAAAAGCCAACAACATGAGCATCAACAAGAGCCTCTACTCAAAAGGCTAAAGAGGAAGTTTCCAAGAAGAAACAAGTCAAGGAATCACAAGAAGAGTTGAGGAAAAGAAGAAGGTATGTGGCTCAACCTGACACTGATGAAGAAGAGCAAACAGAAAAGGTAAGCAATTCATCAGTTGATATCCTATGTAAAAGAATTGCAAGTGGTGACTTGAATAATTTAAATAAAGTTGATTTTAGTAAATTTAATAAAGAAAAACAAAATAAGATAGAAGAAACAGTGTATGGAATGATGGCATAGTTCAAGTACACCCCACTTGAACTAGATGGTCAATTGCCAAAGGAGCTGTCAAAAATTATAGAAGACAGATGGCATTTTTGTCTAAAAATGGAGAAAGAGATGAGGGAATCAACCCTAGCCAGTATATTGCCGGATTTGACTAAGGAACAAGTAAAGAATGCAGTCAAAAGGCATAATAACAGGTTTACACCCAAATACAGGGCATTCTTTATACTTCAAAATAGGATAGAAGAAATTGTTCAAAGAACAATGAAATTATGGAAGAATCTATACAAAAAGGTTGAAGATCTTCTTGAAGAAGAATACAAGGAAGAAGCTATTATTCTAGTAGAAGAGAGGAGAAAAAGAAGAGAAGAGAAGACAGTAGTAGAAAAAGGAGAAGAAGAGAAGAAAGTGGAAGGAGAAAAGAAGGAAGAAGAAATGAAAGATGGAGAGGAGGAAGAGACACAAAAATAGGATGAAATGGCAACAACTGAGCAAGAGTAGCAACCAGATCAGAGTGTGCAAGACACACAATTGCCACCCCCTAGCCCTCCTCAAGCATCGATCTCACCTGAAAACATTGTAACTAATGTTGATTTTACTGATACTTCTGATCAGAATATCAATCCATTAACTGCAGAAGATCTTAAAAGAATTCTTGACCAATCAACACAACAAGCTTTATTATGTTCAGATCCAATTTTGGCCAGTTTGGATGAGCTGCAAAAACTAGTATAAAGTATAGTTAAAGATAAGGTGAATACACAAGAACCACCTTCTATCACAACTACTAGTAGTTAATTTGAAATACCAACTAGTATAGTTGATGCTGCAAGACAAAAGCAAAGTGCAGCTGTAGAAAAAGGAACAGGACAAAAAGAACGAATAGAACAAATAGGACAGACTATTACATCTGATCCTACAGCACAAACACAAGGTGCACTTCCATAAATAACAATAATTTATCATGGTAGACAGAAGGAGGAGGAAATAGTAAAAACCCCTAAAGAATAGGAGGCAATTCAAACATTAATAAATTTTCCTACCTCAAGAATTCCTTCACACTAGCCATTACAGATTTTAGTACCATCATCTAGTACTGCTAGAGTTGCAAGGGTACTTCACTACCCTAAATTAGATGAAGAGATAGTCATATCGAGATATGACTCGAAATCAATAACCATTGATCAAATCAATGAGGTGCAGGATGCACTAAATAGAAGGAAAAGGCAGGAAATACTCAGGAAAGAGTATAAAAATAAGCAAACACTTTATGAGATCAAGGACATCTTTATGGATGCCTTCAGTTTGCAATCACCGGATGAGTCGAAGCACATCACAGAGCAACTAACAGATATTGTTCGCCAGGTGACAAATGAAGACCTAGAAACCAATGCAAAACTTCTAGAATGATCAGAAAGAAAATTTCAAGGGAAAGTGAATGAGAAAATATCAAGACAAATTGCACTTTCACAAGTAGAATTAGCAAAGCTTATTGATAAGGTGAAGAAGGTACTTGAGAATATATTCTCACTGTATAAAAAGTTGTGTGATTTTTCATACTTCAGACAAGAAACTAGCCAAAAGATACTGAGCTTGGAAAGAAATTTAAACATTTCAAGCATGCAACTACGAAGTGATCCAGCTCAAAGTGAGAAGCATTTTGCTCAATTGCTTCACACTCACAAAGAAATAGCTGTCTTAATAGTAGATGAGGCTAATATTAAGGCCAAAGTAATATAGCTCCAATCCTCCATTACCCCACATTTAGAGATACTCCATAAAGAGCAAGTATATGCTGAAAATGTACTCAAGAAAGATCCAAATATTTCTACATTAGATGGACTTATTCAACTTGCTGCCGAGACTGCTATCCAACATAAGTCATTAGAAATCGCTTTGAACAATTGGGATGCAGCTCTCAGAATGATTATGGAGGTAAATAGCACATTTTTGGCTAAATATGGTCTTAACCCTTAAACACTCTTTGACAAAAGTGTCAAAAAGGGGGAGATATATTTTGTAAAGGGGGAGATATGGATTAATAAGGGGAGAACAGATACAAAGGAAGAGCACTGATATACAAATAATATATAGATAAGGCACAATCAACTCAGGGGGAGTTACAAAATTTTTGAGGTATATATTCCAAAGTACAAATTTTGATCAAGTTTTCTTTAACACTTTGTATATACCAAACAGATTAGTTATTGTACTCATAAGGACAATTAAGTGTTTTTGTCACTCATGTCAAAGGGGGAGATTGTTACCCTCATAATGGTTTTTGACAATTGAGTACCAACACACTTAATCACATGCTACACCATGTAAGCTGAGCCACAACATAAGCCAAGCCAGGAAGGTATTCAGGTGCCGAGCAACTTTCAAATGCTGAGTGAAGATCAGGTGCCGAGTAAAGTTTAGATGCCGAGCAAAGTTTAGATGTCGAGTGAAGAATAGATACCAAGTGATATCAAGTGCCGAGTAGCATAAAGTGCCGAGTGATACAGTTTTTTGTAAGTGCCGAGTAATCCAGAAAATAGCATGTGTCGAGCATCAGGAATGCTTCAGGAGTCGAGTAAGTCAGGATATTAGCAGAGGAATCTGTACTTGCACATATTATGATGTAAATCATTTTTACAGTAGACATGAGGTAAATCTTGAAGGATTTAATGATAAGATCAAATCTTTTATCCTTCCTATGCAATCTACATGTACCTAATAACAAAAATGATAAAAGCATGCAACCAATAGAAGAAGTGCAAACAATAAGCGAAAAATGAAGATTGAATATGGATCGTAGATCCATACCTAACCCTAAATCCTCAAAAGTCTTTATAAGGAAGACGAAATTTCATTTGTAAATATATATGATAATCAGTGGATGGATGAGGGTATGAAAGGAAATCTATTTTTAGAAGCGAAAGATATCAGATCACAACGGATTGAGATCAGACAAAGTGGAATAGAGCCTACATTCAGCAATCAAGGATTGTAATCAGTCAGGTTTATTGTGCCTAATACTTTCTAGCAATTGTATTAGAATAAAAATCCTATGGTGTTAGGTTAGCTTAACAGCTATTTTGATAAATCCTTTAACTAGGCGATAAAATCCTTTAATAGGGTAACACTTCATGTTAAGTGTTTGAAAGCCTCTAACTAGGTCACTATTGACATAGTGTAAAGCCTTTAATACGGTAGACCATCAGAAGTGGTTAAACAATATTGCTGTAGTAATTTTTTGTGGGTATCATCCCCACCCCAGTTTTACCTTCTTATTCCTGGAGGGTTTCTGGGTTACCAAATTTCAGTGTTAAGTGTTATTGATGCATGTGTTTAACTTCATGTTTACCTAATGTACTTACATGCACGCAATTTACATTCACCTAAAAATTTTATTGCATAAAGTGTGGTACTTCTGATTCACCCCACCCCCCCCCCCCCCCCCTCTCAAAAGTACTCTTTCCATATTTGAATATTCCAACAAAAGTTTGACCAAAAGTTGACTAAATTTAACCACGGTTGACTTGAGTTGACTAGTTTCGAAAAGAATTTTAAAATAATTAAACGAAATTATTTAATTATATGGAGTACTTACTTCTAATTAATTAAACTAAGTTATTTAATTAAATGAGAAGCCATTCCTAATTAATTAAATGAAGTTATTTAATTAAATAAGAAAAGTGTCTCTAATTAATTAAATATTAATTAAATAGAAAAATTAATTAGGAGAGCATATCTCCTTTTATTAAATTAAATATCTCAACAAAATCACTCTTCAGTTCAAAAAGGGAAATTTCCAGTTCACTATTGATAAAAAATGAGTTAAATTAGTTAACTCCTTTTTCTACTCAAATTGAATCAGTTAACTCATTATTTTACTCAAATTAAATCTGTTAACTCCTTTTAATTTGGAAATCTCCCTTTATGACTGAACTTCACCTTTGATCTTGACTGTTGATTGAAATCGATCTCAACCGTTGATGAATTCTAGGAAAGTCTATGTAAGAGACCCTCATCTCTTCATTTTGAAAGGTTGAATGAGAATTTGCATCGAATTGTTGCTGGAATTCATACTCACATTTGCACATATTCACATACGCAAAGATCAAGTTTGACCAAAAGTTGACCATATTTAACCACGGTTGAGTTGAGTTGACTAGTTTCGAAAGGAATTTTGAAATAATTAAACAAAATTATTTAATTAAATGGATTACTTACTTCTAATTAATTAAACAAAGTTATTTAATTAAATGAGAAGCCATTCATAATATATTAAATGAAGTTATTTAATTAAATAAGAAATTTTTCTCTAATTAATTAAAAATTACTTAATTAAATAGAAAAAGTAAATATGAGAGCATATCTCATTTTATTAAATTAAATATCTCAACAAAATCTCCCTTCAGTTCAAAAAGGGAAATTTCCAGTTCACTATTGATAAATTATGAGTTAAATCAGTCAACTCCTTTTTCTACTCAAATTGAATCAGTAAACTCCTTATTTTACACAAATTAAATCCGTTAACTCCCTTTAATTTGGAAATCTCCCTTTATGACTGAACTTCACCTTTAATCCTGACCGTTGATTGAAATTGATCTCGACCGTTGATGAATTCTAGGAAAGTCTATTTAAGAGACCCTCATCTCTTCATTTTGAAAGGTTGAATGAGAATTTGCATCGAATTGTTCCTAGAATTCGTACTCACATTTGTTCATATTCACATACGCAAAGATCAAGTTTGACCAAAACTTGAATAGATTTAACCACAGTTGACTTGAGTTGACTAGTTTCGAAAAGAATTTTCAAATGATTAAATGAAATTATTTAATTAAATGGAGTACTTACTTCTAATTAATTAAACAAAGTTATTTAATTAAATGAGAAGCCATTCCTAATTAATTAAATGAAGTTATTTAATTAAATAAGAAAAGTGTCTCTAATTAAATAAAGATTATTTAATTAAATAGAAAAAGTAATTATCAGATCATATCTCATTTTATTAAATTAAATATCTCAACAAAATCTCTCTTCAGTTCAAAAAGGAAAATTTTCAGTTCACAATTGATAAAAAATGAGTTAAATGAGTTAACTCTTTTTTCTAATCAAATTGAACCAGTTAATTCCTTATTTTACTCAAATTAAATCTGTTAACTCCCTTTAATTTGGAAATCTTCCTTTATGACTGAACTTCACCTTTAATCCTGACCATTGATTGAAATCGATCTCAACCGTTGATGAATTCTTGGAAACTCTATTTAAGAGACCCTCATCTCTTCATTTTGAAAGCTTGAATGACAATTTGCATGAAATTGTTGCAAGAATTCATACTCACATTTGCTCATATTCACATACGCAAAGATCAAGTTTGACCAAAAGTTGACTAGATTTAACCACAGTTGACTTGAGTTGACTAGTTTCAAATTTTTTTTTGAAATAACTAAACGAAATTATTTAATTAAATGGAGTACTTACTTCTAATTAATTAAACAAAGTTATTTAATTAAATGAGAAACCATTCCTAATTAATTAAATGAAGTTATTTAATTAAATAATAAAAGTGTCTCTAATTAATTAAAGATTACTTAATTAAATAGAAAAAGTAATTATAAGAGAATATCTCATTTTGTTAAATTAAATATCTCAACAAAATCACTCTTCAATTCAAAAAGGGAAATTTTCAGTTCATTATTGATCTAAAATGAGTTAAATGAGTTAACTCCTTTTTCTACTCAAATTGAATCAGTTAACTCCGTATTTTACTCAAATTAAATCTATTAACTCCCTTTAATTTGGAAATCTCCCTTGATGACTAAACTTCACCTTTAATCCTGATCGTTGATTGAAATCGATCTCAACCGTTGATGAATTCCACGAAAGTCTATTTAAAAGACCCTCATTTCTTCATTTTGAAAGGTTGAATAAGAATTTGCATCGAATTGTTGCTGGAATTGATAGTCACATTTGTTGATATTCACATACACCAAGATCAAGTTTGACCAAAAGTTGATCAGATTTAACCATGGTTGACTTGAGTTGACTAGTTTCGAAAAGAATTTTAAAATAATTAAATGAAATTATTTAATTAAATGGAGTACTTACTTCTAATTAATTAAACAATGTTATTTAATTAAATGAAAAGCCAATCCTAATTAATCAAATGAAGTTATTTAATTAAATAAGAAAAGTGTCTCTAATTAATTAAAGATTACTTAATTAAATAGAAAAACTAATTATGAGAGCATATCTCATTTTATTAAATTAAATATCTCAACAAAATCTCTCTTCAGTACAAAAAGGGAAATTTCCAGTTCACTATTGATAAAAAATGAGTTAAATGAGTTAACTCTTTTTTCTACTCAAATTGAATCAGTTAACTCCTTATTTTACTCAAATTAAATCTGTTAACTCCCTTTAATTTGCAAATCTCCCTTTATGACTGAATTTCACCTTTAATCCTGACCGTTGATTGAAATCAATCTTGACCGTTGATGAAATCAAGGAAAGTCTATTTAAGAAACCCTCATCTCTTCATTTTGAAAGGTTGAATGAGAATTTGCATCGAATTGTTGCTAGAATTCATACTCACATTTGCTCATATTCACATACACAAAGATCAAGTTTGACCAAAAGTTGATCAGATTTAACCACGGTTGACTTGAGTTGACTAGTTTCGAAAAGAATTTGAAATAATTAAACAAAATTATATAATTAAATGGAGTACTTACTTCTAATTAATTCAACAAAGTTATTTAATTAAAAGAGAAGCCATTCTTAATTAATTAAATGAAGTTATTTAATTAAATAAGAAAAGTATCTCTAATTAATTAAAGATTTATTTAAATAATAGAAAAAGTAATTATGAGAGCATATCTCATTTTATTAAATTAAATATCTCAACAAAATCTCTCTTCAGTTCAAAAAGGAAAATTTTTGGTTCACTATTGATAAAAAATGAGTTAAATCAGTTAACTCCTTTTTTTACTCAAATTGAATCAGTTAACTCCTTATTTTACTCAAATTAAATCTATTAAATCCCTTTAATTTGGAAATCTCCTTTTATGACTGAACTTCACCTTTAATCCTGACCGTTGATTGAAATCGATCTCAACCGTTGATGAATTTCAGGAAAGTCTATTTAAGAGACCCTCATCTCTTCATTTTGAAAGGTTGAATGAGAATTTGCATCGAATTGTTGCTGGAATTCATACTCACATTTGCTCATATTCACATACGCAAAGATCAAGTTTGACGAAAAGTTTACCAGATTTAACTACGGTTGACTTGAGTTGACTAGTTTCGAAAACAATTTTGAAATAATTAAACGAAATTATTTAATTAAATGGGGTACTTACTTCTAATTAATTAAACAAAGTTATTTAATTAACTGAGAAGCCATTATTAATTACTTAAATGAAGTTATTTAATTAAATAAGAAAAGTATCTCTAATTAATAAAAGATTATTTAATTAAATAGAAAAAGTAATTATGAGAGCATATCTCATTTTATTAAATTGAATATTTCAACAAAATCTCTCTTCAGTTCAAAAAGGGAAATTTCTAGTTCACTATTGATCAAAAATGATTTAAATCAGTTAACTCCTTTTTCTACTCAAATTGAATCAGTTAACTCCTTATTTTACTCAAATTAAATCTGTTTACACCCTTTAATTTGCTAATATCTCTTTATGACTGAACTTCACCTTTAATCCTGACCGTTGATTGAAATCGATCTCAACCATTGATTAATTCCAGGAAAGTCTATTTAAGAGACCCTCATCTCTTCATTTTGAAAGGTTGAATGAGAATTTGCATCAAATTGTTGCTGGAATTCATACTCACATTTGGTCATATTCACGTACGCAAAGATCAAGTTTGACCAAAAGTTGACCAGATTTAACCACGGTTGATTTGAGTAGACTAGTTTTGAAAAGAATTTTGAAATAATTAAATGAAATTATATAATTAAATGGAGTACTTGCTTCTATTTAATTAAATAAAGTTATTTAATTAAATGAGAAGCCATTCCTAATTAATTAAATGAAGTTATTTAATTAAATAAGAAAAGTATCTCTAATTAATTAAAGATTATTTAATTAAATAGAAAAAATAATTATGAGAGCATATCTCATTTTATTAAATTAAATATCTCAACAAAATCTCCCTTCAGTTCAAAAAGGGAAATTTTCGGTTCACTATTAATAAAAAATGAGTTAAATGAGTTAACTCATTTTTCTACTCAAATTGAATCAGTTAACTCCTTATTTTACTCAAATTAAATCTGTTTACACCCTTTAATTTGCAAATATCTCTTTATGACTGAACTTCACCTTTAATCCTGACCGTTGATTGAAATCGATCTCAACCATTGATTAATTCTAGGAAAGTCTTTTTCAGAGACCCTCATCTCTTCATTTTGAAAGGTTGAATAAAAATTTGTATCAAATTGTTGCTAGAATTCATACTCACATTTGCTCATATTCACATACGCAAAGATCAAGTTTGACCAAAAGTTGACTAGATTTAACCACGGTTGACCTTAGTTAACTAGTTTCGAAAAGAATTTTTAAATAATTAAACGAAATTATTTAATTAAATTGAGTACTTGCTTCTAATTAATTAAACAAAGTTATTTAATTAAATGAGAAGCCATTCCTAAGTAATTAAATGAAGTTATTTAATTAAATAAGAAAAGTGTCTTTAATTAATTAAAGATTATTTAATTAAATAGGAAAAGTAAATATAAGAGCATATCTCATTTTATTAAATTAAATATCTCAACAAAATCTCTCTTCAGTTCAAAAAGGGAAATTTCCAATTCACTATTGATAAAAAATGAGTTAAATCAGTTAACTGCTTTTTCTACTCAAATTGAATCAGTTTACTCCTTATTTTACTCAAATTAAATCTGTTAACTTCTTTTAATTTGGATATCTCCCTTTATGACTAAACTACACCTTTAATCCTGACCGTTGATTGAAATCGATCTCAACCGTTGATGAATTCTAGGAAAGTCTATTTAAGAGACCCTCATCTCTTCATTTTGAAAGGTTGAAATAGAATTTGCATCGAATTGTTCTTGGAATTCATACTCACATTTGCTCATATTCACATACGCAAAGATCAAGTTTGACCAAAAGTTGACCAAATTTAACCATGGTTGACATGATTTGTCTAGTTTCGAAAAGAATTTTAAGATAATTAAACTAAATTATTTAATTAAGTGGAGTACTTGCTTCTAAATAATTAAACAAAGTTATTTAATTAAATGAGAAGCCATTCTTAATTAATTAAATGAAGTTATTTAATTAAATAAGAAAAGTGTCTCTAATTAATTAAAGATTATTTAAGTAAATAGAAAAAGTAATTATGAGAGCATATCTCATTTTATTAAATTAAATATCTCAACAAAAATCTCTCTTTAGTTTAAAAAAGGAAATTTCCAGTTCACTATTGATCAAAAACGAGTTAAATCAGTTAACTCCTTTTTCTACTCAAATTGAATTAGTTAACTCCTTATTTTACTCAAATTAAATATGTTAACTCCCTTTAATTTGGAAATCTCCCTTTATGACTGAACTTCACCTGTAATCCTGACCATTGATTGAAATCAATCTCAACCGTTGATGAACTCCAGAAAAGTCTATTTAAGAGACCCTCACCTCTTCATTTTGAAAGGTTGAATGAGAATTTGCATCGAATTGTTGCTGGAATTCATACTCACATTTGCTCATTTTCACATAGGCAAAGATCAAGTTTGACCAAAAGTTGACCAGATTTAACCATGGTTGACTTGAGTTGACTAGTTTAAATTTTTTTTTTGAAATAATTAAACGAAATTATTTAATTAAATGGAGTACTTACTTCTAATTAATTAAACAAAGTTATTTAATTAAATGAGAAGCCATTTCTAATTAATTAAATGAAGTTATTTAAATAAATAAGAAAAGTATCTCTAATTAATTAAAGATTATTTAATTAAATAGAAAAAGTAATTATGAGAGCATATCTCATTTTATTAAATTAAATATTTCAACAAAATCTCTCTTCAGTTCAAAAAGGGAAATTTCCAGTTCATTATTTATCAAAAATGAGTTAAATCAGTTAACTCCTTTTTCTACACAAATTCAATCAGTTAACTCCTTATTTTACTATAATTAAATCTGTTTACTCCCTTTAATTTGAAAATCTCTCTTTATGACTGAACTTCACCTTTAATCCTGACCGTTGATTGAAATCGATCTCAACTATTGATGAATACTAGGAAAGTGTATTTAAGATACCCTCATCTCTTCATTTTGAAAGGTTGAATGAGAATTTGCATCGAATTGTTGCTGGAATTCATACTCACATTTGGTCATATTCACATACGCAAGGATCAAGTTTGACCAAAAGTTGACCAGATTTAACCACAGTTGACTTGAGTTGACTAATTTCGAAAAGAATTTTGAAATAATTTAAAAAAATTATTTAATTAAATGGAGTACTTACTTCTAATTAATTAAACAAAGTTATTTAATTAAATGAGAAGCCATTCCTAATTAATTAAATGAAGTTATTTAATTAAATAAGAAAAGTGTCTCTAATTAATTAAAGATTATTTAATTAAATAGAAAAAGTAATTATGAGAGAAAATCTCATTTTATTAAATTAAATATCTCAACAAAATCTCTCTTTAGTTCAAAAAGGGAAATTTCTAGTTCACTATTGATAAAAAATGAGTTAAATCAGTTAACTCTTTGTTCTACTCAAATTGAATCATTTAACTCCTTATCTTACTCAAATTAAATATGTTAACTCCCTTTAATTTGGAAATCTCCCTTTATGACTGAACTTGACCTTTAATTCTGATCGTTGATTGAAATCGATCTCAACCATTGATGAATTCTAGGAAAGTCTATTTAAGAGACCCTCATCTCTTCATTTTGAAAGGTTGAATGAGAATTTGCATCGAATTGTTGTTGGAATTCATACTCACATTTTCTCATATTCACATACTATCAGAGCCTAGTTTTCAACACTAGGAACCTTAAACTATTGTGCTTCCTAAACTTAACACAAACTTTTAATTTTTTAGATGCCGCCTGTTACTTGTAGATGGCGAGGCAGAGGTCGTAGTGCTAGGGGTTGTAGAGCAGGATAGGAGGATGGACCACCTCCACCACCACCACCTCCACCACCACCAAACCCAAGCTAGGACATTATAGATGCACTTCAGACTTTGATCGATGTGGTTTAGCAAAGAGTAGTACTTGTAGTTCAGCCAGTTTAGCAGATTCCAGTAGTGGAAGCAGAGTGAACCAAAGGAGGCAGGCCTAGAGTCAGAGAGAGGACTAGGAGTCCCCCACCGAGGCAGTTAGAGGGTTAGGGTGAACATGAGGAAGAGTCCATACACCAGAGAGGACCCCAATTTGATAGACCTCTTAGACATATAGGAGATGATATCAGGGAATTGATTCGACTTGGGCCACCATTATTTATTGGTTCCATTGAGGGAATAGTAGTAGAGGCATGGTTGCAGAGCCTACAGTGATGCTTTGGGTTACGCCCTTATGGGAGTAATCTAAAAGCATGCCTAGCAGTTCATCAGTCGAGAGGGGATGCCTCCAACTGGTGGCGTCAGGAGGAGATCATAGGTGGAGTGAGGATGGACACCCTCACATGGGAATCTTTCCTAGAAAGATTCTAAGAGAGGTACTTGTTAGAGCATTTTCGATAGAAACAGATTGAGTAGTTCCATTCTCTTTATCAAAGAGGCCTTACAATGGCACAGTACGAGAGCAGGTTTCTCGAGCTCCTTCCTTATGTGGAATACATGAAGGACAAGAAACTATAGGTGCATCGCTTTATCGTGGGGCTGAATTTCTCTCTTCAAGGACGAGTTCGGATGGCCTTCTGTACCACCTTTAGACAGGCAGTGGAGATAGCACTAGTTACTAAGGATACTCAAGGTAGGCAAGAGTCATGGGATCAGTCTCAAAATCGAAACTCCTCCCAACAGAAACCCCCTTGGAAATGGAATCAAAACTATACAGCAGGGTCCTCTAAGGGCCAGTAGTCTCAGCAGCCAAAACTCCAGCAACAGCAGCAGCAGAAACCTTCTCATGGTTATCAGGGCTCCAAGCCCAAGCAGTGGCAATCATAGGGACCTAGGCAGTATCAGAAAGTATAGGCCCCACAGTCATAGTCAGTGAAGACTCAGCAGTCTTCTAGGGGTGGATACAATGGATCTAGTAGGTCAGGAGGCCCATAGTAGTCTGGGTCACAGGGTGCATGATCTTATACTCGCAGACCATGCTACACTTGTGGTGGCATGGGTCATATAGCTAGGGAGTGTCCGCAGGGACAGGCATCTAGTGGTCAGAGAAGGGCTTTTTCAAAGCCGACAATTGGTGACATGGATAGTTCCCATAGATTTTTTGCAGTGGTTGACAACCGCTAGGCTGAGCATCAGGCCACAGTTATCGAGGCTACAGGTATTATACAGGGTCGTATGGTTGCAGTTTTATTTGATTTTGGGGCTACTAACTGTTTTATATCTCCATTTGTGGTGGAGCATTGCGGGCTAGTGGTAGTTAGACAGGATGTTAGTTGGGAGGTAGAGTTAGCCTCAAGAGCCAGAGTGTCAGTTAGTTCTTTGGTGCAGAGTTGTCAGATGCAGATTGGAGACATGTCCACTAGGACTGATCTACGCATTACCCCTCTAGGTTCTTATGATTTTGTTCTTGGCATGGATTGGCTTTATGCCCACAACGCCAAGATGGATTGTCAACAGAAGAGGGTGGAATGTGTGGATGATGATGGTATCTCTAGGGAGATCTTCGAAGTGAAGAAGCCAGTGTCCCTTTGTATGATTTCCGCTATGCAGCTTAGATGGTGCATGCAAAAGGGTTTTCAGTTGTTTGCTATCACTATTAGTGACAGATAGGAAGATTCAAAGAGGGATCCATCCCTTGATGATTTTCTAATCCTTCAGGAGTTTGCAGATGTGTTTCCTTCAGAGCTTCCTAGTATGCCTCCACCTCGAGCAGTGGATTTTCATATAGACCTAGTGCCAGGAGCCGAGCCAGTTTCGAGAGCACTGTAGAGGATGACTACTCATGAGCTTAGTGAGCTAAAAGCTCAGTTGGAGGAACTCTTAGAGAAGTGGCATATTTGACTTAGTGTGTCACCTTGGGGTGCACCAGTGATCTTCATCAAGAAGGATGGATCACTTAGGTTGTGTATCGATTATTGACAATTAAACAAAGTGACCATCAAGAACCGATATCCTCTTCCTAGAATCAATGACTTCTTTGATCAATTGCAGGGTGCCCGAGTATTTTCAAAGATTGACCTAAAGTCGGGTTACCATCAGTTGAGGATTGTGGATAGTGATATCCCCAAAATAGCTTTTTGTACTAGGTATGGCCACTACGAGTTCACCGTGGTACCTTTTGGCCTTACGAATGCTCCAGCTATATTCATGAGCCTCATGAATGGAGTATTTGGTACCTTTTTGGATAAGTTTGTGGTTGTGTTTCTTGATGACATTCTTATTTATTCTCATAATGAGAGAGAGCATGAAGAGCACCTGAGACAGGTATTGCAGAGGCAGAGAGAGAATCAGTTGTTTGGTAGCTTGTCGAAGTGTCCATTCTTTAGACTCGAGATACATTATTTGGGTCATGTCATATCAGGTGATGGTGTCTTAGTAGACCCATCAAAGATTAGGGCTATCATGGATTGGCCAGCACCCACCAATGTTACTGAAGTGATGAACTTTATGGGGCTAGCAAGATATTATCGACGCTTCATTTCAGGATTCTCTAGATTGGCACACTCCATCACATCTCTTCAGAAAAAGGGGAAGAAGTACGAGTGGACAGAAAAGTGTGATAGAGCTTTTCAAGAGCTCAAGAGAGCCCTCACGAGTGCACTGATTCTTGCAGTACCAGATCCTATTGTAAATTTTTTGGTGTGCACCAATGCATCTTTAGATGGTTTAGGGGCAGTCCTTATGCAGGAAGGATGACCTATTTCCTTTAAGTCTAGGAAGTTGAAGACTCATGAACTCAATTATCATACTCATGACCTAGAACTACCGACAATGGTTCATGCTTTTGTGAGATGGCGACATTTCCTTCTGGGTCATAGATTTGAGCTTCATTCTGATCACCAAAGCTTATAGTACATATTTTCTCAGCCGAACCTTAATGCTAGGCAAAGAAGGTGGATGGAGTTCCTGTGTGAGTATGATTTTGATGTTCATTACATCAAGGGAAAGGAGAATGTGGTTGCAGATGCCTTAAGTAGAAGGCGCCATGAGCTTTTATCTGTGACTACTTGCACTGACTTGAGAGAGCGGATCTTACAACACTTACCAACTGATGAGCTTTATGAAGAAGTTAGTCAGTTAGTACTTTCTCAAAGACCCTTGGAAGGGAAGTTTGTAGAGTATTCCTTGGAGTCTGATGGACTTTTGCGTCATAGGGGACATATGTATGTACCTTCCATTGGGGGTTTGCGCGAGATCATTGTACTAGAGGCTCACAGAGCACCTTATGCAGCGCACCCTGGTGTTAAGTAGTTACATGCAGATTTGAGGGAGTTGTATCATTGGCCAGGCATGAGAGTGTAGATTGCTAGCATAGTTGCGAGATGCCTTGAGTGCCAGAGGGTGAAGGCGGAGCATCGTCACCCTGGTGGGCTTCTTCAGCTACACGAGATTGCAGTGTGGAAATGAGACACTATATCTATGTATTTTATTATTGGTCTTCCTATCTCATCTTGTCACCATGATGCCATTTTGGTGATAGTTGACACATTGACCAAGGTTTCTCATTTCTCACCTGTGCATACTACATTCACAGCATGAGATATAGCCAAGGTGTTCTTGCGGGAAATTGTTAGACTTCATGGTGTTCCTTGTAATATCATCTCCGATAGAGACTCATTGTTCACTTCTTCATTTTGGAGGGAGTTGCAGTTGGCTTTGGGCACTAGGCTCAATTTTAGTATAGTGTACCATCCTCAAATCGATGGCCAGATCGAGTGAGTGAATCAGGTTTTGGAGGACATGCTATGTATGTATGTGATGGATCATCAAGTCAAATGGGAGGAATACCTACATCTTGTTGATTTTTCCTATAACAATGGGCATCATTCTTCCATAGGTATGATGCCTTATGAGGCCTTGTATGGGAGACCGTGCAGGACACCCTTGAGTTGGGACAGGATCGAGGATCGAGTATCTATTGGTCCCCAGTTAGTAAAGGAGATGGAGCAGCAGGTGACCCTGATTAGACAACGCCTGAGAGAGGCACAAGATAGGCAGAAGAAGTATGCTAATGGGAAGAGGATAGATTGAGAGTATCAGGTTGGTGATAGAGTGTTCTTGAGGGTGCGACCACACAAGAGTCCGATTTGATTTGGAAAGGGCTCTAAGTTGGCACCCCGTTTTGTTGGGCCGTTCGAGATCCTTGAGAGGATAGGACCTGTTGCATACCATTTAGCTTTGCCACCTAGCCTGTCATGTATCCACAATGTGTTTCATATTTTAGTACTTAGAGGATACATTTATGATGAGTCTCATATTATAGATTGGGATGCTTTACAGGTGGAGTCGGATGGACAGTTAGCACTGGAGCCTATCCACATTATTGCCAGATGGACCCTAGCACTTTGAGGCTGAGAGCTGGACTAGGTTAGGGTCCAATGGGATTATTATGATGAGGTCACAACTTCATGGGAGGATGCAGCGCAGATGCGATCTCAGTACCCGTATCTTTTTATGAACTCCAGGAGGAAGTTCATGCCTAGTGGGTGAGGATGTGAGGCCTCGCCCCGACCCATCGTAGCATAGTGATACATTACTATTATTTTGATATTCACGACTTGAGATGTCAAGACATTATCTGATGCTTAGAACATACTTTATTATTTGATGTTGTGTGATGTTACGTTCAGATATATTTGATGATTATCATTTAATGTTTCATGTATATGTATGTTGATGATTGATGTATGTTTTAATTTATGTGAATTTTTGATACGTATACATTATGTACATGTGATTTTACGGGACTAATGATGTGTGCAATGAGTGTGCAGATATTTAGCCGAGAAACCCTACAGAGGAACATAACTGATCTACTTGTGCTAATTTTGGAGACCTTGTTGTTCATAATTCGCATATTCTCTTGTGAGATATATGTATGTATCTTCTTTGTTTAGTAAATGTTAATGTTTGTAATTATGTTCTTTCAGTGTCGCTTGACACTTATAAAATGTTTATGTGCTTTAGTGTGCTATTTAAGGTTAGTTGTTTAACCTTTGGACCCAAGTTGGTTTAGTTGGTGTTAGTTTGCTATTGGGTTCTTAATCGAGGTTAGTCATCCCTTAATCCCAATTAGTGTTTAATCTGCAAAGTTAGAGTAGTTAGATGGTCCTATTTTATTCCGAGACTTTATTTGGCTCTAAACCTCTTTCCTAAGGCTTAAAACTTGATATAATTATACCCAAAGGGTATGGGTATGGGTTAGGGGTCTTTTCCAACCCCTAAGCCCCTTTTATTGACTTTTGAGGTCACTCAAAAAGTCTCTTTTTGCCTTTGTGCAAAAATTGACCATGGTTATCTTGAGTTACTTCACCTCATCTCCACTTAGGGTTTAATCATAGTGTAGGTTGAGTTAGGAGTTTCTAGAATTGCAAGTGGGTGGGGTAGTTATTGAGCCCTTGGGTGGTTGAGTTGGAGGCCTATTTAGAGGCCCTTCTTGGTCTTGTGTAGGTTGTTACCCAATCTCTACATTTAGAGAGGAGTTTTGAAGATTGAAGGAAGGAAGTGGAAACTCTACACAAACTTGTTCTTTGCCATTACCTCTTTGTGAAGGTAGGAAACTCTCATCTCCCTTATTCAGTTTTCATGTTTGTTTCATGCTTTTGCTACTTTGTTGTTGTTTCAATGTTTGTATGTTTGTGGGTATGTTGGGGAGATTTCAAAACCTTGCTATTGTGGATGTTTTCCTTTCTTGTTTATGTTTGCAATTTTGAGATTTTTCTTGCATGGGTATTTTGGTATTACTCACCCTTGGAGAGGGCAGAAGTGACCAATTTTGGGAAAGGTCTGTTTAGTTGGACTCCAACTAGTGCAGAGTCTCTTCTCAGGATGAGAAGAGGGAGAAAGGGTAGGGTGTTTTGGGCCCCTACCTATCAACACAAACCTCATATGAGTATGGCATTTTAAAATGGAAAAATGAAAGTTCTTGGTTAATAGCCCAGATTGGACATCTGATTTGGTGTTGTGCTCGACTTCTCCTAGTTGGAAGAATCCACCTTTTCCTAGTGTTGATTTATTGTAGATCTTGGTGTGAAAACCTTGTATAAATATGCATGTTTTGAATTGTTCTTGTTCATGCTTTTGGTCACCTGATCAGATTCTATTCCCTCCATGGTTATAGAAATGAGTTGCAGAAAACATTATAAATCCCTTGAATAGGGTCATGAAGAAAATTTGATTTAATTGTTGAAATTTGGGATTGAGATCCTATTGTAAATTGTATTTTAAACCTTGTTGTAATTGGCAACGAAGCCAGGTTTTCTTCCTGATTCTTTCTCGGCTGAGCCTTGAATCAGGTTTGCCAATAAAATTGGTGTTGAGTATAATTGCTTGTCATGTGATGCAATTTTGTAAACTTTATTTTGGATGGATGCACATCAAAAGAAGATGAAAATGGTGTTGATTTAATTAGGCAAATTTCAAGTTTACTTCTATGTTGGAAATGAAAATTATATCATGGATGTAGATTTAGTTGGATTGAGCAAATTTTCAAGTTCTTTATATGTTCCTTATATGTTCAAATGATAACTATGTTCAGGAAAGGAATTAACTTCTATGGTTGTTTTATTGCAATGCAAGTTACATAGGAGTTCATATTAAATATGGTGTTAATATACCTTAAACTTTTGTATCAATGCTTAAAGCCTTTCAAAAAAAAAATATACACCCTTAAAAAAAAATACATGGCTTGAAATCTATACTTAGAAATTCTCATTAAAAAAAAAAAGTGTTGCAAGAGAGTAAAACTCTCTACCTTTTGTATGGGAGGAAATTTAAATGCCTCCTTGCAACAGAGAATATTCCCCAGAATATTCTTATTTTTAAAATTTGAAATAAAACAAAATAAAAAGAAAATATAGATATTAATGTTCAAAATTCAAAAGAAATTTAAAAAAACATATATATAATCATCTACCTAAATATTCTACTCTTACCAAATTAACTTTTAAATTTAATACTTACCTCCCATCCTACTCTCCCTAGGCGATGGGATTGACAGGGTCATCATGTCCATCGATGACATCACCTGTCCCCAGAAATGTTTCACCCATCTCCTTTATCCCTTACTGAGCGCTCACGTTGGTTGGTTTGCTTATGGCAAGTTGTTTAAATTAAATCAATGCATTTGACCTTGTTGTTTGGTGCCTCCCTTCCTCCTTGGGTCTGTGCTCATCTCATTGGGCAGAGCATTGTCCTAAGGACTACGCTTCAGAAACGCTTCCTTGGAAAGCGCTGCCCAAGTGGGAGGGTTGGCAGGTGGGGTTTAGGGTAGAGGCTTAGTTTGGAGTAGGGTTTAGAGTGTTGAGTTAGGTTTAGTTAGTATGTTAGTAGTTTTTTATTAAATGTAATTTGTGTTTTTTTTTAATGTTAAAAATAAGATAAGTTTAGTTATTTATGTTAGTTAGTTTATTGGTTATTTAAAATCATGTTTTATTAAATGTTTTAAATGTAGTTAGTATCAGATGTTAGTTTAGATTAAGATAAGTTAGTTGGTTTGTTTTAATTTAATTGTTTTATTCTTGTCATGTAAATTGTTAAGTTATTGTTTACATTTTATAATTATATTTCTTTTGTAATTTTAGTTTAATGTCATGATTTAATTAGACAGTTTTAATTTTATTTAAATTGTAAAGTTAAGTTCTATTGAAAGATTAGACACTCAATTTGTATATGGTTAGATTAATGTTAGATTTCGTTAGTTAGTTTAATTAGTTAGTTGTTAGTAAAATTAAATTTATGACTAGTGTATAATTCACATTAGTAACCTTTAATTTAAGTATGAGATTTATGGTTTGGTTTGAACTATTAGAATTGTTTTAGTTCATTCTAAGTAGATAAAGTATGAAAGGTTAATTGGCTATTTTGATATAGGATTAAAATCAGCTTTATTGATTTGTATTTTTCGATTTATATAAACCCAATTTCATTTGGATTGTTATTAAAATAATTTTCACTTGATTGTTTAAGCAATGTAATAACGAATTAAGTAAACATTGATTTCAATCTAATAACAAAGTACTTCAAAATCCTGACGATGCATTCCTCCACAAGAGTTTTAAACTAAGATGATGTAGAGAACCTTTACTTAAACTATAATCAATCATTTCAAAACTTAAATCAATTTAATTATTAAAAAAAAAAATTGTGTGTTTTTGCCCTCGTAGATTGGGCGTGACACATACGCAAAGATCAAGTTTGACCAAAAGTTGACAAGATTTAACCACGGTTGACTTGAGTTGATTAGTTTTGAAAATAATTTTGAAATAATTAAAAGAAATTATTTAATTAAATGCAGTACTTATTTCTAATTAATTAAACAAAGTTATTTAATTAAATGAGAAGCCATTCCTAATTAATTAAATGAAGTTATTTAATTAAATAAGAAAAGTGTCTCTAATTAATTAAAGATTATTTAGTTAAATAGAAAAAGTAATTATGAGAGCATATCTCATTTTATTAAATTAAATATCTCGACAAAATCTTTCTTCAGTTCAAAAAGGGAAATTTTCTGTTCACTATTGATAAAAAATGAGTTAAATCAGTTAACTCCTTTTTCTACTCAAATTGAATCAGTTAACTTCTTATTTTACTCAAATTAAATCTGTTAACTCCCTTTAATTTGGAAATCTCCTTTTATGACTGAACCTCATCTTTAATCCTGACTATTGATTGAAATTTATCTCAACTGTTGATGAATTCCAGGATAGTCTATTTAAGAGACCCTCATCTTTTCATTTTGAAAGGTTGAATGAGAATTTGCATCGAATTGTTGCTGGAATTCATACTCACATTTGATCATATTCACATATGCAAAGATCAAGTTTTACCAAAAGTTGACCAGATTTAACTACGGTTGACTTGAGTTGACTAGTTTGAAAAACAATTAAACGAAATTATTTAATTAAATGGAGTACTTACTTATAATTAATTAAAGAAATTTATTTAATTAAATGAGAAGCCATTCCTAATTAATTAAATGAAGTTATTTAATTAAATAAGAAAATGTGAAGCCTCACCCCGACCCATCCTAGCACCTATGATACATTGTTATTTTTTATACTCATGATGACATGTCAGAACATTATTGGATACACTGAACTTTGTATGCTATTTTGCAACTTGTGATGCTTACTTCAGTTAGTTGATTTTTCTATTTAATTCTTATAAATATGTATAATGATGAAAGAAAATGTATGCAAGCTAACACATTTGGTTATGCAAGTCGAAAGGCTAGAAATATGAGTAGAATTAGATAAACAACTATTTATTAAGAAGTAGATGCTTTAAATTATATATAATTTCTCTTAGCATGTTAATTCACATTATGCACGTGATTTTGGACCTACTGATGTGTGCAATGAGTGTGCAGGAAAATCAGCCAAGATGACCCAATGGAAGAAACAGAGTTAAATTTCTTGTTAAGTTGTGCTAAGTTTATATTGTAATTCTTTAAAGGTTGTAATTTGATCTTACTATGCTACTAACTTTTAATTATTCATAATGATCCCTTAAAGGCTTAACAACATTAAATTTAAGCACCCCTATGGATAAGGGTATGGGTGGGGTTACTTTCCAACCCTCTAGCCTCCTAGGTTGACTCTTAGGGTCTCTTAAAAACCCTATTATAGGCTGATTTCGAAAATGGGTTGTCCTCTACTTGGGTTAGTAAAACCAACCTCCATCTTGTGTTACTTGAACCCTAGTGGGGTTAAGGACCATACTTAGACGCCTTTTTGGGGGAACTTTAGTTTTTTGTCACCCAATCCTCTAGTTTTGGAGGAAGCCTTGAAGATTGAAGGAAGAAAAGAAAAAAGGGAAGCTCTTCTCAACCACCATTGCCATAACTCTTTTATGAAGGTAGGAGTTCTACACTCCATGAATGGTTCTTTGTGTGTGTTCATATTTTGAATCTTGTTGCATCATGTTGGAGACATTGTGTAGATATGCTTTCCTTGTTTTTGTGTTGAGGGTGGTATTGGGAGGGATTTTATCTTGTTTTCTTTGATGTTATTCATATGCCTTCTTGGTGTGTTGATTGTTTTTTTTGAGAGTTTTCATGAGGATGTTTTTGGCAACACTCACCCTTGGATAGGGAAGAAGTGGCCATGCTTGGGGAAAGGGCATTAGTTGGACCTCAATAGTGTAGAGTCTCCTCTCATGGAGAGAGGAGGGAGAAAGGGTAGGGTGTATGGGCCTCCACTTGTCATCCCATACCTTGTTGTTATTGAGAATTCTTGAATGTGAAAAAGAATGAAAATCCTTGTGGATATAGCCCCGAAAGGGCCTTGTGAAAGAATGAAAATTCTTGAAGTTTTAAGCCCTGAAAGGGCTAAGTGAAGGTATGGTGATTGACTTCTCTTATTGAGAAAATCCACCTTTCCCCTATATTGGTTCATTGTTGGACTTATTGTGCAACTGGGTGGGAATGTATGTTCATTTTTCTTATCTCCTTATGTTGTTATCTCCATGTTATTCCTTATATCTCCCATGTTTACCCTTGAGGAAATGAAGACCTTTGATAAAAGTCTCTTGTGAAAGTCTTGAAGAAACTCAATGAATTGTAATATTATGTAAATTGAAGTTGAATTTGATGTAGTGGCAAAGATATCAGGTTTTCTTAATGGTTCTTTCCCGATGGAGCCTTGAACCAGGATGAATAATAGAGGAAAGAAAAGAATAAGAAATTCTCCTTGCATTGCTCTCATGTGGTTTCAAATTTTGCATATGTTGTGAGAAAATAGGTTGTTATATATTGACACTAAATTATAGATCTCCAAGTTTTCCAATTATGTTATTACAATGCAATTTGAGATGTTGAAGTTTCAATATACGGTTAAACAATTTAATGAATTAGAAATACCACATTGTGATCACCAAACTAATACATTCATTGTTATACCCTATTAGTAATGCAATTGAAATTGAAATAATTATTCATCACCTTTTTGAATTCTAAATATAGAATTATAATTCCTTGTTAAAATTATTAAAGAACATAATCAATACGATTAGGAAGATTATGATTTCCTTGCATGCTTTTGTATTAAATTGATTAAGAGAATTATAGCTCCATATTGTCTCTAGAAATGTCTAAAATTCATCTTGCATATCATAAATCTTTAGCAAAAAAAATAAATATGCCAACTCTTAACCAAAATTGGCTTTCAAAAAAAAAAAAAGTGCACCTCCAGGCCTAAAATACCTCTCTGGAAAATGTATGGAAAAGTTTATTTTCCACTTTCTTGTCACAAAGAATATTTTATGAAATATTCTCCTTGATTTTCAAACCAAAAATCATTGTGAATTCATTAAATACTATGACTTGAATAAATTTGAATATAAAACATCTAGATTACATATATGATAATTGCTTTAAGTTCAACATCCCAACTATAAAACTTTGGGCATTTAATTCCTTAGGACTTGTGAGACAAGTCGAATCATATAGAAATTTTAAATATATATATATATATATCTCCCAACCACCTGTCAGCAAGTACAAGGGTTGAATCTCTTGAGGGAGGGCATGAGATATTTTTTAAAACATTTATATAGTGGCAAAACCTTTTTTTATTATTTTCTTGTCCCCCCCAACTCATCACCTTAACCCTGCGATGACGTGGGGGCATGCTGGCTTATTTAGGTGGAGAAAGGGTTAACATAAATGTTATTGCCCTGCGCTTTTCACCCACCCCCATCCCAGCATCTCACTCTACCTCTCACGTGATCCAATGCATGACAGAGGGAGGAGACAGGTCTGCGAGCGCAGACCATTGGGCAGCGTGCTAGGACTTAGGGAAGCGCGTAGGGGAGAGTGGGCCATTTGTGGGGTCGGGTCTTTGGCTTGCGTGGAAGTTTGTAGGGTTAGGTTTAGGTTAGTAGATGTGTTAGTGTTTAATCTTGTTTATTGTTAGTTGTTAGTTTATGTTACTTGAGTTAGGTTGTTTATAACTTAGTGAGTATTAGATTTGAGTTTTATGTTAGCTACGTTTTAGGGTATGTTTTTAAGGTTAGTATATTATGCTTAGATTAGTTGTAATTGTAATTAGTAGTAGTCATGTTTGATTTAGTAATTAGGTAGTTATGTTTCAATATGAAGTTTTAAATTTATTGAGGTTAAATCTAGTCGTTATATTGTTAGTATAGTGTTAAATCATGTTTTTAAAAAAAATTTAAATTATGTTAATTTATATTAATAGTCAAGGATCATTTAGTTAGTATTTATGTTTAGTTAGTTGAAATGTATTGTGTTAGGAAATGATGTTAACATTAAATTAGTTATTATAAAAGTTAAACTCAGAAATTTGAATATCTTGAATTGAATGTTTTAATGTTTAATAATTAGTTTTATAGATTGCGAGAAGAGTTAGAGGGACCCCTACACTGGCACCTAAAAGTCAAACCTAAAATTTTAGTAGTTCTAAATAACGTTCAGTTGACTCTTAGATCTAATTGAATTAACCCTAGTCTTCAATCATAATTAATGATAGATTGATGCAAGATGGATTGTTATGATTATGTAGCAGTTAGCTTTATAATAAACTTAGGATTAAAGTTAAAGGTTAATTCATTTGAGCAACTCTAGTGCTCATTGGTAAGGGAAGTAATGAATACATTAAATATTATTTGTCATAGTATGCTTTAGTTCAGATTTCTTTCATTCAATTTAAATTATTATTATTTCTTAGGTAGTAGTACTAATTCAGTCTATGACTGAGGATTGTTAAAATTGTAAGTTAGCTCAAGATCATTTTTGATGAAAGTTAAGTTAACGTTAAATCTTATGTGTGGAGAATATAAAACTTAGATGAAGAGTGTAGAACCTTGCTTATATTATGAGCACAAGCATATCAAGCTTATAGTAGCTTAAGTTTTTAACCTTAAAAAAAAAAAAATTTGCTGATGTGTTTTTGCCCTTACTGTTCAGGCATGACAGAAAAGTGTCTCTAGTTAATTAAAGATTATTTAATTAAATAGAAAAAGTAATTATGAGAGCATATCTAATTTTATTAAATTAAATATATCAATAAAATTTCTCTTCAGTTCAAAAAGGGAAATTTCCAGTTTACTATTGATCAAAAATAAGTAAAATCAGTTAACTTCTTTCTCTACTCAAATTGAATCAGTTAAATCCTTATTTTACTCAACTTAAATTTGTTAACTCCCTTTAATTTAGAAATCTCCCTTTATGACTGAACTTCACCTTTAATCCTGACCGTTGATTGAAATCGATCTCAACCATTGATGAATTCTGGAAAAGTCTATTTAAGAGACCCTCATCTCTTCAATTTGAAAGGTTGAAATAGAATTTGCATCAAATTGTTGCTTGAATTCATACAGAAATTTGATCATATTCACATACACAAAGATCAAGTTTGACCAAAAGTTGACTAGATTTAACCATGGTTGACTTGAGTTGACTAGTTTCGAAAAGAATTTTGAAATAATTAAATAAAATTATTTAATTAAATGGAGTACTTACTTCTAATTAATTAAACAAAGTTATTTAATTAAATGAGAAGCCATTCCTAACTAATTAAATGAAGTTATTTAATTAAATAAGAAAAGTGTCTCTAATTAATTAAAGATAATTTAATTAAATAGAAAAAGTAATTATGAGAGCATATCTCATTTTATTAAATTAAATATCTCAACAAAATCTATCTTCAGTTCAAAAAGGGAAATTTCCAGTTCACTATTGATCAAAAATGAGTTAAAATTAGTTAACTCCTTTTTCTACTCAAATTGAATCAGTTAACTCCTTTTTTACTCAAATTAAATTTGTTAACTCCCTTTAATTTGAAAATCTCCCTTTATGACTGGACTTCAACTTTAATCCTAACCGTTGATTGAAATCGATCTCAACCATTGATGAATTCCAGGAAAGTCTATTTAACAGACCCCCATCTCTTCGTTTTGTAAGGTTGAATGAGAATTTGCATCGAATTGTTCTTGGAATTCATACTCACATTTGCTCATATTCACATACGCAAAGATCAAGTTTGACCACAAGTTGACAAGATTTAACCACGATTGACTTGAGTTGACTAGTTTCGAAAAGTATTTTGAAATAATTAAACAAAATTATTTAATTAAATGGAGTGCTTAGTTCTAATTATTTAATCAAATTTATTTAATTAAATGAGAAGGCATTCCTAATTAATTAAATGAAGTTATTTAATTAAATAAGAAAAGTGTCTCTAATTAATTAAAGATTATTTAATTAAATAGAAAAATAAATTATGAGTGCATATCTCATTTTATTAAATTAAATATCTCAACAAAATCTCTCCTCAGTTCAAAAAGGGAAATTTCCAGTTCACTATTGATAAAAAATGAGTTAAATTAGTTAACTCATTTCTCTTCTCAAATTGAATCAGTTAACTTCTTATTTTACTCAAATTAAATCTATTAAATCCCTTTAATTTGGAAATCTCCCTTTATGACTAAACTTCACCTTTAATCCTGACCGTTGATTGAAATCGATCTCAACCGTTGATGAATTCCAGGAAAGTCTATTTAAGAGACCCTCATCTCTTCATTTTGAAAGGATGAATGAGAATTTGCATCGAATTGTTGCTAGAATTCATTTTCACATTTGCTCATATTCACATATGC
The DNA here is from genome assembly GCA_028749045.1 of Cupressus sempervirens. NCBI lineage: Eukaryota > Viridiplantae > Streptophyta > Pinopsida > Cupressales > Cupressaceae > Cupressus > Cupressus sempervirens. The sequence continues at coordinate 665,303,539 of CM053793.1, read as the reverse complement.
AAAGATCAAATTTGACCAAAAGTTGACCAGATTTAACCACGGTTGACTTGAGTTGACTAGTTTCGTAAAGATTTTTGAAATAATTAAACGAAATTATTTAATTAAATGGAGTACTTACTTCTAGTTAATTAAACAAAGTTATTTAGTTAAATGAGAAGCCATTCCTAATTAATTAAATAAAGTTACTTAATTAAATAAGAAAAGTGTCTCTAATTAATTAAAGATTATTTAACTAAATAGAAAAAGTAATTATGAGAGCATATCTCATTTTATTAAATTAACTATCTCAACAAAATCTCTCTTCAGTTCAAAAAGGGAAATTTTCAGTTCACTATTGATCAAAATGAGTTAAATCAATTAACTCCTTTCTCTACTCAAATTGAATCAATTAACTCCTTATTTTGCTCAAATTAAATCGGTTAACTCCCTTTAGTTTGGAAATCTCTCTTTGTGACTGAACATCAAGTTTAATCCTGACCGTTGATTAAAATCGATCTCAACCGTCGATGAATTCCAGGAAAGTCTATTTAAGAGACCCTCATCTCTACATTTTGAAAAGTTGAATGAGAATTTGCATCGAATTGTTGCTGGAATTCATACTAACATTTGTTCATATTCACATACACATATATCAATTTTCACAAAAAGTTGACCAGATTTAACCACGGTTGGCTTGAGTTGACTAGTTTTGAAAACAATTTGAAATAATTAAATAAAATTATTTAATTAAATGGAGTACTTACTTCTAATTAATTAAACAAAGTCTTTCTTCAGTTCAAAACGGGAAATCTCCAATTCACTATTTATAAAAAATGAGTTAAATAAGTAACTCCTTTCTATACTCAAATTGAATAATTTAACTCCTTATTTTACTCAAATTAAATCAGTTAACTCCCTTTAATTTGAAAATCTCCCTTTATGACTGAATGTCACCTTTAATCCTGACCGTTGATTGAAATCGATCTCAACCGTTGATAAATTCTAAGAAAGTCTATTTAAGAGACCCTCATCTCTTCATTTTGAAAGGTTGAATGAGAATTTGCATCGAATTGTTGCTAGAATTCATACTCACATTTGCTGATATTGACATACGTAAAGATCAAGTTTGACCAAAAGTTGACCAGATTTAACCACGATTGACTTGAGTTGACTAGTTTCGAAAAGAATTTTGAAATAATTAAATGAAGTTATTTAATTAAATGGAGTACTTACTTCTAATTAATTAAACAATGTTATCTAATTAAATTAGAAGCAATTCCTAACTAATTAAATGAAGTTATTTAATTAAATAAGAAAACTGTCTCTAGTTAATTAAAGATTATTTAATTAAATAGAAAAAGTAATTATGAGAACATATCTCATTTTATTAAATTAAATATCTCAACAAAATCTCTCTTTAGTTCAAAAAGGGAAATTTTCAGTTCACTATTAATAAAAAATGAGTTAAATCAGTTGACTACTTTTTCTACTCAAATTGAATCAGTTAATTCCTTATTTTACTCAAATTAAATCTGTTAACTCCCTTTAATTTAGAAATCTACTTTATGATTGAACTTCTCCTTTAATCCTGACCGTTGATTGAAATCGATCTCAACCATTGATGAATTTCAAGAAAGTCTATTTAAGAGATCCTCAACTCTTCATTTTGAAAGGTTGTATGAGAATTTGCATCGAATTGTTGCTGGAATTCATATTCACTTTTGCTCATATTCACATACGCAAAGATCAAGTTTGACTAAAAGTTGACCAGATTTAACCACGGTTGACTTGAGTTGACTAGTTTCAAAATTTTTTTTAACATAATTATACGAAATTATTTAATTAAATGGAGTACTTACTTCTAATTAATTAAATAAAGTTATTTAATTAAATGAGAAGTCATTCCTAACTAATTAAATGAAGTTATTTATCTAGATAAGAAAAGTGTCTCTAATTAATTAAAGATTATTTAATTAAATAGAAAAAGTAATTATGAGAGCATATCTCATTTTATTAAATTATATATCTCAAAAAAATCTGTCTTCAGTTCAAAAAGGGAAATTTATTGTTCACTATTGATCAAAAATGAGTTAAATCTCCTTTTTCTACTCAAATTGACTCAGTTAACTCCTTATTTTACTCAAATTAAATCTATTATCTCCCTTTATGACTGAACTTCACTTTTAATTCTGACCGTTGATTGAAATCGATCTCAACCGTTAATAAATTTCAAGAAAGTCTATTTAAGAGATCCTCATCTCTTCATTTTGAAAAGTTGAATGAGAATTTGCATCAAATTATTGCTGGAATTCATACTCACATTTGCTCATATTCACATACGCAAAGATCAAGTTTGACCAAAAGTTGACCAGATTTAACCACGACTAACTTGAGTTGACTAGTTTCGAAAAGAATTTTGAAATAATTAAATGAAATTATTTAATTAAATGGAGTACTTACTTTTAATTAATTAAACAAAGTTATTTAATTAAATAAGAAAAGTGTCTCTATTTAATTAAAGATTATTTAATTAAATAGAAAAAGTAATTATGAGAGCATATCTCATTTTATTAAATTAAATATCTCAACAAAATCTCTCTTCAGTTCAAAAAGGAAAATTTTCAGTTCACTATTGATCAAAAATGAGTTAAATAAGTTGACTCCATTTTCTACTCAAATTGAATCAGTTAACTCCTTATTTTACTCAAATTAAATCTGTTAACTCCCTTTAATTTGGAAATCTCTCATTATGACTTAACTTCACCTTTAATTCTGACCGTTGATTGAAATCAATCTCAACCATTGATGAATTTCAAGAAAGTCTATTTAAGAGACCCTCATCTCTTCATTTTGAAAGGTTGAATGAGAATTTGCATCGAATTGTTGTCGGAATTCATAATCACATTTGCTCATATTCACATACGCAAAGATCAAGTTTGACCAAAAGTGGACCAGATTTAACCAAGGTTGACTTGAGTTGACTAGTTTCGAAAAGAATTTTGAAATAATTAAATGAAATTATTTAATTAAATAGAGTACTTACTTCTAATTAATTAAACAAAGTTATTTAATTAAATGAGAAGTCATTGCTAACTAATTAAATCAAGTTATTTAATTAAATAAGAAAAGTGTCTCTAATTAATTAAAGATTATTTAATTAAATAGAAAAAGTAATTATGAGAGCATATCTCATTTTATTCAATTAAATATCTCACCAAAATCTCTCTTCAGTTCAAAAAGGGAAATTTCCAGTTCACTATTGATCAAAAATGAGTTAAATGAGTTAACTCCTTTTTCTACTCAAATTGAATCAGTTAACTCCTTATTTTACTCAAATTAAATATGTTAACTCCCTTTAATTAGGAAATCTTCCTTTATGACTGAACTTCACCTTTAATCCTGACCGTTGATTGAAATCAATCTCAACTGTTGATGAATTCTAAGAAAGTGTATTTAAGAGACCCTCATCTCTTCATTTTGAAAGTTGAATGAGAATTTGCATCAAATTGTTGCTGGAATTCATACTCACATTTGCTCATATTTACATACGCAAAGATCAAGTTTGACCAAAAGTTGACCAGATTTAACCACGGTTGACTTGAGTTGACTAGTTTCGAAAAGAATTTTGAAATAATTAAACAAAATTATTTAATTAAATGGAGTACTTACTTCTAGTTAATTAAACAAAGTTATTTAATTAAATTAGAAGCCATTCCTAACTAATTAAATGAAGTTATTTAATTAAATGAAGTTATTTAATCAAATAAGAAAAGTGTCTCTAATTAATTAAAGATTATTTAACTAAATAGAAAAAGTAATTATTAGAGCATATCTCATTTTATTAAATTAAATATCTCAACAAAATTCCTCTTTAGTTCAAAAAGGGAAATTTCCAGTTCACTATTGATAAAAAATTAGTTAAATCAATAGTGAACTGAAAATTTCCCTTTTTGAACTAAAGACAGATTTTGTTGAGATATTTAATTTAACAAAATGAGATATGCTCTAATAATTACTTTTTCTATTTAATTAAATAATCTTTAATTAATTAGAGACACTTTTCTTATTTAATTAAATAACTTCATTTAATTAATTAGGAATTGCTTCTAATTTAATTAAATAATTTTTTTAAATTAATTACAAGTAAGTACTCTATTTAATTAAATAATTTCATCTCATTATTTCAAAATTCATTTCGAAACTAGTCAACTCATGTCAACCGTGGTTAAATCTGGCCAACTTTTGGTCAAACTTGATCTTTGCATATGTGAATATGAGAATATGTGAGTATGAATTGCAGCAACAATACGATGCAAATTCTCATTCAACCTTTCAAAATGAAGAGATGAGGGTCTCTTAAATTGACTTTCCTAAAATTTATCAACAGTTGAGATTGATTTCAATCAACGGTCAGGATTAAAGGTGAAGTTCAGTCATAAAAGGATATGTCCAATTTAAAAGGAGTTAACAGATTTAATTTGAGTAAAATAAAAAGTTAATTGATTCAATTTTAGTAGAAAGAGGAGTTAACTGATTTAACTCATTTTTTATCAATAGTGAACTGGAAATTTTCCTTTTTGAACTGAAAAGAGATTTTGTTGAGATATTTAATTTAATAAAATGAGATATGCTCTCATAATTACTTTTTCTATTTAGTTAAATAATCTTTAATTAATTAGAGACACTTTTCTTATTTAATTAAATAATTTCATTTAATTAATTAGGAATGGCTTCCCATTTAATTAAATAACTTTGTTTAATTAATTAGAAGTAAGTACTCCATTTAATTAAATAATTTCATTTAATTATTTCAAAATTGTTTTCGAAACTAGTCAACTCAAGTCAACTGTGGTTAAATCTGGTAAACTTTTGGTCAAGCTTGATCTTTGCACATTTGAATATGAGCAAAGGTGAGTATGAATTCCAGCAATAATTCAATGCAAATTCTCATTCAACCTTTCAAAATGAGGAGATGAAGGTCTCTTAAATAGACTTTTTTGGAATTCATCAACGGTTGAGATCAATTTCAATCGGCGGTCAGGATTAAAGGTGAAGTTCAGTCATAAAGGGAGATTTCCAAATTAAAGGGAGTTAACAGATTTAATTTGAGTAAAATAAAGAGTTAACATATTCAATTTAAGTAGAAAAAGGAGTTAACTGATTTAACTCATTTTTTATCAATAGTGAACTGAAAATTTCCCTTTTTGAATTGAAGAGAGATTTTTTTGAGATATTTAATTTAATAAAATGAGATATGCTCTTGTAATTACCTTTTCTATTTAATTAAATAATCTTTAATTAATTAGAGACACTTTTTTTATTTAATTAAATAACTTTGTTTAATTAATTAGAAGTAAGTACTCCATTTAATTAAATAATTATTTTCGAAACTAGTCAACTCAAGTCAACCGTGGTTAAATCTGGTCAACTTTTGGTGAAACTTGATCTTTGTGTATGTGAATATAAGCAAATGTGATAATGAATTCTAACAACAATTCGATGCAAATTCTCATTCAACCTTTCAAAATGAAGAGATTAGAGTTTCTTAAATAGACTTTCCTAAAATTCATCAACGGTTGAGATCAATTTCAATCAACGGTCAAGGTTATAGGTGAAGTTCAGTCATAAAGGAAGATTTCCAAATTAAAGGGAGTTAATAGATTTAATTTGAGTAAAATAAGGAGTTAACTTCAATTTGTGTAAAAAAAGGAGTTAACTGATTTAACTCATTTTTTATCAATAGTGAATTAGAAATTTCCCTTTTTGAACTGAAGAGAGATTTTGTTGAGATATTTAATTTAATAAAATGAGATATGCTCTCATAATTACTTTTTCTATTTAATTGAATAATCTTTAATTAATAAGAAACACTTTTCTTATCTAAGTAAATAACTTCATTTAATTAATTAGGAATGGCTTCTCATTTAATTAAATAACATTGTTTAATTAATTAGAAGTAAGTACTCCATTTATTTATATAATTTTTTCCAATTGTTTCAAAATTCTTTTTGAAACTAGTCAACTCAAGTCAACCATGGTTAAATCTGATCAACATTTGGTCAAACATGATCTTTGCGTATATAAATATGAGCAAATGTTAGTATGAATTCCAACAACAATTTTATGCAAATTCTCATTCAACGTTTTAAAATGAAGAGATGAGGGTCTCTTAAATAGATTTTCCTGTAATTCATCAATGGTTGAGATCGATTTCAATCAATGGTCAGGATTAAAGGTGAAGTTCAGTCATAACGGGGGATTTGCAAATTAAAGGGGGTTAACAAATTTAATTTGAGTAAAATAAGGAGTTAATTGATTCAATTTGAGTAGAAAAAGGAGTTAAATGATTTAACTCATGTTTTATCAATAATGAACTAAAAATTTCCCTTTTTGAACTAAAGAGAGATTTTGTTGAGATATTTAATTTAATAAAATGAGATATGCTCTCATAATTACTTTTTCTATTTAATTAAATAATCTTTAATTAATTAGAGACACTTTTCTTATTTAATTAAATAACTTCATTTAATTAATTAGGAATGGCTTCACATTTAATTAAATAACTTTGTTTAATTAATTAGAAGTAAGTACTCCATTTAATTAAATAATTTTATCTAATTATTTCAAAAAAAAATTCGAAACTAGTCAACTAAAGTCAACCGTGGTTAAATCTGGTCAAATTTTGGTCAAACTTGATCTTTGCGTATGTGAATATGAGCAAATGTGAGTATGAATTCCAGCAACAATTCAATGCAAATTCTCATTCAAACATTCAAAATGAAGAGATGAGGGTCTCTTAAATAGACTTTCCTGAAATTCATCAATGGTTGAGATCGATTTCTATCAATGGTCAGGATTAAATGTGAAGTTCAATCATAAAGGGAGATTTCCCAATTAAAAGGGAGTTAACAGATTTAATTTGAGTAAAATAAGGAGTTAACTGATTCAATTTGAGTAAAAAAAGGAGTTAACTAATTTAACTCATTTTTCATCAATAGTGAACTGGAAATTTCCCTTTTTGAACTGAAGAGAGATTTTGTTGAGATATTTAATTTAATAAAATGAGATATGCTCTCATAATTAATTTTTCTATTTAATTAAATAATCTTTAATTAATTAGAAACACTTTTCTTATTTAAGTAAATAACTTCATTTAATTAATTAGGAATGGCTTCTCATTTAATTAAATAACGTTATTTAATTAATTAGAAGTAAGTACTCCATTTAATTAAATAATTTTGTTTAATTATTTCCAAATTCTTTTCAAAACTAGTCAACTCAAGTCAACCGTAGTTAAATCTGGTCAACCTTTGGTCAAACTTGATTTTTGCGAATGTGAATATGAGCAAATGTGAGTATGATTTCAAGTAACAATTCGATGCAAATTCTCATTCAACCTTTCAAAATGAAGAGATGAGGGTCTCTTAAATAGACTTTCCTTAAATTCATCAACGGTTGAGATCGATTTCAATCAACGGTCAGGATTAAAGTTGAAGTTCAGTTATAAAGGGAGATTTTCAAATTAAAGGTAGTTAATAGATTTAATTTGAGTAAAATAAGGAGTTAACTGATTCAATTTGAGTAGAAAAAGGAGTTAACTGATTGAACTCATTTTTTATCAATAGTGAACTGAAAATTTCCCTTTTTAAACTGAAAGAGATTTTGTTGAGATATTTAATTTAATAAAATGAGATATGCTCTCATAATTACTTTGTTTATTTAATTAAATAATTTTAAATTAATTAGAGACACTTTTCTTATTTAATTAAATAACTTCATTTAATTAATTGGGAATTGCTTCTCATTTAATTAAATAACTTTCTTTAATTAATTAGAAGTAAGTACTCCATTTAATTAAATAACTTCATCTCATTATTTTAAAATTCATTTCAAAACTAGTCAACTCATGTCAACCGTGGTTAAATCTGGTCAACTTTTGGTCAAATTTGATCTTTGCGTATGTGAATATGTGCAAATGTGAGTATGAGTTTCAGCAACAATTGAGATCGATCTCAATCAACGGTCAGGATTAAAGATGAAGTTAAGTCATAAAGGGGGATTTTCAAATTAAATTGAGTTAACAGATTTAATTTGAGAAAAATAAGGAGTTAACTGATTCAATTTGAGTAGAAAAAGGAGTTAACTCATTTAACTCATTTTTGATCAATAGTGAAGTGGAAATTTCTCTTTTTGAACTGAAGAGAGATTTTGTTGAGATTTTTAATTTAATAAAATGAGATATGCTCTCATAATTACTTTTTCTATTTAATTAAATAATCTTTAATTAATTAGAGACACTTTTCTTATTTATTTAAATAACTTCATTTAATTAATTAGGAATGGCTTCTCATTTAATTAAATAACTTTGTTTAATTAATTAGAAGTAAGTACTCCATTTAATTAAATAATTTCGTTTAATTAGTTTAAAATTCTTTTCGAAACTAGTCAACTCAAGTCAATCATGGTTAAATTTAGTCAACCTTTGGTCAAACTTGATCTCTATGTATCTGAATATAAGCAAATGTATGAATTCCAGCAACAATTCGATCCAAATTCTCATTCAACTTTTGAAAATGAAGAGATGAGGGTCTCTTAAATAGACTTTTCTAGAATTCATCAATGGTTGAGATCGATTTCAATCAACGCTCAAGATTAAAGGTGAAGTTCAGTCATAAAGAGAGATTTCCAAATTAAAGGGAGTTAACAGATTTAATTTGAGTAAAATAAGGAGTTAACTGATTCAATTTGAGTAGAAAAAGAAGTTAACTGATTTAACACATTTTTGATCAATAGTGAACGGAAAATTTCCCTTTCTGAACTGAAGAGAGATTTTGTTGAGATATTTAATTTAATAAAATGAGATATGCTCTCATAATTACTTTTTCTATTTAATTAAATAATCTTTAATTAATTAGAAAAATATTTCTTATTTAATTAAATAACTTCATTTAATTAATTAGGAATGGCTTCTCATTTAATTAAATAACTTTGTTTAATTAATTAGAAGTAAGTACTCCATTTAAATAAATAATTTCGTTTAATTATTTCAAATTTTTTTCAAAACTAGTCTACTCAAGTCAACCATGGTTAAATCTTGTCAACCTTTGGTCATACTTGATCTCTGCGTATGTGAATATGAGCAAATGTGAGTATGAATTCCAGCAACAATTCGATGCAAATTCTCATTCAACCTTTCAAAATGAAGAGATGAGGGTCTCTTAAATAGACTTTCTTGGAATTCATCAACGGTTGAGATCGATTTCAATCAACGGTCAGGAATAAAGGTGAAGTTCAGTCATAAAGGAAGATTTTCAAATTAAAGGGAGTTAATAGATTTAATTTGAGTAAAATAAGGAGCTAACTGATTCAATTTGAGTAGAAAAAGGAGTTAACCGATTTAACACATTTTTGATCAATAGTGAACTGAAAATTTCTCTTTTTGAACTGAAGAGCAATTTTGTTGAGATATTTAATTTAATAAAATGAGATATGCTCTCATATTTACTATTTCTATTTAATTATATAATCTTTAATTAATTACAGACACTTTTCTTATTTAATTAAATAATTTCATTTAATTAATTAGTAATGACTTCTCATTTAATTAAATAACTTTGTTTAATTAATTAGAAGTAATTAATCCATTTATTTAAATAATTTCATTTAATTATTTGAAAATTCTTTTCGAAACTAGTCAACTCAAGTCAACTGTGGTTAAATCTGGTCAACTTTTGGTAAAACTTGATATTTGCGTATGTGAATATGAGCAAATGTGAGTATGAATTTCAAAAACAATTCGATGCAAATTCTTATTCAACCTTTCAAAAAGAAGAGATGAGGGTCTTTTAAATAAACTTTCCTGGAATTCATCAACGGTTGAGATCAATTTCAATCAACGGTCAGGATTAAAGGTAAAGTTCAGTCATAAAGAGAGATTTCCAAATTAATGGGAGTTAATAGATTTAATTTGAGTAAAATAAAGAGTTAACTGATTCAATTTGAGTACAAAAAGGAGTTAACTGATTCAATTTGAGTAGAAAAAAAAGTTAACTGATTTAACACATTTTTGATCAATAGTGAATGGGAAGTTTCCCTTTTTGAACTGAAGAGAGATTTTGTTGAGATATTTAATTTAATAAAATGAGATATGCTCTCATAATTACTTTTTCTATTTAATTAAATAATCTTTAATTAATTAGAGAAACTTTTCTTATTTAATTAAATAACTTCATTTAATTAATTAGGAATGGCTTCTCATTTAATTAAATAACTTTGTTTAATTAATTAGAAGTAAGTACTCCATTTAAATAAATAATTTCGTTTAATTATTTCAATTTTTTTTCGAAACTAGTCTACTCAAGTCAACCGTGGTTAAATCTTGTCAACCTTTGGTCATACTTGATCTCTGCGTATGTGAATATGAGCAAATGTGAGTATGAATTCCAGCAACAATTCGATGCAAATTCTCATTCAACCTTTCAAAATGAAGAGACGAGGGTCTCTTAAATAGACTTTCTTGGAATTCATCAACAATTGAGATCGATTTCAATCAACGGTCAGGATTAAAGGTGAAGATCAGTCATAAAGGGAGATTTATAAATTAAACGGAGTTAACAGATTTAATTTGAGTAAAATAAGGAGTTAACTGATTCAATTTGAGTAGAAAAAGGAGTTAACTAATTTAACTCATTTTTGATCAATAGTGAACTGAAAATTACCCTTTTTGAACTGAAGAGAGATTTTGTTGAGATATTTAATTTAATAAAATGAGATATGGTCTCATAATTACTTTTTCTATTTAATTAAATAATCTTTAATTAATTAGAGACACTTTTCTTATTTAATTAAATAACTTTATTTAATTAATTAGGAATGGCTTCTCATTTAATTAAATAACTTTGTTTAATTAATTAGAAGTAAGTACTTCATTTAATTAAATAATTTTGTTTAATTATTGCAAAATTCTTTTCAAAACTTGTCAACTCAAGTCAACCATGGTTAAATCTAGTCAACCTTTGGTCAAACCTGATCTCTGCGTATGTGAATATGAGCAAATGTGAGTAAGAATTTCAGCAACAATTTGATGCAAATTCTCATTCAACATTTCAAAATGAAGAGATGAGTGTCTCTTAAATAGACTTTCCTGGAATTCATCAACGGTTGAGATCAATTTCAATCAACGGTCAGGATTAAAGGTAAAGTTCAGTCATAAAGGGAGATTTCCAAATTAATGGGAGTTAACAGATTCAATTTGAGTAAAATAAGGAGCTAACTGATTCAATTTGAGTACAAAAAGGAGTTAAATGATTTAACTCATTTTTTATCAATAGTGACCTGAAAATTTCCCTTTTTGAACTGAAGAGAGATTTTGTTGAGATATTTAATTTAATAAAATGAAATATGCTCTCATAATTACTTTTTCTATTTAATTAAATAATATTTAATTAATTAGAGACACTTTTCTTATTTAATTAAATAACTTCATTTAATTAATTAGGAATGGCTTCTCATTTAATTAAATAACTTTGTTTAATTAATTAGAAGTAAGTACTCCATTTAATTATTTCAAAATTCTTTTCGAAACTAGTCAGCTCAAGTCAACCGTGGTTCAATCTAGTCAAGTTTTGGTCAAACTTGATCTCTACGTATGTGAATATGAGCGAATGTGAGTACGAATTCCAGCAACAATCCGATGGAAATTCTCATTCAACCTTTCAAAATGAAGAGATGAGGGTCTCTTAAATAGACTTTCCTTGAATTCATTAACGGTTGAGATCGATTTCAATCAACGGTCAGGATTAAAGGTGAAGTTCAGTCATAAAGGGAGAATTTCAAATTAAAAGGAGTTAACAGATTTAATTTGAGTAAAATAAGGAGTTAACTGATTCAATTTGAGTAGAAAAAGGAGTTAACTCATTTAACTTTATTTTGATCAATAGTGAACTGAAAATTTACCTTTTTGAACTGAAGAGAGATTTTGTTGAGATATTTAATTTAATAAAATGCCATATGCTCTCATAATTACTTTTTCTATTTAATTAAATAATCTTTAATGAATTAGAGACACTTTTCTTATTTAATTAAATAACTTCATTTAATTAATTAGGAATTGCTTCTGATTTAATTAAATAACTTTGTTTAATTAATTAGAAGTAAGTACTCCATTTAATTAAATAATTTCATTTAATTATTTCAAAATTCTTTTCAAAACTAGTCAATTCAAGTCAATCGTGGTTAAATCTGGTCAACTTTTGGTCAAACATGATCTATGCGGATGTGAATATGAGCAAATGTGAATATGAATTGCAGGAACAATTCGATGCAAATTCTCATTCAACCTTTCAAAATGAAGAGATGAGAGTCTCTTAAATAGACTTTCCTGGAATTCATCAACGCTTGAGATCGATTTCAATCAACGGTAAGGATTAAAGTTGAAGTTCAGTCATAAAGGGAGATTTTCAAATTAAAGGGATTTAACAGATTTAATTTGAGTAAAATAAGGAGTTAACTGATTCAATTTGAGTAGAAAAAGGAGTTAACTGATTTAACTCATTTTTCATCAATAGTGAACTGGAAATTTCCCTTTTTGAACTGAAGAGAGATTTTGTTGAGATATTTAATTTAATAAAATGAGATATGCTCTCATAATTACTTTTTCTATTTAATTAAATAATCTTTAATTAATTAGAGAAACTTTTCTTATTTAATTAAATAACTTTATTTAATTAATTAGGAATGGCTTCTCATTGAATTAAATAACTTTGTTTAATTAATTAGAAGTAAGTACTTCATTTAATTAAATAATTTCATTTAATTATTTCAAAATTCTTTTCGAAACTAGTCAACTCAAGTCAACTGTGGTTAAATCTGGTCAACTTTTGGTCAAACTTGATCTCTGCGTATGTGAATATGAGCAAATGTGAGTATGAATTCCAACAACAATTCGATGCAAATTCTCATTCAACCGTTCAAAATGAAGAGATGAGGGTCTCTTAAATAGATTTTTTTACAATTCATCAACGGTTGAGATCGATTTAAATCAACGGTCAGGATTAAAGGTGAAGTTTAGTGATAAAGGGAGATTTTCAAATTAAAGGGAGTTAACAGATTTAATTTGAGTAAAATAAGGAGTTAACTGATTTAACTGATTTTTGATCAATAGTGAACTAGAAATTTCCCTTTTTGAACTGAAGAGAGATTTTGTTGAGATATTTAATTTAATAAAATGAGATATGCTCTCATAATTACTTTTTCAATTTAATTAAATAATTTTTAATTAATTAGAGACACTTTTTTTATTTAATTAAATAACTTCATTTAATTAAGTATGGATGGCTTCTCATTTAATTAAATAACTTTGTTTAATTAATTAGAAGTAAGTACTCCATTTAATTAAATAATTTTATTTAATTATTTTAAAATTTGTAGTGCCTACCCTCGTTCACATCTTTTCTGGACTTATTATTATCAGATTATGTAGACTAGTTTTATGTTGATAGTTTAGTGGTGTTGCTTTTACACTATCAGATATTATGATATGGATTCAGTTTATATATGATATGATCATTTAGACTTTACATTTCATGTATGTATGATGATCATTACATTGTTTTCAGTTATTAATGATGATTAATTAGATGGTTTATTATCTCATGTGTTTTATTATGGTTACTTACCCCATACTTGCATGTGTATGGTGTGTGTGTTTTCTTATTGTATGACATTTCTGATGTAGTTAAGGAAGGGAGTCGTAGTCACTTGCTTAGTCGGGATCTACACGATGCACCACTTCCTACCATTGTCTGTTTAGCTTACCATTATATATTGTATGTACATGCATAGTTTTTTTGCAGGTTGCAGGTACCGGGTATCGACTTTCCTAAATTGCCAAGATGAGTGTACCCTATTATACTATCTCAATGATAAGAGAAGCGAGATAAATTCTCAAGTCCAAATCCCAAACCTAAAAATCATTTGTCCTAGTGAGTTAGGACAAGTATCAAAGTTGAATACCCATCGAATGTGTCGGATGACATATTTCATGATTTTTAACCCTTTAGATTTATTTTGTATGATTTGTTCTATGATGGGTTTTCATATTTTATCTTGGAGGTCTATGGTGAATTTTTCATTAATTAAGTCTTAATAAATAGATTTAATTAATAAATTATTTATTTGAAAAAATTAATAAAATATCATGATCTTTGATATTTTAATTGTGTTTAATTAAATGTGAATTATTGAGGAAAAGAATTAAATAAAGAAAATTAGAAATTAAAATTAATAATAATTATAAAATAATAATAAAGTAATAAATAAATAATAATAATAAAAGTTATAAAAATTAAAATGTAAGTTATAAAAATTAAAATGGGAGTTATAAATATTTAAATAGAAATTATTTAAAAGTAAATTGGAGTTAAAAGCTTGCATGGGAATTAACATGTGTCAACAACACGAGGGTTAGTGCATCAATTAAGCACAAGGTGTCTACAACTCTATGACTCATCAAAAAGGTGGGAAAAGACCCATGCTTAGTTGGTGAAACTTTTCAATAGTTTCAATAAGCATTCCAAAGGTTTCTTGAGAGCTCTTCATATTCAGGCATTCATAGAAGCTTAGGGGGAGAGCATTTTGGAGTGTAATTGGAGCATTGGAGGACTCGAGAACTCTGAAGAAGGGAGGAGCTTGCTCTGCAGATTTTTTTTTGAGGAAGAGCGATTTAGCATCAGAATTCGAGTAGATTCTTGTGATTTTACTTATGCTATTTTCGCATCATGCATTCCATGTCTTCTTTGTGTCTTCCATATGTCTTTTGAGGAAGTTCTTATGCAATTCTCAATATGGTAGCTAATTTTATTTGAGAATTCTATATGCTTAGATCTGGAATGAACACAGGGCTAGGGTTTAAATTTGTAGCCAAAACCATCAGATGATTTAATGGATAAAATTTTAGATCAAAGGATTATAGAAAAATTCTGAGAAATGGAATTTATATATGGTGTATATATTTTTAAATCTGAATACATATATGCGTGCATACATATATATAAATACAATTTTATACATATATATATATATATATGTTTAGATGCTGTGGTATTTGATTATACTCTGTATATGTATATATATACATATATATAAGTTGAACGACATATACATTTCGCAGCGAGTAGATATCGCATTGCAGTTCACATTGGAGGGAATGCATTTTATTAAAACGCAATTGTAATAATAAATTTTGTAAGGGAGGGTTTTTAATTTCGTACCCCCTCCACACGTTTAATAAACAATGACACCTTGTCTGCAGTTGCAGGAACTGCGACTGACGTCGCAGGCCTGCGACGTCAGACAAGGGTTGCCCAACCATGTACTACAGCTGCCATGGTACCGTAAGCAAGTATTTTCAAAAAAAAAAGCGTTCATTTCAACGCGCGCGTATGCTCTGCGATCCGCAGGCGGTACTAAATGCTCGGTTGGCATTTTATTTAAAAACGTTTTCTTTTATTAAAAACACACATTGTTAAATGTAATTTCATATGAATTTCGACCTTTCAACATTGCATTATTAAAAGTTATTATATATATATATTTATGTATATATATATATATATGAATATATATAAATATATGTATATGTATGTAAGTATATATATATATATATATATATATATATAATTATAAATGATTATTAGGAAGATTTGAAATAATGGATCATTCTTTTAATGATCTAAAGTATTAATGTTAGACTTGTCAATTATGAAGAGATATTAATTAAACTTAGTTTTAATTAAAATTAATTATTAGAATATATAATCGAAGTTTGGATTCATTGGGATTGTCAATTTTCAAAATGATGTTTTTATATAAACAAGACTTTATCATTTAGAAAATTGAGTCTAATGGTGAAACTTTTATCTATCAAACAAATACATGGGTTAGGTAAAACGTGGAATTTTTTCACTTGATATTAATATAGGAAAACATAACCTGAGACTTTTAAATTCAAATTTGAAAACTTAGCAAAACCAAAACATGTGTTTGCATTGTGTATTTCTTATGCTATTGTTTTGGGTTTTGGGTTGACTAGTGTTGACCAATTATAGGACGTCTACCAGAGGCTTGAGAGTTATGTGATTGTGATGTCATGATGATATTTCAATCTCGATCTTTATAACCCAATTATGGTTATGTGATGGAATGCTCTATGTATTGGTTGTAATACTGATTGTTATAGATGAGACACTTGACTTAACCATTATTTTTGGTCATCGATCAGTTATCCTTGGTTATTTTCTAGTCGCCATGATGAGACTGAAATGTGGATTTATCTTTGATGATGTCATGTTGTGAAATGTTTGACTCAACCAGTTTTGGAGTCTTTGATCAGTATGATTGAGATATATTTTGGTTATTAAGAACCATTGGATACTTTTGATTATCAGTGATGCTTCAGTTGCCAATAGAGAGCTATTGTGATCATGATTTTCTATTTGCTCATGGTGATTTGATGCTTTTGTGCATATTTGATGATTTTATTATGGATTATCTTTTGTTATTTTGATATTTATGATTCCATTAGCATTAGGGTAGGATATATGCATGTAGTGATGGGAAGTGGCTTGCAATGGGGGCTGGGGCCCTAAGAGGCTGTCAGGGTAACTCATTGTAAGTTGGATTAATAAGTGATAATATTCACACCTAATACTAACTGAATGAACCTAAAAAGATAAGAGTTTTGGTTCTTGCCCATGCTTTGGGTGCTTGTATAGGCTAGGATGGGAGTAGTGAGAACGCATGGTTGCGACCTTGCATTCCATAGTATGCATCATTAGTATGAGAGGATACTAGTGGCCACATGAGATCTGTATGGACCCGTGGAGTTTAGCTAAATGCCAGGGTAACTTGTACGAGATAAATGCGATGACAATTTCCCACTTGCATAGTAGGTTCCTACATGTCATTGTGTGCCTCTGGGAAGTAGATGTCAGTTTCGTGATTGGAACCTTTGAGCTAGTATACTTTTAGGATTTCTGGACTATAGAGATTTGTGCTATGTGTTATGGATAGCCTATTTGGGACTTGAGATTATCTCCTCAGCACGGTGGGAGTGGACCACTTAGGTACCATGTGGTTCGGTGGTAGTGTATTTTCCACTCTTATCATTTGAGATTCATTGAGACATCATGGCTGATGCGTCCTTCGTGATGGTGGATATGTATCCTTTCATTGATGATTTGCATTTTTTAGATGATGTTATCTTATGCTATTATTTGCATGTAAGATTACTTTCTGCATATGATATAGTATATGTTAGGAGTGACATTCCTACTATGTTAATACCGATGATATTTTTGGTGATTTTAGAATGTTACGCATGGAGGGATGGCTAGGGCCCATGATGGTCTAATGATGCTATTAACGATTGAGAGTAACCGTACACTTAATTTATTTTGTTTGATCTTTATGATGGATGTATATGTCTTCTATGATGATGTATCATGTGATTATCTTTACTTTGATGTATCATGGATTAGAATAGGATGATGTACCTTATTCTACATATGTATATTCTTTGAGCTTGTCATACCCTGTGACATGTACAGAGGATGAATGAGCATTTGAAATATAATATTTAAACATTGAACTTATCAATATTGTGATGTGAATATCAGGATTTAACTGTGTGATTTTTGAGTCAAACTCGATGACCCATGTTTCATGAGTAGTGATTCAACATGAATCCATCTCTCATGAGAATAAATGGAAAACTTAGCACTCATTGGATCTAGGTGATGCTCACAGGGGTGAAGCACCGAGACTTCCCGGGAGGTCACCCATCCCAGTACTACTCCAGCCTGAGCGCGCTTAACTACGGAGTTTCCTCCACAGTTAAACCCAAAGCTTGCAACCCCATTTGCAAAACCTTCACCAAGTGTTGTGCCTTATGAACCATTCATTAGAAAGCCCCTTAAGCTCATCAATTGATAAGTAGGAGATGATTTCCACAGCTAGTCAAATTGTGATGTGAATATCAGGATTTAACTGTGTGATTTTTGAGTCAAACTCGATGACCCATGTTTCATGAGTAGTGATTCAACATGAATCCATCTCTCATGAGAATAAATGGAACACTTAGCACTCATTGGATCAATATTATTTCATGTGGATGTTGTACTAGATGGATTCATGTATGTAATTCAACGTAAAGGGATCTTTAAATAATCTAATCGGTTATGTATGTTATGTTTACTTTCAGATGGACATTGCTATTGCTTCCGTTATTAAGTACGAGTTATATGTGGTATTCACTTTCATGTTATTTTTAAAAATTTAAAAAAAAAAGTTACCAAACTTAGTGAAATTTTAGGTTAATTCTTTGGATCCCTTGGCGGGGCATTACAAAATTCTTTTCAAAACTAGTCAACTCAAGTCAACTGTGGTTAAATCTGGTCAACTTTTGGTCCAACTTGATCTCTACGTATGTGAATATGAGAAAATTTGAGTATGAAGTCCAGCAACAATTCGATGCAAATTCTCATTAAACCTTTCAAAATGAAGAGATGAGGGTCTCTTAAATAGACTTTCTTGGAATTCATCAACGGTTGAGATCGATTTCAATCAATAGTCAGGATTAAAGGTGAAGTTCAGTCATAAAAGGAGATTTCCAAATTAAAGGGAGTTAACAGATTTAATTTGAGTAAAATAAAGAGTTAACTGAATCAATTTGAGTAGAAAAAAGAGTTAACCGATTTAACTGATTTTTGATCAATAGTGAACTGAAAATTTCCCTTTTTGAACTGAAGAGAGATTTTGTTGAGCTATTTAATTTAATAAAATGAGATATGCTCTCATAATTAATTTTTCTATTTAATTAAATAATCTTTAATTAATTAGAGACACTTTTCTTATTTAATTAAATAACTGTATTTACTTAATTAGGAATGGCTTCTCATTTAATTAAATAACTTTATTTAATTAATTAGAAGTAAGTACTCCATTTAATTAAATAATTTCATTTAATTATTTCAATTTTTTTATTAAAACTAGTCAACTCAAGTGAACCATGGTTAAATCTGGTCAACTTTTCATCAAACTTGATCTTTGCGTATGTGAATATGAGCAAATGTGAGTATGAATTTCAGCAACAATTCGATGCAAATTCTCATTCAACCTTTCAAAATGAAGAGAGGAGGGTCTCTTAAATAGACTTTCCTGGAATTCATCAACGGTTGAGATCGATTTCAATCAACGGTCAGGATTAAAGGTGAAGTTTAGTCATAAAGGGATATTTCCAAATTAAAGGGAGTTAACAGATTTAATTTGAGTAAAATAAGGAGTTAACTGATTCAATTTGAGTAGAAAAAAGAGTTAACTGATTTAACTCATTTTTGATCAATAGTGAACTGGAAATTTTCCTTTTTGAACAGAAGAGAGATTTTGTTGAGATATTTAATTTAATAAAATGAGACATGCTCTCATAATTACTTTTTCTATTTAATTAAATAATCTTTAATTAATTAGAGACACTTTTCTCATTTAATTAAATAACTTCATTTAATTAATTAGGAATGGCTTCTCATTTAATTAAATAACTTTGTTTAATTAATTAGAAGTAAGTACTCCATTTAATTAAATAATTTCGTTTAATTATTTCAAAATTCTTTCTGAAACTAGTCAACTCAAGTCAACCGTGGTTAAATCTAGTGAACTTTTTGTAAAATTTGATTATTGCATATGTGAATATGAGCAAATGTGAGTATGAATTCCAGTAAAAATTCGATGCAAATTCTCATTTAACCTTTCAAAATAAAGAGATGAGGGTCTCTTAAATAGACTTGTTTGAAATTCATCAACGGTTGAGATCGATTTCAATCAACGGTCAGGATTAAAGGTGAAGTTCAATCATAAAGGGAGATTTCTAAATTAAAGAGAGTTAACAGATTTAATTTGAGTAAAATATGGAGTTAACTGATTCAATTTGAGTAGAAAAAAGAGTTAACTAATTTAACTCATTTTTAATCAATAGTGAACTAAAAATTTCACTTTTTGAAATAAAGAGAGATTTTGTTGGGATATTTAATTACTAAAATGAGATATGCTCTTATAACTACTTTTCTTATTTAATTAAATAATTTTCAATTAATTAGAGACACTTTTCTTATTTAGTTAAATAATTTCATTTAATTAATTAGGAATGGCTTCTCATTTAATTAAATAACTTTTTTTAATTAATTAGAATTAAGTACTCCATTTAATTAAATAATTTCATTTAATTATTTAAAAAAAATTTTCAAAACTAGTCAACTCAAGTCAACCGTGGTTAAATTTGGTCAACTTTGGTCAAACTTGATCTTTGCATATGTGAATATGAGCAAATGCGAGTATGAATTCCAGCAACAATTCGATGCAAATTCTTATTCAACCTTTCAAAACGAAGAGATGAGGGTCTCTTAAATAGATTTCTCTAGAATTCATCAATGGTTGAGATCGATTTCAATCAACGGTTCGGATTAAGGGTGAAATTCAGTTATAAAGGGAGATTTCCAAATTAAACAGAGTTAACAAATTTAATTTTAGTGAAATAAATAATTAACTGATTCAATTTGAGTAGAAAAAGGAGTTAACCGATTTAACTCATTTTTTATCAACAGTGAACTGAAAATTTCTCTTTTTGAACTGCAAAGAGATTTTGTTGATATATTTAATTTAATAAAATGAGATATGCTCTCATAATTACTTTTTCTATTTAATTAATTAATATTTAATTAATTAGAGACACTTTTCTTATTTAATTAAATAACTTCATTTAATTAGTTAGGAATGGCTTCTCATTTAATTAAATAACTTTGTTTAATTAATTAGAAGTAAGTACTCCATTTAATTAAATAATTTCGTTTAATTATTTAAATTTTTTTTTGAAACTAGTCAACTCAAGTCAACCATAGTTAAATCTGGTCAACTTTTGGTCAAACTTGATCTTTGTGTATGTGAATATGAGCAAATGTGTGCATGAATTGAAGCAACAATTCGATGCAAATTCTCATTCAACCTTTCAAAATGAAGAGATGAGGGTCTCTTAAATAGATTTTCCTAGAATTCATCAACGGTTGAGATCGATTTTAATCAATGGTCAGGGCTAAAGGTGAAGTTCAGTCATAAATGGAAATTTCCAAATTAAAGGGAGTTAACAGATTTAATTTGAGTAAAATAAGGAGTTGACTGATTCAATTTGAGTAAAAAAAAGAGTGAACTAATTTAACTCATTTTTTATCAATAGTGAACTAGAAATTTCCCTTTTTGAACTGAAGAGAGATTTTGTTGAAATATTTAATTTAATAAAATGAGATATGCTCTCATAATTACTTCTTCTATTTAATTAAATAATCTTTAATTAATTAGGAATGGCTTCTCATTTAATTAAATAACTTTTTTTAGTTAATTAAAAGTAAGTACTCCATTTAATTAAATAATTTTGTTTAATTATTTCAAAATTATTTTCGAAACTAGTCAACTCAAGTCTACTGTGGTTAAATCTAGTTAGCTTTTGGTCCAACCTGATCTTTACGTATGTGAATATGAGAAAATGTGAATATGAATTCTAGCAACAATTCGATGCAAATTCTCATTCAACCTTTCAAAATGAAGAGATGAGGGTCTCTTAAATAAACTTTCCTAGAATTCATCAACGGTTGAGATCGATTTCAATCAACGGTCAGGATTAAAGGTGATGTTCAGTCATAAAGGGAGATTTCCAAATTAAATGGAGTTAACAAATTTAGTTTGAGTAAAATAAGGATTTAACTGATTCAATTTGAGTAGAAAAAAGAGTTAACTGATTTAACTCATTTTTTATCAATAGTGAACTGGAAATTTCCCTTTTTGAACTGAAGAGGGATTTTCTTGAGATATTTAATTTAATAAAATGAGATATGCTCTCATAATTACTTTTTCTATTTAATTAAATAATCTTTAATTAATTAGAGACACTTCTCTTATTTAATTAAATAACTTCATTTAATTAATTAGGAATGCCTTCTCATTTAATTAAATAACTTTGTTTAATTAATTAGGAGTAAGTACTCCATTTAATTAAATAATTTCGTTTAATTATTTGAAAATTATTTTCGAAACTAGTTAACTCAAGTCTACTATGGTTAAATCTGGTTAGCTTTTGCTCCAACTTGATATTTACGTATGTGAATATGAGCAAATGTGAATATGAATTCCAGTAACAATTCGATGCAAATTCTCATTAAACCTTTCAAAATGAAGAGATGAGGGTCTCTTAAATAGACTTTCTTGGAATTCATCAACGGTTGAGATCGATTTCAATCAACAATCAGGATTAAAGGTGGAGTTCCATCATAAAGGGAGATTTCCAAATTAAAGGGAGTTAACTGATTCAATTTGAGTAGAAAAAGGAGTTAACTGATTTAACTCATTTTTTATCAACAGTGAACTGAAAATTTACCTTTTTTGAACTAAAGAGGGATTTTCTTGAGATATTTAATTTAATAAAATGAGATATGCTCTCATAATTACTTTTTCTATTTAATTAAATAATCTTTAATTAATTAGAGAAACTTTTCTTATTTAATCAAATAACTTCATTTAATGAGTTAGGAATGGCTTCTCATTTAATTAAATAACTCTGTTTAATTAATCAAAAGTAAGTACTCCATTTAATTAAATAATTTTGTTTAATTATTTAAAAATTCTTTTCGTTCAAATAGTCAAACTCAAGTCAACCGTACTTAAATCTGGTCAACTTTTGGTCAAACTTGATGTTTGTGTATGTGAATATGAGCAAATGTGAGTATGAATTCTAGCAACAATTTGATGAAAATTCTCATTCAACCTTTCAAAATGAAGAGATGAGGGTCTCTTAAATAGACTTTCCTAGAATTAATCAATGGTTGAGATCAATTTCAATCATCGGTCAGGATTAAAGGTGAAGTTCAGTCATAAAGGGAGATTTCAAAATTAAAGGGGGTTAACAGATTTAATTTGAGTAAAATAAGGAGTTAACTGATTCAATTTGTGTAGTAAAAGGAGTTAACTGATTTAACTCATTTTTGATCAATAGTGAACTAGAAATTTTCCTTTTCGAAATGAAGAGAGATTTTGTTGAGATATTTAATTTAATAAAATGAGATATGCTCTCATAATTACTTTTTTTATTTAATTAAATAATCTTCAATTAATTAGAGACACTTTTTTTATTTAATTAAATAACTTCATTTAATTAATTAGGAATGGCTTCTCATTTAATTAAATAACTTTGTTTAATTAATTATAAGTAAGTACTCCATTTAATTAAATAATTTCGTTTAATTATTTCAAAATTCCTTTCAAAAGTCGTCGACTCAAGTCAACCGTGGTTAAATCTGGTTAACTTTTGGTCAAACTTGATTTTTGTGTACGTGAATATGAGTAAATGTGAGTATGAATTCAAGCAACAATTTGATGCAAATTCTCATTCAACCTTTCAAAATGAAGAGATGAGGGTCTCTTAATTAGACTTTCTTGGAATTCATCAACGGTCGACATCGATTTCAATCAACGATCAGGATTGAAGGTTAACTTCAGTCATAAAGAAAGATTTCTAAATTAAAGGGAGTTAACAGATATGATTTGAGTAAAATAAGGAGATAACTGATTCAATTTGAGTAGAAAAAGGAGTTAACTGATTTAACTCATTTTTTATCAATAGTGAAATGGAAATTTCCCTTTTTGAATTGAAGAGAGATTTTTTTGAGATATTTAATTTAATAAAATGAGATATGCTTTCATAATTACTTTTACTATTTAATTAAATAATCGTTAATTAATTAGAGAGACTTTTCTTATTTAATTAAATAACTTTATTTAATTAATTAGGAATGGCTTCTCATTTAATTAAATAAATTTATTTAATTAATTAGAAGTAAGTACTCCATTTAATTAAATAATTTCGATTAATTATTTCAAAATTCTTTTCGAAAGTAGTCAATTCAAGTCAACTGTGGTTAAATCTGGTCAACTTTTGGTCAATCTTGATCTTTGCATATGTGAATATGAGCAAATATGAGTATGAATTCCAACAACAATTCGATGCAAATTCTCATTCAACCTTTCAAAATGAAGAGATGAGGGTCTCTTAAATACACTTTTTTGGAATTCATCAATGGTTGAGATTGATTTCAATCAATAGTCAGGATTAAAAGTGAAGTTCAATCATAAAAGGAGATTTCCAAATTAAAGTGAGTTAATAGATTTAATTTGAGTAAAATAAGGAGTTAACTGATTCAATTTGAGTAGAAAAAGGAGTTAACTGATTTAACTCATTTTTGATCAATTGTGAATTGAAAATTTTCCTTTTTAAACTCAAAAGAGATTTTGTTGCGATATTTAACTTAATAAGTTGAGACATGCTCTCATAATTACTTTTCCTATTTAATTAAATAATCTTTAACTAATTAGCGACACTTTTCTTATTTACTTAAATAAATTCATTTCATTAATTAAGAATGGCTTCTCATTTAATTAAATAACTTTTTTTAATTAATAAGAAGTAAGTACTCCATTTAATTAAATAATTTTGTCTAAATATTTCAAAATTCTTTTCGAAACTAGTCAACTCAAGTCAACAGTGAACTGAAAATTTACCTTTTTGAACTAAAGAGAGATTTTCTTGAGATATTTAATTTAATAAAATGAGATATGCTCTCATAATTACTTTTTCTATTTAATTAAATAATCTTTAATTAATTAGAGACACTTTTCTTATTTAATCAAATAACTTCATTTAATTAGTTAAAAATGGCTTCTCATTTAATTAAATAACTCTGTTTAATTAATCAAAAGTAAGTACTCCATTTAATTAAATAATTTTGTTTAATTTTTTTCAAATTTTTTTCGTTCAACTAGTCAAACTCAAGTCAACCGTACGTAAATCTGGTCAACTTTTGGTCAAACTTGATGTTTGTGTATGTGAATATGAGCAAAAGTGAGTATGAATTCTAGCAACAATTTGGTGAAAATTCTCATTCAACCTTTCAAAATAAAGAGATGAGGGTCTCTTAAATAGACTTTCCTAGAATTCAACAACGGTTGAGATCGATTTCAATCAACGGTCAGGATTAAAGTTGAAGTTCAGTCATAAAGGGAGATTTCCAAATTAAAGGGGGTTAACAGATTTAATTTGAGTAAAATAAAGAGTTAACTGATTCAATTTGAGTTGAAAAAGGAGTTAACTCATTTAACTCATTTTTAATCAATAGTGAACTGAAAATTTCTCTTTTTGAACTGAAGAGAGATTTTGTTGAGATATTTAATTTAATAAAATGAGATATGCTCTCATAATTAATTTTTCTATTTAATTAAATAATCTTTAATTAATTAGAGACACTTTTCTTATTTAATTAAATAACTTCATTTAATTAATTAGGAATGACTTCTCATTTAATTAAATAACTTTGTTTAATTAATTAGAAGTAAGTACTCATTTTAATTAAATAATTTTGTCTAATTATTTCAAAATTTTTTTTGAAATTAGTCTACTCAAGTCAACCGTGGTTAAATCTTGTCAACCTTTGGTCATACTTGATCTCTGCGTATGTGAATATGAGCAAATGTGAGTATGAATTCCAGCAACAATTCGATGCAAATTCTCATTCAACCTTTCAAAATGAAGAGATGAGGGTCTCTTAAATAGACTTTCTTTTAATTCATCAACGATTGAGATCAATTTCAATCAACGGTCAGGATTAAAGGTTAAGTTTAGTCATAAAGGGAAATTTCCAAATTAAAGGGAGTTAACAGATTTATTTTGAGTAAAATAAAGAGTTAACTGATTGAATTTGAGTAGAAAAAATAGTTGACTCATTTAACTCATTTCTGATCAATAATGAACTGGAAATTTCCCTTTTTGAACTGAAGAGAGATTTTGTTAAGATATTTAATTTAATAAAATTAGACATGCTGTCATAATTACTTTTTCTATTTAATTAAATAATATTTAATTAATTAGAGAAATTTTCTTATTTAATTAAATAACTTCATTTAATTAGTTAGGAATGGCTTCTCATTTAATTAAATAAGTTTGTTTAATTAATTAGAAGTAAGTACTCCATTTAATTAAATAATTTTGTTTAATTATTTCAAAAAAAAATTTGAAACTAGTCAACTCAAGTCAACTGTGGTTAAATTTGGTCAACTTTTGGTCAAACTTGGTCTTTGCGTATGTGAATATGAGCAAATGTGAGTATGAATTCCAGAAATAATTTGAGGCAAATTCTCATTCAAACTTTCAAAATGAAGAGATGAGGGTCTCTTAAATGGACTCTCCTGGAATTCATCAACGGTTGAGATTGATTTCAATCAACGGTCAGGATTAAAGGTGAAATTCAGTCATAAAGGAAGATTTACAAATTAAAGGGAGTTAACGGATTTAATTTGACTAAAATAAGGAGTTAACTGATTCAATTTGAGTAGAAAAGGGAGTTAACTCATTTAACTCATTTTTGATCAATAGTGAAGTAGAAATTTCTCTTTTTGAACTTAAGAGAGATTTTGTTGAGATATTTAATTTAACAAAATGAGATATGCTCTCATAATTACTTTTTCTATTTAATTAATTAGAGACACTTTTCTTATTTAATTAAATAACTTTTTTAAATTAATTAGGAATGGCTTCTCATTTAATTAAATAACTTTGTTTAATTAATTAAAAGTAAGAACTCCATTTAATTAAATAATTTCATATAATTATTCCAAAAAAAATTTTGAAATTGGTCAACTCAAGTCAACCGTGGCTAAATCTTGTCAACCTTTGGTCAAACATGATCTCTGCGTATGTCAATATGAGCAAATGTGAGTATGAATTCCAGCAACAATTCGATGCAAATTCACATTCAACCTTTCCAAATGAAGAGATGAGTGTCTCTTAAATAGACTTTCTTAGAATTCATCAACGGTTGAGATCGATTCCAATCAACGGTCAAGATTAAAATTGAAGTTGAGTCATAAAGGGAGATTTCCAAATTAAAGGGAGTTAACAGATTTAATTTAAGTAAAATAAGGAGTTAACTGATTCAATTTGAGTAAAAAAAGGAGTTAATTGGTTTAACTCATGTTTGATCAATAGTGAAGTAGAAATTTCCCTTTTTGAACTGAAGAGAGATTTTGTTGAAATATTTAATTTAATAAAATGATATATGCTCTCATAATTACTTTTTCTATTTAATTAAATAATCTTTAATTAATTAGAGACACTTTTCTTATTTAATTAAATAACTTCATTTAATTAATTAGGAATGGTTTCTCATTTAATTAAATAACTTTGTTTAATTAATTAGAAGTAAGTACTCCATTTAATTAAATACTTTCGTTTAATTATTTTTAAAAAAAAATTGAAACTAGTCAACTCAAGTCAATAGTGGTCAAATCTGGTCAACTTTTGGTCAAACTTGATCTTTGCATATGTGAATATGAGCAAATGTGAGTATGAATTCCAGCAACAATTCGATGCAAATTCTTATTCAACCTTTCAAAATGAAGAGATGAGGGTCTCTTAAATAGACTTTTCTGGAATTCATCAACGGTTGAGATCGATTTCAATCAATGGTCAAGATTAAAGGTGAAGTTCAGTCATAAAGAAAGATTTCCAAATTAAAAAGAGTTAACAAATTTAATTTGAGTAAAATAAGGAGTTAACTAATTCAATTTGAGTTGAAAAAGGAGTTAACTGATTTAACTCATTTTTTATCAATAGTGAACTGAAATTTTCCCTTTTTGAACTGAAGAGAGATTTTGTTGAGATATTTAATTTAATAAAATGAGATATGCTATCATAATTACTTTTTTTAATTAATTAAATAATTTTTAATTAATTAGAGACACTTTTTTTATTTAATTAAATAACTTCATTTAATTAATTAGGAATGCCTTCTCATTTAATTAAATAACTTTGTTTAATTAATTAGAAGTAAATACTCCATTTAATTAAATAATTTTGATTAATTATTTCAAAATTCTTTTTGAAATTAGTGAACTCAAGACAACCGTGGTTAAATCTGGTCAACTTTTGGTCAAACTTGATCTTTGCGTATGTGAATATGAGCAAACGTGAGTATTAATTCCAGCAACAATTCGATGAAAATTCTCATTCAACCTTTCATAATGAAGAGATGAGGGTCTCTTAAATAGACTTTCCTGGAATTCATCAACGGTTGAGATCGATTTCAATCAACAGTTAGGATTAAAGGTGAGGTTCAGTTATAAAGGGAGATTTCCAAATTAAAGGGAGTTAACAGATTTAATTTGAGTAAAATAAGGAGTTAACGGATTCAATTTGAGTAGAAAAAGGAGTTAACTGATTTAACTCATTTTTTATAAATAGTGAACTAGAAATTTCCCTTTTTGAACTGAAGAGAGATTTTGTTGAGATATTTAATTTAATAAAATGATATATGCTCTCATAATTACTTTTTTTATTTAATTAAATAATTTTGAATTAATTAGAGACACTTTTCTTATTTATTGAAATAACTTCATTTAATTAATTATAAAAGGCTTCTCATTTAATTAATTAACTTTGTTTAATTAATTAGAAGTAAGTACTCCATTTAATTAAATAATTTCGTTTAATAATTTCATTTAACAAATTTTGAAACTAGTCAACTCAAGTCAACTATGGTTAAATCTAGTCAAATTTTGGTCAATCTTGATCTTCGCGTATGTGAATATGATCAAACGTGAGTATGAATTTCAGAAACAATTCGATGAAAATTCACATTTAACCTTTCAAAATGAAGAGATAAGGGTCTCTTAAATAGACATTCGTTGAATTCATCAATGGTTGAGTTTGATTTCAATCAACGGTCAGGATTAAAGGTGAAGTTTAGTCATAAAGTGAGATTTCTAAATTAAAGGGAGTTAACGGATTTAATTTGACTAAAATAAGGAGTTAATTGATTCAATTTGAGTAGAAAAAGGAGTTAACTGATTTAACTCATTTTTGATCAATTGTGAAATGGAAATTTCTCTTTTTGAAATTAAGAGAGATTTTGTTGAGATATTTAATTTAATAAAATGAGATATGCTCTCATAATTACTTTTTCTATTTAATTAAATAATATTTAATTAATTAGAGACACTTTTCTTATTTAATTAAATAATTTTTTTTAATTAATTAGGAATGGCTTCTCATTTAATTAAATAACTTTGTTTAAATAATTAGAAGTAAGTACTCCATTTAATTAAATAATTTCATTTAATTATTTCAAAAAAAAATTCGAAATTGGTCAACTCAAGTCAATCGTGGTTAAATCTTGTCAACCTTTGGTCAAACATGATCTCTGCATATGTGAATATGAGGAAATGTGAGTATGAATTTCAACAACAATTCGATGCAAATTCACATTCAACCTTTCGAAATGAAGAGATCAGTGTCTCTTAAATAGACTTTCTTAGAATTCATCAACGGTTGAGATCGATTCCAATCAACGGTCAAGATTAAAAGTGAAGTTGAGTCAGAAAGGGAGATTTCCAAATTAAAGAGAGTTAACAGATTTAATTTGAGTAAAATAAGGAGTTAACTGATTCAATTTGAGTAAAAAAAGGAGTTAACTGGTTTAACTCATTTTTTATCAATAGTGAAGTAGAAATTTCCCTTTTTGAACTGAAGAGAGATTTTGTTGAAATATTTAATTTAATAAAATGAGATATGCTCTCATAATTACTTTTTCTATTTAATTAAATAATCTTTAATTAATTAGAGACACTTTTCCTATTTAATTAAATAACTTTATTTAATTAATTAGGAATGGCTTCTCATTTAATTAAATAACTTTGTTTAATTAATTAGAAGTAACTACTCCATTTAATTAAATAATTTCGTTTAATTATTTCAAAAAAAAAATTGAAACTAGTCAACTCAAGTCAACATGATCTTTGCATATGTGAATATGAGCAAATGTGAGTATGAATTCCAGCAACAATTCGATGCAAATTCTTATTCAACCTTTCAAAATGAAGAGATGAGGGTCTCTTAAATAGAATTTCCTGGAATTCATCAACGGTTGAGATCGATTTCAATCAATGGTCAAGATTAAAGGTGAAGTTCAGTCATAAAGGGAGATTTCCAAATTAAAAAGAGTTAACAGATTTAATTTGAGTAAAATAAGGAGTTAACTAATTCAATTTCAGTTGAAAAAGGAGTTAACAGATTTAACTCATTTTTTATCAACAGTGAACTGAAAATATCCCTTTTTGAACTGAAGAGAGATTTTTTTGAGATATTTAATTTAATAAAATGAGATATGCTATCATAATTACTTTTTCTATTTAATTAAATAATGTTTAATTAATTAGAGACACTTTTTTATTTAATTAAATAACTTCATTTAAATAATTAGGAATGGCTTCTCATTTAATTAAATAACTTTGTTTAATTAATTAGAAGTAAGTACTCCATTTAATTAAATAATTTTGATTAATTATTTATAAATTCTTTTTGAAATTAGTGAACTCAAGACAACCGTGGTTAAATCTGGTCAACTTTTGGTCAAACTTGATCTTTGCGTATGTGAATATAAGCAAACGTGAGTATGAATTCCAGCAACAATTCGATGAAAATTCTCATTCAACCTTTCATAATGAAGAGATGAGGGTCTCTTAAATAGACTTTCTTGGAATTCATCAACGGTTGAGATCGATTTCAATCAACGGTTAGGATTAAAGGTGAAGTTCAGTTATAAAGGGAGATTTCCAAATTAAAGGGCGTTAACAGATTTAATTTGAGTAAAATAAGGAGTTAACTGATTCAATTTGAGTAGAAAAAGGAGTTAACTCATTTAACTCATTTTTTATCAATAGTGAACTGAAAATTTTCCTTTTTGAATTGAAGAGAGATTTTGTTGAGATATTTAATTTAATAAAATGATATATGCTCTCATAATTACTTTTTTTATTTAATTAAATAATTTTGAATTAATTAGAGACACTTTTCTTATTTATTTAAATAACTTCATTTAATTAATTAGAAATGGCTTCTCATTTAATTAATTATCTTTGTTTAATTAATTAGAAGTAAGTACTCCATTTAATTAAATAATTTTGTTTAATTATTTCAAAAAAAATTTTGAAACTAGTCAACTCAAGTCAACGATGGTTAAATCTAGTCAAATTTTGGTCAATCTTGATCTTTGCGTATGTGAATATGAGCAAACGTGAGTATGAATTTCAAAAACAATTCGATGCAAATTCACATTCAACTTTTCAAAATGAAGAGATAAGGGTCTCTTAAATAGACTTTCGTCGAATTCATTAATGGTTGAGTTCGATTTCAACCAACGGTCAGGATTAAAGGTGAAGTTTAGTCATAAAGTGAGATTTCCAAATTAAAGGGAGTTAATAGATTTAATTTGAGTAAAATAAGGAGCTAACTGATTCAATTTGAGTAGAAAAAGGAGTTAACTGATTTAACTCATTTTTGATCAATAGTGAACTGAAAATTTCTCTTTTTGAACTGAAGAGAAATTTTGTTGAGATATTTAATTTAATAAAATGAGATATGCTCTCATAATTACTTTTTCTATTTAATTAAATAATATTTAATTAATTAGAGACACTTTTCTTATTTAATTAAATAACTTTTTTTAATTAATTAGGAATGGCTTCTCATTTAATTAAATAACTTTGTTTAATTAATTAAAAGTAAGTACTCAATTTATTTAAATAATTTCATTTAATTATTTCAAAATTCTTTTCGAAATTGGTCAGCTCAAGTCAACCGTACTTAAATCTTGTCAACCTTTGGTCAAACATGATCTCTGCGTATGTGAATATGAGCAAATGTGAGTATGAATTCCAGCAACAATTCGATGCAAATTCACATTCAATCTTTCAAAATGAAGAGATGAGTGTCTCTTAAATAGACTTTCTTAGAATTCATCAATGGTTGAGATCGATTCCAATCAATGATCAAGATTAAAAGTGAAGTTGAGTCATAAAGGGAGATTTCAAAATTAAATGGAGTTAACAGATTTAATTTGAGTAAAATAAGGAGTTAACTGATTTAATTTATGTAAAAAAAGGAGTTAACTGGTTTAACTCATTTTTGATCAATAGTGAAGTAGAAATTTCCCTTTTTGAACTGAAGAGAGATTTTGTTAAAATATTTAATTTAATAAAATGAGATATGCTCTCATAATTACTTTTTCTATTTAAGTAAGTAATCTTTAATTAATTAGAGACACTTTTCTTATTTAATTAAATAATTTCATTTAATTAATTAGGAATGGCTTTTCATTTAATTAAATAACTTTGTTTAATTAATTAGAAGTAAGTACTCCATTTAATTAAATAATTTCTTTTAATTATTTCAAAAAAAAATTCGAAACCAGTCAACTCAAGTTAATCGTGGTTAAATCTGGTCAACTTTTGGTCAAACTTGATCTTTGCATATGTGAATATGAGCAAATGTGAGTATGAATTCCAGCAACAATTCGATGCAAATTCTTATTCAACCTTTCAAAATGAAGAGATGAGGGTCTCTTAAATAGACTTTCTTGGAATTCATCAACAGTTGAGATCGATTTCAATCAATGGTCAAGATTAAAGGTGAAGTTTAGTCATAATAGAAGATTTCTAAATTAAAAGGAGTTAACAGATTTAAATTGAGTAAAATAAAGAGTTAACTAATTCAATTTGAGTTGAAAAAGCAATTAACTGATTTAACTCATTTTTTATCAATAGTGAACTAAAAATTTTCCTTTTTGAACTGAAGAGAGATTTTGTTGAGATATTTATTTTAATAAAATGAGATATGCTATCATAATTACTTTTTCTATTTCATTAAATAATGTTTAATTAATTAGAGACACTTTTTTTATTTAATTAAATAACTTCATTTAATTAATTAGGAATGCCTTCTCATTTAATTAAATAACTTTGTTTAATTAATTAGAAGTAAGTACTCCATTTAATTAAATAATTTTGCTTAATTATTTCAAAATTCTTTATGAAATTAGTGAACTCAAGACAACTGTGGTTAAATCTGGTCAACTTTTGGTCAAACTTAATTTTTTTGTATGTGAATATGAGCAAACATGAGTATGAATTCCAACAACAATTCGATGCAAATTCTCATTCAACCTTTCCTAATGAAGAGATGAGGGTCTCTTAAATAGACTTTTCTGGAATTCATCAACGGTTGAGATCGATTTCAGTCAACGATTAGGATTAAAGGTGAAGTTCGGTTATAAAGGGAGATTTTCAAATTAAAGGGAGTTAACAGATTTAATTTGAGTAAAATAAAGAGTTAACTGATTCAATTTGAGTAGAAAAAGGAGTTAACAGATTTAACTCATTTTTTATCAATAGTGAACTGGAAATTTCCCTTTTTGAACTGAAGAGAGATTTTTTTGAGATATTTAATTTAATAAAATGAGATATGCTCTCATAATTACTTTTTTTATTTAATTAAATAATTTTGAATTAATTAGAGACACTTTTCTTATCTATTTAAATAACTTCATTTAATTAATTAGAAATGGCTTCTCATTTAATTAAATAACTTTGTTTAATTAAATAGAAGTAAGTACTCCATTTAATTAAATAATTTTGTTTAATTATTTCAAAAAAAAATTTGAAACTAGTCAACTCAAGTCAACGATGGTTAAATCTTGTCAAATTTTGGTCAATCTTGATCTTTGCGTATGTGAATATGAGCAAACGTGAGTATGAATTCCAGCAACAATTCGATGCAAATTCACATTTAACCTTTCAAAATGAAGAGATAAGGGTCTCTTAAATAGACTTTCATTGAATTCATCAACGGTTGAGTTCGATTTCAATCAACGGTCAGGATTAAAGGTGAAGTTTAGTCATAAAGTGAGATTTCCAAATTAAAGGGAGTTAATAGCTTTAATTTGAGTAAAATAAGGAGTTAACTGATTCAATTTGAGTAGAAAAAGGAGTTAACTCATTTAACTCATTTTTGATCAATAGTGAACTGAAAATTTCTCTTTTTGAACTGAAGAGAAATTTTGTTGAGATATTTAATTTAACAAAATGAGATATGCTCTCATAATTACTTTATCTATTTAATTAAATAATCTTTAATTAATTACAGACACTTTTCTTATTTAATTAAATAACTTCATTTAATTAATTAGGAATGGCTTCTCATTTAATTAAATAACTGTGTTTAATTAATTAAAAGTAAGTACTCCATTTAAATAAATAATTTCATTTAATTATTTCAAAATTCTTTTTGAAACTAGTCAACTCAAATCAACCGTGGTTAAATTTGGTCAACTTTTGGTCAAACTTGATCTTTGCGTATGTGAATATGAGCAAATGTGAGTATGAATTCCAACAACAATTCGATGCAAATTCTCATTCAACCTTTCAAAATGAAGAGATGAGGGTCTCTTAAATAGACTTTCTTGGAATTCGTCAACGGTTGAGATCGATTTCAATCAACGGTCAGGATTCAAGGTGAAGTTTAGTCATAAAAGGAGATTTCCAAATTAAATGGAGTTAACAGATTTAATTTGAGTAAAATAAGGAGTTAACTGATTCAATTTGAGTAGAAAAAGGAGTTAACTCATTTAACTCATTTTTTATGAATAGTGAACTAAAAATTTCCCTTTTTGAAATAAAGACAGATTTTGTTGAGATATTTAATTTACTAAAATGAGATATGCTCTCATAATTACTTTTCCTATTTAATTAAATAATTTTTAATTAATTAGAGACAATTTTCTTATTTAATTAAATAACTTCATTTAATTAATTAGGAATGGCTTCTGATTTAATTAAATAACTTTGTTTAATTAATTAGAAGTAAGTACTCCATTTAATTAAATAATTTCTTTTAATTATTTCAAAATTCTTTTCGAAACTAGTCAACTCAAGTCAACCGTGGTTAAATCTGGTCAACTTTTGGTCAAATTTGATCTTTGCATATGTGAATATGAGCAAATGTGAGTATGAACTCCAGCAATAATTCGATGCAAATTCTCATTCAACCTTTCAAAATGAAGAGATGAGGGTCTCTTAAGTAGACTTTCTTTGAATTCATCAATTGTTGAGATCGATTTCAATCAACGGTCAGGAATAAAGGTGAAGTTCAGTCATAAAGGAAGATTTCCAAATTAAAGGGGGTTAACAGATTTAATTTTAGTAAAATAAGGAGTTAACTTATTCAATTTGAGTAAAAAAAGGAGTTAACTGATTTAACTCATTTTTGATCAATAGTGAACTGGAAATTTTCCTTTTTGAACTGAAGAGAGATTTTGTTGAGATATTTAATTTAATAAAATGAGATATGCTCTCATAATTACTTTTCCTATTTAATTAAATAATCTTTAATTAATTAGAGACACTTTTCTTATTTAATTAAATAACTTCATTTAATTAATTAGGAATGGCTTCTCATTTAATTAGATAACTTTGTTTAATTAATTAGAAGTAAATTCTCCATTTAATTAAATAATTTCGTGTAATGCCCCGCTAAGGGATCCAAATAATTTCGCTAAGTTTGCCAAACAATTTTTTTTTTTAAAACATGAAAGTAAAACCATTCATAACATTAACATGATAGCAAAAGCAATAGTAACATCCATCTGAAAGTAAACATAACATACATACCAGATTACATTCTTTAAAGATCCCTTAACGTGGTATCACATCTAACATATGTAATCATCTAACATCACATCTTATGAAATAACAATGATACATCCAATGTTCTTAAACAATATACAAGTCTCTTTTTAGTAACTACATTTTAGATTGCTCAATCATCCACTGTACATATTACAAGTTATAAAAATCTTAAAAGAATAAACATCCATGTAAATAAAGTACATCATCATCCAATATAAATCCATGATGTAATAACATAATGAGACCATAAACCATACATGAAACATCATCACAAAAGACATAAACATCCATCATAAAAGATAATCATATATCGCAAACATAACTAACTAAGTGCACGGTTCCTCCCAACCGTAAATAGCATCATTAGACCATCACGGATCCTAGCCATCCCTCCATGCATAACATTCTAAAGCACCGAAGAGATCATCAGCTATAGACATAGTAGGAATGTCACTCCTAAAACATCCTACTAACATGCAAAGCAAAGCATAATATATCATCAACTAACATACGCAAATCATCAATACAAGAACATACCAGTAAATACATCCATCATAAGGTATATCGTCTATCATAATGCTCCAAGAACAGAATGAAGATAAATACCAACCAATAATTCTCTAGCCATGGTGTCTCAATGAATCTCAAATGATAAGAGTGATAAAACACTACCACCCAACCGCGTGGAACCTAAGTGGTCCACTCTCACCATGCTGAGGAGATAATCTCAAGTCCCAAACAGGCTATCAAAATCACATAGCACAAATCTCTAAAGTTCAGGAATCCTACAAGTATACTAACTCAAAGGTTTCCAACACACACAAAATCGACATCTAAATCCCAAAGGCACACAATGAGATGTAGGAAACCTACTCTGCAAGCGAGAAAGTTTCATCGCATTTATCACGTACAAGTTACCCTAGCAGTTAGCTAAACTCCACGGGTCCATACTAATCTCATGCGGCCACTAGTATCCTCTCATACTGATGAGGCATACTATGGAATGCAAGGTCGCAACCATGCATTCTCACTACTCCCATCCTAGCCTATACAAGCGCTCAAGGCATGGGTGAGAACATCAAAACAATTATCTTTTTAGGTTCATTTAATCCCCATTTACTGTGTAAATGTTATCACTTATTAACCAAACTTACAATGAGTTACCCTGGCAGCCACTTAGCGCCCCGACCCCCATTGCAAGCCACTTCTCGACACTACAAGTAGATAACCTACCCTAAGCTCATGGAATCATAAATCACCACAGTCCTGTACAAGCGACTGTAAAGAAATCCAAAAGATAATCCATAAAAGAATCATCAAATATCCATGATAAAAGCATCAAATATCCATAATAAAAATCATCAAATCTCCAAGATAAGAATCATCAAAATCTCCATGAGCATCCAGAAAAGCATCCATAGAAAATCATGACCACAATAGTTCTCTATTGGCAACTGAAGGCATCACTGATAATCATAAGTATCCATTGGTTCTCAATAACCAAAATAAATTATCACATCCATTGGTTCTCAACAAACAACGAAGAATATCTCAAAATCATACTGATCGAAGACTCCAAAATGGTTGAGTCAAAACATGTCACAACATGACATCATCAGAAAATAAATCCACATTTCAGTCCCATCATGGCAACTAGAAAGTAATCCAAGGATAACTGATCGATGACTCAAAAATGATTAGCTCAAGTGTCTCAGATACATATACATCTTAGCTTCACACATGAAGACTGATGACCAATAACAAACATTTCATAGAGCATACGATCACATAACCATGGTTGGGCTTATAAAGATCGAGACCAAATAAGATCAACATGCCAACACATCTCATAACCCCCGAGCCTCTGGTAACAACCTAAGACTGGTCAACACTAGTTAACCCAAAACCCAAAACAAGAAGCATATAGAATACACGATGCAAACACATGTTTTGGTTTCGCTATATTACATAGTTGAATCAAGTATAGAGATTTTTAGTTTCCATTTTCAAGTATACTTCAAGTGTATAAAGTTATCATCATTTGACCTACAAGTCAACCCAATTGTTCCCCGATAGCATTATCCTAAGAATAACTTAAGGATAATTATTTACTCATTAAATCAATTGCTTTATTTGCTAAGATCCATATTACTAATTGAATAATTCTTCCTTAATGTTATTTCTACTTATCAACATTATCAAATGATCATTATTCTTTTATAAAGGAACCAATTTTCAATCTTCGAATAAGAAGATTATAACTTTATTAAAATGATCAATTTAATTAATCAATTAACATAGGTACACCATCCATGACCTATTAACATTCTAATAGTTTTCAATTAGAACTTACTTAAGTATTACTAAAGTTTGAGTCTTTTAATTTAATCGTTATCATTGTTGACAACCATATAATATCTAAAGTCATTATTCAAGTCATAAAACTTATCAACTTCGATATAGATCATTTACAACTTTTCTAGAGGAACCGATATCAAATAAAACTTTATTACATCTCTTAATTATTAATTAAATCTAATTAACTCTTATTAATTGTTTCAATTAATATCAGTTGACTAATAACTAACTAGAATTTTGTAAGATAAAAGTCAACTATAATTCAATACTCAAATGATCACATTACTAACTCAATAATAATGACTTGTTAATATTTAATAACAAGCTATATCAAAAATCTTATTAATAATTCTATAATGACCACATTTGTCCTTCTTATATGAATACTGATGTTTCCTTAATTAATCCGTATTATCAATATTCATTTCAATTAAACCCATTGCATAAATTTGACCAACTAAATAACTATATTAAAAACTCCATCATCATTTAAAATAATGCTCTAGAATTTCTACAAATTCATCTTATCTCAATTAAATCAACTTCACATTAATCTCAACAACTTAAATTGAACAACTTTCCCATTAATTACATCACATTATTTAAGTTGATTAATGATGTACATAGTTTCGCAATCCATGACCCCTTGTTGTTTTACTTAATTGAATTTTAATCCAATATCATAATATATCAATGACTCCTTATCATTTCAATAAATCTCATAAAATTCGTCATTTACAACCCCAAACAACTACTCAATTAAGACTAGATGAAAAATTATCCAAATTGGAATCTCTTAATTGAATTTATAATTATTTCATAAAGGATAACTAACCGACATCTAACAAAAGAACTACCTTTGGTATATTAGATCAACCTTCTCAAAGTATACCAAAAGATAATGGTTAATTAAATTTAAAGCTTGGATTAACCACCATATTCATGAATCCATAATTTTCATTTGATCGAAATCAACATCTATTCAAATTCTGATGTATAGTTTAATTATTAGTTAACTTAATTATTCCT
Source organism: Cupressus sempervirens (assembly GCA_028749045.1). Lineage (NCBI taxonomy): Eukaryota > Viridiplantae > Streptophyta > Pinopsida > Cupressales > Cupressaceae > Cupressus > Cupressus sempervirens. The sequence continues at coordinate 665,264,512 of CM053793.1, read as the reverse complement.
ATAATAATTGAATTAACTTAATAATTTACATGACTATAATAATATCTCTACATTGACAAATTATTAATAATTAATAACATTATTAATGTTAACTAAACTTTTTAATAAATGTTATTATTTAATAATAATGTAAAATATTATTAATAAATATTATTACTTACTTTATTAATAACAATAATGTTTTTATTTATTAATGATTCGATTAATACCAAATTCTCAAAACATATTAAAGTTTAAAATACACTCAGACCGTGGCTTAATAATACCACTGTTGCTGGTACCTTATGAGTACCCCGTGACCTTACCACGTGCCACACGTCCTTGTAGTGACGGTCAAAGGAAAGGTACGAGGGGTTTCTAAATTTCGTTGACCCCACCTGTTCTCAACAATGGTCGCAGGCGGGTACCCTGCGACGTACATGCACCCGCAAGTACCTTGCACTCTGCATCCATGCGGTAGAGTTGAGTACACTGTCGTGGTAAATGAAGGGAAAAGTGGGGTGCGGTTGGGTAAATCCTGCCCACCCAAGAGTGATATAAATTTTATTTTATTTAAATGATTTTTCGCTTTTCCAATAGTCCAAATCTGAATTTCATGTATATAATTTCTATGCAATTTAAATAAATATATATATTTATATATATACATATGTATGTATATATATATATATATATTTATTTATTTATATATGTATGTATATATATGTATTATATATGTATGTATATATATGTATATATATATATATATATTTATATATGTATGTATATATATGTATATGTATGTATGTATGTATATATATACTTATATATGTAAAAATATGCAAATTATAACAGCATATATATATATATATATATATATATATATATATATATATGCAGATTTGCATATCTTGATAAAAGAACAAACAAGATTTTCTAAATCTATAGATTAAGAATTTCTTCTTAAAATAATTGTTTTCTAGACATATTCATTAAAACATCCAATAAGTTTATCTATAAAATTTGAAATCATCATTCTCAATTTGATTCTAATCCGAACCCATACCCATTTAGATCTAATTTCTCTTTAATTGGATCTAGAGTTTTCTAATGTTTTCTTCTCAAACAAATAAATACATATCTAGATTCTGATTCAAATTGCAAATTCATTCATGGAATATAATCAGACACATATAACAAACATGATGAAGACAGGAAGAGAAATGGTGCAAAGAGAATATGTGAATATCATGAGTGCACCTGAACACTGATGCTAATTCGCCATGCCTCAGAAGTCCATAGAAAATCTCTTCCTTCTCCATCATCCGCGATTCCTCCAAGATCCAAGCCAATCAAATCCTCCAAGTGACTAGAAGTGCTAGAAGAAGCATAGAAGCATATAGAACATATGAGCATATGAGCCTCTCCAATGCATGTAAGCTTGAAGCTTCCATTTTAGCTTGAAGCTTGTAGCTTGTAGCTTGCATTAAGCTTCCATTAAGCTTTTGTTTAAGCTTTCATTAAGCTTGTGTTTAAGCTTTCATTAAGCTTGTCCAAATACATTAGGAGAGCCTCAATTTAAAGGCCTCTAAGATGCATCTAGAGTGTCTCTAGAAACAACTAGAAGATAAGCATGACAACCAAGCATGAGCCTTCTCCAACCTTCTAGATGAGTCTTAAGGTTGTAGACACCATGTGCTCAAATAAAATGCTATCTCCTAAGTGTAGACAACTAGTGCATTCTTAGAGTGCAAACTCCTATGTTGTCTACATGACAACTTTCGAAAATTTGTCAACTCCTATATGAGCAAATATTAATTAAATTAAAATTTAATTTACTCTTTTCAATTTTATTTATTTATTTATTAAATCTCATGCACTAACTTTAATAATTCCACTTTTAAATCTTAATATATTTATATTTTAATCACATGAGATTTAGAATCTTTTATTAATTTAAATATATCTTCCACTTTTAAATTTCATTTTCCAAAACTTAATTGCTAAAATATTTATTAGCTTTAATAATAATATTATTTAGTCATTTATTTAAAAATGAACTCCAAATATATTATTATTAAAATAAATATTGTCACATTCCAAATTTAAACTTTTAACTTTTATCTTCAAATTTAATTATTTTATTTAATTAATTTTCCCAATTAATTAAATAAAATAAATATTAAAATATCATATTAATTTTCCATTTAATTAAACCATTAATTAAATCTTTTAATTAGGCTTAATTAATAGAAAATACATACAAAATCAAACCAAAGGTTTAAATCACAAATTACGTTATCCAACATATTCGGAGGGTACTCAACTCAAATACTTGTCCTAATTTTTCAATTAGAACAAATGGCTTAAAGGGTTGGGATTTGGACTTGAGAATTTATCCCCCCTCTCTTATCATTGAGGTAATATGATAGGGTACGCTCATCCTGGCAATTCAAGGAAGTCGATGTTGGACACAATTGGTTAATTGAGTGTTGTCTTTGATGTTACACAAATGTCATATCAGTCATCAGACAGAGTCTACCGAGCTCAAAAGGTAAGTATAGTCGTTTACAAAGTCTACCGAGCATTGTTGTATATTACACTGTAAAGATAGCTTCTACCGAGCTAACTTGGTTAAACGAAGGAAGTTCAGTACTTACCAAGCTCACTCGGTAATCGAAGGAAACTGTGAAAAAGTGTTTAACGAGTTGGGAAGGTAAGCGAAGAAAAGTTAGTGTTTACCGAGCTGGGAAGGTAACCGAAGAAAAGTTAGTGTTTACCGAGCTAGGAAGGTAACCGAAGAAAAGTTAGTGTTTACTGATCTGGGAAGGTAAACAAAAGAAAGTCAGTGTTTACCGAGTTCACTCGGTGTCCAAAGGGAATTTGGCAAAGACAGTTTCTACCGAGCTCACTCAGTCATCTATACTTACCGAGTTCCCCCGACGATTGAAGGGATGTCACGAAGTTTGCTGTATTAACCGAGCTCAGTCGGTTAACACAGGAATTATTTTTTGAACAGTATTAACCAAGCAGTTTCGGCCAGTAAAGGGATTTGTTAGTTTGTAATTTTAATTATTTCTAGCCAACTATTGTATTTGTTTATTGGTTAGTGATTAGAGCCGACTAAGATAATCTGTAAGGTATATATGAAAGATCAAGTTGTGAATTCGTGAGATGTAAGAATTTGGATGCATAAGAAGTGCGAATGTATGCATATGGAATGAGTGAATATTGAACATAAGAGCGAATGTTGAAGAAGTGTGATGAAGGATCATATGCATTGAAGGAGCTACAAAGTTGTATGTGATCAGTAAGGATCCAGTCAAGCATAACAGAGATCTACAATCAGCAAAGATAAGTTGCACATTATATCAGGTCACTTCATTGTTGCTTTCTTACCATTGTAACAGTGCACTCAAAATCTCTTAACAGAGTTGGTTTAATAGCCATTCTATAAATCCTCTAACAAGGTGACAGTTCAGTTGAATTGTTCTAAAGACCTCTAGCAAGGCCACTCCTAACAGGGTGATTAAATCCTCTAACAGGGTCACACCTAATAGTGTGTTTTGTAACCTTTAACAGGGTTGGCTCCTAACAGGGCTCACTTTAGAAGAGTGAAAAATAGTAACTAGTTACATTGGTGGTTATTCCCATATTGGGTTTCCACGTTAAATCTGGTGTCTTTAGTGTTCATGATTGCTGAATTATTTTGGTTATCAGTTCTTAATGATTTTAATAATTTGCTGCAATATCAAGTTTCAATAATCTGTAAAATAGATCAAACTTTTAGACATCTAAGGGACTATGAAATGTTTTTGTAGTAACTGATTCACCCCCTCCCCCTCTCAGTTACTTCATTCTCATTTCCAACAGTCGATACTCGGTACCTGCAACTTGCATAAAAACCATGCATGTACAAGCACAATATATACTAAACTAAACAGACAATGGTAGGAAGTGGTACATCGTGTAGATCCCGACTAGCAGGTGACTACAACTCCCTTCCTTAACCACATCAGACATCCCATACAAAAGCAAACACGCACACCATACACATGCAAGTATGGGGTAAGTATCCATAATAAAACACATGATAATAAATCATCTTACTAATCATCATTAATAACTGCAAACACTGAAAATAATCATCATACATACATGAAATATAGAGTCTAAGTAATCTCATCACATAATAAACTGAATCTATAGCAGAATATCTGATTATCTCAAAACAATGCTGCTAACCATCAACATAAAACTAGCCCTAAAAGAGTTTAGCAATGATAACAAAATGTGAACTAGGGGCAGACACTACATTTCGTTTAATTATTTCAAAAAAAATTTCAAAACTAGTCAACTCAAGTCAACGGTGGTTAAATTTGGTCAACTTTTGGTCAAACTTGATCTTTGAGTATGTGAATATGAGCAAATGTGAGTATGAATTTCAGCAACACTTCGATGCAAATTCTCATTTAACCTTTCAAAATGAAGAGATGAGGGTCTCTTAAATAGACTTTTCAGGAATTCATCAACGGTTGAGATCGATTTCAATCAACGGGAAGGATTAAAGGTGAAGTTCAGTCATAAAGGGAGATTTTAAAATTAAAGGGAGTTAATAGATTTAATTTAAGTAAAATAAGGAGTTAACTGATTCAATTTGAGTAGAAAAAGGAGTTAACTGATTTAACTCATTTTTGATCAATAGTGAATTGGAAATTTTTCTTTTTGATCTGAAAAGAGATTTTGTTAAGATATTTAATTTAATAAAATGAGATATGGTCTCATAATTACTTTTTCTATTTAATTAAATAATCTTTAATTAATTAGAGACACTTTTCTTATTTAATTAAATAACTTCATTTAATTAATCAGGAAGGGCTTCTCATTTAATTAAATAACTTTGTTTAATTAATTAGAAGTAAGTAATCCATTTAATTAAATAATTTTATTTAATTATTTCAAAATTCTTTTCAAAACTAGTCAACTCAAGTCAACCGTGGTTAAATCTGGTCAACTTTTGGTCAAACTTGATCTTTGCATATGTGAATATGAGAAAATGTGAGTATGAATTACAGCAAGAATTCGATGCAAATTCTCAATCAACCTTTCAAAATGAAGAGATGAGCGTCTCTTAAATAGACTCTTATGGAATTCATCAATGGTTGAGATTGATTCCAATCAATGGTCAGGATAAAAGGTGAAGTTCAGTCATAAAGGGAGATTTCTAAATTAAAAGGAGTTAACAGACTTAATTTGATTAAAATAAGGAGTTAACTGATTCAATTTGAGTAGAAAAAGGAGTTAGCTGATTTAACTCATTTTTGATCAATAGTTAACTGAAAATTTATCTTTTTGAACTGAAGAGAGATTTTGTTGAGATATTTAATTTAATAAAATGAGATATGCTCTCATAATTACTTTTTCTATTTAATTAAATAATCTTTAATTAATTAGAGACAGTTTTCTTATTTAATTAAATAACTTCATTTAATTAATTAGGAATGACTTCTCATTTAATTAAATAACTTTGTTTTATTAATTAGACGTAAGTACTCCATTTAATTGAATAATTTCATTTAATTATTTTAAAATTCTTTTCAAAACTAGTCAACTCAAGTCAACTGTGGTTAAATCTGGTCAACTTTTGGTTAAACTTGATCTTTGCATATGTGAATATGAGCAAATGTGAGTATGAATTCCATCAACAATTCGATGCAAATTCTCATTCAACCTTTCAAAATGAAGAGATGAGGGTCTATTAAATAGACTTTCTTGGAATTCATCAATGGTTGAGATCGATTTCAATCAACGGTCAGGATTAAAGGTGAAGTTCAGTCATAAAGGCAGATTTCCAAATTAAAGGGAGTTAACAGATTTAATTTGAGTAAAATAAGGAGTTAACTGATTAAATTTGAGTAGAAAAAGGAGTTAACTGATTTAACTCATTTTTTATCAATAGTGAACTGGAAATTCTTTTTTTTGAACTGAAGAGAGATTTTCTTGAGATATTTAATTTAATAAAATGAGATATGCTCTCATAATTACTTTTTCTATTTAGTTAAATAATCTTTAATTAAATAGAGACACTTTTCTTATTTAATTAAATAACTTCATTTAATTAATTAGGAATGGCTTCTCATTTAAGTTAATAACATTGTTTAATTAATTAGAAGTAAGTACTCCATTTAATTAAATAATTTCGTCTAATTATTTAAAAATTCTTTTCGAAATTAGTCAACCCAAGTCAATCGTGGGTAAATCTGATCAACTTTTGGTCAAATTTGATCTTTGCGTATGTGAATATGAGCAAATCTGAGTATGAATTCCAGTAACAATTCGATGCAAATTCTCATTCAACCTTTCAAATTGAAGAGATGAGGGTCTCTTAAATAGACTTTCCTGAAATTCCTCAACGGTTGAGATCGATTTCAATCAACGGTCAGGATTGAAGGTGAAGTTCAGTCATAAAGGGAGATATCCAAATTAAAGGGAATTAACAGATTTAATTTGAGTAAAATAAGGAGTTAACTGATTCAATTTGAGTACAAAAAGGAGTTAATTGATTTAACTCATTTTTTATTAATATAGTGAACTAGAAATTTCTCTTTTTGAACTGAAGAGAGATTTTGTTGAGATATTTAATTTAATAAAATGAGATATGCTCTCATAATTACTTTTTCTATTTAATTAAATAATATTTAGTTAATTAGAGACACTTTTCTTATTTAATTAATTAGTAATAGCTTCATATTTAATAAAACAACTTTGTTTAATTAATTAGAAGCAAGTACTCCATTTAATTAAATAATTTCATTTAATTATTTCAAAATTCTTTTTGAAACTAGTCAACTCAAGTCAACCGTGGTTCAATCTGGTCAACTTTTGGTCAAACTTGATCTTTGCGTATGTGAATATGAGAAAATATGAGTATGAATTCCAGCAACAATTCGATGCAAATTCTCATTCAACCTTTCAAAAAGAAGAGATGAGGGTCTCTTAAATAGACTTTCCTAGAATTCATCAACGGTTGAGATCGATTTCAATCAATGGTCAATATTAAAGGTAAAGTTTAGTCATAAAGGGAGATTTCCAAATTCAAGGGAGTTAACATATTTAATTTGAGTTTAATAAGGAGTTAATTGATTCAACTTGAGTAGAAAAATGAGTTAACTGATTTAACTCATTTTTAATCAAAAGTGAACTGAAATTTTCCCTTTTTGAACTGAAGAGAGATTTTGTTGAGATATTTAATTTAATAAAATGAGATATGCTCTCATAATTACTTTTTCTATTTAATTAAATAATCTTTAATTAATTAGAGACACTTTTCTTATTTAATTAAATAACTTCATTTAATTAATTAGGAATGGCTTCTCATTTAATTAAATAACTTTGTTTAATTAATGAGAAGTAAGTAATCCATTTAGTTAAATAATTTCATTTAATTATTTCAAAATTCTTTTCGAAACTAGTCAACTCAAGTCAACCGTGGTTAAATCTGGTCAACTTTTGGTCAAACTTGATCTTTGCGTATGTGAATATGAGCAAATCTGAGTATGAATTCCAACAACAATTCGACGCAAATTCTCATTCAACCTTTGAAAACGAAGAGATGAGGGTCTCTTAAATAGACTTTTTTGGAATTTATCAACGGTTGAGATCGATTTCAATCAACGGTCAGGATTAAAGGTGAAATTCATTCATAAAGAGAGATTTCTAAATTAAAGGGAGTTAATAGATTTAATTTGAGTAAAATAAGGACTTAATTGATTCAATTTGAGTAGAAAAAGGAGTTAATTTTTATCAATAGTGAACTGAAAATTTCTTTTTTTGAACTGAAGAGAGATTTTATCGAGATATTTAATTTAATAAAATGAGATATGCTCTCATAATTATTTAATTTAATAAAATGAGATATGCTCTCATAATTAGAGACACTTTTCTTATTTAATTAAATAACTTCATTTAATTAATTAGGAATGGATTCTCATTTAAATAAATAACTTTGTTTAATTAATTAGAAGTGAGTACTCCATTTAATTAAATAATTTCATTTAATTATTTTTAAAAAAAATTCAAAGCTAGTCACCTCAATTCAACCATAGTTAAATCTTGTCAACTTTTGGTCAAACTTGATCTTTGCGTATGTGAATAGTAGCAAATGTGAGTATGAATTCTAGTAACAATTCGATGCAAATTCTCATTCAACCTTTCAAAATGGAGAGATGAGCGTCTCTGAAATAGACTTTCTTGGAATTCATCAACGGTTGAGATCGATTTCAATCAACGGTCAGGATTAAATGTGACGTTCAGTCATAAAGGGAGATTTTCAAATTAAAGGGTGTTAACAGATTTAATTTCAGTAAAATAAGGAGTTAACTGATTCAATTTGAGTAGAAAAAGGAGTTAACTCATTTAACTCATTTTTGATCAATAGTGAACTAGAAATTTCTCTTTTTGAACTAAAGAGAGATTTTGTGTAGATATTTAATTTAATAAAATTAGATGTGCTCTCGTAATTAATTTTTCTATTATATTAAATAATCTTTAATTAATTAGAGACAACTTTCTTATTTAATGAAATAACTTCATTTACTTAATTAGGAATGGCTTTTCATTTAATCAAATAACTTTTTTTAATTAATTAGAAGTAAGTACTCCATTTAATTAAATAATTTCATTTAATTATTTCAAAAAAAAATTCAAAACTAGTCAACTCAGGTCAACCGTGGTTAAATCTGGTCAAGTTTTGGTCAAACTTGATCTTTGCGTATGTGAATATGAGCAAATGTGAGTATGAATTCCAACAACAATTCGATGTAAATTCTCATTCAACCTTTCAAAATGAAGAGATGAGGGTCTCTTAAATAGACTTTCTTGGAATTCATCAATGGTTGAGATCGATTTTAATCAACGGTCAGGATTAAAGGTGAAGTTCAGTCATAAAGGGAGATTTCCAAATTAAAGAGAGTTAATAGATTTAATTTGAGTAAAATAAGGAGTTAACTTATTCAGTTTGAGTAGAAAAAGGAGTTAACTGATTTAACTCATTTTTTATCAGTAGTGAACTGAAAATTTCTCTTTTTAAACTGAAGAGAGATTTTGTTGAGATATTTAATTTAATAAAATGAGATATGCTCTCATAATTACTTTTTCTATTTAATTAAATAATCTTTAATTAATTAGAGACACTTTTCTTATTTAATTAAATAACTTTATTTAATTAATTAGGAATGGCTTCTCATTTAATTTAATAACTGTGTTTAATTAATTAGAAGTAAGTATTCAATTTAATTAAATAATTTTGTTTAATTATTTCAAAAAAAAATTTGAAACTAGTCAACTCAAGTCAACCGTGGTTAAATCTGATCAACTTTTGGTCAAACTTGATCTCTGCATATGTGAATATGAGCAAATGTGAGTATGAATTCCAGCAACAATTCGATGCAAATTCTCATTCAATCTTTAAAAATGAAGAGATGAGGGTCTCTTAAATAGAGTTTCCTGAAATTCATCAATGGTTGATATCGATTTCAATCAACGGTCAGCATTAAAGGTGAAGTTCTGTCATAAGGGAAGATTTCCAAATTAAAGGGAGTTAACAGATTTAATTATAGTAAAATAAGGAGCTAATTTTGTAATGCCCCACCAAGGGATCCAAAGAATTTCACTAAGTTTGCTAAACAATTTTTTTTTTTTGAAACATGAAAGATAAACCATTCATAACATTCGCGGAAGTAATAGAACATCCAACTGAAAGTAAAACATAACATACATAACAGATTACATTTTTTAAAGATCTCTTAACATCGAATTACATCTAAATCAACCATTCATCTAACATCACATTCTTATGAAATAACAATGATACATCCAATATTCATAAATTACATTTCAATTGCTCAATCATCCACTGTACATGACACATGGTATGAAAAGCTTATAAGAACATACATCGGTGTAAATAAAGAACATCATCATTCAATATTAATTCATGATGCAATAACATAAATGAAGCCACATGTCATACATGATACAACATCACAAAAGATGTAAACATCTATCATAAAAGATAACCATATATCACAAACATAAATACTAAGTGCACGGTTTGTCCCAGCCGTAAATAGCATCATTAGACCATCGTGGATCCTAGTCATCCCTCCATGCATAACATTCCAAAGCATTGAAGAGATCATCAGTATTATCATAGTAGGAATGTCACTCCTAAAAATATCTTACTAACATGCAAAGTAAAACATAGGATACCATCATCTAACATATGCAAATCATCAATATAAGAAACATACCAATAAATACATCCATCATAGGGTATATCATCTATCATAATGATGAAGATAAATACCAACCAAGAATCTCCAGCCACGGTGTCTTAGACAGATCTCAAATGATAAAAGTGGAAAATACACTACCACCTGATCGCATCGAACCTAAGTGGTCCACTCCCACCATGCTGAGGAGATAATCTCAAGTCTCAAACAGGCTATCAAAATCACAAATCATAAATCTCTATAAGTCCAAGAATCCTAAAAGTATACTAACTCAAAGGTTCCAATCACACAAAATCGACATCTAATTTTCAGAGGCACACAATGACATGTAGGAAACCTACTCTCCAAGTAGGAAAATGCCATCGCATTTATCACATACAAGTTACCCTGGCAGTAGCTAAACTCCACGGGTCCATACTGATGAGGCATACTACGGAATGCACGGTCACAACCATGCGTTCTCACTAATCCCATCTTAGCCTATACAAGCACTCAAGGCATGGGCGAGAACATCAAAACAATTATTTTTTTAGGTTCATTTAATCCCCATTTAGTGTGTAAATGTTATCACTTATTAACAAAACTTATAATGAGTTACCCTGGTAGCCACTTAGGGCCCCGACCCCTATTGCAAGACACTTCCCGACACTACAAGTAGATTATCTACCCTAAGCTCATGGAATCATAAATCACCACAGTCCTGTACAAGCGACTGTAAAGAAAATCAAAAAGATAATCCATAAAAAAGAATCATCAAATATCCATGATAAAAGCATCAAATATCCATAATAAGAATCATCAAATCTCCATGAGCATCTAGAAAAGCATCCATAGAAAATCATGACCACAATAGTTCTCTATTGGCAACTGAAAGCATCACTGATAATCATAAGTATCCGTTGGTTCTCAATAACCGAAATATATCTCAAAATAAATCACAATATCCATTGGTTCTCAACAAGAAACCAAGAATATTTCAAAATCATACTGATCAAAGACTCCACAATGGTTGAGTCAAACATGTCACAACATGACATCATCAAGAAATAAGCCAACATTTCAGTCCCATCATGGCGACTAGAAAGTAATCCAAGGATAACTAATCGATGACTCAAAAATGATTAGCTCAAGTGTCTCGGATACATATACATCTCAGCTTCACATATGAAGACTGATAAACAATAACAATCAGTAAATACAAACATTTCATAGAGCACATGATCACATTACCATGGTTGAGCTTATAAAGATTGAGATCAAATAAAACCAACATGCCATCACATCTCATAACCCCCAAGCCTCTGGTAACAACCTAAGACTGGTCAACACTAGTCAACCCAAAAACCCAAAACAAGAAGCATATAGAATACACAATGCAAAAACATGTTTTGGTTTACCAAATTCACATAGTTGAATAATGTGTAGGAGTTTTCAGTTTTTTGTTTGCAAGTATACTTTCAAGTGTCTTAAGTTTCATCATTTGACCTACAAGTCAACCCAATTGTTCTCTGATAGCATTATCCTTCCATTATTAAGAATTACATTCTAAGAATAACTTAAGAATAAATATTCACTAAACTGATCATCACTGACCTTTAATTAAATTGTCCTTTATATTAACCATGATCCATATTCTAATTGATTAACCTTTCAACTTTTTTAAGATTATTATTCATTATATTATAAGAGGACCATTTATCATTCTTCGAATAAGAGATCATAACTTTATTAGAATGATCAATTAATATCGGTTCACAATCTTTGACCTTTTATCATCCTAATAATTCTCAATTATATATTACTAAGTCCTCACCATTAAAATATCTAAAGTCATTATTCAAGTCATCGGAATAAGACTTATCAATTTTGATATCAGTATTTCATTAAAATAATTATATCAATTAAATCTCCATTACATAACTTAATTATTAATTAAATCTAATTAACTCTCATTAATTGATTTAATTAATAATTGCATAACCATAGCAACGGTCCAATTAACATCAGTTGACTAATCACTAACTAGAATTCTGTAAGTTAAAAGTCAACTATAATTCAATACTCAAATGATCATATTAATAATTCAATAATAATAACTTGTTAATATTAATAACAAGCTATATTGAGAATCTTATTAATAGATCACATTCATCATAATAATCGTTTCAAGTTAAAACTCTATCACATATAATCATATTGTCAACTCAATGAACATTAATTGATTAAAATCAATTATAATCCAAATTCAAAAATTATTATCTTTTACAAATTTCAATTAATAAATAATCTCCACTAGATTACTCTAATCGAATTAATTGATAGCTATTTAAACCATTTATATTATTATTTATTAATAATTTGTTAGACCCAACAAACATTAATAAATAATAAACTCATCAAAATTATAAATAATCGATCTAGAGAACCCCTGCATAAACTTCATTAGCTAACTCTTAATACCATTAAGGTATATCAATAATACATAATGTATTAATCATAACAATAATTCAAATCGTAGCTATGTTATAACAAGGTCAAAATGTAACAATGACCCATTGTCCAATATCATTAAAATTTGCATCTCTTAATAATCATCATTAAACATCTTTATAATTATCACCTCTTAACTATTTAATATATATTAAATAGTATTTAATATACATTATAAAAAGTCCACTATATAAACTATATTAAAATATTTTTTTTAAACTTTCTCTCATTTAAAAATCCATTTACTTAGATTGACTAATAATTAATTACACTTCTTCTACTATTAACTAATTTTAATTAAATTTGATTTAATTAGATTAGATAATAAACCATATAAAACTAATACATATTAATAAGATTCTAATAAGGGAAGATTGCAATAATATCTTTAATTCATTCCATGCTTTGATATATTATTTTTGTGAAGTTTAAGTATAAAGAACTCTTGATTATGAGAAATGGAGAAATATCTGTCTTTGAATAAAATAGTCTCAGTACGACGGCTATATCTTCCTAGTGAACTATTGGATCGAGCTGAAATTGAAATATGTTGGAAAGGGCCAAGTTGCATAAATTCTGACTGGAGTGATCGAATAAATTAGATCATAATAAAAAGTTATGAATGACTGAGTTTGGGTCTATCCAAGGGGCAGCGACAGGGTAGTTTGTGATGAATTAAGAATTTCCTCTTAAAATAATTGTTCTCTAAATTTAATCATTAAATAAAAGGATTTTTTCATACGCATCTAAAAATATAATTTGATAGAAAGATTACATCTAACCATTTGAATTTTCACCATAAAATTTCTATTTTAATTCTAAATCTTGTCTTTCTAAATTAATATAAATTCGAACCCAAATCCGTTTAAGATCTAATTTCTTCCTCAATTGGATCTAGTGTTTTCTATTGTTTTCTTTTCAACCAAATAAAACATCTAGGTTCCAATTTAAATTGCAAATTCATTCATGGAATATAATCAGACACGATGAAGACAAGAAGAGAAATAGTGCAAAAGAAATATGCCAATATCACGAGTGCACCTGGACACTGATGCTAATTTTTCTATGCTTCAGAAGTCCATAGAAAATCTTTTCTTTTTCCATCATTTGAAATTCCTCCAAGATCCAAGCCAACTAAAAACCTCCAAGTGACTAGAAGTGCTAGAAGGAGCATAGTAGCATGTAGAAACATATGAGCATATGAGCTTCTCCAATGCATGTAAGCTTTGAAGCTTCCAATTTAGCTTGTAGCTTGTAGCTTCCATTAAGCTTGTAGCTTGTAGCTTCCATTTAAGCTGGAAGCTTGTAGCTTCCATTAAGTTTCAAACACACTAGAAGAGCTTCTATTTAAAGGCCTCTAAGATGCATCTAGAGTGTCTCTAGAAACAACTAGAAGATAAGCATGACAACCAAGCATGGGTCTTCTCCAACCTTCTAGATGAGTCTTAAGGTTGTAGACACCGTGTGCTCAAATAAAATGCTAACTCCTAAGTATAGACAACTAGTGCATTCTTAGAGTGCAAACTTTTGTGTTGTCTACATGACAACTCTCGAGAATTTGTAAACTCCTCAATATTAAAATAATACACAATCATTAATATAATATTTACTTAACCCTTTCCAATTTTATTTATTTATTTATTAAATCTCATGCACTAACTTTAATAATTTCACTTTTCAATCTTAATATATTTATATTTTAATCACATGAAATATAAAATCTTTTAATAATTTTAAATATATTTTCCACTTTTAAATTTCATTTCCCAAAACTTAATTGCAAAAATATTTATTAGCTGTAATAATAATATTATTTAGTCATTTATTTAAAAGTGAACTCCAAATATATTATTATTAAAATAAATATTGTCACATTCCAAATTTAAACTTTTAACTTTTTATTTTCAAATTTAATTATTTTATTTAATTAATTTCTCAATTAATTAAGTAAAATAAATATTAAAATATCATATTAATTTTTCATTTAATTAAACCATTAATTAAATCTTTTAATTAAGCTTAATTAATAGAAAATACATCAAAGACTCATAAGGTAAAAATATGAAAATCCATCACAACCAAAATACATACAAAATTAAATCAAGCGTTTATATCACAAATTACGTCATGCAATGTATTCGGAGGGTACTCAACTCAGATACTTGTCCTAATTTTTCAATTAGGACAAATGGCTTAAAGGGTTGGGATTTGGACTTGAGAATTTATCTCCTCTCTCTTATCATTGAGATAATGTGATAGGGTACGCTCATCCTGACAATTCAAGGAAGTCGACACCCAGTACCTGCATCCTGCATAAAAACCATCCATGTAAAAACATAATATATATTAAACTAAACATGCAATGGCAAGAAGTGGTGCATCGTATAGATCCCGACTAGCAGGTGACTACGACTCCCTTCCTTAACCACATCAGACACGCCATACAAAAGTAAACATGCACACCATTCACATGCATGTATGGAGTAAGTATCTATAAATAAACACATATGATAATAAATCATCTTACTAATCATCATTAATAACTGAAAGCAATGTAATAATCATCATTAATAATTGCGAACACTAAAAATAATCATCATACATACATGAAATGTAGAATCTAAGTAATCTCATCACATAATAAACTGAATCCATAGCACAATATCTAATAATCTTAAAAGAATGCTGCTAACCAAAAACATTAAACTAGCTCTAAAAGAGTTTAACAATGTTAGCAAAATGCGAACTAGGGGCAGGCACTACAAACTGATTCAATTTGAGTAGAAAAAGAGTTAACTAATTTAACTCATTTTTGATCAATAGTGAACTAGAAATTTCCC
Source organism: Cupressus sempervirens (assembly GCA_028749045.1). Lineage (NCBI taxonomy): Eukaryota > Viridiplantae > Streptophyta > Pinopsida > Cupressales > Cupressaceae > Cupressus > Cupressus sempervirens. The sequence goes on along the minus strand of CM053793.1, from coordinate 665,248,911 downwards.
TTTTTGAACTGAAGAGAGATTTTGTTGAGATATTTAATTTAATAAAATGAGATATTCTCTCATAATTACTTTTTCTATTTAATTAAATAATCTTTAATTAATTAGAGACACTTTTCTCATTTAATTAAATAACTTCATTTAATTAATTAGGAATGGCTTCTCATTTAATTAAATAACTTTGTTTAATTAATTAGAAGTAAGTACTCCATTTAATTAAATAATTTCGTTTAATTATTTCAAAATTCTTTTCGAAACTAGTCAACTCAAGTCAACCATGGTTAAATCTGGTCAACTTTTGGTCAAAATTGATCTTTGCGTATGTGAATATGAGCAAATGTGAGTATCAATTCTAGCAACAATTCGATGCAAATTCTCATTCAACCTTTCAAAATGAAGAGATGAGGGTCTCTTAAACAGACTTTCCTGGAATTTATCAACAGTTGAGATCGATTTCAATCAACGGTCAGGATTAAAGCTCAAGTTCAGTCATATAAGGAGATTTTCAAATTAAAGGGAGTTAACAAATTTAATTTGAGTAAAATAAGGAGTTAACTGATTCAATTTGAGTAGAAAAAAGAGTTAACTGATTTAACTCATTTTTGATCAATAGTGAACTGAAAATTTCCCTTTTTGAAATGAAGAGAGATTTTGTTGAGATATTTAATTTAATAAAATGAGATATGCTCTCATAATTACTTTTTCTATTTAATTAAATAATCTTTAATTAATTAGAGACACTTTTCTTATTTAATTAAATAACTTCATTTAATCAATTAGGAATGGTTTCTCATTTAATTAAATAACATTGCTTAATTAATTAAAAGTACGTACTCCATTTAATTAAATAATTTTGTTTAATTATTTTAAAATTCTTTTCGAAACTAGTCAACTCAAGTCAACCATGGTTAAATCTGGTCAACTTTTGGTCAAACTTGATCTTTGCATATGTGAACATGAGCAAATGTGATTATGAATTTTAGCAACAATTCGATGCAAATTCTCATTCAACCTTTCAAAATGAAGAGATGAGGGTCTCTTAAATAGACCTTGGATTTCATCAACAGTTGAGATCGATTTCAATCAATGGTCAAGATTAAAGCTGAAGTTCAGTGATAAAGGGAGATTTCCAAATTAAAAGGAGTTAACAGATTTAATTTGAGTAAAATAAGGAGTTATCTAATTCAATTTGAGTAGAAAAAGGAGTTAACTGATTTAACTCATTTTTTATCAATAGTGAATTGAAAATTTTCCTTTTTCAACTGAAGAGATATTTTGTTGAGATAATTAATTTAATAAAATAAGATATGCTCTCATAATTACTTTTTTCTATTTAATTAAATAATCTTTAATTAATTAGAGACAAAATTCTTATTTAATTAAATAACTTCATTTAATTAATTAGGAATGGCTTCTCATTTAGTTAAATAACTTTGTTTAATTAGTTAGAAGTAAGTACTCCATTTAATTAAATAATTTTGTTTAATTATTTCAAAATTCCTTTCAAAACTAGTCAACTCAAGTCAACCGCGGTTAAATCTGGTCAACTTTTGGTCAAACTTGATCTTTGCGTATGTGAATATGAGCAAATGTGAGTATGAATTCCAGCAACAATTTGATGCAAATTCTCATTCAACCTTTTAAAATGAAGAGATGAGGGTATCTTAAATAGACTTTCCTAGAATTCATCAACGGTTGAGATCGATTTCAATCAACGGTCAGGATTAAAAGTGAAGTTCAGTCATAAAGGGAGATTTTCAAATTAAAGGCAGTTAACAGATTTAATTTGAGTAAAATAAGGAGTTAACTAATTCAATTTGAGTAGAAAAATGAGTTAACTAATTTAACTCATTTTTCATCAATAGTGAATTGGAAATTTTCTTTTTTGAACTGAAGAGAGATGTTGTTGAAATATTTAATTTAATAAAATGAGATATGCTCTCGTAATTACTTTTTCTATTTAATTAAATAATCTCTAATTAATTAGAGACACTTTTCTTATTTAATTAAATAACTTCATTGAATTAATTAGGAATGAGTTCTCATTTAATTAACTAACTTTGTTTAATTAATTAGAAGTGAGTACTCCATTTAATTAAATAATTTCGTTTAATTATTTCAAAATTCTTTTTGAAACTAGTCAACTCAAGTCAACTGTGGTTAAATTTGGTCAACTTTTGGTCAAACTTGATCTTTGTGTATGTGAATATGAGCAAATGTGAGTATGAATTTCAGCAACAATTCGATTCAAATTCTCATTCAACCTTTCAAAATGAATAGATGAGGGTTTCTTAAATAGACTTTTTTGGAATTCATCAATGGTTGAGATTGATTTCAATCAACGGTCAGGATTAAAGGTGAAGAAAAGTCATAAAGGAAAATTTTCAAATTAAAAGGAGTTAATAGATTTAATTTGAGTAAAATAAAGAGTTAACTGATTCAATTTGAGTAGAAAAAGGAGTTAACTCATTTAACTCATTTTTGATCAATAGTGAACTAGAAATTTCCCTTTTTGAACTGAAGAGAGATTTTGTTGAGATATTTAATTTAATAAAATGAGATATGCTCTCATAATTACTTTTTCTATTTAATTAAATAATCTTTAATTAATTAGAGACACTTTTCTTATTTAATTAAATAACTTCATTTAATTAATTAGGAATGGTTTCTCATTTAACTAAATAACTTTGTTTAATAAATTAGATGTATGTACTCCATTTAATTAAATAATTTTGTTTAATTATTTCAAAATTCTTTTTGAAACTAACCATGGTTAAGTTTGGTCAACTTTTGGTCAAACTTGATATTTGCGTATATGAATATGAGCAAATGTGAGTATGAATTCTGGCAACAATTCGATGCAAATTCTCATTCAACCTTTCAAAATGAAGAGATGAGGGTCTCTTAAATAGACTTTCCTGAAATTCATCAATGGTTGAGATCGATTTCAATCAACGGTCAAGATTAAATGTGAAGTTCAGTCATAGAGGGAGATTTTCAAATTAAAAAGAGTTAACAGATTTAATTTGAGTAAAATAAGGAGTTAACTAATTCAATTTGAGTAGAAAAATGAGTTGACTGATTTAACTCATTTTTGATCAATAGTGAACTGAAAATTTTCCTTTTTGAACTGAAGAGAGATTTTGTTGAAATATTTAATTTTAGAAAATGAGATATGCTCTCATAATTACTTTTTCTATTTAATTAAATAATCTTTAATTAATTAGAGACACTTTTCTTATTTAATTAAATAACTTCGTTTAATTAATTAGGAATGGCTTCTAATTTAATTAAATAACTTTGTTTAATTAATTAGAAGTAAGTACTCCATTTAATTAAATAATTTCGTTTTATTATTTCAAAATTCTTTTCGAAACTAGTCAACTCAAGTCAACCGTGGTTAAATCTGGTCAACTTTTGATCAAACTTGATCTTTGCATATGTGAATATGAGCAAATGTGAGTATGAATTCTAGCAACAATTTGATGCAAATTTTCATTCAACCTTTCAAAATGAAGAGATGAAGGTCTCTTAAATAGACTTTCCTAAAATTCATCAACGGTTGAGATCGATTTCAATCAACGGTCAGGATTAAAGGTGAAGTTCAGTCATAAAGGGAGATTTCCAAATTAAAGGGAGTTAACAGATTTAATTTGAGTAAAATAAGGAGTTAACTGATTCAATTTGAGTAGAAAAAAGACTTAACTAATTTAACTCATTTTTGATCAATAGTGAACTGGAAATTTCCCTTTTTGAACTAAAGAGAGATTTTGTTGAGATATTTAATTTAATAAAATGAGATATGCTCTCATAATTACTTTTTCTATTTAATTAAATAATCTTTAATTAATTAGAGACACTTTTATTATTTAATTAAATAACTTTATTTAATTAATTAGGAGTGGCTTCTCATTTAATTAAATAATTTTGTTTAATTAATTATGAAGTAAGTACTCCATTTATTTAAATAATTTTGTTTAATTATTTCAAAATTCTTTTCAAAACTAGTCAACTCAAGTCAACCGTGGTTAAATCTGGTCAACTTCTGGGCAAATTTGATCTTTGTGTATGTGAATATGAGCAAATGTGAGTATGAATTCTTGCAACAATTCAATGCAAATTCTCATTCAACCTTTCAAAATGAAGAGATGAGGGTCACTTAAATAGACTTTTTTAGAATTTATCAATGGTTGAGATCGATTTAAATCAACTATAATGCCCCGCCAAGGGATCCAAAGAATTAACCTAGAATTTCACTAAGTTTGGTAACAAATTTTTATAATAAAATAACATGAAAGTAAATGCCACATATAACTTGTACTTAATAACAGAAGCAATAGTAATGTCTATCTGAAAATAAATATAACATACTTAACAGATTACATTCTTTAAAGATCCCTTAACGTTGAATTACATAGATGAATCCATCTAGTACAACATCCACATGAAATAATAATGAAAATCCAATGTTTAAATATTACATTTCAAATGCTCATTCATCCTCTGTACATGTCACAGGGTATGACAAGCTCATAGAATATACATATGTAGAATAGGATACATCATCCTATTCTAATCCATGATACATCAAAGTAAAGATAATCACATGATACACATGATACATCATCATAGAAGTCATATACATCCATCATAAAGATCAAACAAAATAAACTAAGTGCATGGTTCCTCCCAACTGTTAATAGCATCATTAGACCATCGTGGGCCCTAGCCATCCCTCCGTGCGTAACATCCCAAATCACCGAAGAGATCATCGGCATTAACATAGTAGGAATGTCACTCCTAATAAATACAACATCATATGTAGAAGTAATCTAGCATGCAAATATAAGCATAAGATAACATCATCTAACATATGGTAATCATCAATGAAAGGATACATATCCACCATCACGAAGGACGCTTCAGCCACGATGTCTCAATGAATCTCAAATGATAAGAGTGGAAAATACACTACCACCCGACCGCGTGGTACCTAAGTGGTCCACTCCCACCGTGCTGAGGAGATAATCTCAAGTCCCAAACAGACTATCAAAATCACATAGCACAAATCTCTAAAGTCCAGGAATCCTAAAAGTATACTTACTCAAAGGTTCCAATCATAAAACAGACATCTACTTCCCAGAGGCACACAATGACATGTAGGAACCTACTATGCAAGCGGGAAAGTGTCATCGCATTTATCTCATACAAGTTACCCTGACAGTTAGCTAAACTCCATTGGTCCATACAGATCTCATGCGGCCACTAGTATCCTCTCATACTGACAAGGCATACTATGGAATGCAAGGTCGCAACCATGCATTCTCACTACTCCCATCCTAGCTTATACAAGCACTCAAGGCATGGGCAAGAACCAAAACTCTTATCTTTTTAGGTTTTTTCAGTTAGTATTAAGTGTGAATGTTATCACTTATTAATCCAACTTACAATAAGTTACCTTGGCAGCCTCTTAGGGCCCTGGCCCCCATTGCAAGCCACTTCCCGACACTACATGTAGATATCCTACCCTAATGCTCATGGTATCATAAATCATCAAAATCACCAAAGAAAATCCATAATAAAATCATCAAATATCCACAATAAGAATCATCAAATATCCATGATAAAATCGTCAAATATGCATAAAAGCATCAAATCTCCATGAGCAACATCCATAGAAAATCATGACCACAACAGCTCTCTATTGACAACTGAAGTATCACTGATAATCAAAGTATCCATTGGTTCTTAATAACCAAAATATGTCTCAATCACACTGATCGAAGACTTCAAAAATGGTTGAGTCAAACATGTCACAACATGACATCATTAAGAATAAATCCACATTTTAGTCCCATCATGGCAACTAGAATATAACCAAGGATAACTGATCGATGACCAAAAATAATGGTTAAGTCAAGGGTCTCAAACATAAGAATCTCAACTTTAACAATCAGTAATCACAACCAATACATAGAGCATTCCATCACATAATCATGGTTGGGTTTATAAAGATCGAGAATAGAACATCATCATGACATCACAATCACATAACCCTCAAGCCTCTGGTAGACATCCTATACTGGTCAACACTAGTCAACCCAAAATCCAAAACATTAGCATAAGAAATACACAATGTAAACACATGTTTTGGTTTTGCTAAGTTTTCACATTTGAATTTAAATACAAAAATCTCGGTTTACATTTCCAAGTTAAAAGAATAAATGGAGGAACATTTTTGGATGGATCCAATTTCCCATTATAATATTTTATTAAAATTGTTCCCCACCAACTTCCAATTAAATTTCATATACTTTATATATTTTATAATTTAAAACTATTAATTAAATCTTAATAGTCAAATTATAATATTATAAAATAATTCATCATTATAAAAATGAATCCTTAAATCTTTTATCAAACAATTTTAAATTTATTATTAATAATATATTTACATATTACACACACACACACACACATATATATATATATATATGTATTGAAATATATATACACATACATATATAATATATAAATATTTATTATTATTATGTTTTAACAAAAACAAATCGAATTATAACAACTTCAATCATAAAAACTTTATCACATAACTATTAAAACATATATAAATGCCCTTATTCAGTATATATATGTATATATATATATATGTATGTATATATATATGTGTGTGTGTGTATATGTATATATGTATGTATATATATATACATACATATATATATATATATATATATATATGTATATGTATATATGTATATATGTATGTATATATATATACATATATACATATACATATATATATATATGTATATACACACACACACACACACACACACATATATATATATATGTATATATATATGTATACATACATATATATATATATATATATGTATACATACATATATATATATATATATATATATATGTATGTATACATATATATATATATATGTATGTATACATATATATATACATACATATATACATACATACATACATATATATGCATTCGCAGACTTTAATCAAGTTATATATAAATATTTTATGTATAATCATGTATATACACAGTTTATTTAAAACCTCTAATTTTTAGAATTCTCCTATAGATTTTTGATCTCCAAAATTTCCAATAATTAATTCTAATGGGTTTGACTATGAATTGCAACCTTAGCCCCGTGTTATTTTCAGATCTATGCATATAGAATTCTCAGACAAATTAACTACTCAAATTGAGAATGCATACAATAGAAATATGAAATTTCTCAGAAGACATATGGAAGACACGAAGAAGATAGGAATGCATGATGCGGAAATAGCATAAATAAAATCACAAGAATCTACCCGGATTCTGATGCTAATTCACTCTTCCTCAGAAAACTCGCAGAGCAAGCTCCCTTCTTCAGAATTCTCGAGTCTTCCAATGCTCCAATTGTTCTACACACTATCCACGCTATGTCTAAGCTTCTAGGAATGCCTGAATATAAAGAGCTCTCAGGAAACCTCTAGAATGCTTCTAAAAATAGCTGGAAGGTGTCACCAACTAAGCATGGGTCTTTTCCAACCTTTTTGATGAGCCATAGGGTTGTAGACACCATGTGCTTAATTGATGCACTAACCCTCGTGTTGTTGACACATGATAAATAGATAAATGCGTTAATTCCTTTGCAAGCTTATAACTCCAATTTACTTTTTAAATAATTTTCATTTAAAAATTTATAGCTTCCATTTTAATTTTTTATAACTTTTATTTTAATTTTTATAACTTTTATTATTATTATTTGTTTATTAATTTATTAGTATTTTATTATTATTATTTATTTTAATTTCTAATTTTCTTTTATTTAATTCTTTTCTCTCAATTAATTCTCCTTTAATTAATAATAATCAAAATATCAAAGATCATGATATTTAATTTTCTCAAATAATTAATTTATTAATTAAATCTATTTGTTGAGACTTAATTAATAAAAAATTCACCATAGACCTCCAAGATAAAATATGAAAACCCATCATAGGACAATTCATTTAAAATCAGTCTAAAAGATTAAAAATCACGAAATATGTCATCCGACACATTCAGTGGGTACTCAACTTTGATACTTGTCCTAACTCACTAGGACAAATGGTTTTAGGGTTTGGAATTTGGACTTGAGAATTTATCTCCTCTCTCTTATCATTGAGATAGTATAATAGGGTACGCTCATCCTGGCAATTCAGGGAAGTCGATACCCGGTACCTGCAACCTGCAAAAAAACCATGCATGTACATACAATATATATAGTGCTAAGCTAAACAAGCAATGGCAGGAAGTGGTGCATCGTGTAGATCTCGACTAAGCAGGTGACTACGACTCCCTTCCTTAACCACATCAGAAATGCCATACAATAAGAAAACACGCACACCATACACATGCAAGTATGGGGTAAGTATCCATAATAAAACACATGAGATAATAAACCATCTAACTAATCATCAACAATAACTGAAAACAATATAACGATCAACATACATACATGAAATGTAAAGTCTAAATGATCTCATCATATAACAACTGAATCCATAACATAATGTCTGATAGTGTCAAAACAATAGCACTAATCCATTAACATAAAGATAGTCTATCATAGTCTGATAATAATAGAAATAATATGTCCAGAAAAGATGTGAACGAGGATAGGCACTACATCAACGGTCAAGATTAAAGGTGAAGTTTAGTCATAAAGGGAGATTTCCAAATTAAAGGGAGTTAACAGATTTAATTTGAGTAAAATAAGGAGTTAACCAATTCAATTTGAGAAGAAAAAGGAGTTAACTGATTTTACATATTTTTGATAAATAGTGAACTGAAAATTTCTCCTTTTGAACTGAAGAGAGATTTTGTTGAGATATTTAATTTAATAAAATGAGATATGCTCTTGTAATTACTTTTTCTATTTAATTAAATAATCTTTAATTAATTAGAGACACTTTTCTTATTTAATTAAATAGCTTCATTTAATTAATAAGGAATGGCTTCTCATTTAATTAAATAACTTTGTTTAATTAATTATGAAGTAAGTACTCCATTTAATAAAATAATTTCGTTTAATTATTTCAAATTTTTTTAGAAACTATTCAACTCAAGTCAACCGTGGTTAAATCAGGTCAACTTCTGGTCAAACTTGATCTTTGTGTATGTGAATATGAGCAAATGTGAGTATAAATTCTAGAAACAATTCGATGCAAATTCTCATTCAACGTTTCAAAACGAAGAGATGAGGGTCTCTTAAATAGACATTCCTAGAATTCATGAATGGTTGAGATCGATTTTAATCAGTGGTCAGGATTAAAGGTGAAGTTCAGTCATCAAGGAAGATTTCCAAATTAAAGGGAGTTAATAGATTTAATTTGAGTAAAATAAAGATTTAACTGATTCAATTTTAGTAGAAGAAAGAGTTAACTAATTTAGCTCATTTTTGATCAATAGTGAACTGAATTTTTCCCTTTTTGAACTGAAGATAGATTTTGTTGAGATATTTAATTTAATAAAATGATATATGCTCTTATAATTAGTTTTTCTATTTAATTAAATAATCTTTAATTATTTAGAGACACTTTTCTTATTTAATTAAATAACTTCATTTAATTAATTAGGAATGGCTACTCATTTAATTAAATAATTTTTTTAAATTAATTAGAAGTAAGTACTCCACTTAATTAAATAATCTCGTTTAATTATTTCAAAAAAAAATTTGAAACTAGTCAACTCAAGTCAACCGTAGTTAAATCTAGTCAACTTTTGGTCAAACTTGATCTTTGCGTATGTGAATATGAGCAAATGTGAGTATGAATTCCAGCAACAATTCGATGCAAATTTTCATTCAACCTTTCAAAATGAAGAGATGAGGGTCTCTTAAATAGACTTTCTTGAAATTCATCAACGGTTGAGATTGATTTCAATCAGCGGTCAAGATTAAATGTGAAGTTCAGTCATAACGGAAGATTTCCAAATTAAAGAGAGTTAATAGATTTAATTCGAGTAAAATAAAGTGTTAACTGAGTCAATTTGAGTAGAAAAAAGAGTTAACTGATTTAACTCGTTTTTTATCAATAGTGAATTGAAAATTTCCCTTTTTGAACTGAAGAGAGATTTTGTTGAGTTATTTAATTTAATAAAATGAGATATGCTCTCATAATTACTTTTTCTATTTAATTAAATAATCTTTAATTAATTAGAGACACTTTTCTTATTTAATTAAATAACTTTATTTAATTAATTAAGAATGACTTCTCATTTAAATAAATAACTTTGTTTAATTAATTAGAAGTAAGTACTTCATTTAATTAAATAATTTTGTTTAATTATTTCAAAATTCTTTTCGAAACTAGACAACTCAAGTCAATCGTGGTTCAATCTGGTCAACTTTTGGTCAAACTTGATCTTTGCATATGTGAATATGAGCAAATGTGAGTATAAATTTTAGGAACAATTCGATGCAAATTCTCATTCAACCTTTCAAAATGAAGAGATGAAGGTCTTTTCAATAGACTTTCCTGGAATTCATCAACGATTGTGATCGATTTCAATCAACTGTCACGATTAAAGGTGAAGTTCAGTCATAAAGCGAGATTTCCAAATTAAAGGGAGTTAACATATTTAATTTGAGTCAAATAAGGAGGTAACTGATTGAATTTGAGTAGAAAAAGGAGTTAACTGATTTAACTCATTTTTTATCAATATTGAACTGGAAATTTCCCTTTTTGAACTAAAGAGAGATTTTATTGAGATATTTAATTTAATAAAATGAGATATGCTCTCGTAATTAGTTTTTCTATTTAATTAAATAATCTTTAATTAATTAGAGACACTTTTCTTTTTTAATTAAAATACTTCATTTAATTAATTAGGAATGACTTCTCATTTAATTAAATAACTTTGTTTAATTAATTAGAAGTAAGTACTCTATTTAATTAAATAATTTCGTTTAATTATTTCAAAATTTTTTTCGAAACTAGTCAACTCAAGTCAACCGTAGTTAAATCTAGTCGACTTTGTGTCAAACTTGATCTTTGCGTATGTGAATATGAGCAAATGTGAGTATGAATTCCAGTAACAATTCGATGCAAATTCTCATTCAACCTTTCAAAATAAAGAGATGAGGGTCTCTTAAATAGACTTTCCTGAAATTTATCAATGGTTGAGATTGATTTCAATCAATTGTCAGGATTAAAGGTGAATTTCAGTCATAAAGAAAGATTTCCAAATTAAAGGGAGTTAATAGATTTAACTCATTTTTTATCAATAGTCAACTGGAAATTTCCCTTTTTTAACTGAAGAGAGATTTTTTTGGGATATTTAATTTAATAAAATGACATATGCTCTCGTAATTACTTTTTCTATTTAATTAAATAATCTTTAATTAATTAGAGACACTTTTCTTATTTAATTAAATAACTTCATTTAATTAATTAGGAATGGCTTCTCATTTAATTAAATAACTTTGTTTAATTAATTAGAAGTAAGTACTCAATTTAATTAAATAATTTCATTTAATTATTTGAAATTTTTTTCGAAACTAGTCAACTCAAGTCAACCATAGTTAAATCGGGTCAACTTTTGGTCAAAGTTGATCTTTGCGTATGTGAATATGAGCAAATGTGAGTATGAATTCCAGCAACAATTCAATGCAAATTCTCATTCAACCTTTCAAAATCAAGAGATGAGGGTCTCTTAAATGGACTTTCCTGGAATTCATCAACAGTTGAGATCGATTTCAATCAACGGTCATGATTAAAGGTGAAGTTCAATCATAAAGGGAGATTTCCAAATTAAAGGGAGTTAACAGATTTAATTTGAGTAAAATAAGGAGTTAACTGATTAAATTTGAGCAGTAAAAGGAGTTAACTGATTTAACTCATTTTTTATCAATAGTGAACGGGAAATTTCCCTTTTTGAACTGAAGAGAGATTTTGTTGAGATATTTAATTTAATAAAATGAGATATGCTGTCGTAATTATTTTTTCTATTTAATTAAATAATCTTTAATTAATTAGAGACACTTTTCTTATTTAATTAAATAACTTCATTTAATTAATTAGGAATGGCTTCTCATTTAATTAAATAACTTTGTTTCATTCATTAGAAGTAAGTACTCCATTTAATTAAATAATTTCGTTTAATTATTTCAAAATTCTTTTTGAAACTAGTCAACTCAAGTGAACCGTGGTTAAATCTAGTCAACTTTGTCTCAAACTTGATCTTTGCGTATGTGAATATGAGCAAATGTGAGTATGAATTCCATCAACAATTCAATGCAAATTCTCATTCAACCTTTCAAAATGAAGAGATGAGAGTCTCTTAAATAGACTTTCTTCAAATTCATCAACGGTTGAGATCGATTTCAATCAATGATCAGGATTAAAGGTGAAGTTCAGTCATAAAGGGAGATTTCCAAATTAAAGGGAGTTAACAGATCTATTTTAAGTAGAATAAGGAGTTAACTGATTCAATTTGAGTAGAAAAAAGAATTAACTCATTTAACTCATTTTTGATCAATAGTGAACTAGAAATTTCCCTTTTTGAACTGAAGAGAGATTTTGTTGAGATATTTAATTTAATAAAATAAGATATGCTCTCATAATTACTTTTTCTATTTAATTAAATAATATTTAATTAATTAGAGACACTTTTTTTATTTAATTAAATAACTTCATTTAATTAATTAGGAATGGCTTCTCATTTAATTAAACTAGTTTGTTTAATTAATTAGAAGTACTCCATTTAATTTAATAATTTTGTCTAATTATTTCAAAATTCTTTTCAAAACTAGTCAACTCAAGTCAACCGTGGTTAAATCTGGTCAACTTTTGGCCAAACTTGATCTTTGTGTATGTGAGTATGAATTCAAGCCACAATTCGATGCAAATTCTCATTCAACCTTTCAAAATGAAGAGATGAGGGTCTCTTAAATAGACTTTCCTGGAATTCATCAACGGTTGAGATCGATTTCAATCAACGGTCAGAATTAAAGGTGAAGTTCACTCATAAAAGGACATTTCCAAATTAGAGGGAGTTAACAGATTTAGTTTGAGTAAAATAAGGAGTTAACTGATTCAATTTTAGTAGAAAAAAGAGTTAACTGATTTAACTCATTTTTGATCAATAGTGAACTGGAAATTTCCCTTTTTGAAGTGAAGAGAGATTTTGTTGAGATATCTAATTTAATAAAATGAGATATGCTCCAATAATTACTTTTTCTATTTAATTAAATAATCTTTATTTAATTAGAGACACTTTTCTTATTTAATTAAATAACTTTATTTAGTTAATTAGGAATGGCTTCTCATTTAATTAAATAACTTTGTTTAATTAATTAGAAGTAAGTACTCCATTTAATTAAATAATTTCGTTTAATTATTTCAAAATACTTTTCGAAACTAGTTAACTCATGTCAACTGTGGTTAAATCTGGTAAACTTTTGGTCAAACCTTGTCTTTGCGTATGTGAATATGAGCAAATGTGAGTATGAATTCTAGCCACAATTCGATACAAATTCTCATTCAACCTTTCAAAATGAAGAGATGAGAGTCTCTTAAATAGACTTTCGTAGAATTCATCAACGGTTGAGATCGATTTCAATCAACGGTCAATATTAAAGGTGAAGTTCAGTCATAAAGGGAGATTTTCAAATTAGAGGGAGTTAACAGATTTAATTCGAGTAAAATAAGGAGTTAACTAATTAGATTTTAGTAGAGAAAGAAGTTAACTCATTTAACTCATTTTTGATCAATAGTGAACTGAAAATTTCCCTTTTTGAACTGAAGAGAGTTTTTGTTGAGATATCTAATTTAATAAAATGAGATATGCTCTCATAATTACTTTTTCTATTTAATGAAAATATTCTTTATTTACTTAGAGACGCTTTTGTTATTTAATTAAATAACTTCATTTAGTTAATTAGGAAAGGCTTCTCATTTAATTAAATAATTTTGTTTAATTAATTAGAAGTAAGTACTCCATTTAATTAAATAATTTTATTTAATTGTTTCAAAATTCGTTTCAAAACTAGTCAACTCAAGTCAATCGTACTAAAATCTGGTCAACTTTTGGTCAAACTTGATCTTTGCGTATGTGAATATGAGCAAATGTGAGTATGAATTCCAGCAACAATTCGATTCAAATTCTCATTCAACCTTTCAAAATGAAGAGATGCAGGTCTCTTAAATAGACTTTCCTAGAATTCATCAACAGTTGAGAGCGATTTCAATCAGCGGTCAGGATTAAAGATGAGGTTCAGTCATCAAGGGAGATTTCTAAGTTAAAAGGAGTTAACAGATTTAATTTGAGTAAAATAAAGAGTTAACTGATTCAATTTGAGTAGAACAATAGTGAACTGAAAATTTTCCTTTTTGAACTGAAGAGATATTTTGTTGAGATATTTAATTTAATAAAATGAGATATGCTCTCAAAATTACTTTCTCTATTTAATTAAATAATCTATAATTAATTAGAGACACTTTTCTTATTTAATTAAATAACTTCATTTAATTAAGTAGGAATGACTTCTCATTTAATTAAATAACTTTGTTTAATTAATTAGAAGTAAGTACTCCATTTAATTAAATAATTTCATTTAATTATTTTAAAATTCTTTTTGAAACTAGTCAACTCAAGTCAACCGTGGTTAAATCTAGTCAACTTCTGGTCAAACTTGATCTTTGCATATGTGAATATGAGCAAATGTGAGTATGAATTCAAGCAAAAATTCGATGCAAATTTTAATTCAACTTTTCAAAATGAAGAGATGAGGGTCTCTTAAATAGACTTTTCTGGAATTCATCAATGGTTGAGATCGATTTCAATCAATGGTCAGGATTAAAGGTGAAGTTCATTCATAAAGGGAGATTTCCCAATTAAACGGAGTTAACAGATTTAATTTGAGTGAAAAAGGAGTTAACTGATTCAATTTGAGTAGAAAAAGGAGTTAACTGATTTAACTCATTTTTGATCAATAGTGAACTGAAAATTTCCCTTTTTGAACTGAAGAGAGATTTTGTTGAGATATTTAATTTATTAAAATGAGATATGCTCTCATAATTATTTTTTCTATTTAATAAAATAATCTTTAAGTAATTAGAGACATATTTCTTATTTAATTAAATAATTTCATTTAATTAATTAGGAATGACTTCTCATTTAATTAAATAACTTTGTTTAATTAATTGGAAGTAAGTACTCTATTTAATTAAATAATTTTGTCTAATTATTTCTAAATTTTTTTCGAAACTAGTCAACTCAAGTCAACTGTGGTTAAATCTGGTCAACTTTTGGTCAAACTTAATCTTTCCGTATGTGAATATAAGCAAATGTGAGTATGAATTTAAGCAACAATTCGATGCAAGCACTCATTCAACCTTTCAAAATGAAGAGATAAGGGTCTCTGAAATAGACTTTCTTGGAATTCATCAATGGTTGAGATCGATTTCAATCAGCGGTCAGGATTAAAGGTGAAGTTTAGTAATAAAGGAAGATTTTCAAATTAAAGGAAGTTAACAGATTTAATTTCAATAAAATAATGAGTTAACTGATTCAATTTGAGTAGAGAAAGGAGTTAACTGATTTAACTCATTTTTTATCAATAGTGAACTGAAAATTTTCCTTTTTGAACTGAAGAGAGATTTTGTTGAGATATTTAATTTAATAAAATGAGATATGCTCTCATAATTACTTTTTCTATTTAATCAAATAATCTTTAAGTAATTAGAGAGACATTTTATATTTAATTAAATAACTTGATTTAATTAATTAGGAATGACTTCTCATTTAATTAAATAACTTTGTTTAATTAATTGGAAGTATGTACTCCATTTAATTAAATAATTTCGTCTAATTATTTAAAAATTCTTTTCGAAATTAGTCAACTCAAGTCAACCATGGTTAAATCTGATCAATTTTTGGTCAAACTTGATCTTTGCGTATGTGAAACTGAGCAAATGCGAGTATGAATTCCAGCAACAATTCGATGGAAATTCTCATTCAACCTTTCCAAGTGAAGAGATGAGGGTCTCTTAAATAGACTTTCTTGGAATTCGTCAACTGTTGGAATCAATTTCTATTAACGGTCAGGATTAAAGGTGAAGTTTAGTCGTAAAGGGAGATTTCCAAATTAAAAGGAGTTAACAAATTTAATTTGAGTAAAATTAGAAGTTAACTGATTCAATTTGAGTAGAAAAATGAGTTAACTGATTTAACTCATTTTTGATCAATAATGAATTGAAAATTTCCGTTTTTGAACTAAAGAGAGATTTTGTTGAGATATTTAATTTAAAAAAATGAGGTATGCTCTCATAATTACTTTTTCTATTTAATTAAATAATCTTTAATTAATTAGAGACACTTTTCTTATTTAATTAAATAACTTCATTTAATTAATTGGGAATGGCTGCTCATTTAGTTAAATAACTTTGTTTAATTAATTAGAAGTAAGTACTCCATTTAATTTAATAATTTTGTTTAATTATTCCAAAATTCTTTTCGAAACTAGTCAACTCAAGTCAACCGTGGTTAAATCTAGTGAACTTTTGGTCAAACTTGATATTTGCGTATGTGAATATGAGCAAATGTTAGTATGAATTCCAGCAACAATTCAATGAAAATTCTCATTCAACCTTTGAAAATGAAGAGATGAGGGTCTCTTAAATAAACTTTCATAGAATTCATCAATGGTTGAGATCAATTTCAATCAGCGATCAAGATTAAAGGTGAAGTTCAGTCATAAAGGAAGATTTTCAAATTAAAAGAATGTAACAGATTTAATTTGAGTAAAATAATGAGTTAACTTATTCAATTTGAGTAGGAAAAGCAGTTAACTGATTTAACTCATTTTTGATGAATAGTGAATTAGAAATTTCTCTTTTTGAACCGAAGAGAGATTTTGTTGAGATATTTAATTTAATAAAATTAGATATACTCTTATAATTACTTTTTCTATTTAAGTAAATAATCTTTAATTAATTAGAGACACTTTTCTTATTTAATTAAATAACTTCATTTAATTAATTAGGAATGGCTTTTCATTTAGTTAAATAACTTTGTTTAATTAATTAGAAGTAAGTACTTCATTTAATTAATTAATTTCGTCAAATTATTTCAAAATTCTTTTCGAAACTAGTCAACTCAAGTCAACCATGGTTAAATCTGGTCAACTTTTGGTCAAACTTGATCTTTGCGTATGTGAATCTCAGCAAATGTGAGTATGAATTCCAGCAACAATTCGATGCAAATTCTCATTCAACCTTTCCAAATGAAGAGATGAGGGTCTCTTAAATAGACTTTCCTGGAATTCATCAACGGTTGAGATCGATTTCAATCAACGGTCAGTATTAAAAGTGAAGTTCAGTCATAAAGGGAGATTTCGCAATTAAAAGGAGTTAACAGATTTAATTTGAGTGACATAAGGAGTTAACTGATTCAATTTGAGTAGAGAAAGGAGTTAACTAATTTAACTCATTTTTTATCAATATTGAACTAGAAATTTCCGTTTTTGAATTGAAGAGTGATTTTGTTGAGATATTTAATTTAATAAAATGTGATATGCTCTCATAATTACTTTTTTTATTTAATTAAATAATTTTTAATTAATTAGAGACACTTTTCTTATTTAATTAAATAACTTCATGTAATTAATTAGGAATGGCTTCTCATTTAATTAAATAGCTTTGTTTAATTAATTAGAAGTAAGTACTTCATTTAATTAAATAATTTCGTCTAATTATTTCAAAATTCTTTTCGAAACTAGTCAACTCAACTCAATCGTGGTTAAATCTGGTCAACTTTTGGTCGAACTTGACCTTTGCGTATGTGAATATGAGCAAATGTGAGTATGAATTCCAGCAACAATTCGATGCAATTCTCATTCAACCTTTCCAAATGAAGATATGAGGGTCTCTTAAATAGACTTTCTTGGAATTCATCAACGGTTGAGATCGATTTCAATCAACGGTCCGTATTAAAGGTGAAGTTCAGTCATAAAGGGAGATTTCCCAATTAAAAGGAGTTAACAGATTTAATTTGAGTGAAATAAGGAGTTAACTGATTCAATTTGAGTAGAGAAAGAAGTTAACTGCTTTATCTCATTTTTTATCAATAGTGAACTAGAAATTTCTCTTTTTGAATTGAAGAGAGATTTTGTTGACATATTTAATTTAATAAAATGAGATATGCTCTTATAATTACTTTTTCTATTTAATTAAATAATCTTTAATTAATTAGAGACACTTTTCTTATTTATTTAAATAACTTCATTTAATTAATTAGGAATGGCTTGTCGTTTAATTAAATAACATTGTTTAATTAATTAGAAGTAAGTACTGTATTTAATTTAATAATTTTTTCTAATTATTTTATAATTCTTTTCAAAACTAGTCAACTCAAGTCAACCGTGGTTAAATCTAGTCAACTTTTTGTCAAACTTGATCTTTGCGTATGTGAATATGACCAAATGTGAGTATGAATTCCAGCAACAATTCTCATTCAACCTTTCAAAATGAAGAGATGAGGGTCTCTTAAATAGACTTTCCTCAAATTCATCAACGGTTGAGATCGATTTCAATCAGCAGTTAGGATTAAAGGTGAAGTTTACTCATAAAGGAAGATTTTCAAATTAAAGGGAGTTAACAGATTGTATTTGAGTAAAATAAGGAGTTAACTAATTCAATTTGAGTAGTGAAAGGAATTAACTGATTTAACTCATTTTTTATCAATAGTGAACTAGAAATTTCTCTTTTTGAACTGAAGAGAGATTTTGTTGACATATTTAATTTAATAAAATGAGATATGCTCTTATAATTACTTTATCTATTTAATTAAATAATCTTTAATTAATTAGAGACACTTTTCTTATTTATTTAAATAACTTCATTTAATTAATTAGGAATGGCTTGTTGTTTAATTAAATAACTTTGTTTCATTAATTAGAAGTAAGTACTCTATTTAATTTAATAATTTTGTCTAATTATTTCATAATTCTTTTCGAAACTAGTCAACTCAAGTCGACTGTGGTTAAATCTAGTCAACTTTTTGTCAAACTTGATCTTTGCGTATGTGAATATGACCAAATGTGAGTATGAATTCCAGCAACAATTCTAATTCAACCTTTCAAAATGAAGAGATGAGGGTCTCTTAAATAGACTTTCCTAGAATTCATCAACAGTTGAGATCGATTTCAATCAACGGTCAAGATTAAAGGTGAAGTTCAGTCATAAATGGAGATTTCCAAATTAAAGGGAGTTAACAGATTTAATTTGAGTAAAATAAGGAGTGAACTAATTCAATTTGAGTAAAAAAAGGAGTTAACTGATTTAACTCATTTTTTATCAATAGTGAACTGAAAATTTCTCTTTTTGAACTGAAGAGAGATTTTGTTGAGATATTTAATATAATAAAATGAGATATGCTCTCATAATTACTTTTTATATTTAATTAAATAATCTTTAATTAATTAGAGACACTTTTCTTATTTAATTAAATAACTTTATTTAATTAATTAGGAATGGCTTCTCATTTAATCAAATAACTTTGTTTAATTAATTAGAAGTAAGTACTCCATTTAATTAAATAATTTTGTTTAATTATTTCAAAATTCTTTTCAAAACTAGTCAACTCAAGTCAACCGTGGTTAAATCTGGTCAACTTTTGGTCAAACTTGTTGTTTGCGTATGTGAATCTGAGCAAATGTGAGTATGAATTCCAGCAACAATTCGATGCAAATTCTCATTCAACCTTTCAAAATGAAGAGATGAGGGTCTCTTAAATAGACTTTCTTAAAATTCATCAATGGTTGAGATCAATTTCAATCAACAGTCAGGATTAAAGGTGAAGTTCAGTCATAAAAGGAGATTTCTAAATTAAAAGGAGTTAACAGATATAATTTGAGTAAAATAAGGAGTTAACTTATTCAATTTGAGTAGAGAAAGGAGTTAATTGATTTAACTCATTTTTATCAATAGTGAACTGAAAATTTCCCTTTTTGAACTGAATGGTGATTTTGTTGAGATATTTAATTTAATAAAATGATATATGCTCTCATAATTACTTTTTCTATTTAATTAAATAATCTTTAATTAATTAGAGACACTTTTCTTATTTAACTAAATAACTTCATTTAATTAATTAGGAATGGCTTCTCATTTAATTAAATAACTTTGTTTAATTAATTAGAAGTAAGTACTCCATTTAATTAAATAATTTTGTTTAATTATTTCAAAATTCTTTTCGAAACTAGTCAACTTAGGTCAACCGTGGTTAAATCTGGTCAATTTTTGGTCAAACTTGATCTTTGCGTATGTGAATATGAGCAAATGTGAGTATGAATTCCAACAACAATTCGATGCAAATTCTCATTCAGCCTTTCAAAATGAAGAGATGAGGGTCTCTTAAATAGACTTTCCAAGAATTCATCAACGGTCAGGATTAAAGGTGAAGTTCAGTCATAAAGTGTAATGCCCCACCAAGGGATCCAAAGTTAACTTAGAATTTTACTAAGTTTGGTAACATTTTTTTTTTTATAACAGGAAAGTAAATACCACATATAACATATACATAGTAATGGAAGCAATAGCATTGTTCATCTAAAAGTAAACATAACATACATAACCGATTTCATTCTTTAAGAATTCCTTAACGTTGAGTTACATCTAGACTAACTAACATACATGAATCCATCTAGTACAACATCCACGTGAATAATAATAATAAGTCTATTGTTCATACATTACATTTCAAAATGCTCAATCATCCACTGTACATGTCACAGGGTATGAAGGCTTAAAAGAATATACATATGTGAAATAAGTTACATCATCCTATTCCAATCCATGATGCATCAAAGTAGAGACAATCACATGATACATCATCATAGAAGACATATACATCTATCATAAAGATCAAACAAAATAAGCTAAGTGCACGATTCCTCCCAACCGTTAATAGCATCATTAGCCCATCGTGGATCCTAGCCATCCCTCTATGCGTAACATTCTAAAGCATCGAAGAGATCATCAGTATTATCATAGTAGGAATGTCACTCCTAAAACATCCTACTAACATGCAAAGTAAAGCATAGGATACCATCATCTAATATATGTAAAACATCAATATAAGAAACATACCAGTAAATACATCCATCATAAGGTATATCATCAATCATAATTCTGCAAGAGTGTAATGAAGATAAATACCAACCAAGAATGCTACAGCCATGGTGTCTCAAACGGATCTCAAATGATAAGAGTAGAAAATACACTACCAACCGACCGTGTGGAACCTAAGTGGTCCACTCCCACCGTGCTAAGGAGATAATCTCAAGTCCCAAATAGGCTATCCATAACACATAGCATAAATCTCTATAGTCCAAGAATCCTAAAAGTATACTAACTCAAAGGTTCCAATCACACACAAAATCGACATCTAATTCCCAGAGGCACACAATGACATGTAGGAAACCTACTCTACAAGCGGGAAAGTGTCATCGCATTTATCAGGTACAAGTTAACCTGGTAGTTAGCTAAACTCCACAGGTCCATACTGATCTCATGTGGCCACTAGTATCCTCTCATACTGATGAGAAATACTACGGAATGCACGATCGCAACCATGCATTCTCACTACTCCCATCCTAGCCTGTACAAGCACGCAAGGCATGGGCGAGAACATGAAAACAATTATCTTTTTAGGTTCATCTAATCTCCATTTAGTGTGTAAATTTTATCACTTATTAACCAAACTTACAATGAGTTACCCTGGCAGCCACTTAGGGCCCTGACCCCCATTGCAAGCCACTTCCTGACACTACAAGTAGATTGCCTACCCTAAGCTCATAGAATTATAAATTTTAAAATCACAAAAGATAATCCATAATAAAATCATCAAATATGCATAAAAACATCAAATATCCATAATAAAAATCATCAAACCTCCAAGATAAGAATCATCAAATCTCCATGAGCATCCGAAAAGCATCCATAGAAAATCATGACCACAACAATTCTCTATTGGCAATTGAAGGCATCACTGATAATCATAAGTATCAATTGGTTCTCAATAACCAAAATACATTTCAAAATAAATCACCATATCCATTGGTTCTTCAACAAGCAACCAAGAATATCTCAAAATCATACTGATCGAGGACTCCAAAATGGTTGAGTCAAACATGTCACAACATGACATCATCAAGAAATAAATCCACATTTCAATCCCATCATGGTGACTAGAAAATAATCCAAGGATAACTGATCGATGACTCAAAAATGATTAGCTCAAGTGTCTCATACACATACATCTCAGCTTCACCCATGAAGATTGATGAACAATAACAATCAGTAAATACAAACATTTCATAGAGCATACGATCACATTACCATGGTTGGGCTTATAAAGACCGAGACCAAATAATATCAACATGCCATCACATCTCATAACCCTCAAGCCTCTGGTAACAACCTAGGACTGGTCAACACTAGTCAACCCAAAACTCAAAACAAGAAGCATAGAGAATACACGATGCAAACACATGTTCTAGTTTATTAAAATCACATAGTTGAATAATGTGTAGGGATTTCCAGTTTTCTGTTTGCAAGTATACTTTCAAGTGTCTTAAGTTTCATCATTTGACCTACAAGTCAACCCATTTGTTCCCCGATAGCATTATCCTTCCATTATTAAGAATTACATTCTAAGAATAACTTAAGGATAAGTATTTACTTATTGGCCTTTAATTAAATTATTTTTTTTATTTAACTATGATCCACATTCTAATTGATTAACCTTTCAACTTTTCTAAGATCATTATTTGTTATATTATAAGAAGACCAATTATCAATCTTCGAATAAGAAGATTATAACTTTATTAAAATGATCAATTAACATAGGTACACCATCCATGACCTATTACATTCTACTAGTTTTTCAATTAGAAACTTAATTAAGTATTACTAAAGTTTGAGTCTTTTACTTTAATCGTTATCATCGTCGATAACCATATAATGTCTAAAGTCATTATTCAAGTCATAAAACTTATCAACTTCGATATAGATAATTTCCAATCTCGTTAAAAGAATTATATCAACTAAATCTCCATTAACTCTCATTAATTAATCCAATTAATAATTGCATAACCATAGCATCATTCCAATTAATATCTGTTGACTAATAACTAACTAGAATTCTGTAAGTTGAAAGTCAACTATAATTCAATACTCAAAAGATCATAATAATAATTCAATAATAATATCTTATACTATTTAAATACAAGCTATATTGGAAATCTTAATAATAATTTCGTGTGACCACATTTGTCATCACACAAAGAATACCTACATTCCCTAGACAATTCGTATTATCATATTTCAAATAAAACTCTATCATGCAACTTAATTATTAATATCATAGTTATAATATCAACTCAATGAATATCAATTGATTACAAATCGATTATACTTCAAATCCAAAAACTATTATCTTTACAAAATTTTAATCATTAAATAATTTCTATTAGATTAAATTTAATTGAATTTATTGATAACTATTTAACCATTATTTACTAATAGTTTGTTAGTCCATACAAACATTAATAAATAATAAACTCATCAAAACTATTATTAATTGATCTTAAAGAAATCTTACAAACTTCATTGGTTAATATTTTAACTAATTCTTAGCACGATTAAGGTGTACCATTAATCTATTTAATAATACAAATGTATTAATAATTCAAATCGTTGCTATATTATAACAATGTTATAATGTAGCTATGACTCCTTGTCAATATAATAATTCTTATTTAAATCTAAATCCAATATTAATATCTCAACTAAATACCTCCTATATTGGTTGATAAATAGATTAATTATACTTCTTCTACTATTAACAAATCTTAATTAAATTAGATTAGTTAATAAATCATATAAAACTAATGCATATTAATAAGATTCTAATAAGGGAGGATTGAAATAATATCTTTAATTCATTCAATATTTTGATATATATTATTTTTGTGAAGTTTAAGTATAAAGAACTCCTGGTTATGGAAAATGAAGAGATATCCGTTCTTGAATAAAATAGTCCCAGTATGACAGCCATATCTCCCTAATGAACTGTTGGATTGGGTTAAAATTTAAATATGTTGGAAAGGGCCAAGTTGCGCCGATTCTGACTGGAGTGATCGAATAAATTCGATCACGATAAAAAGTTATGAATGACTAAATTCGAGTCTATCCAAGGGGTAGCAACATGACAATTTGTGATGAATTAAAATTTTCTCTTAAAATAATTGTTCTCTAAATTTAACCATAAAAGGGTTTGTTCATATGCATTTAAAAATATAATTGATAAAAAGATTACATCCAATCATTCAAATTTTCACCATAAAATTTCTATTTTAATTCCAAATCGTGTCTATCTAATTTAATATAAATTCGAACTCAAACCCGATTAAAATCTAATTTCTTTCTCATTTGAAACTAGGGTTTTTCTATTGTTTTCTTCTCATCCAAATAAAATATTTAGATTCCAATTTCAAATAGTAGATTCAATCATAGAGAGTATTCAGACACATAAAACAGATATGATGAAGACAAGAAGAGAAAGAATGCAAAGGGAATATGAGAATATCACGAGTGCACCTCATCACTGATGTTAATTTTTCATGCCTCAGAAGTCCATAGAAAACCCTCTCCTTCTCCATCATTCGCAATCCTTCTAAGAATCCAAGCCGATCGAATCTTCCAAGTGATTAGAAGTGCTAGAAGGAGCATAGAAGCAAGTAAAAAATGTATGAGCATATGAATCTTCTTCCATGCATGTAAGCTTTGAAGCTTCTATCTTAGCTTGTAACTCGTGGCTTCCATTAAGCTTGTAGCTTCCATTAAGCTTTTTTTTAAAGCTTCTATGAATTCCTGAATATAAAAAGCTCTCAAGAAACTTTTGGAATGCTTCTTGAAACAGCTGTAAGGTGTCACCAACTAACCATGGGTCTTTTCCAACCTTTTTGATGAGTCATAGAGTTGTAGACACCTTGTGCTTAATTGATGCACTAACCTCCGTGTTGTTGACACATGTTAATTCTCATGCAAGCTTATAACTCTAATTTACTTTACTCTTTCCAATTTAATTTATTTATTTATTAAGTCTCATGCACTAACTTTTAATATCTCCACTTTTCAATCTTAATATATTTATACATGAAATTTAGAATCTTTTAATAATTTAAAAATATATTTTTCACTTTTAAATTTCATTTTCCAAAATTTTATTGCTAAAATATTTATTAGCTTTAATAATAATATTATTTAGTCATTTATTTAAAAATGAGCTCCAAATATATTATTATTAAAATAAATATTGTCACATTTCAAATTTAATATTATAACTTTTATCTTTCAATTTAGTTATTTTATTTTCAAATTTAATTATTTTATTTAATTAATTTTTTAATTAATTAAATAAAATAAATATTAAAATATCATATTAATTTTCTATTTAATTAAACCATTAATTAAATCTTTTAATTATGCTTAATTAATAGAAAATACTCTAAAGACTCACAAAGGTAAAAATACGAAAAAACTCATCATAGCCAAAATACATACAAATCAAACCAAGGGGTTTATATCACGAATTACAACATCTGAAGCATTCGGAAGGTACTCAACTTAGATACTTATCCTAATTTTTCAATTAGAACAAATGGCTTAAAGGGTTGAGATTTGGACTTGAGAATTTATCTCACATCTCTTATTATTGAGATAATGTGATAGGGTACGCTCATCCTAGCAATTCAAAGAAGTCGATACTCGGTACTTCCAACCTGCATAAAAATCATGCATGTACAAGCACAATATATACTAAACTAAACAGGCAATGGCAGGAAGTGGTGCATCGTGTAGATCCCGACTAATAGGTGACTACGACTCCCTTCCTTAACCACATCAGACACACCATACAAAAGCAAACACACAAAGCAAACACGCACACCATACACATGCAAGTATGGGGTAAGTATCCATAAGAAAATACATATGATAATAAATCACCTTACTGAACATCATTAATAACTGCAAACACTAAAAATAATCATCATACATACATGAAATGTAGAGTCTAAGTAATCTCATCACATATCAACTGAATCTATAGCACAATATCTGATAATCTCATAATAATGTTACTAACCATCAACAAGAAATTAGCTCTAAAAGAGTTCAGCAATGATAGCAAAATGCGAACTAGGGGTAGACACTACATAAATGGAGATTTCCAAATTAAAGGGAATTAACAGATTTAATTTGAGTAAAATAAAGAGTTAATTGATTCAATTTGAGTAGAAAAAGGAGTTAACTGATTTAACTTATTTTTGATCAATAGTGAACTGAAAATTTCCCTTTTTAAACTGAAGAGAGATTTTGTTGAGATATTTAATTTAATAAAATGAGATATGCTCTCATAATTACTTTTTTCTATTTAATTAAATAATCTTAAATTAATTAGAGACAATTTTCTTATTTAATTAAATAACTTCATTTAATTAATTAGGAATGACTTCTCATTTAATTAAATAACTTTGTTTAATTAATTAAAAGAAAGTACTCCATTTAATTAAATAATTTTGTCTAATTATTTCAAAATTCTTTTCGAAACTAGTCAACTCAAGTCAACTATGGTTAAATCTTGTCAACTTTTGGTCAAACTTGATCTTTGCGTATGTGAATATGAGCAAATGTGAGTATGAATTCCAGCAACACTTCGATGCAAATACTCATTCAACCTTTTAAAATGAAGAGATGAGGGTCTTTTAAATAGACTTTTTTGGAATTCATCAATGGTTGAGATCGAATTCAATCAACAGTCAGGATTAAAGGTGAAGTTCAGTCATAAAGGGAGATTTCCAAATTAAAGTGAGTTAACAAATTTAATTTGAGTAAAATAAGGAGTTAACTGATTCAATTTGAGTAGAAAAAAGAGTTAATTGATTTAACTCATTTTTGATCAATCGTGAAATGAAAATTTCTTTTTTTGAACTGAAGAGAGATTTTGTTGAGATATTTAATTTAATAAAATTAGATATGGTCTCATAACTACTTTTTCTATTTAATTAAATAATCTTTAATTAATTAGAGACACTTTTCTTATTTAATTAAATAACTTCATTTAATTAATTAGGAATGGCTTCTCATTTAATTAAATAACTTTGTTTAATTAATTAGAAGTAAATACTCCATTTAATTAAATAATTTCATCTAATTATTTCAATTTTTTTTTCAAAACTAGTCAACTCAAGTCAACCGTGGTTAAATCTGGTCAACTTTTGGTCAAACTTGATATTTACGTATGTGAATATGAGAAAATGTGAATATGAATTCCAGCAACAATTCGATGCAAATTTTTATTCAACCTTTCAAAATGAAGTGATGAGGGTCCCTTAAATAGACTTTCATAGAATTCATCAATGGTTGAGATCGATTTCAATCAACGGTCAGGATTAAAGGTGAAGTTCAGTCATAAAGGAAGATTTCCAAACTAAAGGAAGTGAACAAATTTAATTTGAGTAAAATAAGGAGTTAACTGATTCAATTTGAGTAGAGAAAGGAGTTAACTAATTTAACTCATTTTTTATCAATAGTGAATTGAAAATTTCCCTTTTTGAACTGAAGAGAGATTTTGTTAAGATATTTAATTTAATAAAATGAGACATGCTCTCATAATTACTTTTTCTATTTAATTAAATAATTTTTAATTAATTAGAGACACTTTTCTTATTTAATTAAATAACTTCATTTAATTAATTTGGCATGGCTTCTCATTTAATTAAATAACTTTGTTTAATTAATTAGAAGTAAGTACTCCATTTAATTAAATAATTTCTTCTAATTATTTCAAAATTCTATTCAAAACTAGTCAACTCAAGTCAACCGTGGTTAAATCTGGTCAACTTTTGGTCAAACTTGATCTTTGCGTATGTGAATATGAGCAAATGTGAGTATGAATTCCAGCAACAATTCGATGCAAATTCTCATTCAACCTTTCAAAATGAAGAGATGAGGGTCTCTTAAATAGACTTTCTTGAAATTCATCAATGGTTGAGATCGATTTCAATCAACGGTTAGGATTAAAGGTGAAGTTCAGTCATAAAGGGAGATTTCCAAATTAAAGGGAGTTAACAGATTTAATTTGAGTAAAATAAGAAGTTAACTGATTCAATTTGAGTAGAAAAAAGAGTCAACTGATTTAACTCATTTTTTATCAATAGTGAACTGAAAATTTCCATTTTTAAACTGAACAGAGATTTTTTTGAGATATTTAATTTAATAAAATGAGATATGCTCTCATAATTACTTTTTCTATTTAATTAAATAATCTTTAATTAATTAGAGACATTTTTCTTATTTAATTAAATAACTTCATTTAATTAATTAGGAATGGCTTCTCATTTAATTAAATAACTTTGTTTAATTAATTAGAAGTATGTACTCCATTTAATTAAATAGTTTTGTATAATTATTTCAAAATTCTTTTCAAAACTAGTCAACTCAAGTCAACCATGGTTAAATCTGGTCAACTTTTGGTCAAACTTGATCTTTGCGTATGTGAATATGAGCAAATGTGAGTATGAATTCCAGCAACAATTCGATGCAAATTCTCATTCAACCTTTCAAAATGAAGAGATGAGGGTCTCTTAAGTAGACTTTCCTAGAATTCATGTAGTGCCTGCCCATAGTTCGCATTTTGTTATCATTGCTGAACTCTTTTAGAACTAGTTTTATGTTATTGACTAGCAACATTCTTTTGAGATTATCAAATATTATGTTATGAATTCAGTTTATTCTGTGATGAGATTACTTAGACTCTACATTTCATGTATGTATAATGATGATTTTTAGTGTTCGCAATTATTGATGATGATCATTACATTGCTTTCAGTTATTAATGATGATTAGTAAGATGATTTATTATCATATGTGTTTTCTTATGGATACTTACCCCATACTTGCATGTGTATAGTGTGCGTGTTTGCTTTGTGTGTTTACTTTTGTATGGTGTGTCTGATGTGGTTAAGGAAGGGAGTCGTAGTAACCTGCTAGTCATGATCTACACGATGCACCACTTCCTACCATTGCCTATTTAGTTTAGTATATATTGTGCTTGTACATGCATAATTTTTATGCAGGTTGCAGGTACCGGGTATCGACTTCCCTAAATTGCTAGAATGAGCGTACCCTATCACATTATCTCAATGATAAGAGAGAGGAGATAAATTCTCAAGTTCAAATCCCAACCCTTTCAGCCATTTGTCCTAATTGAAAAATTAGGAAAAGTATTTGAGTTGAGTACCCTCTGAATGCGTCAGATGATGTAGTTCATAATATAAACCCCTTGGTTTGATTTGTATGTATTTTGGCTATGATAGATTTTTCGTATTTTTACCTTTGTGAGTCTTTGGAGCATTTTCTATTAATTAAGCCTAATTAAAAGATTTAATTAATGGTTTAATTAAATAAAAAATTAATATAATTTTTTAATATTTATTTTATTTAATTAATTCTAAAATTAATTAAATAAAATAATTAAATTTGAAAATAAAATATTTAAATTGGAAGATAAAAGTTATAATATTAAATTTGGAATGTGACAATATTTATTTTAATAATAATATATTTGGAGCTCGTTTTTAAATAAATGACTAAATAATATTACTATTAAAGCTAATAAATGTTTTAGCAAGAAAGTTTTGGAAAATAAAATTTAAAAGTAGAAAATATATTTTAAATTATTAAAAGATTCTAAATTTCGTATGATTAAAATATAAATATATTAAGATTGAAAAGTGGAGATATTAAAGTTAGTGCATGAAACTTAATAAATAAATAAATTAAATTGAAAAGAGTAAAGTAAATTGGTGTTATAAGCTTGCATGTGAATTAACATGTGTCAACAACACGGGGGTTAGTGCAACAATTAAGCACAAGGTGTCTACAATTTTATGACTCATCAAAAAGGATTGAAAAAGACCCATGCTTAGTTGGTGACACGTTTTAGCGATTTCAAGAAGCATTCCAAAGATTTCTTGAGAGCTCTTTATATTTAGGCATTCATAAAAGCTTAGATATAACGTAGAGAGCAATTGGAGCATGGGGAGGGTTCAAGAACTCTGAAGAAGGAAGCTACAAGCTTAATAGAAGCCACAAGCTACAAACTAAAAGAGAAGGTTCAAGCTTACATGCATGGGAGAAGATTCATATGCTCATATATTTTCTACTTGCTTCTATGCTCCTTCTAGCACTTCTAATCACTTGGAGGATTCGATTGACTTGGATTCTTGAAAGAATTGCGAAGGATGGAGAAGGAAGGGATTTTCTATGGACTTCTGAGGCATGACAAATTAGCATCAATGTCCAAGTGTACACGTGATATTTTCATATTCCCTTTGCACTCTTTCTCTTAATGTCTTCATCATATGTGTTTTATGTTTATGAATACTCTCTGTGATTGAATCTACTATTTGAAATTGGAATCTAGATATTTTATTTGGCTGAGAAGAAAACAATAGAAAATTTTTAGATCCAATTAAGGAGGAATAATTAGATATGAATTGGGTTTGGATTCAAATTTATATTAAATTAGAAAGACAAGATTTGGAATTAAAATAAAAATTTTATAGTGAAAATTCGAATGATTAGATGTAATCTTTCTATCAATTATATTTTTAGATGCATATGAATAAACCCTTTTATGGGTAAATTTAAAGAACAAATATTTTAAGAGGAAATTCTTAATTCATCACAAATTGTCCTGTCGCTACCCCTTGGATAGACCTGAATTCAGTTATTCATAACTTCTTATCGTGATCGAATTTATTTGATCGCTCTAGTTAGAATTGGCGCAACTTGGCCCTCTTCAACATATTTAAATTTCAATCTGATCCACCAGTTCATCAGGGAGATATGGCCATCGTACTGGAACTGTTTTATTCAAAGACGGATATTTCTCCATTTCTATTAACCAAGAGTACTTTATGCTTCAACTTCACAAAAATAATATATCAAAACATGGAATGAATTAAAGATATTATTGTAATCTTCCCTTATTAGAATCTTATTAATATGCATTAGTTTTATATAGTTTATTATCTAATCTAATTAAATCAAATTGAATTAAGATTAGTTAATAGTAGAAGAAGTGTAATTAATTGTTAGTCAATCTAAGTAAATGAATTTTTAAATGAGAGAAAATTAAAAGAAAAGATATTTTAATATAGCTTATATAGTGGACTTTTTATAATGTATATTGAATACTATTTAATGTATATTAAACAATTTTAGAGTTGTTTAATGAAGATGATAATGTTAAGAATTTGAAGATTATTCATGTTAAAATCTACAATGAGTCTTACTGGTTTGTGATAGAGATCTTTTTCAAGCAACGTTTATATAGATAAAATATTATTAGAACAATTGAAAAATGGAGTCGAATAGTTGATTTTAATATTGATTGAATAATTGTAAGATGATAATTTATATTATATTGATTTAAATTTAGAAACTCTAAATGATATTTGATTAAGATTGAATTATTATGTTATTGGTTAATACATTTGAATACCTTAATGGTATTAAGAGTTAGCTGATGAAGTTCTATGTAAAAGTTCTCTAGATTGATTATTTATAGTTGTGATAAGTTTATTATTTATTAATGTTTGTTGAGTCTAACAAACTATTAATAAATAATAGTATAAATAGTTTAAATAGTTATCAACTAATACGAACACAGTTACTCTAAAAGAGATTAGTTAATGATAGAAGTACTGTAAAAGATATTAATTAAATTGAATTGGTTAATAATTTGGAGGATTATCAGTTAACTGAATCAATGTACATAGGGAAAACTTATTTGAGATAATAATACTTGCTATTGAAGATTTATTATAACTTGTTATTATTAAAATATAAATGAGAACATTGTTGTAGAGTGATGTATGTGATCATTAAAAATTTAATAATAAATTTTTCAATATAGCTTGTCATTAAATATTAACAAGTTATTATTATTGAATTATTAATATAATCATTTGAGTATTGAATTATAGTTGACTTTTAACTTAAAGAATTCTAGTTAGTTATTAGTCAACTGATGTTAATTAGAACGTTGCTATGGTTATACAATTATTAATTAAATCAATTAATGAGAGTTAATTAGATTTAATTAATAATTAAGTTATGTAATAGAGAGTTATTTGATATAATTCTTTTAACGAGATTGTAGATTATCTATATTGAAGTTGATAGGTCTTATTCTTATGACTTGAATTATGACTTTAGATATTGTATGGTTGTCAACGATGATGACGATTAAATTAAAAGACTCAAAGTTTAGTAATACTTAATTAAGCTTCTAATTGAAAACTAATAAGATGTTAATAGGTCATGGATGGTGTACCTATGTTAATGAATTGAGATAAATAAAGTTATAATCTCTTATTCGAAGAATGATAATTGGTCCTCTTATAGTATAATGAATAATGATCATAGAAAATTTTAAAGGTTAATCAATTAGAATATGGATCATATATAAATTAAGAAAATTTAATGATGATCAGTTTAATGAGTAAATAGTTATCCTTAAGTTATTCTTAGAATGTAATTCTTAATAATGGAAGGATAATGCTATCGGGGAACAAATGGGTTGACTTGTAGGTCAAATGATGAAACTTAAGACACTTGAAAATATACTTACAAATAGAAAATTAGAAACCTCTACACTTGATTCAACTATGTAAGATAGCAAAACCAAAACATGTGTCTGCGTCGTGTATTCTATATGCTTCTTGTTTTGGATTAACTAGTGTTGACCAATCCTAAATTGTTACCAGAGGCTCGAGGGTTATGAGATGTGATGGCATGTTGACCTTATTTAGTTTCGATCTTTATAAGCCCAACTATAGTAATGTGATCGTATGCTCTATGAAATGTTTGTATTTGTTCATCAGTCTTCATGTGCGAAGCTGAGATGTATGTGTATGAGACACTTGAGCTAACCATTTTTGAGTCATCGATCAATTATCTTTGGATTGCTTTGTAGTCGCCATGATGGGACTAAAGTGTTGATTTATTTTTTGATGATGTCATGTTGTGACATGTTTGACTCAACCATTTTAGAGCCCTCAATCAGTATGATTTTGAGATATTCTTGATTGCTTGTTGAAGAACCAATGGATATGGTGATTTATTTTGAAAAATATTTTGATTATTGAGAACCAATTGATACTTATGATTATCAATGATGCTTTTAGTTGCTAATAGAGAACTGTTGTGGTCATGATTTTCTATGGATGCTTTTCGGATGCTCATGGAGATTCGATGATTTTTATCTTGGATATTTGATGATTCTTATTGTGGATATTTTATGCTTTTATGCATATTTGATGATGTTATTATGGATTATCTTTTGTAATTTTGAGATTTATGATTCCATGAGCTTAGGGTAGGTAATCTACTTGTAGTGTTGGGAAGTGGCTTGCAATGGGGGCTGGGGCCCTAAGTGGCTACCAAGGTAACTCATTGTAAGTTTGGTTAATAAGTGATAACATTTACACACTAAATGGAGATTAAATGAACTTAAAAAGATAATTGGTTTGATGTTCTCGCCCATGCCTTGAGTGCTTGTACAGGCTAGGATGGAAGTAGTGAGAACGCATGGTTCGACCTTTCATTCCATAGTATGCCTCGTCAATATGAGAGGATACTAGTGGCTACATGAGATCAGTATGAACCCGTGGAGTTTAGCTAACTACCAGGGTAACTTGTACGTAATAAATGCGATGCCACTTTCCTTGCAGAGTAGGTTTCTTACATGTCTTTGTGTGCCTCTGGAAATTAGATGTCAATTTTGTGTGTGATTAGAACCTTTGAGTTAGTATACTTTTATGATTCCTGGACTATAGAGATTTGTGCTATGTGTTATGGATAGCTTGTTTGGGACTTGAGATTATCTGCTCAACATGGTGGGAGTGGACCACTTAGGTTCCATGTGGTCGAGTGGTAGTATTTTATCACTCTTATCATTTGAGATCCATTCGAGACACCATGGCTGGAGCATTCTTGATTGCTATTTATCTTCATTATATTCTTGGAGCATTATGATAGATGATATACCTTATGATGGATGTATTTACTAGTATGTTTCCTATATTGATGATTTGTATATGTTAGATGATGGTATCCTATGCTTTACTTTACATGTTAGTAGGATATTTTAGGAGTGACATTCCTACTATGTTAATACCAATGATCTCTTCGGTGATTTGGGATGTTACACATGGAGGGATGGCTAGGGCCCATGATAGTCTAATGATGCTATTAACGGTTAGGAGGAACCGTGCACTTAATTTATTTTGTTTGATCTTTATGATAGATGTATATGTCTTCTATGATGATGTATCATGTGATTATCTATACTTTGATGTATCATGGATTGGAATAGGATGATGTACCTTATTTCACATATGTATATTCTTTTAAGCCTTCATACCCTGTGACATGTACAGTGGATGATTGAGCATTTAGAAATATAATGTATGAACATTGGACTTATCATTATTATTCATATGACTATTGTACTAGATGGATTCATGTATGTTAGTTAGTTTAGATGTAACTCAACGTTAAGGGATTCTTAAATAATGAAATTGGTTATATATTTTATGTTTACTTTTAGATGGACATTGCTATTGCTTCCGTTATTATGTACAAGTTATATGTGATATTTACTTTCATGTTATAAAAAAATAAAAAATAAAAATGTTACCAAAGTTAGTGAAATTCTTGGTTAATTCTTTGGATCCCTTGGCGGGGCATTACATTTGGTATCAGAGCCTAAGTTTCAACATTGGGAGCTCTGGGTATATTGAAATGTCACTAGTTGTAACTAGTTAAACAAAATGAAAATTTTGAATTATCATGTGTATCTCTTTCAAACTGAAAACTTGAAACTAGGCGAACTAAAACAAAACTTAAAACTGTTACTTGCATATTTTTCATACTTCAACACTTAGCTTTCAAAATTGAAAATTTTACTAAAAACCTAAATGAAGGTAAAACTAAAAATTGAAACTCATTCTAGTTGCAAAATATGTATCTTTTATCTATGTTGTAAGGTGGTAAACTTTTGTTTATATTTGCAAGCATTAAGTTGCTCTTGTTTAGAATGTATTAGGGGATCTATTTCAGTAGTTGTTAAAGGAATGAATGTTGAATTGATATGGTTTTCGGTTTACCATTAAATTAGAATCATATTGCTCTAAGTGTGTTGTAATATCCTCAGTCGGATCATATTTCCTATAGAGGAAAAGGGATCAATGGACTCACATAATGAGTATCTTAGTTTTTCATTCTTGTAGGCTTCCAGGAGTAATCCTAATCCCAAGGGGGATGGATGTAGTGCGTGCCCCTAGTTCACATTTTGTTATTGTTGCTAAACTCTTTTAGAGCTAGTTTTATGTTATTGACTAGCAGCATTCTTTTGAGATTATCAGATATTGTGCTATGGATTTAGTTTATTATGTGATGAGATTACTTAGACTCTACATTTCATGTATGTATAATGATTATTTGTAGTTTTCGCAATTATTGATGATGATCATTACATTACTTTCAGTTATTAATTATGATTAGTAAGATGATTTATTATCATATGTGTTTTCTTATGGATACTTACCCCATACTTGCATGTGTATAGTGTGTGTGTTTGCTTTGTGTGTTTATTTTTGTATGGTGTGTCTGATGTGGTTAAGGAAGGGAGTCGTAGTAACCTGCTAGTCAGGATCTACACAATGCACCACTTCCTGCCATTGCCTATTTAGTTTAGTATATATTGTGCTTGTACATGCATAGTTTTTATGCAGGTTGCAGGTACCGGGTATCGACTTCCCTGAATTGCCAAGATGAGCGTACCCTATCACATTATCTCAATGATAAGAGAGGGGAAATAAATTCTCAAGTCCAAATCTCAACCCTTTGAGCCATTTTTTCTAATTGAAAAATTAGGACAAGTATCTGAGTTGAGTACCCTCCGAATGTGTCAGATAATGTAATTCGTGATATAAACCCCTTGGTTTGATTTGTATGTATTTTGGCTATGACAATTTTTTTGTATTTTTACCTTTTTGAGTCTTTAGAGTATTTTTTATTAATTAAGCCTAATTAAAAGATTTAATTAATGGTTTAATTAAATAAAAAATTAATATAATTTTTTAATATTTATTTTATTTAATTAGTTGAAAAATTAATTAAATAAAATAATTAAATTTGAAAATAAAATAATTAAATTGGAAGATAAAAGTTATAATATTAAATTTGGAATGTGACAATATTTATTTTAATAATAATATATTTGGAGCTCATTTTTAAATAAATGACTAAATAATATTACTATTAAAGCTAATAACTATTTTAGCAAAAAAGTTTTGGAAAATGAAATTTAAAAGTGGAAAATATATTTTAAATTATTAAAAAATTTTAAATTTCATATGATTAAAATATAAATATATTAAGATTGAAAAGTGGAGATATTAAAGTTAGTGCATGAGACTTAATAAATAAATAAATAAAATTGGAAAGAGTAAAGTAAATTGAAGTTATAAGCTTGCATGAGAATTAACATGTGTCAACAACATGGGGGTTAATGCATCAATTAAGCACAAGGTGTCTACAATTCTATGACTCATCAAAAAAGATTGGAAAAGACCCCTGTTTAGTTGGTGACACCTTTCAGTGGTTTCAAGAAGCATTCCAAAGATTTCTTGAGATCTCTTTATATTCAAGCATTCATAGAAGCTTAGATATAGCATGGAGAGCAATTGGAGCATGGGGAGGATTCAAGAACTCTGAAGAAGGAAGCTACAAGCTTAATAGAAGCCACAAGCTACAAGCTAAAAGAGAAGGTTCAAGCTTACATGCATGGGAGAAGATTCATATGCTCATATATTTTCTACTTGCTTCTATGCTCCTTCTAGCACTTCTAATCACTTGGAGGATTCGATCGGCTTAGATTCTTGGAAGAATTGCGAAGGATGGAGAAGGAAAGAATTTTCTATGGACTTCTGAGGCATGGCAAATTAGCATCAGTGTCCAGGTGCACTCGTGATATTCTCATATTCGCTTTGCACTCTTTCTCTTCCTATCTTCATCATATCTGTTTTATGTGTATGAATACTCTCTGTGATTGAATCTACTATTTGACATTGGAATCTAGATATTTTATTTGGTTGAGAAAAAAATAATAGAAAAATCTTAGATCCAATTAAAGAGAAATAATTAGATATGAATTGGGTTTGGATTCAAATTTATATTAAATTAGAAAGACAAGATTTGGAATTAAAATAGAAATTTTATAGTAAAAATTCGAATGATTAGATGTAATCTTTCTATCAAGTATATTTTTAGATACATATGAATAAACTCTTTTATGGGTAAATTTAGAGAACAATTATTTTAAAAGAAAATTCTTAATTCATCACAAATTGTCCTGTTGCTGCCCCTTGGATAGACTCGAATTCAGTCATTCATAACTTTTTATCGTGATCGAATTTATTCAATCGCTCTAGTCAGAATTGGCGCAACTTGGTCATCTCCGACATATTTAAATTTTAGCTTGATCCAATGGTTCATTAGGGAGATATGGCCATCGTACTGAGACTGTTTTATTTAAAGACAGATATTTCTCCATTTCTCTTAATCAAGAGTTCTTTATGCTTAAACTTCACAAAAATAATATATCAAAATATAGAATGAATTAAAGATATTATTGTAATCTTCCCTTATTAGAATCTTATTAATATGCATTAGTTTTATATGGTTTATTATCTAATTTAATTAAATCAAATTTAATTAAGATTAGTTAATAGTAGAAGCAGTGTAATTAATTATTAGTCAATTTAAATAAATGGATTTTTAAATGAGAGAAAATTTTAAAAAAAGATATTTTAATATAGTTTATATAGTGGACTTTTTATAATGTATATTGAATACTATTTAATGTATATTAAATAATTTTAGAGTTGTTTAATGAAGATGATAATGTTAAGAATTTGGAGATTAATGTTAAAATTTACAATAAGTTTTATTGGTTTGTGATAAGGATCATTTTTAAACAACGTTTATATAGACAAAATATTATTAGAACAATTAGAAAATGGAGTCTAATAGTTGATTTTAATATTGATTGAATAATTGTAAGATGATAATTTATATTATGTTAATTTAAATTTAAAAACTCTAAATGATATTGGATTAAAATTGAATTATTATGTTATTAGTTAATACATTTGAATACCTTAATGGTATTAAGAGTTAGCTGATGAAATTCTATGTAAAAGTTCTCTAGATTGATTATTTATAGTTGTGATAAGTTTATTATTTATTAATGTTTGTTGAGTCTAACAAACTATTAATAAATAATAGTTTAAATAGTTATCAACTAATACGAACAGAGTTACTCTAAAAGAGATTAGTTAATGATTGAAGTATTGTAAAAGATATTAATCAAATTGAATTGGTTAATAATTTGGAGGATTATCAGTTAACTGAATCAACGTACATAAGAAAAACTTATTTGAGATAATAATACTTGCTATTGAAGATTTATTATAACTTGTTATTATTAAAATATAAATGAGAATATTGTTGCAGAGTGATGTATGTGTATGTGATCATTAAAGATTTAATAATAAGATTTCCAATATAGCTTGTCATTAAATATTAACAAGTTATTATTATTGAATTATTAATATGATCATTTGAGTATTGAATTATAGTTGACTTTTAACTTACAGAATTCTAGTTAGTTATTAGTCAACTGATGTTAATTAGAACGTTGCTATGGTTAGAAAATTATTAATTAAATCAATTAATGAGAGTTAATTAGATTTAATTAATAATTAAGTTATGTAATAGAGATTTATTTGATATAATTCTTTTAACGATATTGTAGATTATCTATATTGAAGTTGATAGGTCTTATTCTTATTACTTGAATTATGACTTTAGATATTGTATGGTTGTCAATGATGATGACAATTAAATTAAAAGACTCAAACTTTAGTAATACTTAATTAAGTTTCTAATTGAAAACTAATAAGATGTTAATAGGTCATGGATGGTGTACCTATGTTAATGGATTGAGATAAATAAAGTTGTAATCTCTTATTTGTAGAATGATAATTGGTCATCTTATAATATAACGAATAATGATCTTAGAAAATTTGAAAGGTTAATCAATTAGAATATGGATCATAGATAAATTAAAAAATTTTAATTATGATAAGTTTAATGAGTAAATAGTTATCTTTAAGTTCTTTTTAGAATGTAATTCTTAATAATGGAAAGATAACGCTATCGGGGAAGAAGTGGGTTGACTTGTAAGTCAAATGATGAAACTTAAGACACTTGAAAATATACATGCAAACAGAAAATTGGAAACCTTTACACTTGATTCAACTATGTAAGATAGCAAAACCAAAACATGTGTCTGCATCGTGTATTCTATATGCTTCTTGTTTTGGGTTAACTAGTGTTGACCAGTCCTAGGTTGTTACCAGAGGCTCGGGGGTTATGAGATGTGATGGCATGTTGATCTTATTTGGTCTTGATCTTTATAAGCCCAACCATGGTAATGTGATCGTATGCTCTATGAAATATTTGTATTTATTCATCAGTCTTCATGTGTGAAGCTGAGAGGTATGTGTATGAGACACTTGAGCTAACTATTTTTGAGTCATCAATCAGTTATCCTTGGATTGCTTTGTAGTCGCCATGATGGGACTAAAGTGTTGATTTATTTCTTGATGATGTCATGTTGTGAAATGTTTGACTCAACCATTTTTGAGTCCTCGATTAGTATGATTTTGAGATATTCTTGATTGCTTGTTGAAGAACCAATGGATATGGTGATTTATTTTGAAATGTATTTTGGTTATTGAGAACCAATTGATACTTATGATTATCAATGATGCCTTTAGTTGCCAATAGAGAACTGTTGTGGTCATGATTTTCTATAGATACTTTTTGGATGCTTATGGAGATTTGATAATTCTTATCTTGGAGATTTGATGATTCTTATTGTGGATATTTGATGCTTTTATGCATATTTGATGATTTTATTATGGATTATCTTTTGTGATTTTGAGATTTATGATTCCATGACCTTAGGGTAGGTAATCTACTTGTAGTGTCAGAAAGTGGCTTGCAATTGGGGTCGGGGCCCTAAGTGGCTGCTAGGGTAACTCATTGTAAGTTTGGTTAATAGGTGATAAAATTTACACACTAAATAGAGATTAAATGAATCTAAAAAGATAATTATTTTGATGTTCTCGCCCATGTCTTGAGTGCTTGTACAGGCTAGGATGGGAGTAGTGAGAACGCATGGTTGCGACCGCGCATTTCGTAGTATGCCTTGTCAGTATGAGAGGATACTAGTGGCTGCATGAGATTAGTATGGACCCGTGGAGTTTAGCTAACTGCCAGAGTAACTTGTACGTGATAAATGCGATGACACTTTCCCGCTTGCAGAGTAGGTTTCCTGCATGTCTTTGTGTGCCTCTGGGAATTAGATGTCGATTTTGTGTGTGATTAGAACCTTTGAGTTAGTATACTTTTAAGATTTTTGGACTATAAATATTTGTGCTATGTGTTATAGATAGCTTGTTTGGGACTTGAGATTATCTCCTCAGCACGGTGGGAGTGGACCACTTAGGTTCCACACGGTCGGGTGGTAGTGTTTTATCACTCTTATGATTTGAGATCCATTGGAGACACCATGGCTGAAGCATTCTTGGTTGGTATTTATCTTCATTATGTTCTTGGAGCATTATGATAGATGATATACCTTATAATGGATGTATTTACTGGTATGTTTCCTATATTGATGATTTGCATATGTTAGATGATGGTATCCTATGCTTTAATTTACATGTTAGTAGGATGTTTTAGGACTGACATTCCTACTATGTTAATACCAATGATCTCATAGGTGATTTGGGATGTTACGCATGGAGGGATGGCTAGGGCTCACGATGGTCTAATGATGTTATTAACAATTGAGAGGAATCGTGCACTTAGTTTATTTTGTTTCATCTTTATGATAGATGTATATGTCTTCTATGATGATGTATCATGTGATTATCTCTACTTTGATGTATCATGAATTGGAATAGGATGATGTACCTTATTTCACATATGTATATTCTTTTAAGCCTTCATACCCTGTGACATGTACAGTGGATGATTGAGCATTTGGAGATATAATGTATGAACATTGGACTTCTCATTATTATTCATGTGGATATTGTACTAGATGGATTCAAGTATGTTAGTTAGTTTAGATGTAACTCAACATTAAGAGATTCTTAAAGAATGAAATCTGTTATGTATGTTATGTTTAATTTTAGATAGACATTGCTATTGCTTCCGTTATTATGTACAAGTTATATGTAGTATTTACTTTCATGTTATAAAAAAAAAAAATGTTACCAAACTTAGTGAAATTCTAGGTTAATTCTTTGGATCTTTTGGCGGGGCATTACAATTCATCAATGGTTGAGATCGATTTCAATCAACGGTCAGGATTAAAAGTGAAGTTCAATCATCAAGGGAGATTTCCAAATTAAAGGGAGTTAACAGATTTAATTTGAGTAAAATAAGGAGTTAACTAATTCAATTTGAGTAGAAAAAGGAGTTAACTCATTTAACTCATTTTTTATCAATAATGAATTGAAAATTTTGCTTTTTGAACTGAAGAGAGATTTTGGTTGCGATATTTAATTTAATAAAATGAGATATGCTCTCATAATTACTTTTTCTATTTAATTAAATAATCTTTAATTAATTAGTGACACTTTTCTTATTTAATTAAATAACTTCATTTAATTAATTAGGAATGGCTTCTCATTTAATTAAATAACTTTGTTTAATTAATTAGAAGTAAGTACTCCATTTAATTAAATAATTTTGTCTAATTATTTCAAAATTCTTTTCGAAACTAGTCAACTCAAGTCAACCGTGGTTAAATTTGGTCAACTTTTGGTCAAACTTGATCTTTGCATATGTGAATATGAGCAAATATGAGTATGAATTCTAGCAACAATTCGATGCAAATTCTCATTCAACCTTTCAAAATGAAGAGATGAGGGTCTCTTAAATAGAAATTTCTGGAATTCATCAATGGTTGAGATTGATTTCAATCAACGGTCAGGATTAAAGGTGAAATTCAGTAATAAAGAGAGATTTTCAAATTAAAGGGAGTTAACAGATTTAATTTGAGTAAAATAAGGAGTTAACTGATTCAATTTGAGTAGAGAAAGGAGTTAACTCATTTAACTCATTTTTTATCAATAGTGAACTAAAAATTTCCCTTTTTGAACTGAAGAGAGATTTTGTTGAGATATTTAATTTAATAAAATGAGATATGCTCTCATAATTACTTTTTCTATTTAATTAAATAATCTTTATTTAATTACAGACACTTTTCTTATTTAATGAAATAACTTCATTTAATTAATTAGGAATGGATTCTCATTTAATTAAATGACTTTGTTTAATTAATTAGAATTAAGTACTCCATTTAATTAAATAATTTCGTCTAATTATTTCAAAAAAAATTTAGAAACTAGTCAACTCAAGTCAACCGTGGTTATATCTGATCAACTTTTGGTCAAACTTGATATTTGTGTATGTGAATATGAGCAAATGTGAGTATGAATTTAACAAACAATTCGATGCAAATTCTCATTCAACCTTTCAAAATGAAGAGATCAGGGTTTCTTAAATAGACTTTCTTGGAATTCATCAATGGTTGAGATCGATTTCAATCAATGGTCAGGATTAAAGGTGAAGTTTGATCATAAAGAGAGATTTCAAAATTAAGGGGAGTTAACAGATTTAATTTGAGTAAAATGTAGTGCCTACCCCTATTTCGCATTTCTGTTATCATTGTCAATTTGCTTTAGGTTGATTTTGTGCATTGATTAGTTTTAGAGATACTATATTTGTAACATTATGATATTATTTCATGATTTTGATTACAAATGTATCAGTTATTATTGCTTAGTTGATTTCATTCATGTGTTGTTAATGATAGTTTGATAATCCTAGTTAATAAATGTGGTTTGTTTGATAAAAGTGTTAACATGATGTCTTTAATGATGATTATGTTGTATTAATAGAGATGCATTATTATATGTACGCATTTGATATTAGACTTGTGATTTTTATGATACTTACCCCATACTTGCATGTGTATGGTGTGCGTGTTTATTTTATCTTTCTGTCTGATGTGTTTGATGTGGTTAAGGGAGGGAGTCGTAGTCACCTGCTAGTCAGGATCTACATGATGAACCACTCCCCGCCATTGTCTGTTTAGTTTAGATATATTTTATACATGTACATGCTCATCTTTTATGCAAGGTGCAGGTACCGGGCATTGACTTTTCTAAATTGCCAAGATGAGTGTGCCCTATTACAAATACTCAAATGGTGAGAATGGGAAGATAATAATTAGGACCAATCCTAGCCATAGCCTAAAATACTTGTTCTGCAAGGAGGACTCGTAATAGACTGTCTACCCTTTTTTTTAAAACCCGTGAGTATTTTGTGTGTATGTTGTTTTGTGAGTCTTTCACGAATTTTCTGTTAATTAAGTCTAATTAAAAGATTAAATTAATGATTTAATTTAATGGAAAATTATTATGATATTTTGAATATTTAATTATATTTAATTAATTGAGAAATTAATTAAATAAAAAGAACTGAATTTGAAGATAAAAGTTTTAGAATAAATTTAAAACGTGATAATATTTATTTAATTTAATAATAATATATTTAGAGTTTATTTTTAAATAAATGCTAAATATTATTTTTTATTAAGTTAATAAATATTTATCAAATTAAACATTCAAAAATAAATTAAAAAGTTAAAAGATATTAATTTATGGAAAAGATTTAAGTTTGCATGATGCGTGTATGAGTTTAAAATATAGAAAATTAATTAAAAGATTAAAAAAACATGTGAACTTGAATAAAGAAATTTTAATAATGTGCACATGAGATTTAAAAAGTTAATAAATTAAATAAAGTAAAGTCAAGTGGAAAATTAAATAAAGTAATTTAATAATTCACTTAAAGTGCATGAAAGAATTAATTAAATAAAATAATTATAATTTTAGAGTTTTGGAGACAGAAACCCTAAAAAGTAATTAGATTCTATATTAGAGGTTTTTGGGTCATTATTATGGACACAAGTTTTCAGACAGAGATTTCAGGGCACACACAGGTTTATGGAGAGCAACTCGAAGGGTTTGGAAAGAAAAAAATTTTACATGGCTTGAAAGATTTTGCTTGTAGTAGAAATTTGCATCTAGTTGTCAGAGGTTAGCATCAGATCCAGGTAGGATCTTGTGGCTTGACTATATAGTAGGTTTCACTCTTCAAGTT
This sequence comes from Cupressus sempervirens, assembly GCA_028749045.1. Taxonomy (NCBI): domain Eukaryota; kingdom Viridiplantae; phylum Streptophyta; class Pinopsida; order Cupressales; family Cupressaceae; genus Cupressus; species Cupressus sempervirens. Next base: position 665,204,382 of record CM053793.1, on the reverse strand, counting down.
TCTGTTTACTCTGTGTCTTTTGCATGTGTTGTTTTTCTGGTATGCAATATTGTTCTTATTTGAGAAATATATGTACATGGCTTAGATGAATACTTCATTGAGTTTATTTTAAAAGATTGTATTTGAATAAGAAATTAGTTAAATACGAGAATCTATTGGACATTGAAATCAAGCTTGAGATTTAAAAGATAAACGTCCTCTTTCAATAGTTTTTAAGAACAAAATTAATTTGGGAAATAGTTGAAATAAAAAGAAAATTTTGAATTAGAAATTTGAAAGGTATATATATATATATATAAATATATATATATATATATATAATTGTGGAATTGTGAAATGTATTTCTTAAATTTTTAAATAAAATAAAAATCAACAAATATTATAAAACCACTTACCAATTTCATTGGCCGGTGGACCTGCGAATGCAGGGAGCCACACGACTTGATTAATGTTGCGGAATTAAAGTTGCGGTAGCCTTTAAGGCTAGCCGCATGGCTTCTTTTAAGGGCTGATGGTTTAGTTTGTTAAAAATATTATAAACAATGCAAATTGGGTGGGCGGGCTTATACCCCACCACACCCCTCTTTCCATACACCTGATGTCGCTACAGTACGTGACAGGCCTGCATCAGTCACATGACATTTAGTATGAGACAACGAATTTTAAATCGCTTTATAAGAATAGATTTATATTGTTTTGGATGTTAAATTTAATATTATAAAGTTGTTAATTAGTATAGTAAAAATTAATTTGGTTTTAAATTTAGATCATTAATTATTTATATATAATGAATTAAAGATTATTAAATATCAATTATTACGAGTTGTAATTATCAATTATTAAATATTAATAATTTTAATTATTCTTTTTAATAATAGATTTTTGTTTATCAATAATTATTAATTTTGGCAAATTGGTAATATAGTTAGGTCTTGTATAATTATTAATTAATTTAATTAAAATTAGTTTATTTGAATTTAATTAATGATTAATATTGTTACTTCATTTTTAACAATAAAATTGATTTTAAATAACGTAGTATTATTTAAAAATCAATGATTATTATTTTAATAATTTAAATAAATGGGTATACTCAGACTATTCTTTTAGGAAAAGTGATCATAACTTTATATATTTGAGTGGAATAATCGAATGGATTATTAGGTGGAATAAACTGAGAATCTTATAACTTGAAACAAACGTTGAACTGAAACTATAACCTTACATTTAACTCAATTATATGTTTTCGAAACAACCCAAACTATGAAACTATGATGTTGCTTGTACTATCTATGCTTTTGGATTTTGGAGTCAAGTAGGTGTTGACCAGTCTAGGATGTACACCAGAGGTTTTGTGGGATTTTTTTAATACCATCTACATGGCTGGATGTCATGATGTGTTTTGTGATTCAAATTGAAAATTATGTTTATGAGGTTTACTTGGTGGAGCATTTATGTGTACTTGGATGGTAGAACCATTTTATTATCAGGTTGCTTGTTAAGGAACCGAGTTTGATCTTTATTATTATCAGGTTGCTTGTTAAGGAACCGAGTTTGATCTTTATGAGTGTTGTGGTATGGGACACAACTGTGGATTTATGTGCTTAGGAGAGGTTGTCTAGGTACATGACTTTGGGAGTGGCTTGCATAGGGGTCCGAGACCCAAAGTGGTCAGTACTAGGGTAACCTAATGCAAGTTATGTAATAAGTGATAATCTAGTAATTAAAATTTTTGGGGGGGAAACACAGTAAAAAGATAAGTTAGAGATTTTTGATCTACCCATGCCTTGAGTGCTTGTATAGACTAAGGATGGGAATGAGATGAGTGCCTCATCTTCTTGAGAGGGCTTTTTGGTTTCCATATGTGTGATGTTGAGGGTCTGTGGTTCAGAGTAACCAGTCTAGGGTAACTCAATGCTTGAGGGTCCGGGGTCTATTAAGAGATCAGTCCAGGGTAACTCAAACAGTCATGTGATGACATTCCCTAGTATGTAGCCTGAGTCTTCTCTGTAGATTTTGTCTATCTCTGGTGGTGTATTTATTGTTGGATGTGTTTATGGTGGTTATTACTTTCATTGATGATGAATGGTGATTCATGGATGATGTACTCTTGATATGTGATTTTTGACTTGAGGTGATTATCTTTCGTTGAGTTTATCTTATGATCTTGGTATTTGGTTTATACTTGGTTTGTGAATGATGTTTGGTTATGAGCTGTTGGTATTGGATTGAGTGGTCTTACTTTTGGATTATTTTATCTTCTTGAGTAGCATGTGTTACCTTTGAGGTAGTTTTGACTATTAGGGGTACCTTGCCTAGGAATGTTGTATGTTTGACAGCCGTATGTGAATCGTTCATTATCTTCCCTGCACGGTGGGAGTGGAAGCCTGACTAGGTAACCACGCGATCGGGAGGTAGTGTCTTCTTACCATTTGGGTTTCCTTTCACATTGCTAGCTGTTGGATGTTTATTGCAGAAGATGTACCTTTATCATTCTTATTTCTTATCTTAGAGACTTCTTTTCAGATGATGTATATATGTTATCATGTATTCTGATGTATTGAATCTATTCTCATATACCCTGCGACATGTGCAGTGGACGTTATTGATTGGATGTACTTTCATTGTATTGTTTATACTTATACATTTTCTTATGCGATTACGTATCTGTTGTTTCTTTATGATCTTGAGACATTGTACTTGGAACTTAAACTAATTAATTTAAAATCATTAAATGTGACTCAACGTAAAGGAACTCTTGAGCAATTGAAACTGTATCTATATTTTCATATGTGTATTTGATGTGTATGTTCATATTGCTTCCGCATTAATGCTATCTTGATGTTGTTTAAATTTTTTTTTTAAAAATAGTTCTGTAAACATTGTAACATGTTAGGTTTATTTCTCTTGGGTTCCCGAGCGGGGCGTTACATAAAATAAAAAGTTAACTAATTCAATTTGAGTAGAAAAAGGAGTTAACTGATTTAACTCATTTTTGATCAATTGTGAACTGGAAATTTCCCTTTTTTAACTGAAGAGAGATTTTGTTGAGATATTTAATTTACTAAAATGAGATATGCTCTCATCATTACTTTTTCTATTTAATTAAATAATCTCTAATTAATTAGAGACACTTTTATTATTTAGTTAAAAAATTTCATTTAATTAATTAGGAATGGCTTCTCATTTAATTAAATAACTTTGTTTAATTAATTAGTAGTAAGTACTCCATTTAATTAAATAATTTCGTCTAATTATTTCAAAATTCTTTTCGAAATAAGTCAACTCAAGTCAACCGTGGTTAAATTTGGTCAACTTTAGGTCAAACTTGATCTTTGCCTATGCGAATATAAGCAAATGTGAGTATGAATTCCAGCAACAATTTGATGCAAATTTTCACTCAACCATTCAAAATTAAGAGATGAGGGTCTCTTAAATAGACTTTTCATTAATTCATCAACGGTTGAGATCGATTTCAATCAACGGTCAAGATTAAATGTGAAGTTCAGTCATAAAGGGAGATTTCCAAATTAAAGGGAGTTAACAGATTTAATTTGAGTAAAATAATGAGTTAACTGATTGTATTTGAGTAAAAAAAGGAGTTAACTCATTTAACTCATTTTTGATCAATAGTGAACTGGAAATTTCCCTTTTTGAACTGAACAGAGATTTTGTTGAGATATCTAATTTAATAAAATTAGATATGCTCTCATAATTACTTTTTCTATTTAATTAAATAATCTTTAATTAATTAGAGACACTTTTCGTATTTAATTAAATAACTTCATTTAATTAATTAGGAATGGCTTCTCATTTAATTAAATAACTTTGTTTAATTAATTAGAAGTAAGTACTCTATTTAATTAAATAATTTTGTCTAATTATTTCAAATTTCTTTTCAAAATTAGTCAACTCAAGTCAACCGTGGTTAAATCTGGTCAACTTTTGGTCAAACTTGATCTTTGCGTATGTGAATATGAGCAAATGTGAGTATGAATTCCAGCAAAAATTTGATCCAAATTCTCATTCAACCTTTCAAAATGAAGAGATGAGGGTCTTTTAAATAGAATTTCTTGGAATTCATCAACGGTTGAGATCGATTTCAATCAACGGTCAGGATTAAATGTGAAGTTCAGTCATCAAGGGAGATTTCCAAATTAAAGGGTGTTAACAGATTTAATTTGAGTAAAATAAGGAGTTAACTGATTCAATTTGAGTAAAAAAAGGAGTTAACTGATTTAACTCATTTTTTATCAATAGTGAACAGGAAATTTCCCTTTTTGAACTAAAGAGAGATTTTGTTGAGATATTTAATTTAAAAAAATGAGATATGCTCTCATAATTAGTTTTTCTATTTAATGAAATAATCTTTAATTAATTAGAGACAATTTTCTTATTTAATTAAATAACTTCATTTAATTAATTAGGAATGGCTTCTCATTTAATTAAATAACTTTGTTTGATTAATTTGAAGTAACTACTCCATTTAATTAAATAATTTCGTTTAATTATTTCAAAATTCTTTTCGAAACTAGTCAACTCAGGTCAACCGTGGTCAAATCTAGTCAACTTTTGGTCAAACTTGATCTTTGCGTATGTGAATATGAGCAAAATGTGAGTATGAATTCCAGCAACAATTCGAGGCAAATTCTCATTCAACCTTTCAAAATGAAGAGATGAGGGTCTCTTAAATAGACTTTCTTGGAATTTATCAACGGTTGAGATCAATTTCAATCAACGGTCAGGATTAAAGGTGAAGTTCCGTAATAAAGGGAGATTTCAAAATTAAAGGGAGTTAACAAATTTAATTTGAGTAAAATAAGGAGTTAACTGATTCAATTTGAGTAGAAAAAAGAGTCAACTGATTTAGCTCATTTTTTTTCAATAGTGAACTAGAAATTTCCCTTTTTGAACTGAAGAGAGATTTTGTTGAGATATTTAATTTAATAAAATGAGATATGCTCTCATAATTACTTTTTCTATTTAATTAGATAATCTTTATTTAATTAGAGACACTTTTCTTATTTAATTAAATAACTTCATTTAATTAATCATGAATCGCTTCTCATTTAATTAAATAACTTTGTTAAATTAATTAGAAGTAAGTACTCCATTTAATTAAACAATTTCATTTAATTATTTCCAAAAAAATTTTGAAACTAGTCAACTAAACTCAACCGTGGTTAAATTTGGTCAACTTTCGATCAAACTTGATCTTTGCATATGTGAATATGAGCAAATGTGAGTATGAATTCCAGCAACAATTCGATGCAAATTCTCATTCAACCTTTCAAAATGAAGAGATAAGGGTCTCTTAAATAGACTTTCCTGGATTTCATCAACGGTTGAGATCGATTTCAATCAACGGTCAGGATTAAAGGTGAAGTTCAGTCATAAAGGGAGATTTTCAAATTAAAAGGAGTTAACAGATTTAATTTGATTAAAATAAGGAGTTAACTGATTCAATTTGAGTAGAAAATAGAGTCAACTGATTTAACTCATTTTTTTATCAATAGTGAACTGAAAATTTTCCTTTTTGAACTGAAAAGAGATTTTGTTGAGATATTTAATTTATTAAAATGAGATATGCTCTCATAATTACTTTTTCTATTTAATGAAATAATTTTTAATTAATTAGAGACACTTTTCTTATTTAATTAAATAACTTCAATTAATTAATTTAGGAATTGCTTCTCATTTAATTAAATAATTTCATTTAATTATTTCAAAATTCTGTTCAAAACTAGTCAACTCAAGTCAACTATAGTTAAATTTGGGAAACTTTTTGTCAAACTTGATCTTTGCATATGTGAATATGAGAAAATGTTAGTATGAATTCCAGCAACAATTCGATGCAAGTTATCATTCAGCCTTTCAAAATGAAGAGATGAGGGTCTCTTAAAAAGACTTTCCTGGAATTCATCAATGGTTGAGATCGATTTCAATCAACGGTCAGGATTAGAGGTGAAGTTCAGTCATAAAGGGAGATTTTCAAATTAAAGAGAAGTAACAGATTTAATTTGAGTAAAATAAGGAGTTAACTGATTCAATTTGAGTAGAAAAAAAGAGTCAACTGATTTAACTCATTTTTGATCAATAGTGAACTGAAAATTTCCCTTTTTGAACTAAAGAGAGATTTTATTGAGATATTTAATTTAATAAAATGAGATATGCTCTCATAATTATTTTTTCTATTTAATGAATTAATCTTTAATTAATTAGAAGCACTTTTCTTATTTAATTAAATAGCTTCATTTAATTAATGAGGAATGGCTTCTCATTTAATTAAATCACTTTTTTTAATTAATTAGAAGTAAATACTCCATTTAATTAAATAATTTCGTTTAATTATTTCAAAATTCTTTTCAAAACTAGTCAACTCAACTCAACTATAGTTAAATCTAGTCAACTTTTGGTCAAACTTGATCTTTGCATATGTGAATATAAGCAAATCTGAGTATGAATTCCAACAACAATTCGATGCAAATTCTCATTTAACCTTTCAAAATGAAGAGATGAGGGTCTATTAAATAGACTTTCCTGAAATTCATCAACGGTTGAGATCGATTTAATTTGAGTAAAATAAGGAGTTAACTAATTCAATTTGAGTAGAAAAAGGAGTCAACTGATTTAACTCATTTTTTATCAATAGTGAACTGGAAATTTCCCTTTTTTAACTGAAGAGAGATTTTGTTGAGATATTTAATTTAATAAAATGAGACATGCTCTCATAATTACTTTATTTATTTAATTAAATAATCTTTAATTAATTAGAGAAAATTATCTTATTTAATTAAATAACTTAATTTAATTAATTAGGAATGGCCTTTCATTTAATCAAATAACTTTGTTTAATTAATTAGAAGTAAGTAATCAACTTAATTAAATAATCTCGTTTAATTATTTCAAAATTCTTTTCGAAACTAGTCAACTCAAGTCAACTGTGGTTAAATCTGATCAACTTTTGGTCAAACTTGATCTTTACATATGTGAATATGAGCAAATGTGAGTATGAATTCCAGCAACAATTATATGGAAATTCTCAATTAACCTTTCAAAATTAGGAGATGAGGGTCTCTTAAATAGTCTTTCCTGAAATTCATCAGTGGTTGAGATCGATTTCAATCAACAGTCAGGATTAAAGGTGAAGTTCAGTCATAAAGGGCGATTTTCAAATTAAAGAGAGTTAACAGATTTAATTTGAGAAAAATAAGGAGTTAATTGATTCAATTTGAGTAGAAAAAGGAGTCAACTGATTTAACTCATTTTTTATCAATAGTGAACGGGAAATTTCCCTTTTTGAACTGAAGAGAGATTTTGTTGAGATATTTAATTTAATGAAATGAGATATGCTATCATAATTACTTTTTCTATTTAATTAACTAATCTTTATTAATTAGAGACACTTTTCTTATTTAATTAAATAACTTCATTTAATTAATTAGGAATGACTTCTCATTTAATTAAATAACTTTGTTTAATTAATTAGAAGTAAGTACTCCATTTAATTAAATAATTTTATTTAATTATTTCAAAATTCTTTTCGAAACTAGTCAACTCAAGTCAACCGTGGTTAAATCTGATCAACTTTTGGTAAAATTTTATCTTTGCGAATGTGAATATGAGCAAATGTGAGTATGAATTCCAGCAACAATTAGATGCAAATTCTCATTCAACCTTTCAAAATGAAGAGATGAGGGTCTCTTAAATAGACTTTCCTATAATTCATCAGCAAGTTAGATCGATTTCAATCAACAGTTACGATTAAAGGTGAAGTTCAGTCATAAAGAGAGATTTCCAAATTAAAGGGAGTTAACAGATTTAATTTGAGAAAAATAAAGAGTTAACTGATTCAATTTGAGTAGAAAAAGAAGTCAACTGATTTAACTCATTTTTTATCAATAGTGAACTGGAAATTTCCCTTTTTGAACTGAAGAGAGATTTTTTTGAGATATTTAATTTAATAAAATGAGATATGCTCTCATAATTACTTTTTCTATTTAATTATATAATCTTTAATTAATTAGAGACACTTTTCTTATTTATTTAAATAACTTCATTTAATTAATTAGGAATGGCTTCTCATTTAATTAAATCACTTTGTTTAATTAATTAAAAGTAAGTACTCTATTTAATTAAATAATTTTGGTTCATTATTTCAAAAAAAATTTTGAAACTAGTCAACTCAAGTCAATCGTGGTTAAATCTGGTCAACTTTTGGTCAAACTTGATCTTTGCGTATGTGAATATGAGCAAACGTGAGTATGAATTCCAGCAACGATTCGATGTAAATTCTCATTCAACCTTTCAAAATGAAGAGATGAGGGTGTCTTAAATAGACTTTCCTTGAATTGATCAACGGTTGAGATCGATTTCAATCAACAGTCAGAATTAAAGGTGAAATTCAGTCATAAAGGGAGATTTTCAAATTAAAAGAAGTTAACAGATTTAATTTGAGTATAATAAGGAGTTAACTGATTCAATTTGAGTAGAAAAAGGAATCAACTAATTTAACTCATTTTTTATCAATAGTGTACTAGAAATTTTGCTTTTTGAACTGAAGAGAGATTTTGTTGAGATATTTAATTTAATAAAATGAGACATGCTCTCATAATTACTTTTTCTATTTAATTAAATGATTTTTAATTAATTAGGGGCAGTTTTCTTATTTAATTAAATAACTTCATTTAATTAATGAGGAATGGCTTCTCATTTAATTAAATCACTTTGTTTAATTAATTAAAAGTAAGTACTCTATTTAATTAAATAATTTTGGTTCATTATTTCAAAATTCTTTTCGAAACTAGTCAACTCAAGTCAATCGTGGTTAAATCTGGTCAACTTTTGGTCAAACTTGATATTTGCGTATGTGAATATGAGCAAACGTGAGTATGAATTTCAGCAACAATTCAATGTAAATTCTCATTCAACCTTTCAAAATGAAGAGATGAGGGTCTATTAAATAGACTTTTCTTGAATTCATCAACGGTTGAGATCGATTTCAATCAACGGTCAGAATTAAAGGTGAAATTCAGTCATAAAGGGAGATTTTCAAATTAAAACGAGTTAACAGATTTAATTTGAGTAAAATAAGGAGTTAACTGATTCAATTTGAGTAGAAAAAAGAGTTAACTCATTTAACTCATTTTTGATCAATAATGAATTAGAAACTTCTCTTTTTGAATTGAAGAGAGATTTTGTTGAGATATTTAATTTAATAAAATGAGATATTCACTCATAATTACTTTTTGTATTTAATTAAATAATCTTTAATTAATTAGAGACACTTTTCTTATTTAGTTAAATAACTTCATTTAATTAATTAGGAATGGCTTCTCATTTAATTAAATAACTTTGTTTAATTTATTAGAAGTAAGTACTCCATTTAATTAAATAATTTAATTTAATTATTTCAAAATTGTTTTCAAAATTAGTCAACTCAAGTCAACCATGGTTAAATCTGGTCAACTTTTGGTCAAACTTGATCTTTGCGTATGTCAATATGAGCAAATGTGAGTATGAATTCTAGCAACTATTTGATGCAAATTGGCATTCAACCTTTCAAAATGAAGAGATGAGGGTCTCTTAAATAGGCTTTCTTGGAATTCATCAACGATTGAGATCGATTTCAATTAACGGTCAGGATTAAAGGTAAAGTTCAGTCATAAAGGGAGATTTTCAAATTAAAGAGAGTTAACAGATTTAATTTGAGTAAAATAAGGAGTTAACTGATTCAATTTGAGTAGAAAAAGGAGTTAACTGATTTAACTCATTTTTTATCAATAGTGAACTAGAAATTTCTCTTTTTGAACTAAAGAGAGATTTTGTTGAGATATTTAATTTAATAAAATGAGATATGCTCTCATAATTACTTTTTTTATTTAATTAAATAATCTTTAATTAATTAAAGATACTTTTCTTATTTAATGAAATAACTTCATTTAATTAGGCTTCTCATTTAATTAAATAACCTTTTTTAATTAATTAGAAGTAAGTACTCCATTTAATTAAGAAATTTCGTTTAATTATTTCAAAATTCTTTTCGAAACTAGTCAACTCGAGTCAACCGTGGTTAAATCTAGTCAACTTTTGGTCAAACTTGATCTTTGCGTATGTGAGTATGAGCAAATGTGAGTATGAATTCTAGCAACAATTCGATGCAAATTGTCATTCAACCTTTCAAAATGAAGAGATGAGGGTCTCTTAAATAGACTTTCCTGGAATTCATCAACGATTGAGATCGATTTCAATCAACGGTCAGGATTAAAGGTGAAGTTCAATCATAAAAGGAGATTTTCAAATTAAAGGGAGTTAACAGATTTAATTTGAGTAAAATAAGGAGTTAACTGATTCAATTTGAGTAGAAAAAGGAGTTAACTGATTTAACTCATTTTTTATCAATAGTGAACTGGAAATTTCTCTTTTTGAACTGAAGAGAGATTTTGCTGAGATATTTAATTTAATAAAATGAGATATGCTCTCATAATTACTTTTTCTATTTAATTAAATAATCTTTAATTAATTAAAGATACTTTTCTTATTTAATAAAATAACTTCATTTAATTAATTAAGAATGGCTTCTCATTTAATTAAATAACCTTTTTTAATTAATTAGAAGTAAGTACTCCATTTAATTAAATAATTTCATTTAATTATTTCAAAATTCTTTTCAAAACTAGTCAACTCAAGTCAATCGTGGTTAAATCTGGTCAACTTTTGGTCAAACTTGATCTTTGCGTATGTGAATATGAGCAAATGTGAGTATGAATTCTAGCAACAATTCGATGCAAATTCTCATTCAACCTTTCAAAATGAAGAGATGATGGTCTCTTAAATAGACTTTCCTAGAATTCATCAACGGTTGAGATTGATTTCAATCAATGGTCAGGATTAAAGGTGAAGTTCAGTCATAAAGCGAGATTTCTAAATTAAAGGGAGTTAACAGATTTAATTTGACTAAAATAAGGAGTTAACTAATTCAATTTGAGTAAAAAAAGGAGTTAACTAATTTAACTCATTTTTTATCAATAGTGAACTGGAAATTTCTCTTTTTTGAACTGAAGAGAGATTTTGTTGAGATATTTGATTTAATAAAATGAGATATGCTCTCATAATTACTTTTTCTATTTAATTAAATAATCTTTAATTAATTAGAGACACTTTTCTTATTTAATTAAATAACTTCATTTAATTAATTAGGAATGGCTTCTCATTTAATTAAATAACCTTGTTTAATTAATTAGAAGTAAGTACTCCATTTAATTAAATAATTTTGTTTAATTATTTCAAATTTCTTTTCGAAACTAGTTAACTCAAGTCAACTATGGTTAAATCTAGTAAACCTTTGGTCAAACTTGATCTTTGTGTATGTGAATATGAGAAAATGTGAGTATGAATTCCAGGAACAATTTGATGCAAATTCTCATTCAACCTTTCAAAATGAAGAGATGAGGGTCTCTTTAATAGACTTTCCTGGAATTCATCAATGGTTAAAATCGATTTCAATCAATGGTCATGATTAAAGGTGAAGTTCAGTCATAAAGGAAGATTTCCAAATTAATGGGAGTTAACATATTTAATTTGTGTAAAATAAGGAGTTAATTGATTCAATTTGAGAAGAAAAAGGAGTTAACTGATTTAACTCATTTTCGATCAATAGCGAACTGAAAATTTTCCTTTTTTAACTCAAGAGAGATTTTGTTGAGATATTTAATTTAATAAAATGAGATATGCTCTCATAATTACTTTTTCTATTTAATTATATAATTTTTAATTAATTAAAGACACTTTTTTTATTTAATTAAATAACTTCACTTAGTTAATTAGGATTGGGTTCTCATTTAATTAAATAACTATGTTTAATTAGTTAGAAGTAAGTACTCTATTTAATTAAATAATTTGGTTTAATTATTTCAAATTTTTTTTTGAAACTAGTAAACTCAAGTCAACCGCAATAATATCTGGTCAACTTTTGGTCAAACTTGATCTTTGCGTATGTGAATATGAGCAAATGTGTGTATGAATTCCATCAACATTTCGATGCAAATTCTCATTCAACCTTTCAAAATGTAGAGATGAGGGTCTCTTAAATAGACTTTTTTAGAATTCATCAATGGTTGAGATCGATTTTAATCAATGGTCAAGATTAAAGGTGAAGTTCAGTCATAAAGGAAGATTTCCAAATTAAAGGGAGTTAACAGATTTAATTTGAGTAAAATAAGGAGTTAACTGATTCAATTTGAGTAGAAAAAGGGGTTAACTGAATTAACTCATTTTTTATCAATAGTGAACTAAAAATTTCACTTTTTGAACTAAAGAGAGATTTTGTTGAGATATGTAACTTAATAAAATGAGATATGCTCTCATAATTACTTTTTCTATTTAATTAAATAAGTTTTAATTAATTAGAGACACTTTTCTTATTTAATTAAATAACTTTATTTAATTAATTAGGAATGCCTTCTCATTTAATTAAATATTTTTGTTTAATTAGTTAGAAGTAAGTACTCCATTTAATTTAATAATTTCATTTAATTATTTTAAAAAAAAATTTGAAACTAGTCAACTCAAGTCAACCGTAGTTAAATCTGGTCAACTTTTGGTCAAAATTGATTTTTGCGTATATGAATATGAGCAAATGTGAGTATGAATTCTAGCAACAATTCGATGCAAATTCTCATTCAACCTTTCAAAATGAAGAGATGAGGGTCTCTTAAATGGACTTTCCTGAAATTCATCAATAGTTGAGATCGATATCAGTCAACGGTCACGATTAAAGGTGAAGTTCAGTCATAATGGGAGATTTCCAAATTAAAGGGAGTTAAAAGATTTAATTTGAGTAAAATAAGGAGTTAACTGATTCAATTTGAGTAGAAAAAAGTGTTAACTGATTTATCTCATTTTTGATAAATAGTGAACTAAAAATTTTCTTTTTTGAACTGAAGAGAGATTTTGTTGAGATATTTAATTTAATAAAATGAGATATGCTATCATAATTACTTTTTCTATTTAATTATATAATCTTTAATTAATTAGAGACACTTTTCTTATTTAATTAAATAACTTCATTTAATTAACTAGGAATGGCTTCTCATTTAATTAAATAACTTTGTTTAATTAATTAGAAGTAAGTACTCCATTTAATTAAATAATTTTGTTTAATTATTTTAAAATTCTTTTCGAACTTATTCAACTCAAGTCAACCGTGGTTAAATCTGGTGAACTTTTGGTCAAACTTGATCTTTGCGTATGTGAATATGAGCAAATGTGAGTATGAATTCCAACAACAATTCGATGCAAATTCTCATTCAACCTTTTAAAATGAAGAGATGGGGGTCTCTTAAATAGACTTTCCTAGAATTCATCAATGGTTGAGATCGATTTCAGTCAACGGTCAGGATTAAAGGTGAAGTTCAGTCATAAAGGGAGATTTTCAAATTAAAAGAAGTTAACAGATTTAATTTGAGTAAAATAAAGAGTTAACTGATTCAATTTGAGTAGAAAAAGGAGTTAACTGATTTAACTCAGTTTTGATCAATAGTGAATTGGAAATTTTCCCTTTTGAACTGAAGAGAGATTTTGTTGAGATATTTAATTTAATAAAATGAGATAGGCTCTCATAATTACTTTTTCTCTTTAATTAAATAATTTTTATTTAATTAGAGATACTCTTCTTATTTAATTAAATAACTTCATTTCTAGTTCACTATTCAACCTTTCAAAATGAAGAGATGAGGGTCTTTTAAATAGACTTTCGTAGAATTCATCAATGGTTGAGATCGATTTCAGTCAATGGTCAGGATTAAAGGTGAAGTTCAATCATCAAGGAAGATTTTCAAATTAAAGGGAGTTAACAGATTTAATTTGAGTAAAATAAAGAGTTAACTGAGTCAATTTGAGTAAAAGAAGAATTTAACTGATTTAACTCATTTTTGATCAATAGTGAATTGGAAATTTCCCTTTTTGAATTGAAGAGAGATTTTGTTGAGATATTGAATTTAATAAAATGAGATATGCTCTCATAATTACTTTTTCTATTTAATTAAATAATCTTTAATTTATTAGAGACACTTTTCTTATTTAATTAAATAACTTCATTTAATTAATTAGAAATCTCTTCTTATTTAATTAAATAAATTTTTTTAATTAATTAAAAGTAAGTACTCTATTTAATTAAATAATTTCATTTAATTATTTCAAAATTGTTTTCAAAACTAGTCAACTCAAGTCAAATGTGATTAAATCTGGTTAACTTTTGGTCAAATTTGATCTTTGCGTATGTGAATATGACCAAATGTGAGTATGAATTTCAACAACAATTCGATGCAAATTCTTATTCAACCTTTCAAAATGAAGAGATGATGGTCTCTTAAATAGACTTTCCTACAATTCAACAACGGTTGAGATCGATTTCAATCAACGGTCAAGATTAAAAGTGAAATTCAGTCATAAAGGGAGATTTTCAAATTAAAGGGAGTTAAAAAATTTAATTTGAGTAAAATAAGCAGTTAACTGATTCAATTTGAGTAGAAAAAGGAGTTAATTGATTTAACTCATTTTTTATCAATAGTGAACTGAAAATTTTTCTTTTTGAACTGAAGAGAGATTTTGTTGAGATATTTAATTTAATAAAATGATATATGCTCTCATAATTACTTTTTTTATTTAATTAAATAATCTTTAATTAATTAGAGACACTTTTCTTATTTAATTAAATAACTCAAAATTCGGGTAGATTCTTGTGATTTTACTTATGCTATTTCCACATCATGCATTCCTGTCTTCATCGTGTCTGTTATATGTGTTTGAATCTTCTCTATGATTGAATCTATGATATGAATGGAATCTAGATATTTTATTTGGTTGAGAAGAAAACATTAAAAAAATTCTATATCCAATTAAGGAGAAATAATTAGATCTTAATCGGGTTTGGGTTCGAATTTATATTGTAAAATTAGATAGACAAGATTTGGAATTAAAATAGAAATTCTAAGTTGAAAATTCGAATGATTAGATGTAATCTTTCTATCAAATTATATTTTTAGATGCGTATGGACAAACCTATTAGATGGATGAATGGGTAAATTTAGAGAAGAATTATTTTAAGAGAAAATTCTTAATTCATCACAAATTGTCCTGTCGCTGCCCCTTGGATAAATCTGAACTCAATCATTCATAACTTTTTATCGTGATCAAATTTATTCAATCGCTCTGGTTAGAATTGGCGCAACTTGGCCCTCTCCAACATATTTAAATTTCAGCCCGATCCAACGGTTCATTAGGGAGATATGGCCGTCGTACTGAGACTATTTTATTTAACGACAGATATTTCTCTATTTCTCATAACCAAGAGTTCTTTATGCTTAAACTTCATAAAAATAATATATCAAAACATGGAATGAATTAAAGATATTATTGCAATCTTCCCTTATTAGAATCTTATTATTATGCATTAGTTTTATATGGTCTATTATCTAATCTAATTATATCAAATTTAATTAAGATTAGTTAATAGTAGAAGAAGTGTAGTTAATTATTAGTCAATCTAAGTAAATAGATTAAAAGAAAAGAGATTTTAATAAAGTTTATATAGTGGACTTTTTATAATGTATATTGAATACTATTAAACAATTTTAGATTTGTTTAGTGAAGATGATAATGCTAAGAATTTGAAAATTATTCATGTTAAAATCTACAATGAGTCTTATTGATTTGTGATAGGGATTTTATTTAAACAAATTTTATATAGATAAAATATGATTAGAACAATTAGAAAATGAAGTCTAATGATTGATTTTAATATTGATTAAATAATTGTAAGATAATAATTTATATTATGTTGATTTAAATTTAGAAACTCTAAATGATATTGGATTAACATTGAATTATTATGTTATTGGTTAATACGTTTGAATATCTTAATGGTATTAAGAGTTATCAACTAATACGAACACAGTTACTCTAAAAGAGATTAGTTAATGATTGAAGTACTGTAAAAGATATTAATAAAATTGAATTGGTTCATAATTTGGAGGATTATCAGTTAACTGAATCAACGTACATAGGGAAAACTTATTTGAGATAATAATACTTGGTATTGAGGATTTATTATAACTTGTTATTATTAAAATATAAATGAGAACATTGTTTTAGAGTGATGTATGCGATCATTAAAGATTTAATAATAAGATTTTCAATATAGCTTGTCATTAAATATTAACAAGTTATTATTATTGAATTATTAATATGATCAATGATGTCTTCAGTTGCCAATAAAGAACTGTTGTGGTCATGATTTTCTATGGATGCTTTTCGGATGCTTATGAAGATTTGATGATTCTTATCTTGGAGGTTTGATGATTTTTATTATGGATATTTGATGCTTTTATGCATATTTGATGATTTTATTATGGATTATCTTTTGTGATTTTGAAATTTATGATTCAATGAGCTTAGGGTAGGTAATCTACTTGTAGTGTCGGGAAGTGGCTTGCAATGGGGGCCGGGGCCCTAAATGGCTACTAGGGTAACTCATTGTAAGTTTGGTTAATAAGTGATCACATTTACATAATAAATGGAGATTAAATTAACCTAAAAAGATAATTGTTTTGATATTCTTGCCCATGCCTTGAGTGCTTGTATAAGCTGGGATGGGAGTAGTGAGAACGCATGGTTGCGACCTTGCATTCCGTAGTATGCCTCATCAGTATGAGAGGATACTAGTGGCCAAATGAGATCAGTATGGACCCGTGGAGTTTAGCTAACTACCAGGATAACTTGTACGTGATAAATGCGATGACACTTTCTCACTTGCAGAGTAGGTTTCCTACATGTCTTTGTGTGCCTCTCAGAATTAGATGTCGATTTTCTGTGTGATTGGAACCTTTGAGTTAGTATACTTTTAGGTTTTCTAGACTATAGAGATTTGTGCTATGTATTATGGATAGCCTATTTGGGACTTGAGATTATCTCCTCAGCATGATGAGAGTGGACCACTTAGGTTACACGCGGTCGGGTGGTAGTGTTTTTTTACTCTTATCATTTGAGATCCGTCTGAGACACCGTAGCTGGAGTATTCTTGGTTGGTATTTATTTTCATTATGTTCTTGGATCATTATGATTGATGATATACCTTATGATGGATGTATTTACTGATATGTTTTTTATATTGATGATTTGCATATGTTAGATAATGGTATCTTATGCTTTACTTTGTATGTTACTAGGATGTGTTAGGAGTGACATTCCTACTATGTTAATACCGATGATCTCTTCGGTGATTTGGGATGTTACACACAGAGGGATGGCTAGGGCCTATGATGGTCTAATGATCCTATTAACGGTTGGGAGGATCCGTGCACTTAGTTAGTTATGTCTGTGATTTATGGTTATCTCTTATGATAGATGTTTATATCTTTATGATGATGATGTATCATGTATGATATGTGGTTTTATTTACTTTTAATTGCATTATGGATTAATATTGGATGATGATGTACTTTATTTACATGGATGTATATTCTTTTAAGCCTTCATACTTTGCGATATATATAGTGGATGATTGAGTTAAACTAAAATATAATTACAAAAGGACACTTGTATATTGTTTAAGTACATTAGATGTATCAATGTTATTTCATAAGGATGGGATGTTAGATGAATAGTTAATTTAGATGTGATACAACGTTAAGAGATCTTGAAAGAATGTAACCTGTTATGTATATATGTTACGTTTATTTTCATTGAATTTTTGCTATTGCTTCCACAAATGTTATGAATGGTTTTATCTTTCATGTTTACAAAAAAAATTGTTTGGCAAACTTAGCGAAATTCTTTGAATCCCTTGGCGGGACATTACATAGTGAACTGAAAATTTTCCTTCTTGAGCTGAAGAGAGATATTGTTGAGATATTTAATTTAATAAAATGAGATATGCTCTCATAATTACTTTTTATATTTAATTAAATAATCTTTAATTAATTAGAGACACTTTTCTTATTTAATTAAATAACTTCATTTAATTAACTAGGAATGGCTTCTCATTTAATTAAATAACTTTGTTTAATTAATTAGAAGTAAGTACTCCATTTAATTAAATAATTTTGTTTAATTATTTCAAAATTCTTTTCGAAACTAGTCAACTCAAGTCATTCATGGTTAAATCTGGTCAAGTTTTGGTCAAACTTGATCTTTGCATATGTGAATATGAGCAAATGTGAGTATGAATTCCAACAACAATTTGATGCAAATTCTCATTCAACCTTTCAAAATGAAGAGATGAGGGTCTCTTAAATAGACTTTCGTGGAATTCATCAACGGTTGAGATCGATTTCAATCAACGGTCAGGATTAAAGGTGAAGTTCAATCATAAAGGGAGATTTCCAAATTAAAGGGAGTTAACAGATTTAATTTGAGAAAAATAAAGAGTTAACTGATTCAATTTGAGTAGAAAAAGGACTCAACTGATTTAACTCATTTTTTATCAATAGTGAACTGAAAATTTCCCTTTTTGAACTGAAGAAAGATTTTGTTGAGATATTTAATTTAATAAAATGAGATATGCTCTCATAATTATTTTTTCTATTTAATAAATAATCTTTAATTAATTAGAGACACTTTTCTTATTTAATTAAATAACTTTATTTAATTAATTAGGAATGGCTTCTCATTTAATTAAATAAATTTGTTTAATTAATTAGAAGTAAGTACTCCATTTAACTAAATAATTTCGTTTAATTATTTCAAAATTCTTTTCAAAACTAATCAAATCAAGTCAATCGTGGTTAAATCTGGTCAACTTTTGGTCAAACTTGATCTTTGCGTATGTGAATATGACCAAATGTGAGTATGAATTTCAGCAACAATTCGATCCAACTTCTCATTCAACCTTTCAAAATGAAGAGATGAGGGTCTCTTAAATAGACTTTCCTAGAATTCATCAATGGTTGAGATTGATTTCAATCAACGGTGAGGATTAAAGGTGAAGTTCAGTCATAAAGGAAGATTTCCAAATTAAAGGGAATTAACAGATTCTATTTGAGTAAAATAAAGAGTTAACGGATTCAATTTGAGTAGAAAATAGAGTCAACTGATTTAACTCATTTTTTATCAATAGTGAACTGGAAATTTCACTTTTTGAACTGAAGAGAGGTTTTGTTGAGATATTTAATTTCATAAAATGAGATATGCTCTAATAATTACTTTTTCTATTTAATTAAATAATCTTTAATTAATTAGAGGCACTTTTCTTATTTAATTAAATAACTTCATTTAATTAATGAGGAATGGCTTCTCATTTAATTAAATAATTTTGTTTAATTAATTAGAAGTAAGTACTGTATTTAATTAAATAATTTCATTTAGTTATTTCAGAATTCTTTTCGAAACTAGTCAACTTAAGTCAACCGTGGTTAAATTTGGTCAACTTTTGGTCAAACTTGATCTTTGCGTATGTGAATATGAGCAAATGTGAGTATGAATTCTAGCAACAATTCGATGCAAATTCTCATTCAACCTTTCAAAATGAAGAGATGAGGGTTTCTTAAATAGACTTTCTTGGAATTCACCAATGGTTGTGATCGATTTCAATCAACGATCAGGATTAAAGGTGAATTTCAGTCATAGAGGGAGATTTCAAAATTAAAGGGAGTTAACAGATTTAATTTGAGTAAAATAAGGAGTTAACTGATTCAATTTGAGTAGAAAAAGGAGTCAACTGATTTAACTCATTTTTGATCAATAGTGAGCTGAAAATTTCCCTTTTTGAACTGAAGAGAGATTTTGTTGAGATATTTAATTTAATAAAATGAGATATGATCTCATAATTACTTTTTCTATTTAATTAAATAATCTTTAATTAATTAGAGACACTTTTCATATTTAATTAAATAATTTCATTTAATTAATTAGGAATGGCTTCTTAGTTAATTAAATAACTTTGTTTAATTAATTAGAAGTAAGTAATCCATTTAATTAAATAATTTCTTTTAATTATTTCAAAATTCTTTTCGAAACTAGTCAACTCAAGTCAATCGTGGTTAAATCTGGTGAACTTTTGGTCAAACTTGATCTTTGCATATGTGAATATGAGCAAATGTGAGTATGAATTCCAGCAACAATTCGATGCAAATTCTCATTCAACCTTTCCAAATGAAGACATGAGGGTCTCTTAAATAGACTTTTTTGGAATTCATCAATGGTTGAGATTGGTTTCAATCAACGGTCAGGATTAAAGGTGAAGTTCAGTCATAAAGGAAGATTTCTAAATTAAAGGGAGTTAAAAGATTTTATTTGAGTAAAATAAGGAGTTAACTGATTCAATTTGAGTAGAAAAAGGAGTCAACTGATTTAACTCATTTTTGATCAATAATGAACTGAAAATTTCTCTTTTTGGTCTAAAAAGAGATTTTGTTGAGATATTTAATTTAATAAAATGAGATATGCTCTCATAATTACTTTTTCTATTTAATTAAATAATGTTTAATTAATTAGAGACACTTTTCTTATTTAATTAAATAACTTCATTTAATTAATTAGGAATGGCTTCTCATTTAATTAAATAACTTTGTTTAATTAATTAGAAGTACTCATTTAATTATATAATTTCGTTTAATTATTTCAAAATTCTTTTTGAAACTAGTCAACTCAAGTCAACCGTGGTTAAATTTGGTCAACTTTTGGTCAAACTCGATCTTTGCGTATGTGAATATGAGCAAATGTGAGTATGAATTCCAGCAAAAATCTGATGCAAATTCTCATTCAACCTTTCAAAATGAAGAGATGAGGGTCTCTTAAATAGACTTTCTTGGAATTCATCAACAGTTGAGATCGATTTTAATCAACGATCAGGATTAAAGGTGAAATTCAGTTATAAAGGGAGATTTCCAAATTAAAGGGAGTTAACAGATTTAATTTGGGTAAAATAAGGAGTTAACTGATTCAATTTGAGTAGAAAAAGGAGTCAAATGATTTAACTCATTTTTTATCAATAGTGAACTGAAAATTTCACCTTTTGAACTGAAGAGAGATTTTGTTGAGATATTTAATTTAATAAAATGAGATATGCTCTCATAATTACTTTTTTTATTTAATTAAATAATCTTTAATTAATTAGAGACACTTTTCTTATTTAATTAAATAACTTCATTTAATTAATTAGAAATGGCTTCTCAGTTCATTAAATAACCTTGTTTAATTAATTAGAAGTAAGTACTCCATTTAATTTAAAAAAAAAATTTAATTAGTTCAAAATTCTTTTCGAAACTAGTCAACTCGAGTCAACTATGGTTAAATCTGGTGAACTTTTGGTCGGACTTGATCTTTGCGTATGTGAATATGAGCAAATGTGAGTATGAATTCCAGCAACAATTCGATGCAAATTCTCATTCAACCTTTCAAAATGAAGAGATGAGGGTTTCTTAAATAGACTTTTTTGGAATTTATCAACGATTGTGATCGATTTCAATCAACGATCAGGATTAAAGGTGAATTTCAATCATAAAGGGAGATTTCAAAATTAAAGGGAGTTAACTAATTTAATTTGAGTAAAATAAGGAGTTAACTGATTCAATTTGAGTAGAAAAAGGAGTCAACTGATTTAACTCATTTTTGATCAATAGTGAACAGAAAATTTCCCTTTTTGAACTGAAGAGAGATTTTGTTGAGATATTTAATTTAATAAAATTAGATATGCTCTCATAATTACTTTTTCTATTTAAATAAATAATATTTAATTAATTAGAGACACTTTTCTTATTTAATTAAATAACTTCATTTAATTAATTAGGTATGGCTTCTCAGTTAATTAAATAACTTTGTTTAATTAATTAGAAGTAAGTACTCCATTTAATTAAATAATTTCGTTTATTTATTTCAAAATTCTTTTTGAAACTAGTCAACTCAAGTCAACCGTGGTTAAATCTGGTGAACTTTTGGTCAAACTTGATCTTTGTGTATGTGAATATGAGCAAATGTGAGTATGAATTCCAACAACAATTCGATGCAAATTCTGATTCAACCTTTCAAAATAAAGACATGAGGGTCTCTTAAATAGACTTTCCTGGAATTCATCAACGGTTGAGATCAATTTCAATCAACGGTCAGAATTAAAGGTGAAGTTCAGTCATAAAGGGAGATTTCCAAATTAAATGGAGTTAAAAGATTTTATTTGAGTAAAATAAGGAGTTAACTGATTCAATTTGAGTAGGAAAAGGAGTCAACTGATTTAACTCATTTTTTATCAATAATGAACTGAAAATTTCTTTTTTTGATCTAAAAAGAGATTTTGTTGAGATATTTAATTTAATAAAATGAGATATGCTCTTATAATTACTTTTTCTATTTAATTAAATAATCTTTAATTAATTAGAGACACTTTTCTTATTTAATTAAATAACTTCATTTAATTAATTAGGAATGGCTTCTCATTTAATTAAATAAGTTTGTTTAATTAATTAGAAGTAAGTACTCCATTTAATTAAATAATTTCGTTTAATTATTTCAAAATTCTTTTCGAAACTAGTCAACTCAAGGCAACCGTGGTTAAATCTGGTCAACTTTTGGTTAAATTGATTGTAAAACTAAAGTAACTACATCTAGCATAATCCAATCTTTAAATTAATTAAATACTATTAAAAGAAGAAATAACCAAATTTCATTGATAAAATAAATAATAAAACTATACTAAAATTAAAGCTATTAAAATATAAATATTTATAATACTCTAAACAATGATAACTACCCGTCATAAGCAATGACTAACTAAAATACTAACTCAACTCTGATTTAAAAATTTAATCACTAACATATTTTAATCATTAAATAAAACCCAAACTAAATTAACAAACTAATTACTAAAACAACTAATCTAACCTAACTAACATCTAAACTAACCCTTAACATTCTAACAAAATTTTAAAACACTGAATAAAACTCAAACTAATATAATTAAAAACATACTAACTTACACCTAACAAGCTAACTCTAACCTACTAACCCCCTGCCCCTATAAGCCCATCTACCCCTACCTTGGGTGAGCGCTTCCCAAGGTCAAGCACCACCCAAGCGCTGACCAAAGGGTAGTGCTCTGCCCCAAAACAAAGCAGGCGCAGACCAAGAAAAAGGCGCCCAAAACAAAATGCTAGGAAACACGTTAAACAAGCTCCCAACTAATTTATTTAAAAACTTTTCCATGGTCTGCAGGGATGTGATGCGATAGGGTGACATCATTGCTATGATGACTAATAACTTTCAAACTTTTTTTTTAATTCCTCCTTTCATGCTGACGGCTAAGGGAGGAGATAAGGCATTTAAGTTATAAAGTTTTATGGGTGAGAAAGGATATTTATTATATTAAAGACCATTTTAAGTTACTTTAGTTATTCATAATTAATTTATTGATTGTTTATTAAATTTGAAATAAAGAATCAAAATCGAATATTCTTTGTTCACCAAGAGAATAAATTATTTCTCCATACAATTTCCAGCATCATGTAGGTGGGTGTTTTGGAAATTTTCTCTTAGGGATGGTATGTAAAGTTATTTTAATCTTCTTTAAGTTGGATCAAAATTTGAAGACCTAACATATTGCTAATATTATCCCAAGTTAATTCTTAAAATTTCTTACGGCTTACAAAACTAATAGAGCATCTCTTAAGTCTATTAGATGATTAAGGTAGGATTTAATAAAATTTCTATCACATCTAAAATATATTGATTCAAGGACTAAATTCGTCATTAATTTCCTTTTTCGGCAAATTTATAATGACTTGATACAACCATAACTTATCGAGAATTTGAATTATTCATTTCATTCAATAATGCAATACTTTATCGTTTGGATCTAACAATCATAAGAAGTGAAACTGCATGCATGATCATAGTTTTTGTTTTCAACATATATGAAAGCTTGGAATTTGTCAAATTTAACATCATCAATTCCTTCCTATTTGGTTTCCTACTCCAATAGTCTAAGTTACTCATGATAAGATATTACAATGATAGTGTGAGTTACTCATTGGACTAAGTATAGTTTAGGATGATAATTCATATAACAATCAACATAAAACTTAATGCAGCTGATAAGCAATCCATGGCAAGGTTAAAGATAACTAACTGATTTATGCTTTAAAAATTTAAGGAGATACATAATCTCTTAGTCCAATTGATTCGTTCATAAGGAAATTTAACAAAGAAGAGATAATTTGAGTTCTCAAGGTAGGATTCCTAATTCATCTAATACTTATACATCAACTTGAAAATTTTATTCTATCAAATTGTTCTTCCTTAACAATTTAAAAACTTGAAACATCACAATTCATGACATTATCCGTTATCCTTATTTTTTTTTAATGTGGAACCATATTAAATTTAATACACAATTGAATCACATGATAACCAAATATGCTCAATACCAATTTTATTGGCAAACCTGATTCAAAGGCTTAGCTGGGAAAGAATCAGGAAGAAAACCCGACTTCATTCCCATTTACAATAAGGTTTAAAAAATACAATTTACAATAGGATCTCAATCCCAATTTCAACAATTAAATCAAATTTTCCTCATGATCATAATCAAGGAGTTTGTACTATTTTTTGAATCTCATTTCAAAAACCATGGAGGAAGCAAATATCTAATCGGGTGACAACCAAGCATAACCAAGAGAAAATCAAACATGCATAATCATACATGGTTTACACAATAGGATTCACAATGAATCAAAACTAGGGAAAGGTGGATTCTTCCAACAGGAGAAGTCAAGCACAACACCAATTCAGATGCCCAATCAGGGCTAATAACCAAGAACTTCCGTTCTTCCATTTAAATATGCCATATTCATACCAGGTTTGTGTTGACGGGTAGGGGCCCATAACACCCTACCCTTTATCCCTCTTCTCATCTTGAGAAGAGACTCTACACTGGTTGGAGTCCAACTAAATAGACCTCTCCCAAAAGTGGTCACTTCTGCCCTCTCCAAGGATGAGTAATACCAAAACACCCATGCAAGGAAAAAAACTCAAAATTGCAAACATAAACAAGAAAGGAAAACAACCAAAATGACATGGTTTTCAAATCTTTCCAACATACCCACAACCATACAACAGTGAAACAACAACAAGGTAACATGAACATGAAACAAAACATAAAAACTGAATAAGGGAGATGAGAATTTCCTACCTTCACAAAGAGGTAATGGCAATGAACAAGTTTGAGTAGAGTATCCCTTTCCTTCCTTCAACCTTCAAGAATTCCTCTCTAAATGTAGAGATTGGGTAACAACCAACTAGTCCAAGGAAGGCCTCTAAATAAGCCTCCAACTCAACCACCCAAAAGGAGCAATAACTATCTCCACCTACTAACAAATCTAGAAACTCCAAACTCAACCTACACCATGGTTAAACCATAAGTGGAGGTGAGGTAACTCAAGATAATCATGATCAATTTTCGCACAAAGGCAAAAACGGACTTTTTGAGTGACCTCAAAAGTAAAAAAAAGGGGCTTAGGGGTTGGAAAAGACCCCTAACCCATACCCATACCCTTTGGTTAGAATAATAGCATGTTTTAAAGCCTTAGGAAAGAGGTTTAGAGTCAAATAAAATCTAGGAATAAAATAGGTCCATCTAACTACTCTAACTTGTAAATTAAGCACTAATTCGGATTAGAGTTGACTAACCTTAATTAAGAATCTAATAGAGAACTGACACTAACTTAAACCAACTTGGTCCAAAGGTTAAACAATTAACCCTAAATAGCCACTGAAGAACATGACCATTTTACGAGTGTCAAGCAACACTGAAAGAACATAATTACAAACATTAACATTCACTGAACAAGGAAGATGCATACATACATCTCACAATACAAATACATGAATTACGAACAACAAGGTTTTCAAATTTAGCACATAGAGATCAGTTCTGTTCCTCCATAGGGTTTCTCGGCTAAATATCTGCACACTCATTGCACACATAAGTAGTCCCATAAAATCACATGTACATAGATGTATACGTATTCATAAATTCACATAAATTAAAACATACATCAATAAGGGTTTCTTTATCTTACTTAATTCTTAATCATTTAAAATCTCTTAAATCAAAGTCTCAATCCTACATTTACTAATTTCATCAACATACATATACATGAAACATTAAATGACAATCATCAAATATATTTGAAAATAACATCACACAACATGAAATAATAAAATATGTTCTAAGCATCAGATAATGTCTCGACATCTCGAGTCGTGAATATGAAAAAATAATAGTAATGCATCACTATGCTACGATGGGTCGCGGCGAGGCCTCACACCTTTCAAAATGAAGAGAAGAGGGTCTCTTAAATAGACTTTCCTGGAATTCATCAACGGTTGAGATCGATTTCAATCAAGGGTCAGGATTAAAGGTAAAGTTTAGTAATAAAGGGAGATTTCCAAACTAAAGAGAGTTAATAGATTTAATTTGAGTAAAATAAGGAGTTAACTGATTCAATTTGAGTAGAAAAAAGAGTTAACTGATTTAACTCATTTTTGATCAATAGTGAACTGGAAGTTTCTCTTTTTGAAATCAAGAGAGATTTTGTTGAGATATTTAATTTAATAAAATGAGATATGCTCTCAAAATTAGTTTTTCTATTTAATTAAATAATCTTTACTTAATTAGAGACACTTTTCTTAATTAATTAAATAACTTCATTTAATTAATCAGGAATGCCTTCTCATTTAATTAAATAAATTTATTTAATTAATTAGAAGTAAGTACTCCATTTAATTAAATAATTTTGTTTAATTATTTCAAAATTCTTTTCGAAACTAGTCAACTCAAGTCAACTGTGGTTAAATCTAGTCAACTTTTGGTCAAACTTGATCTTTGTGTATGTGAATATGAGCAAATGTGAGCATGAATTCTAGCAACAATTTATTGCAAATTCTCATTCAACCTTTCAAAATGAAGAGATGACGGTCTCTTAAATAGACTTTACTGGCATTCATCAACGGTTGAGATCGATTTCAATCAGCAGTCAGGATTAAAGGTAAAGTTTAGTCATAAAGGGAGATTTCCATATTAAAGGGAGTTAATAGATTTAATTTGAGTAAAATAAGGAGTTAACTGATTCAATTTGAGTAGAAAAAGGAGTTAACTGATTTAACTCAATTTTTATCAATAGTGAACTAGAAATTTCCCTTTTTAAAATGAAGAGAGATTTTGCTATGATATTTAATTTAATAAAATGAGATATGCTCTCATAATTACATTTTCTATTCAATTAAATATTCTTTAATTAATTAGAGGCACTTTTCTTATTTAATTAAATAACTTCATTTATTTAATTAGGAATGGCTTCTCATTTAATTAAATAACTTTGTTTAATTAATTAGAAGTAAGTACTACATTTAATTAAATAATTTCGTTTAATTATTTCAAAATTCTTTTTGAAACTAGTCAACCGTGGTTAAATCTGGTCAACTTTTGGTCAAACTTGATCTTTGCATGTGTGAATATAAGAAAATGTGAGTATGAATTCTAGCAACAATTCGATGCAAATTCTCATTCAACCTTTCAAAATTAGGAGATGAGGGTCTCTTAAGTAGACTTTCCTGAAATTCATCAATGGTTGAGATCAATTTCAATCAACGGTCAGGATTAAAGGTGAAGTTCAGTCATAAAGGTAGATTTCCAAATTAAAGGGAGTTAACATATTTAATTTGAGTAAAATGAGGAGTTAACTAATTCAATTTGAGTAGAAAAAGGAGTTAACTGATTTAAATCATTTTTGATAAATAGTGAACTGGAAATTTCCCTTTTTCAACTGAAGAGAGATTTTGTTGAGATATTTAATTTAATAAAATGAAATATGCTCTCATAATTACATTTTTTATTTAATTAAATAATCTTTAATTAATTAGAGATATTTTTCTTATTTAATTAAATAACTTCATTAAATTAATTAGGAATGGATTCTCATTTTATTAAATAACTTTGCTTAATTATTTAGAAGTAAGTACTCCATTTATTTAAATAATTTCATTTAATTATTTCAATTTTTTTTTGAAACTAGTCAACTCAAGTTAACCATGGTTAAATCTCATCAACTTTTGGTCAAACTTGATCTTTGCGTATGTGAATATGAGCAAATGTGAGTATGAATTCTAGCAACAATTCAATGCAAATTCTCATTCAACCATTCAAAATGAAGAGATAAGGATCTCTTAAATAAACTTTCTTGGAATTCATCAACGGTTGAGATCAATTTCAATCAACGGTCAGGATTAAAGCTTAAGTTCAGTCATAAAGGGAGATTTCCAAATTAAAGCGAGTTAACAAATTTTATTTGAGTAAAATAAGGAGTTAACTGATTCAATTTGAGTAGAAAAAGGAGTTAACTGATTTAACTCATTTTTCTTCAATAGTGAACTGGAAATTTCCCTTTTTGAACTGAAGAGAGATTTCGTTGAGATATTTAATTTAATAAAATGAAATATGCTCTCATAATTACTTTTTCTATTTAATTTAATAATCTTTAATTAATTAGATACACTTTTCTTATTTAATTAAATAACTTCATTTAATTAATTAGGAATGACTTCTCTTTTAATTAAATAACTTTGTTTAATTAATTAGAAGTAAGTACTCCATTTAATTAAATAATTTTGTTTAATTATTTCAAAATTATTTTTGAAACTAGTCAACTCAAGTCAACCGTGGTTAAATGTGGTCAACTTTTGGTCAAACTTGATCTTTGCGTATGTGAATATGAGCAAATGTGAGCATGAATTCCAGCAACAATTCGATGCAAATTCTCATTCAACCTTTCAAAATGAAGAGGTGAGGGTCTCTTAACTAGACTTTTCTGGAATTCATCAACGGTTGAGATCGATTTCAATCAACAGTCAGGATTAAAGGTGAAGTTCAGTCATAAAGGGAGATTTCCAAATTAAAGGGAGTTAACAGATTTAATTTGTGTCAAATAAGGAGTTAACTGATTCAATTTGAGTAGAAAAAGGAGTTAACTGATTTATCTCATTTTTGATCAATAGTGAACTGGAAATTTTCCTTTTTGAACTGAAGAGAGATTTTTTTGAGATATTTAATTTAATAAAATGAGATATGCTCTCATAATTACTTTTTCTATTTAATTAAATAATCTTTATTTAATTAGAGACAATTTTTTTATTTAATTAAATAACTTCATTTAATTAATTAGGAATGGTTTCTCATTTAATTAAATAACTTTGTTTAATTAATTAAAAGTAAGTACTCCATTTAATTAAATAATTTTGTTTAATTATTTCAAAATTCTTTTCGAAACCAGTCAACTCAAGTCAACAATCATTAAATCTGATCAACTTTTGGTCAAACTTGATTTTTGCGTATGTTAATATGAGCAAATGTGAGTATGAATTCCAGCAACAATTTGATGCAAATTCTCATTCAACCTTTCAAGAGTAATAGATGAGGGTCTCTTCAATAGACTTTCTTAGAATTCATCAACAGTTGCGATCAATTTCAATCAACGGTCAAGATTAAAGGTGAAGTTCAGTCATAAAGGGAGATTTCTAAATTAATGGGAGTTAACAGATTTAATTTGAGTAAAATAAGGAGTTAACTGATTCAATTTGAGTAGAAAAAGGAGTTAACTAATTTAACTCATTTTTTATCAATAGTGAACTGGAAATTTTGCTTTTTGAATAGAAGAGAGATTTTGTTGACATATTTAATTTGATAAAATGAGATATGCTCTCAAAATTACTTTTTCTATTTAATTAAATAATCTTTAATTAATGGGAGACACTTTTCTTATTTAATTAAATAACTTCATTTAATTAATTAGGAATGGCTTCTCATTTAATTAAATAACTTTGTTTAATTAATTAGAAGTAAGTACTCCATTTAATTAAATAATTTTGTTTTATTATGTAAAAATTATTTTCGAAACTAGTCAACTCAAGTCAACCGTGGTTAAATCTGGTCAACTTTTGGTCAAACTTGATCTTTGCATATGTGAATATGAGCAAATTTGAGTATGAATTCTGGCAACAATTCGATGCAAATTCTCATTCGACCTTTCAAAATGAAGAGATGAAGGTCTCTTAAATAGACTTTCATGGAATTCATCAACGGTTGAGATCGATTTAAATCAACGGTCAGGATTAAAGGTGAAGTTCATTCATAAAGGGAGATTTCCAAATTAAAAGGAGTTCGTAGATTTAATTTGAGTAAAATAAAGAGTTAACTGATTCAATTTGAGTAGAAAAAGGAGTTAACTGATTTAACTCATTTTTTATCAATAGTGAACTGGAAATTTCTCTTTTTCAACTAAAGAGAGATTTTGTTGAGATATTTAATTTAATAAAATGAGATATGCTCTCATAATTACTTTTTTCATTTAATTAATTAGAGACACTTTTCTTATTTAATGAAATAACTTCATTTAATAAATTAGGAATGACTTCTCATTTAATTAAATAACTTTGTTTAATTAATTAGAAGTAAGTACTCCATTTAATTAAATAATTTTGTTTAATTATTTCAATATTCTTTTCGAAACTAGTCAACTCAAGTCAACTGTTGTTAAATCTGGTCAACTTTTGGTCAAACTTGATCTTTGCGTATGTGAATATGTGCAAATGTCAGTATGAATTCCAGAAAAAATTTGGTGCAAATTCTCATTCAACCTTTCAAAATGAAGAGATGAGGGTCTCTTAAATAGACTTTCCTAGAATTCATCAACGGTTGAGATCGATTTCAATCAATGGTCAGGATTAAATGTGAAGTTCAGTCATATAGGAAAATTTCCAAATTAAAGGGAGTTTACAGATTTAATTTTAGTAAAATAAGGAGTTAACTGATTCAATTTGAGTAAAAAAAGGAGTTAACTGATTTAACTCATTTTTTATCAATAGTGAACTGAAAATTTCCCTTTTTGAACTGAAGAGAGATTTTGTTGAGATATTTAATTTAATAAAATGAGATATGATCTCATAATTACTTTTTCTATTGAATTAAATAATCTTTAATTAATTACAGACACTATTCTTTTTTAATTAAATAACTTCATTTAAGTAATTAGGAATGGCTTCCGGTTGATTGTGCGGAGGTGTAGCCAGTTGGGTGTTGGCATTTAGCGGGCGTTTTCCTTCTATGGTGGTGGGGGAGACACAACAGTGAATGGCTAGGTCTGATGTTTGCCTTGGCTTGGTGCTATTGTGTTTAAATCTGAGCATGGGGCAATCAGATGCCCCTAAGACTCAAATTTTGTTTGGAGATTTGGAAATGCCTGATACCTCTTGTCAAATGTGAGGGGAGGCTAAAGGTCAGATGGATAATATTCCTTCTGGCGAGAATGTGACTTCTTCAAAAGGTTCTATTTGAATTAAGAAGACGAATGGGTGTTTGGAAAGATCTGATGATCAACTAGTGTTGATTATTCAACCAGAGAAAATCTTAGAAGATGTGGAGTATTGGAGTAAGCATGCGCTCATATGCAAGTTTTTGGGTCTCCAACTCCCTCTCCATGTGTTAGAATCATGGGCACACCGTATGTGGAATCCGGAAGGGGATATGGAAATTCTTCTAGCAGCTAACAACTATTTTATGGTTATTTTTTCATGCATGTCGGACAGGAACAAAGTATTTGAAGGAGGTCCATACTTTTTTAACCAAGTTGGGCTATTTATCAAGCCCTGGCACACTAGATTCAACTCCGCTGAAGAAATCCTGTCTCAGGTCCCTGTGTGGATCCGGTTGCCATGTCTGCCACTAGAATTTTGGAGAGAGGATATTCTTCATTCGATTGCTCTTCTGCTTGGGAAACCAATTGGATCGGCTTCCCAAAGCCAAGATCGAAAGGTAATTTCTTATGCATGAATCTGTGTGGAGGTTGATCTTGTTAATCCACTGCCTGATTCTATGGAAATTTGCTTAGGTCCTTCCTCATGGACTCAGCAGTTGGACTATGAAACTCTACCCTTCATATGCAGGATTTTCCATGAGTATGGGCACTTGCAACGTAAATGCCCTCGAAATAAATTTCTCAATCATCAACAACCACTTTGTCGAACCCTAAGGATGACAAGGGTAAAGCCCCTATGCCAGCTGGTCCCTCTACAGATAAGGAGGGTTTTATCCCAGTAAAGCCATGTAATAAAGGTAAGAGGCAGAAGAGAATGTGGACGAATACACAAAATGATGATACCTTCAATAGGTTTAATGTGCTAGAGAACTTGATACAGGAGGAAGGTATACCTGTTGAGATATCCCTGGGTGAGGGTTCTCTTTTGGAACCCCAGCTAGAGGAAGTTGGGAATCTAGTCCAGATTCTTGAAGAAGTACAAGGTCAACCAATGGGTCCAGATGAATTGGTTCAGGAGTTATGTTATGACATTCCTAGTGGGTCACATCCCCGTGATGGTCCAAATATCATAGCCTCCACCCATCCTGGCAAAAAAGGAGTGACCGACAGCACAAAAGGCTCTAAAGCTGCATCCACATTGGGCTTACAACAAAAGCCCTTTAAAAAGCGGGTTTTAGAGAAGCTTGCGAAGAGTGGAAGGAAGAAAGATCAAGAGAAAGTTAAGATGATAGGTGAGACTTTAGTTGAGGCGGGGTTTGTGAAGCCCATTGACTCCCATTTTTTGCAATCTTCTAAATGATTGTTATCTCTTGGAATGTTAGGGGGTTGAACAACATCCCTAAACAAAAGGTTGTTCATAGATTGATAGATTCTCACTCTCCAGATATTATTTTCATTCAAGAAACTAAACTCTCAGTTGATGAATTGAATAGTTGTGGGCCAAAGTTATGGCCCTATGGTAGCTGGTAGGCAGTAGGTGCTCAAGGAAACGCAGGTGGTCTTGCTTATCTCTGGAATCCCAAGAAGGTGACTCCCTTGTGGTGGATTGTGAGCAGGTCTTCCATCTCTTTTATGGCTTCTCACTTTGCGACTGGTGAAAGGTGCTTGTTCTCCAATATTTATGCTCCTAGTGATTTGGTAGCCAAATCTTTTTTGTGGTCACATATTATATTTGTTTGATCTTTAGATCCTTTCCTTCCTTGGATTGTTGTCGGAGATTTTAATGCTATTACTAGTCTTGAGGAAAAGAGAGGTGGGTCTTCTCGATTGGGTCCTTCTTCTAGTATGCTTAGAGATAATATTAGCTCTTTGAATCTTATTGATGTTAAGCCTGGTTCTGGCATGTTCACCTAGAATAACAGAAGGAGTGGGATTGAGGCTATCTCAGAAAGGCTTGATAGGTTCTTGGTGTCTTGTTTTTGGATGAATATTAGATGGTCTACCAATTCTGATATTCTTGACTGGAGAGGCTCTGACCACTGGCCTATCAGGCTCTTTGTCACTCCTTTCAAGACTGCTAAGAATCCCTCCTTCAAGTTTCAGCTAATGTGGTTGAGAGATCCTTCCCTTCAGAATCTTATGATAGCCTGGTGGTATAAGGGTAGGCCTCCTCATGGTACTTCCATGTTCACCTTTGAGAAGCACCTTCAACATGTGAAATTTAGGCTGAAACAATGGAATAATTAGTGCTTTGGAAACCTTCAAGAGCATTTAAAAGATGCCCAAGCCAAGCTAGATGGTATCACTTGTCAGATCAGGGACCATGGAATGACTCTAGATTTAGTATCTGAAGAATCCTTAGCTTTAAAAGAGGTTGAAGAATGGGAGCTTTGAGAGGAAATATTTTGGAAGCAAAAATCTCGGGTAGATTAGCTGCAGGAGGGAGATAGAAACATTGCTTTCTTCCACAACACTGTTAAAGCTTGTAGGTTTGGAAATTCCATTACTTCTCTTGTTTCTTCTTCTGGAGATCATCTCTTTTCCAGAGAGGCAATTTCTTTAGAAGCCACTAATTACTTCTCTCAACTCTTCTCAAAGGAGGAACCTCTTTCCTTGATTGATAGAAAGACTATTTTAGAATGTATTCCCCATCTTATGTCTGGCAGTATGAACAGAGATATGTTTAAACTTGTTATGCTTGAGGATCTGGAAAAGGTGGTATTTTCTATGAAGAAAGGTAAAGCCCTGAGCCCAGATGGATTCCCCATTGAATTTTTCCAAGAGTTTTGGGAAATTATTAAATTTGATCTTCTAGATGTTGTTCAGGAATCATATCATAATAAACAAATGCTCAAGTCTTTGAATGCTACTTTTCTGACTCTCATCCCCAAGATTGATGGGGCTAATAGGTTGGATCAATTCAAACCTATTGCTTTATGTAATGTCACATACAAAATTATCACCAAATTAATTGCTAAAAGGCTTAAGCCTTTCCTAGCCTCTTTGATATCCCAGGAGCAGAGAGGCTATGTTAGTGGTAGACAGATTCTGGATGGTGTGGTTATTGCTTCAGAGGCTATTCATTCTATGGCTATGTCCAAGGAAAAAGCTATGTTTATTAAGCTGGATTTAGCTAAAGCTTATGACCGAGTTAGTTGGGAGTTCCTGAAACAGGTGCTTCTTGCTTTTGGATTTGATAGGGAATGGGTGGATTGGATTCTCAGCTGCGTGACTTCCACATCCTTTTCTGTTCTTATTAATGGAGAACCGACTAATCTATTCTCTACTTCTTGGGGGCTTCGATAGGGAGATCCTATCTCTCCATATCTATTTATCATTATGGCAGAGGCTTTGGGCAGATTTATAAAATCTCAAGCTGAGCAGGGATTTGTCCAGGGGTGGAAGTGGCACAATAATATTCCAGCATATACGCACCTCCAGTTTATGGATGATACTGGATTGATGGGTTTGGCTACCATTAATGAAGCAAGGAACTTCAGAATGATTTTGGACACTTATTTGAAAGCCTCTAGAGAATAGATTAATGAAGGTAAATCATCTATTTATTTCTTTAATACTCCTCAGGCGATTCAGGTCAGGATTGCTAGAATTCTCAAGTTTTAGGTTGGATCCCTTCCATTGATTTATCTAGGAGTTCCTTTATCCCTTGGGGCTCAGCTGAAAGAGTATTGGTAAGGTCTATTGGATAAATTTCATAGCAAGGTGAGTCACTAGACTCATAGATGGCTCTCTTCTGCTGGTAGGGCCATCCTTCTCAAGACTGTGATTCAGGCTCTTCCTATTTATAGGTTTCTTGTGCAAACTCCTCCCATTGGAGCTATGAAAGACTTTCATGCTCTGTCATGACAATTCCTTTGGACAGGAAATCTCCTCTCTTCTAAATGGTGATTGGTCAAATGGGACACTATTTTCTTGCCTAAATTTGCTAGAGGATTAGGCCTTAAATGTATGGCTCTTGGCGTCAAGGCTTTGGTAACAAAGTTATATTGGCAGTGGTGCAAGAATCAAGATTGAGATTGGGCTAAGATTCTAGCTTATAAGTACTTCCCAAGAGCGGAACTTCAGGATATTCCTAGACTGGAGCTAGATGGTAAGGGATCCTTTATTTGGGAAACTCTTAAAAGAGGCTCTCCTCGCATCAAAGACAGCCTCTTCTGGATATGTAATAAAGGATCTTGTGTGCTTTTCTGGCATGACTCCTGGGATGGCTATCCTCCCATTCTCTCCAGCTATCCACACCTTTAGCCTCTATATCAGATTTTTTCAATTGCAGGATGGACCAAAGTAGTTCACTTCAAAACTTTGAGGAGGTGTGGCTCGATGGTTGTGGCTAATTGGAAGGATCCTTAGGATTGGCCCCCGGGGGGCTCTTCAGAAATTCAGGCAGAACTGGCCAATCTTCTCTCAGTTTGGAATAGGTTCTCATGGCCTAAATGTAATTTTTTTCTTTAGCTGGTTGCTAAAAAAAATGTCTTACTTGTGATAACCTCCAGAAAAGAGGGTTCAAGGTCCTTATTTCTGTCCCCTCTGTAGGTTGCATGGAGAGGATGTTTCTCATTTATTCTTCTTATGCCCTCTCTCTAGAGAAATTTGGCATAAGTGGTGGGAAGCATGGTGTCATGGATGCATTCATGCTGCATCTCTTATTGAGTTTTAGGATAGTCTTGGTAGACCCCCTGCGAGAACTTCATTCCTACAGGTGGCCTGGGCTGTTGGACTTTCTTTCATTCTTTGGAATCTTTGGCTAGAGCATAATCGCTGGATCTTCTGTAACTCCAGCTTAGGAGTCACTAAACTATGGCAGTTGATCTTAAGCAGGCTTCAAGAGACCATCTATGCTAAATGTGATATGAGAGAGCCAGTAGATCCTGTTGATTCTAGGATTGTTAGGAATTTGGGATTGGTGGACAAAGGTTTGGGAAGTAGAAGCAGTACGAAACTTAAGACACTAAAAAGAAAAGTGAGCACGATGGGTAGATGGAGACCTCCACCAGATAATGTCCTAAAAATCAACACTGATGGCTCCTCTCGGGGTAATCCTAGACAAGCGGGTGTAGGAGGAATTGGGAGAGATGCGAATGGCAAGGTTGTTTTCATTTTCTCCATTCATAAAGGAGTTCATTCCAATAACGTGATGGAAGCCTTGGCCATTAAGGTGGCTTTGGTGTGGGCTTATTCTCTTGGATGGAGGAGAATTGTGTGCAAATCAAACTTTCAAATTGTTGTGGACATGATTAGTAATCAGAGAATAGATGACTGTAACTGGCATATTGCCTCTCTTGTTAGAGAGATTATTCACTTGAGGAGCTTTGTAGATGAGATCTCCTTTTGTCATATTCCTAGGGAATGGAATGGAGTTGTTGATGTCTTGGCTAAATGGGCTTCGGAGAAGGGAGCAGGTTGGGATATTTTCGATAGAGATGATCTTCTTGTTGATTGTGTGGGGATTTTTGAGCTTTTAGTGGAGAAGGATAGATCTTAAAGGCTTTTGACTGTGGTTGGGCAGATTGGGCCTGAGGCCTTTGAAATTGGTCTTTTTTGAATAAATTTTTACCCCTTTTTTCAAAAATTAGGAATGGTTTCTCATTTAATTAAATAACTTTGCTTAATTAATTAGAAGTAAGTACTCCATTTAATTAAATAATTTCTTTTAATTATTTAAATATTCTTTTTGAAACTAGTCAACTCAAGTCAACCGTGGTTAAATCTGGTCAACTTTTGGTCAAACTTGATCTTTGCGTATCTAAATATGAGCAAATGTGAGTATGAGTTCTAGCAACAACTCGATGCAAATTCTCATTCAACCTTTCAAAATGAAGAGATGAGGGTCTCTTTCCTGGAATTCATCAACGGTTGAGATCGATTTCAATCAACGATCAACATTAAAGGTGAAGTTCAGTCATAAAGGTAGATTTCCATATTAAAGGGAGTTAACAGATTTAATTTGAGTAAAATAAGGAGTTAACTGATTCAATTTCAGTAGAAAAAGGAGTTAACTGATTTAACTCATTTTTGATCAATAGTGAACTGGAAATTTCCCTTTTTGAACTGAAGAGAGATTTTGTTAAGATATTTAATTTAATAAAATGAGATATGCTCTCATAATTACTTTTTCTATTTAATTAAATAGTCTTTAATTAATTAGAGACACTTTACTTATTTAATTAAATAACTTCATTTAATTAATTAGGAATGGCTTCTCATTTAATTAAATAACTTTGTTTAATTAATTAGAAGTAAGTACTGCATTTAATTAAATAATTTCGTTTAATTCTTTCAAAATTCTTTTCGAAACTAGTCAACTCAAGTCAACTATGGTTAAATCTGGTCAACTTTTTGTGAAACTTGATCTTTGCGTATGTCAATATGAGCAAATGTGCATATGAATTCCAACAACAATTCGATACAAATTCTCATCCAACCTTTCAAAATGAAGAGATGAGGGTCTCTTAAATAGACTTTCCTAGAATTCATCAACGATTGAGATCAATTTCAATCAACGGTCAGGATTAAAGGTGAAGTTCAGTCATACAGGGAGATTTCCAAACTAAAGGGAGTTAACAGATTTAATTTGAGTAAAATAATGAATTAACTGATTCAATTAGAGTAGAAAAAGGAGTTAACTGATTTAACACATTTTTGATCAATAGTGAACTGGAAATTTCCCTTTTTGAACTGAAGAGAGATTTTGTTGAGATATTTAATTTAATAAAATGAGATATGCTCTCATAATTACTTTTTCCATTTAATTAAATAATCTTTAATTAATTAGAGACACTTTTCTTATTTAATTAAATAACTTCATCTAATAAATTAGGAATGGCTTCTCATTTAATTAAATAACTTTGTTTAATTAATTAGAAGTAAGTACTCCATTTAATTAAATAATTTTGTTTAATTATCTCAATTTTTTTTTCGAAACTAGTCAACTCAAGTCAACAGTAGTTAAATTTGGTCAACTTTTGGTCAAACTTGATCTTTGCGTATGTGAATATGAGCAAATGTGAGTATGAATTCTAGCAACAATTCGATGCAAATTCTCATTCAGGCTTTCAAAATGAAGAGATGAGGGTCTCTTAAATAGACTTTCTTAGAATTCATCAACGGTTGAGATCGATTTCAATCAACGGTCAGGATTAAAGCTGAAGTTCAGTCATAAAGGGAGATTTCTAAATTAAAGGGAGTTAACAGATTTAATTTGAGTAAAATAAAGAGTTAACTCATTCAATTAGAATAGAAAAAGGAGTTAACTCATTTAACTCATTTTTAATCAATAGTGAACTGAAAATTTCCCCTTTTGAACTGAAGAGAGATTTTGTTGAGATATTTACTTTAATAAAATGAGATATGCTCTCATAATTACGTTTTCCATTTAATTAAATAATCTTTAATTAATTAGAGACACTTTTCTTATTTAATTAAATAACTTCATTTAATTAATTAGGAATGGCTTCTCATTTAATTAAATAACTTTGTTTAATTAATTAAACTTAAGTACTCCATTTAATTAAATAATTTCATTTAATTATTTCAAAATTCTTTTTGAAACTAGTCAAGTTAAGTCAACCATGGTTAAATCTGGTCAACTTTTGGTCAAACTTGATCTTTGCGTATGTGAATATGAGCAAATGTGAGTATGAATTCCAGCAAAAATTCGATGCAAATTCTCTTTCAACCTTTCAAAATGAAGAGATGAGGGTCTCTTAAATAGACTTTTCCGAATTTCATCAACGGTTGAGATCAATTTCAATCAACGGTCATAATCAAAGCTGAAGTTCAGTCATAAATGTAGATTTCCAAATTAAAGGGAGTTAATAGATTTCATTTGAGTAAAATAAGGAGCTAACTGATTCAATTTGAGAAGAAAAAGGAGTTAATTGATTTAACTCATTTTTTATCAATAGTGAACTGGAAATTTCCCTTTTTCAACTGAGGAGAGATTTTGTTGAGATATTAAATTTAATAAAATGAGATATGCTCCCATACTTACTTTTTCCATTTAATTAAATAATCTTTAACTAATTAGAGACACTTTTCTTATTTAATTAAATAACTTCATTTAATTAATTAGGAATGGCTTCTCATTTAATTAAATAACTTTGTTTAATTAATTAAACTTAAGTACTCCATTTAATTAAATAATTTCGTTTAATTATTTCAAAATTCTTTTCGAAACTAGTTAACTCAAGTCAACTGTGGTTAAATATGATCAACTTTTGGTCAAACTTGATCTTTGCCTATGTGAATATGAGCAAATGTGAGTATGAATTTCAACAACAATTCGATGGAATTTTTCATTCAATCTTTCAAAATGAAGAGATGAGGGTCTCTTAAATAGACTTTCCTGGAATTCATCAACGGTTGACATCGATTTCAATCAACGGTCAGGATTAAAGGTGAAGTTCCGTCATAAAGGGAGATTTCCAAATTAAAGGGAGTTAACAGATTTAATTTGAGTAAAAGAAGGAGTTAAATGATTCAATTTGAGTAGAAAAAGGAGTTAACTAATTTAACTCATTTTTTATCAATAGTGAAATGGAAGTTTCCCTTTTAGAACTGAAGAGAGATTTTGTTGAGATATTTAATTTAATAAAAT
Source organism: Cupressus sempervirens (assembly GCA_028749045.1). NCBI lineage: Eukaryota > Viridiplantae > Streptophyta > Pinopsida > Cupressales > Cupressaceae > Cupressus > Cupressus sempervirens. Next base: position 665,164,473 of record CM053793.1, on the reverse strand, counting down.
GAGATATGCTCTCATAATTACTTTTTGTATTTAATTAAATAATTTTTAATTAATTAGAGACAATTTTCTTATTTAATTAAATAACTTCATTTAATTAATTAGGAATGGCTTCTCATTTAATTAAATAACTTTGTTTAATTAATTAGAAGTAAGTACTCCATTTAATTAAATAATTTCACTTAATTATTTCAAAATTCTTTTTGAAACTAGTCAACTCAAGTCAATCGTGGTTAAATCTGATCAACTTTTGGTCAAACTCGATCTTTGCGTATGTGAATATGAGAAAATGTGAGTATGAATTTCAGCAACAATTCGATGCAAATTCTCATTCAACCTTTCAAAATAAAGAGATGAGGGTCTCTTAAATACACTTTCGTGGAATTCATCAACGGTTGAGATCGATTTCAATCAATGGTCAGGATTAAAGGTGAAGTTCAGTCATAAAGCGAGATTTCCAAATTAAAGGGAGTTAACAGATTTAATTTGAGTAAAATAAGGAGTTAACTGATTTAGTTTGAGTAAAAAAAGGATTTAACTGATTTAACTCATTTTTGATCAATAGTGAACTAAAAATTTCCCTTTTTGAACTGAAGAGAGATTTTGTTGAGATATTTAATTTAATAAGATGAGATATGCTCTCATAATTACTTTTTCTATTTAATTAAATAATCTTTAATTAATTAGAGACACTTTTTTTTTATTTAATTAAACAACTTCATTTAATTAATTAGGAATGGCTTCTCATTTAATTAAATAACTTTGTTTAATTAATTTTATTTTTAAAAAAAAGGGGTAAACGCTTTGATCTGGAGCTATGAACTAGTAAGGCCACAAACGGGGGACCTCATCCCCATGAGATTTAAAATTTGATGGCAAGGATAACAACACAACAACTTAACCATCACAACATGCCACTATTGGAAACTTTGTTTAATTAGTTTGAAGTAAGTACTCCATTTAATTAAATAATTTCGTTTAATTATTTCAAAATTCTTTTTGAAACTAGTCAACTCAAGTCAACTGTGGTCAAATTTGGTCAACTTTTGGTCTCACTTGATCTTTGCGTATTTGACTATGAGCAAACGTGAGTATGAATTCCAGTAACAATTCGATGCAAATTCTCATTCAACCTTTCAAAATGAAGAGATGAGGGTCTCTTAAATAGATTTTCTTGGAATTGATCAACGGTTGAGATCGATTTCAATCAACGGTCAGGATTAAAGGTGAAGTTCAATCATAAAAGGAGATTTTCAAATTAAAGGGAGTTAACAGATTTAATTTGAGTAAAATAAGAAGTTAACGGATTCAATTTGAGTAGAAAAAAGAGTTAACTCATTTAACTCATTTTTGATCAATAATGACCTGAAAATTTCCCTTTTTGAACTGAAGAGAGATTTTGTTGAGATATTTAATTTAATAAAATGAGATATGCTCTCATAATTACTTTTTCTATTTAAATAAATAATCTTTAATTAATTAGGGACACTTTTCTAATTTAATTAAATAACTTCATTTAATTAATTAGGAATGGCTTCTCATTTAATTAAATAACTTTGTTTAATTAGTTAGAAGTAAGTACTCCATTTAATTAAATAATTTCGTTTAATTATTTCAAAATTCTTTTCGAAACTAGTCAACTCAAGTCAACCGTGGTTAAATCTGGTCAACTTATGGTCATACTTGATCTGTGCGTATGTGACTATGAGCAAATTTGAGTATGAATTCCAGCAACAATTCGAAGCAAATTCTCATTCAACCTTTCAAAATGAAGATATGAGGGTCTCTTAAATAGACTTTCTTAGAATTTATCAATGGTTGAGATCGATTTCAATCAATGGTCAGGATTAAAGGTGAACTTTAGTCATAAAGGTAGATTTCCAAATTAAAGGGAGTTAACAGATCTAATTTGAGTAGAATAAGGAGGTAACTGATTCAATTTGAGTACAAAAAGGAGTTAATTGATTTAACTCATTTTTTATCAATAGTGAACTAGAAATTTCCCTTTTTGAACTGAAGAGAGATATTGTTGAGATATTTAATTTAATAAAATGAGATATGCTCTCATAATTACTTTTTCTATTTAATTAAATATTTTTTAAATAATTAGAGACACTTTTCTTATTTAATTAAATAACTTCATTTAATTAATTTAGGAATGGCTTCTGATTTAATTAAATAACATTTTTTAATTAATTAGAAGTAAGTACTCTATTTAATTAAATAATTTCATTTAATTATTTCAAAATTCTTTTCGAAACTAGTCAACTCAAGTCAACCATAGTTAAATCTGGTCAACTTTTGGTCAAACTTGATCTTTGAGTATGTGAATATGAGCAAATGTGAGTATGAATTTCAGCAATAATTCGATGCAAATTCTCATTCAACCTTTCAAAATGAAGAGATGAGTGTCTCTTAAATAGACTTTCCTGGAATTCATCAACGGTTGAGATCGATTTCAATCAACGGTCAGGATTAAAGGTGAAGTTCAGTCATAAAGGGAGATTTCCAAATTGAAAGGAGTTAACAGATTTAATTTGAGTAAGATAAGAAGTTAACTGATTCAATTTGAGTAGAAAAAGAAGTTAACTCATTTAACTCATTTTTGACCAATAGTGAACTGGAAATTTCCCTTCTTGAAGTGAAGAGAGATTTTGTTGAGATATTTAATATAATAAAATGAGAGATGCTCTTATAATTAGTTTTTTCATTTAATTAAATAATCTTTAATTAATTAGAGATACTTTTCTTATTTAATTAAATAACATCATTTAATAAATAAGGAATGGCTTCTCATTGAATTAAATAACTTTGTATAATTAATTAGAAGTAATTACTCCATTTAATTAAATAATTTCATTCTATTATTATAAAATTCTATTCAAAACTAGTCAACTCAAGTCAACTGTAGTTAAATCTGGTCAACTTTTTGTCAAACTTGATCTTTGCTTATGTGAATATGAGCAAATGTGAGTATGAATTCTAGAAATAATTCGATGCAAATTCTCATTCAACCTTTCAAAATGAAGAGACGAGGATCTCTTAAATAGGCTTTCCCGGAATTCATCAATGGTTGAGATTGATTTCAATCAACGTTCAGCATTAAAGGTCAAGTTCAGTCATAAAGGGAGATTTCCAAATTAAAGAAAGTTAACAGATTTAATTTGAGTAAAATAAGGAGTTAATTGATTCAATTTGAGTAGAAAAAGGAGTTAACTGATTTAACTCATTTTCGACCAATAGTGAACTAAAAATTTCCCTTTTTCAACTGAAGAGAGATTTTGTTAAGATATTTAATTTAATAAAATGAGATATGCTCTCATAATTACTTTTTCCATCTAATTAAATAATGTATAATTAATTAGAAACACTTTTCTTATTTAATTAAATAACTTCATTTAATTAAGTAGGAATGGCTTCTCTTTTAATTAAATAACTTTGTTTAATTAATTAGAAGTAAGTATTCCATTTAACTAAATAATTTCATTTATTTAAATACCTCCATTTAATTAAATAATTTAATTTAATTATTTCAAAATTCTTTTCGAAACTAGTCAACTCAAGTCAACCATAGTTAAATCTGGTCAACTTTTGGCCAAACTTGATCTTTGAGTATGTGAATATGAGTAAATGTGAGTATGAATTTCAGCAACAATTCGATGCAAATTCTCATTCAACCTTTCAAAATGAAGAGATGAGGGTCTCTTAGATAGACTTTCCCGAAATTCATCAATGGTTGAGATCGATTTCAATCAACGGTCAGGATTAAAGGTGAAGTTCAGTCATAAAGGGAGATTTCCAAATTAAAGGGAGTTAACAGATATAATTTGAGTAAAATAAAGATTTGACTGATTCAATTTGAGTAAAAAAAAGCGTGAACTAATTTAACTCATTGTTTATCAATAGTGAACTAGAAATTTCCCTTATTGAACTGAAGAGAGATTTTGTTGAGATATTTAATTTAATAAAATGAGATATGCTCTTATAATTACTTTTTTCATTTATTTAAATAATCTTTAATTAATTAGAGATACTTTTCTTATTTAATTAAATACCTTCATTTAATTAATTAGGAATGGCTTCTCATTTAATTAAATAACTTTGTTTAATTAATTAGAAGTATGTACTTCATTTAATTAAATAATTTTATTTAATTATTTCAAAATTCCTTTTGGAACTAGTCAACTCAAGTCAACCATGGTTAAATCCGATCAACTTTTGGTCAAACTTGATCTTTGCATATGTGAATATGAGCAAATGTGAGTATGAATTCTAGCAACAATTCGATGCAAATTCTCATTCAGCCTTTCAAAATGAAGAGATGAGGGTCTCTTAAAAAGAGTTTCTTAGAATTCATCAACGGTTGAGATCGATTTCAATCAACGGTCAGGATTAAAGGTGAAGTTAAGTCATAAAGGAAGATTTCCAAATTAAAGCGAGTTAACAAATTTAATTTGAGTGAAATAAGGAGTTAACTGATTCAATTTGAGTAGAAAAAGGAGTTAACTGATTTAACTCATTTTTTATCAATAGTGAACTGGAAGTTTCCCTTTTTGAACTGAATAGAGATTATGTTGAAATATTTAATTTAATAAAATGAGATATGCTCTCATAATTAATTTTTCTATTTAATTAAATAATCTTTAATTAATTAGAGACACTTTTCTTATTTAATTAAATAACTCCATTTAATTAATTCGGAATGGCTTCTCACTTAATTAAATAACTTTGTTTAATTAATTAGAAGTAAGTACTCCATTTAATTATTTCAAAATTCTTTTCGAAACTAGTCAACTCAAGTCAACCGTGGTTAAGTTTGGTCAACTTTTGGTCAAACTTGATCTTTGCATATGTGAATATGAGCAAATGTGAGTATGAATTCTAGCAATAATTCGATGCAAATTCTCATTCAACCTTTCAAAATGAAGAGATGATGGTCTCTTAAATAGACTTTCTTTGAATTCATCAACGGTTGAGATTGATTTCAATCAACGGTCAGGATTAAAGGTGAAGTTCAGTCATAAAGGGAGATTTCCAAATTAACGAGAGTTAGCAGATTTAATTTGAGTAAAATAAGGAGTTAACTGATTCAATTTGAGTAGAAAAAAGAGTTAACTGATTTTACTCATTTTTGATCAATAGTGAACTGGAAATTTTCCTTTTTCAACGGAAGAGAGATTTTGTTGAGATATTTAATTTAATAAAATGAGATATGCTCTCATAATTACTTTTTGCATTTAATTAAATAATCTTTAATTAATTAGAGACACCTTTCTTATTTAATTAAATAACTTCATTTAATTAATTAGGAATGGCTTGTCATTTAATTAAATAACTTTGTTTAATTAATTAGAAGTACTCCATTTAATTAAATAATTTCGTCTAATTATTTCAAAATTCTTTTCAAAACTAGTCAACTCAAGTCAACCGTGGTTAAATCTGGTCAACTTTTGGTCAAACTTGATCATTGCGTATGTGAATATGAGCAAATGTGAGTATGAATTCCAGCAACAATTCGATGCAAATTCTCATTCATCCTTTTAAAATGAAGAGATGAGGGTCTCTTAAATAGACTTTCCTGAAATTCATCAACGGTTGAGATTGATTTCAATCAACGGTCAGGATTAAAGGTGAAGTTCAGTCATAAAGGGAGATTTCCAAACTAAAGGGAGTTAACAGATTTAATTTGAGTAAAATAAGGAGTTAACTGATTCAATTTGAGTATAAAAAGGAGTTAACTAATTTAACTCATTTTTTATCCATAGTGAACTGAAAGTTTCCCTTTTTGAACTGAAGAGAGATTTTGTTGAGATATTTAATTTAATAAAATGACAGATGCTCTCATAATTACTTTTTCTATTTAATTAAATAATCTGTAATTAATTAGAGACACTTTTCTTATTTAATTAAATAACTTCATTTAATTAAATAACTTTGTTTAATTAATTAGAAGTAAGTATTCCATTTACCTAAATAATTTCGTTTAATTATTTCAAAATTCTTTTCGAAACTCAATTTGAGTATGAATTTCAGAACCAATTTGATGCAAATTCTCATTCTACCTTTCAAAATGAAGAGATGAAGGTCTCTTAAATAGACTTTCTTAGAATTCATCAACGGTTTAGATTGATTTCAATCAACGGTCAGGATTAAAGGTGAAGTTCAGTCATAAAGGGAGATTTCCAAATTAGAGGGAGTTAACAGATTTAATTTAGGTAAAATAAGGAGTTAACTGATTCAATTTGAGTAGAAAAAGGAGTTAACTGATTTAACTCATTTTTGATCAATAGTGAACTGGAAATTTCCCTTTTTGAACTGAAGAGAGATTTTGTTGAGATATTTAATTTAATAAAATGAGATATGCTCTCATAATTACTTTTTCTATCTAATTAAACAATCTTTAATTAATTAGAGACACTTTTCTTATTTAATTAAATACCTTCATTTAATTAATTAGTAATGGCTTCTCATTTAATTAAATAACTTTTTTTAATTAATTAGAAGTATGTACTTCATTTAATTAAATAATTTCGTTCAATTATTTCAAAATTCTTTTCAGAATTAGTCAACTCAAGTCAACCATGGTTAAATCCGATCAATTTTTGGTCAAACTTGATCTTTGCGTATCTGAATATGAGATCATGTGAGTACGAATTCTAGCAACAATTCGACGCAAATTCTCATTCAACCTTTCAAAATGAAGAGATGAGGGTCTCTTAAAAAGACTTTCTTAGAATTCATCAACGGTTGAGATCGATTTCAATCAATGGTCAGGATTAAAGGTGAAGTTTAGTCATAAAGGGAGATTTCCAAATTAAAAGGAGTTAACAGATTTAATTTGAGTAAAATAAGGAGTTATCTGATTCAATTTGAGCAAAAAAAGTAGTTAACAGATTCAACTCATTTTTTATCAATAGTGAACTGGAAATTTATCTTTTTGAACTGAAGAGAGATTATGTTGAGATATTTAATTTAATAAAATGAGATATGCTCTCATAATTAATTTTTCTATTTAATTAAATAATCTTTAATTAATTATAGACAATTTTCTTATTTAATTAAATAACTTCATTTATTTAATTAGGAATGGTTTCCCACTTAATTAAATAACTTTGTTTAATTAATTAGAAGTAAGTACTCTATTTAATTATTTCAAAATTCTTTTTAAAACTAGTCAACTCAAGTCAACCGTGGTTAAATTTGGTCAATTTTTGGTCAAACTTGATCTTTGCATATGTGAATATGAGCAAATGTGACTATGAATTCCAGCAACAATTCGATGCAAATTCTCATTAAACCTTTCAAAATGAAGAGATGATGGTCTCTTAAATAGACTTTCTTGGAATTCATCAACGGTTGAGATCGATTTCAATCATCGGTCAGGATTAAAGGTGAAGTTCGGTCATAAATGGAAATTTCCAAATTAACGGGAGTTAACAGATTTAATTTGAGTAAAATAAGGAGTTAACTGATTCAATTTGAGTAGAAAAAGGAGTTAACTGATTTTACTCATTTTTGATCAATAGTGAACTGGAAATTTTCCTTTTTCAACGGAAGAGAGATTTTGTTGAGATATTTAATTTAATAAAATGAGATATGCTCTCATAATTACTTTTTCCATTTAATTAAATAATCTTTATTTAATTAAAGACACTTTTCTTATTTAATTAAATAACTTCATTTAATTAATTAGGAATGGCTTGTCATTTAATTAAATAACTTTGTTTAATTAATTAGAAGTACTCCATTTAATTAAATAATTTCGTTTAATTATTTCAAAATTATTTTCAAAACTAGTCAACTCAAGTCAACCGTGGTTAAATCTGGTCAATTTTTTTTCAAACTTGATCTTTGTGTACGTGAATATGAGAAAATGTGAGTATGAATTCCAGCAACAATTCGATGCAAACTCTTATTCAACATTTCAAAATGAAGAGATGAGGGTCTCTTAAATAGACTTTCCTGGAATTCATCAATAGTTGAGATCGATTTCAATCAACGATCAACATTAAAGGTGAAGTTCAGTCATAAAGGCAGATTTCCAAATTAAAGGGAGTTAACAGATTTAATTTGAATAAAATAAGGAGTTAACTGATTCAATTTGAGTAAAAAAAGGAGTTAACTGATTTAACTCATTTTTGATCAATAGTGAACTGGAAATTTCCCTTTTTGAACTGAAGAGAGATTTTGTTGAGATATTTAATTTAATAAAATGAGATATGCTCTCATAATTACTTTTTCTATTTAATTAAATAATCTTTAATTAATTAGAGACACTTTTCTTATTTATTTAAATAACTTCATTTACTTAATTAGGAATGACTTCTCATTTAATTAAATAACTTTGTTTAATTAATTAGAAGTAAGTACTCCATTTAATTAAATAATTTCATTTTATTATTTCAAAATTCTTTTCGAAACTAGTCAACTCAAGTCAACTGTGGTTAAATCTGGTCAACTTTTTATCAAATTTGATATTTGCGTATGTGAATATGAGCAAATGTGCATATGAATTCCAGCAACAATTCAATGCAAATTCTCATTCAACCTTTCAAAATGAAGAGATGAGGGTCTCTTAAATAGACTTTCCTAGAATTCATCAACGATTGAGATTAATTTCAATCAACAGTCAGGTTTAAAGGTGAAGTTTAGTCATAAAGAGAGATTTCCAAATTAAAGAAAGTTAACAGATTTAGTTTGAGTAAAATAAAAAGTTAACTGATTCAATTTGAGTAGAAAAAGGAGTTAACTCATTTAACTCATTTTTTATCCATAGTGAACTGAAAGTTTCCCTTTTTGAACTGAAGAGAGATTTTGTTGAGATATTTAATTTAATAAACTAACATATGCTCTCATAATTACTTTTTTTATTTAATTAAAAAATTTGCAACTAATTAGAGACACTTTTCTTATTTAATTAAATAACTTCATTTAACTAATTAGGAATGGCTTCTCATTTAATTAAATAACTTTGTTTAATTAACTAGAAGTAAGTATTCCATTTAACTAAATAATTTCGTTTAATTATTTCAAAATTCTTTTCGAAACTCAATTTGAGTATGAATTTCAGCAACAATTTGATGCAAATTCTCATTCAACCTTTCAAAATGAAGAGATGGTCTCTTAAATAGACTTTCCTGGAATTCATCAACGGTTGAGATCGATTTCAATCAACGGTCAGGATTAAAGGTAAAGTTTAATCATAAAGGGAGATTTCCAAATTAGAGGGAGTTAACAGATTTAATTTAGGTAAAATAAGGAGTTAACTGACTCAATTTGAGTAGAAAAAGGAGTTAACTAATTTTACTCATTTTTGATCAATAGTGAACTGGAAATTTCCCTTTTTGAACTGAAGAGAGATTTTGTTGAGATATTTAATTTAATAAAATGAGATATGCTCTCATAATTACTTTTTCTATTTAATTAAATAATCTTTAATTAATTATAGACACTTTTCTTATTTAGTTAAATAACTTCATTTAATTTATTAGGAATGACTTCTCATTTAGGAATGACTTCTCATTTAATTATTTCAAAATTCTTTTTAAAACTAGTCAACTCAAGTCAACCATGGTTAAATTTGGACAACTTTTGGTCAAACTTGATCTTTGCGTATGTGAATATGAGCAAATGTGAGTATAAATTCCAGCAACAATTCGATCCAAATTCTCATTCAACCTGTCAAAATGAAGAGATGAGGGTCTCTTAAATAGACTTTCTTTGAATTCATCACCGGTTGAGATTGATTTCAATGAACGATTAGGATTAAAGGTGAAGTTATCCATAAAAGGAGATTTTCAAATTAAAGGGAGTTAACAGATTTAATTTGAGTAAAATAAGGAGTTAACTAATTCAATTTGAGTAGAAAAAGGACTTAACTGATTTAACTCATTTTTGATCAATAGTGAACTGGAAATTTCTCTTTTTGAACTGAAGAGAGATTTTGTTGAGATATTTAATTTAATAAAATGATATATGCTCTCATAATTACTTTTTCTATTTAATTAAATAATCTTTAATTAATTAGAGACACTTTTCTTAGTTAATTAAATAACTTCATTTAATTAATTAGGAATGGATTCTCATTTAATTAAATAACTTTGTTTAATTAATTAGGAGTAAGTACTCCATTTAATTAAATAATTTCGTTTAATTATTTCAAAATTCTTTTCGAAACTAGTCAACTCAAGTCAGCCATGGTTAAATCTGGTCAACTTTTGGTGAAACTTGATCTTTGCGTATGTGAATATGATTAAATGTGAGTATAAATTTCAGCAACAATTCGATGCAAATTCTAATTGAACCTTTCAAAATGAAGAGATGAGGGTCTCTTAAATAGACTTTCCTGGAATTCATCAACTGTTGAGATCGATTTCAATCAACGGTCAGGATTAAAGTTGAAGTTCAGTCATAAAGGGAGATTTTCAAATTAAATAGAGTTAACAAATTTAATTTGAGTAAAATAAAGAGTTAACTGATTCAATTTGAGTAGAAAAAGGAGTTAACTAATTTAACTCATTTTTGATCAATAGTGAACTAGAAATTTCCCTTTGTCAACTAATAAGAGATTTTGTTGAGATATTTAATTTAATAAAATGAGATATGCTCTCATAATTACTTTTTCTATTTAATTAAATAATATTTAATTAATTAGAGACACTTTTCTTATTTATTTAAATAACTTCATTTAATTAATTAAGAATGGCTTCTCATTTAATTAAATAACATTGTTTAATTATTTAGAAGTAAGTACTCCATTTAATTAAATAATTTCGTTTAATTATTTCAAAATTCTTTTCGAAACTAGTCAACTCAAATCAACCGTGATTAAATCTGGTCAACTTTTGGTTAATCTTGATCTTTGCATATGTGAATATGAGCAAATGTGAGTATGAATTCTATCAACAATTCGATGCAAATTCTCATTCAACCTTTCAAAATGAAGAGATGAGGGTCTCTTAAATAGACTTTCTTAGAATTCATCAACGATTGAGATCGATTTCAATCAACGGTTAGGATTAAAGTTGAAGTTCAATCATAAAGGAAGATTTCCAAATTAAAGGGTGTTAACAGATTTAATTTGAGTAAAATAAGGAGTTAACTGATTCAATTTGAGTATAAAAAGGACTTAACTGATTTAACTCATTTTTGATCAATAGTGAACTACAAAATTTCTCTTTTTCAACTAAAGAGAGATTTTGTTGAGATATTTAATTTAATAAAATGAGATATGCTTTGGTAATTACTTTTCCCATTTAATTAAATAATCTTTAATTAATTAGAGACACTTTTCTTATTTAATTAAATAACTTCATTTAATTAATTAGGAATGGCTTCTCATTTAATTAAATAACTTTGTTTAATTACTTAGAAGTAAGTACTCCATTTAATTAAATAATTTTATTTAATTATTTCAAAATTCTTTTCGAAACTAGTCAACTCAAGTCAACCATTGTTAAATCTGGTTAACTTTTGATCAAACTTGATTTTTGTGTATGTGAATATCAGCAAATGTGAGTATGAATTTTAGCAACAATTCGATGCAAATTCTCATTCAACCTTTCAAAATGAAGAGATGAGGGTCTCTTAAATAGACTTTCTCGGAATTCATCAATGGTTGAGATCGATTTCAATCAACGGTCAGGATTAAAGGTGAAGTTCAGTCATAAAGGGAGATTTCCAAATTAAAAGGAGTTAACAGATTTAATTTGAGTAAAATAAGTAGTTAACTGATTCAATTTGAGTAGAAAAAGGAGTTAACTTATGTAGTGCCTACCCTTGTTCACATCTTTTCAGGATATTGTTATTATCTTCAGACTATGATAGACTAGTTTTATGTTGATGGATTAGTGGTATTGTTTTGACACTATAAGACATTATGTTATAGATTCAGTGGTTATATGATGAGATCATTTAGGTTTTACATTTCATTAATACATGATGATCATTATACTCTTTTCAATTATTATTGATAATTAGATGGATGGTTTATTATCTTATGTGTTTTATTATGGATACTTACCCCATACTTGCATGTGTATGGTGTGCGTATTTTTTTATTGTATGGCATTTCTGATGTGGTTAACGAAGGGAGTCATAGTCACCTGCTTAGTCGGGATCTACACGATGCACCACTTTCTACCATTGTCTGTTTAGCTTAGCATTATATATATTGTATGTACATGCATGGTTTTTCTGCAAGTTGCAGGTACCGGGTATCGACTTCCCTGAATTGCTAGGATGAGCATACCCTATTATACTATCTCAATGATAAGAGAAGGGAGATGAATTCTCAAGTCCAAATCTCAAACCTTTAGGCCAATTGTCCTAGTGAGGTAGGACAACCATCTGGATATTTTACCCACCGAATGTGTTGGATGACATGATTCGTGATTTTTAACCCTTTAGACTGATTTTGAGTGATTTGCTCTATGATGAGTTTTCATATTTTATTTTGGAGGTGTATGGTGAATTTTCTATTAATTAAGTCTTAATAAATGGATTTAATTAATAAATTAATTATTTGAGGAGATTAATATAAAATATCATGTTATATGATATTTTGATTGTAATTAATTAAATGTGAATTATTGAGAAAAATAAATTAATTAAAAGAAAATTAGAAATTAAAATTAATAATAATAATAATAAAATAATAATAAAGTAATAAATAAAAAATAATAATAAAAATTATAAAGTTAAAATGAAAGTTATAAATATTTAAATAAAAATTATATAAAAAGTAATTGGAGTTATAAGCTTGCATGGGAATTAACACACTTCTCTATTTCTCAAGTATCAACAACACAGGGGTTAGTGCATCAATTAAGCACATGGTGTCTACAACCCTAAGGCTCATCTTGAAGGTTGGAAAAGACCCATGCTTAGTTGGTGACACCTTCCAGCTGTTTCTAGAAGCATTCTAGATGTTTCTTGAAAGCTCTTTATATTCAGGCATGTATAGAAGCTTAGACATAGTGTTCAGAGAGCAATTGGAGCATTGGAGGACTTGAGCATTCTGAAGAAAGGAGGAGCTTGCTCTGCCGATTTTTTGAGGAAGAGCGATTTAGCATCAAAATCCGAGTAGATTCTTATGATTTTACTTATGCTATTTTCACATCATGCATTCCCTGTCTTCTTCCTATCTTCCATATGTCTTCTGAGAAGTTTCATATTTATGTGCATTCTCAATGTGGGTAAATTAATTTAATTGGAGAACTTTACATGCATTCTAAAATGCAAATATCTTATTCTTAATTGTAGATATAATCTTTGTGAAAAACATACATGGTTATATTTAGATCTGCATACATATACATATATATAAATATATATTTATATATATGCATATGTATACATTTATTATGGATCTATTATAAAATATATAATATATATATATATATATATATATATATATATACACACACACACATATGTATATTTATATATAATGCATCGAATTGAGCGATTGATTAAATCGCAGTGGAAAATTTATTAATTCGCATCGCGATTTGTATCGCATGGAACAAAGTTTATATATTATATGTCGTGGGCACATTTCGTACCCTGCACCGGTGGAAGGCAGAGGCCTGTCGTCGCAGGTCTGCGGCGACAGGGGTACTACGTACCCGCTGTCGGCGTAGTGCCTGCGAGCGCAGGTACTACGTACCACAACAAGAGTTGGGGGGGTTTTAATTGATGTTTATATTATGCAAAAAAAAAAAAATAGCGTTTATGTTAAAACATTTATATACAGTCGATTTCTCATTACTATGTAATATGAAGTCAATTTAAAATTGTTAATTCAATTTTATGAAAGCGTATTTACATATGTATGTATGTATATATATATGTATGTGTGTGTGTGTGTATGTGTATGTGTGTGTAATATGTAAATATGTTATTTACATTATTATTTGATAATGACCTATATTGATGGGTTATTTTCATAAAGGTGACTCTTTAATAATTTTCAACTATTTAATAATTTAAATGTTTTAAATTATTAAATAAGGAATTGATAGTTGAGTGGGGGATGTATCAAACAAATTTTATTAATTGGAAAATGGATTTTTTTAGTTCTAATAAGGAAACTTTTATTTATCCAAAAACAATATATGTGTTCTCCATTCATTCTTCAGACTTGGTAACTTAAACTGAGATCTCCACATTTAAATTCAAGTTGTAAAACCAAAACATGTGTTTACATCGTGTATTCTTTATGCTATTGTTTTGGGTTTTGGGTTGACTAGTGCTGACCAGTATAGGACGTCTACCAGAGGCTTGGGGGTTATGTGATTGTGGTGACATGATGATGTTTTAATCTTGATCTTTATAAACCCAACCATGGTTATGTGATGGAATGCTCTATGTATTGGTTGTGATTACTGACTGTTATAGTTGAGATTCTTATGTATGAGACACTTGACTTAACCATTATTTTTGGTCATCGATCAGTTATCCTTGGTTATTTTTCTAGTCGCCATGATGGGACTGTAATGTGGATTTATTTTGATAATGTCATGATGTGACATGTTTGACTCAACCATTTTTGGAATCTTCGATCAATTTGATTGAGAGATATATTTTTTGGTTATTGAGAACCATTGGATACTTTTGATTATTAGTGATACTTCAGTTGCCAATAGAGAGCTGTTGTGTTCATGATTTTCTATGGATGTTAGCTCATGGAGATTTGATGCTTTTGTGCATATTTGATGATTTTGTTATGGATTATCTTTTGTGATTTTTTGATTTATGATTCCATGAGCATTAGGGTAAGATATCTGCATGTAGTGATGGGAAGTGGCTTGTAATGGGGGCCGGGGCCCTAAGAGGCTGCCAGGGTAACTCATTGTAAGTTGGATTAATAAGTGATAACATTCACACCCAATACTAACTGAATGAACCTAAAAAGATAAGTGTTTTGTTCTCGCCCATGCCTTGAGTGCTTGTACAGGCTAGGATGGGAGTAGTGAGATGCATGGTTGTGACCTTGCATTCCATAGTATGCCTCACTAGTATGAGAGGATACTAGTGGCCGCATGAAATCAATATGGACTCGTAGAGTTTAGCTAACTACCAGGGTAACTTGTACGTGATAATTGCGATGACACTTTCTCGCTTGCATAGTAGGTTCCTTCATGTCATTGTGTGCCTCTAGAGATTAGATGTTAGATTTTGTGTTTGGAACCTTTGAGTTAGAATACTTTTAGGATTCTTGGACTTATAGAGATATGTGCTATGTGATTTTGATAGCCTGCTTGGGACTTGAGATTATCTCCTTATCACAGTGGGAGTGGACCACTTAGGTACCACGCGATGAGGTGGTAGTGTATTTTCAACTCTTATCATTTTGAGATTCATTGAGACATCGTGGTTGATGCATCCTTCATGATGGTGGATATGTATCCTTTTTCATTGATGATTAGCATATGTTAGATGATGTTATCTTATGCTTTTATTTGTATGCTAGATTACTTATACATATGATATTGTATTTATTCGGAGTGACATTCCTACTATGTAATACTGATGATCTCTTCGGTGATTTGGAATGTTACGCACGGAGGGATGGCTAGGATCCACGATGGTCTAATGATGCTATTGACGGTTGGGAGAAACCGTGCACTTAGTTTATTATGTTTGATCTTTATGATGGATGTATATATTCTCTATGATGTTGCATCATGTGATTATCTCTACTTTGATGTATCATGGATTAGAATAGGATGATGTACCTTATTCTATGTATGTATATTTTTGAGCTTTTCATGTACAATGGATGAATGAGCATTTGAAATGTAATATGTAAACATTGGACTTATCATTATTATTTCATGAGGATGTTGTACTAGATGGATTCATGTATGTAATTCAACATTAAGGGATCTTAAAAAATATAATCTGTTATTTATGTTATGTTTACTTTCAGATGGACAATGCTATTTCTTCTGTTATTGTGCATAAGTTATATGTGATGTTTACTATCATGAAAATTTTTTTTTTTTCTAAAACTTAGTGAAATTCTAGGTTAATTCTTTGGATCCCTTGGCAAGGCATTACAACTAATTTAACTCATTTTTGATCAATAGTGAACTGGAAATTTCCCTTTTTGACCTGAAGAGAGATTTTGTTGAGATATTTAATTTAATAAAATGAGATATGCTCTCATAATTACTTTTTCTATTTAATTAAATAATCTTTAATTAATTAGAGACACTTTTCTTATTTAATTATGTCATGCCCTAAATTTACCCTAAATGTACATTAAGCACAAATTATTATTATTATTATTATTATTCTTAATTAATTAATTTCATAAGCCTAAATAACCTCCAAAAGACATATGTGTGTTACAACTATATCATCACTGAGTTGGACATCCCTCTGACATCTACTGACCCAGGGTTTGGAAAGAGAATACTCATACCTACTACTTCAATCTGTACTTCACATTTCAATGTCATCTTTACTAATTTGTCACATGAGTTAACATTTCTTCAATGCATGGAACCCTCGATTAACCATCCATTAGAACTATCATCAACTTTTATGCCAACTATGCTACTCTAGGCAATCGATTCAAATAACAATATATACATAATTAACACTTTTCTAGAGTATTTAAAATGTTCCCAAAATCAATGGGTGTATATTTTTATTTTTTCATATCCCAACTTACATCTTTCATTGACATAGTTATTAAGATTGAATTATCTATTTATTATTCATATTATATCTCTAATGCAAGCGATATCACATTTTAATAGTAGGGTCAATACCTACTGCAATTGAAATTGTAGTGAAAAGAATGATCAATTCATTTATATAAACATATATCATAAAAGAATGATTTTAAAAGATAATCTATCCTTACTAATACTAAGGTAACAAAATGAATGCATATGAACATATTAACTATCCATCTATCTAAAATACCCTATTAGTCATAGTCCATTAACTTGACCCCACTCATATTTCTTTTAAGAAGATGAAATACTTTTTCTCTAGCAAAGTTCCAAATCACCCTACTACCCACGTGCTACTACCCCATAATCTTCTTCACTTACCCATAGAACAAGTGAATTCCTTGGGTTTCTCTCCATGGTGGACTCACTTACCAAAGTTCTGGCCAAGACAAGCATAGGCGCCTTTTCCATGAGTCAAATCCTATTAATTTTGAGCTAGAAGATAAGCATTTCGAATTCCCATGTTAAACCGACTTGCTACTTGGTCCCATATTGTTGGCAGCATGGAGTTTATCCTAGTCTTAATTAGGTGGGTGAAGAAAGACATATAAAATTCCATAACTTCTTCCAAGGCAAATCAAGGCGTCAAGGACAAAATGGAAGCCATTCCCTCTTGTCAGAATTATGTCATAAACTTGCACGATATTCCAATATAATATTTGAAGGCACAAAGCGCCTAGGGAATAAGTGGATGAAATAAGTCTTGGTCATGTCAAAGAAATTAAATACCTTGGTCTCCATAGCATATTAAATTGTTTTCTCATTCACCAACCCATGCTAGCCTAGGGTAGATAATATAGTAGGTTGTTTGTCACACTATGTCTTGTTTAAAATATTACTTGATGCTAGTTTAGGTTTGTTTAACATGAGCATTGTATATATTTTTTTTAAAGTTTATTTTGATTTGATAGGGTGTTGACTCAAGTTATGTGTCTCATATGAGGTCCCTTCTAATGCAATTAATATGATGGTTAGTTTATTATGTTAAAATATGATTTATAGGTTATAGGGTCCTAGGAGTCTAAGGAATACTCTTGAATATTTTAATGTCTGTATTAAGAGAAGAGATTTATTTTACTTTCTCATACATTTTCCAGAGGATAAAATGGGCACCTACAAAAAGCTTATGTCTTAAGTCTTGTATATTTTATATCATCACTTGATTTTCTTCTTCTGTAATCTAGGATATTCAAGGTAAGTTATTGCAAGGATAATTAGGAGATAATTATAAACTAAGTATAGTTTTAAAATTGTGATTCATTTAGCATTCAAAACATTAAATTAATCCAATAACTCAACATTTCATGACAAGAATTTATATGAAGTTATTTGGATTATCCCTATCTATGAATTATGAAATTTAGAAACCATTTTCTCAACATTATCTTCTTATGCAGATCTAGATTTGAATGTACATTCACAATTGGTAAACAATGGAACTAAAATGGTAATAGCAATCCACTAGGATAATCCTTCCTATGAATATTATCTCTTCTATGATATCCAAATTCTTTTGCATTCCACTCAAGAGCATCAAGTAATTTGGATCTCTGATTGGTGTTACCATCCAATAAAACAACAATATTATTAGAATGAATTATCTTCAGTGATACCCACATGATACACAAAAGGTGGTGAAGTCGACATATCATAATATACACAATGGAAAATACTTTTACTACACATGATCACTCACAACCTTTCCATTGACAATCAAACCAAGACAGTAGCTTTCTCTTACAATACATTTAGGCTCACATAACAAAATGAAGTTTTTCTCTCTATCTCATCTCAATGCAATATTGTATTCTCCTCCTATGCGCATGGAAGATAACAAGGACTCCAAGTTTCCAAGATTTTTCTCTAAGAACCTGCAAATGCATCACAACAAAACAACAAGGACCATGGGTGCTTTCCACCCAACCAAAGGCCTCAAAGAGACCACCCCCGCGCTAGGGGAACAAGGCTCAAACAAAATCCATATACACACTTGTAAGAAACATATACACCACATAAAAAAACTGCAACAAATCCCATCCCAAGGATATTTCACAAAGGCTCGCCATTGGAACCTTGAACATAGGGTAAAGGTGGAAACACAAGGAGGTTTACCATTTCATATCATATTTTCCATAAAACTCATGCCCTTTCGGGGCTAAATCAACAAAATACAAGGCCCTTTTGGGGCTTCATAAACATCTTCCACCACACACACTACCAACACAACATCCTCCACCACACACAACCAATAGCTTTAGCTTCCTACAAACCCATACTTCAGTTACTTTCTTCCTCACCATTTTTTTTTTTTTCTTATCCTCCCCCAAGGAAAAATATGAATATGACAATTGTATACAATGGAGCCCATACTGCAAGGTCCTCAACTATGCAATCCAACTATTGCCCGTTCACCCTGGACTTCTCTTCCCTTCCCATAAGGGTGAGTGTAAGTCCCACACCCATAAGAACACTCAAGCACAACAAGAAAACAAAACCAAGTAGCAATAAAACAATAGATTTTCAAGAGCACATCACATTATCACAACACAATATCAACACCCATAATGCAACAAGGAAATAGAGGAAATCCAAACCTCATACTCACAATACTCCACACAATACAACAAGATGCACAATGGTGTCACATTAATCTACATGGAATGAACACCATTCAAACACTCACATGAATGCTACTCCACAATGCAATGCAATGCAATGCATACTCCATTCATAAACTCCACACTTGTAGATTGGCTTAACCATGCTAAAAGAAAGAAAAAGGAAAGGAAGCAAGCTTGAGATACCAACCTTGGTCCAAGCTAGGGTAAGGATAGTTGTAGTAGAGCTCCCCTCCTCTCCCTCCAAAACCTAATTGTCTCTAAAATTGGAGAGTGGCCAAGTGGTTTCTCATTTAGCCATACCTCTATATATATATCCTTCTCATTTTCGGATTCCATAAAGAATGTCATTTTCATGGGGTCTCCTAGGTCCACTAGACACCCTAGAGGTCATTAATAGCTCCCTAGCCTATAGTACTAGCATGGGTGGGGTTAATTTTAATCCCAACTTACCTAAAACTTACTTTATGACCCTCCCAAAGCAAAGTGATTCAAATTTCAAATTCCCCAAGGTGATGACCTTGTCCTTTTACTAACTAAGGCAATAATCAAATTCCTCAATTGAGGCATTTATCACGGAATAAGGTGGCCACATGATCCATTGACGAATAACATATCATATCACATAACAAGCACAAGTGTCAAGTGACACACACAAAATATCACATTATATTAAAAAAAATGACTTGTTTTACAATAATACATGAACTAGGCTACTATGCACACATACAATTCACATATACAAAATAAAACACATTACAATTAGGTTTGAATCTTTTCCACTAATTCAACATTGGTTATGTCATGTTTGTAGTAGTTTGAGCCTTAATTCCCCTTTAACCCATGGTCAAATTCCTGGACACTAAACTCAAGCGTCAGTAGTCCAAAAAAATCATATAAGCATATGTAAAATAAATCATTATCTCATTCAACATTAGACTTGCATATATTTCATCATCTCAAATTAACTTTCCCTTTCTTAATCATTTCAAATATAACTTTCAAAATATTAAAATATCAAAACTTACATATCACATTCAACATTTGAGTTCCATACTTCATTCCTTATAATTACATTACTTCTTCTAACAATTTCCATGTAAAATGTTCAAAATACTATAAAACTAATATTTACTTATCAACATAACATAGTCAATTTAATATTTTGAATAACTTTATATTCTACGACAAGATGCTGAATCCATAACTATTGAATCCCTAGGTATGCGGGTTAGGTCTCAATGTATAACAAAATTTATCTTTTATCTCTAATTTCCACTTCAACATTACCTTCTTATATTACAAGCATTTCTAAAATCAAATTTCTATTAAAGCAATGTCAATAGCTTACAACATGAAATAGAATCATTAAATGCATCAATTAGGTCATAATATGCAGAGGTAATTGCGGATCATCAAAATGCAGATATTAAAATGACATAACCCTACAATCTTAAAAGTGTATCAAACATAGGATTAAAATCACTATAATGCAATTATCTCATTGGTACTATGACGAATTGGGTGAGGCCTCACAAATTAAATAACTTCATTTAATTAATTAGGAATGGCTTCTCATTTAATTAAATAACTTTTTTTAATTAATTAGAAGTAAGTACTCCATTTAATTAAATAATTTCGTTTAATTATTTCAAAATTCTTTTCGAAACTAGTTAACTCAAGTAAACCGTGGTTAAATTTGGTCAACTTTTGGTCATAAAGGGAGATTTCCAAATTAACGGTCAGGATTAAAGGTGAAGTTTAGTCATAAAGGGAGATTTCCAAATTAAAGGGAGTTAACAGATTTAATTTGAGTAAAATAAGGAGTTAACTGATTCAATTTGAGTAGAAAAAGGAGTTAACTAATTCAACTCATTTTGATTAATAATGAACTGAAAATTTTTGTTTTTGAACAGAAGAGAGATTTTGCTGAGATATTTAATTTAATAAAATGAGATATGCTCTCATAATTACTTTTTTTATTTAATTAAATAATCTTTAATTAATTAGAGACACTATTCTTATTTAATTAAATAACTTCATTTAATTAATTAGGAATGGCTTATCATTTAATTAAATAACTTTGTTTGATTAATTAGAAGTAACTACTCCATTTAATTAAATAATTTCATTTAATTATTTCAAAATTCTTTTTGAAACTAGTCAACTCAAGTCAACCGTGGTTAAATCTGGTCAACTTTTGATCAAACCTGATCTTTGCGTATGTGAATATGAGAAAATGTGAGTATGAATTCCAGCAACAATTCGATGCAAATTTTCATTCAACCTTTCAAAATAAAGAGATGAGGGTCTCTTAAATAGACTTTCCTATAATTCATCAATGATTGAGATCGATTTCAATCAACGGTCAGGATTAAAGGTGAAGTTCAGTCATAAATGGAGATTTTCAAATTAAAGGGAGTTAACAGATTTAATTTGAGTAAAAATAAGAAGTTAACTGATTCAATTTAAGTAGAAAAAGGAGTTAACAGATTTAACTCATTTTTAATCAATAGTGAACTGGAAATTTCTTTTTTATGAACTAAAGAAAGATTTTGTTGAGATATTTAATTTAATAAAATGAGATATGCTCTCATAATTACTTTTTCTATTTAATTAACTAATCTTTAATTAATAAGAGACAATTTTCTTATTTAATTAAATAACTTCATTTAATTAATTAGGAATGGCTTCTCATTTAATTAAATAACTTTGTTTAATTAATTAGAATTAACTACTCCATTTAATTAAATAATTTCGTTTAATTATTTCAAAATTCTTTTTGAAACTAGTAAACTCAAGTCAACCGTGGTTAAATCTGGTCAAATTTTGGTCAGACTTGATCTTTGCGAATGTGAATATGAGAAAATGTGAGTATGAATTCCAGCAACAATTCGATGCAAATTCTTATTCAACCTTTCAAAATGAAGAGATGAGGGTCTCTTAAATAGACTTTCCTGGAATTCATCAACAGTTGAGATCGATATCAATCAATGGTCAGGATTAAAAGTGAAGTTCAGTCATAAATGGAGATTTCCAAATTAAAGGGAGTTAACAGATTTAATTTGAGTAAAATAAAGAGTTAACTGATTCAATTTGAGTAGAAAAAGGAGTTAACTAATTTAACTCATTTTTGATCAATAGTGAATTGGAAATTTCCCTTTTTGAACTGAAGAGAAATTTTGTTGAGATATTTAATTTAATAAAATGAGATATGCTCTCATAATTATTTTCTCTATTTAATTAAATAATATTTAATTAATTAGAGACACTTTTCTTATTTAATTAAATAACTTCATTTAATTAATTTGGAATGGCTTCTCATTTAATTAAATAACTTTGTTTAATTAATTAGAAGTAACTACTCCATTTAATTAAATAATTTTGTTTAATTATTTCAAAATTCTTTTCGAAATTAGTCAACTCAAGTCAACCGTGGTTAAATTTGGTCAACTTTTGGTCAAACTTGATCTTTGCGTATGTGAATATGAACAAATGTGAGTATGAATTCCAACAACAATTCGATGCAAATTCTCATTCAACCTTTCAAAATGAAGAGATAAGGGTCTCTTAAATAGACTTTCCTGAAATTCATCAACGGTTGAGATCAATTTCAATCAACGGTCAGGATTAAAGGTGAAGTTCAGTCATAAAGGAAGA
This sequence comes from Cupressus sempervirens, assembly GCA_028749045.1. Classification (NCBI taxonomy): domain Eukaryota; kingdom Viridiplantae; phylum Streptophyta; class Pinopsida; order Cupressales; family Cupressaceae; genus Cupressus; species Cupressus sempervirens. The sequence goes on along the minus strand of CM053793.1, from coordinate 665,141,447 downwards.
TTTCCAAATTAAAGGGAGTTAATAGATATAATTTGAGTAAAATAAGGAGCTAACTGATTCTATTTGATTAGAAAAAGGAGTTAACTGATTTAACTCATTTTTTATCAATAGTGAACTGGAAATTTCTGTTTTTGAATTGAAGAGAGATTTTGTTGAGATATTTAATTTTATAAAATGAGATATGCTTTCATAATTACTTTTTCTATTTAATTAAATAATCTTTAATTAATTAGAGACAATTTTCTTATTTAATTAAATAACTTCATTTAATTAATTAGGAATGGCTTATCATTTAATTAAATAAATTTGTTTAGTTAATTAGAAGTAAGTACTCCATTTAATTAAATAATTTCGTTTAATTATTTCAAAATTCTTTTCGAAACTAGTCAACTCAAGTCAACTGTGGTTAAATCTGGTCAATTTTTGGTCAAACTTGATCTTTGCGTATGTGAATATGAGCAAATGTGAGTATGAATTCCAGCAACAATTCGATGCAAATTCTCATTCAACCTTTCAAAATGAAGAGATGAGGGTCTCTTAAATAGACTTTCCTCGAATTCATCAACGGTTGAGATTGATTTCAATCAACGGTCAGGATTAAATCTGAAGTTCAGTCATAAATGGAGATTTACAAATTAAAGGAAGTTAACAGATTTAATTTGAGTAAAATAAGAAGTTAACTGATTCAATTTGAGTAGAAAAAGGAGTTAACTGATTTAACTCATTTTTTATCAATAGTGAATTGGAAATTTCCCTTTTTGAACTGAAGAGAGATTTTTTTGAGATATTTAATTTAATAAAATGAGATATGCTCTCATAATTACTTTTTCTATTTAATTAAATAATCTTTAATATATTAGAGACATTTTTCTTATTTAATTAAATAACTTCATTTAATTAATTAGAAATGGCTTCTCATTTAATTAAATAACTTTGTTTAATTAATTAGAAGTAAGTACTCCATTTAATTAAATAATTTCATTTAATTATTTCAAAATACTTTTCGAAACTAGTCAACTAAGGTGAACTGTGGTTAAATCTGGTCAACTTTTTTTCAAACTTGATCTTTGCATATGTGAATATGAGCAAATATGAGTATGAATTCTAACAACAATTTGATGCAAATTCTCATTCAACCTTTCAAAATGAAGAGATGAGGGTCTCTTAAATAGACTTTCCTGAAATTCATCAACGGTTGAGATCAATTTCAATCAACGGTCAGGATTAAAGGTGAAGTACAATCATAAAAGGAGATTTCCAAATTAAAGGGAGTTAACAGATTTAATTTTAGTAAAATAAGGAGTTAACTGATTCAATTTGAGTAGAAAAAGGAGTTAATTGATTTAACTCATTTTTGATCAATAGTGAACTGGAAATTTCCCTTCTTGAACTGAAGATAGATTTTGTTGAGATATTTAATTTAATAAAATGAGATATGCTCTCATAATTACTTTTTCTATTTAATTAAATAATCTTTAATTAATAAGTAGGAGATAATTTCCACAACTACTCAAATTGTGATATGAATATCAGGATTTAACTGTGTGATTTTGAGTAAAAATCGATGACCCATGTTTCATGAGTAGTGATTCAATATGAATCCATCTCTCATGAGAATAAATGGAACACTTAGCACTCATTGGATCTAGGTGATGCTCACAGGGGTGAAGCACCAGGACTTCCTGGGAGGTCACCCATCCCAGTACTACTCCACCCTGAGCGCGCTTAACTGCAGAGTCACTTATTTAAATTGAATAAGTTAACTCCCTTTTCTACTCAAATTGAATAAGTTAACTCCTTATTTGACTCAAATTAAATCTGTTAACTCCCTTTAATTTGGAAATCTCCCTTTATGACTGAACTTCACATTTAATCCTGACCGTTGGTTGAAATCGATCTCAACCGTTGATGAATTCCAATAAAGTCTATTTAAGAGACCCTCATCTCTTCATTTTGAAAGGTTGAATGAGAATTTGCATCAAATTGTTGCTGGAATTCATACTCACATTTTCTCATATTCACATACGCAAAGATCAAGTTTGACCAAAAGTTGACCAGATTTAACCATGGTTGACTTGAGTTGACTAGTTTCAATTTTTTTTTGAAATAATTAAATAAAATTATTTAATTAAATGGAGCACTTACTTTTAATTAATTAAACAAAGTTATTTAATTAAATGAGAAGCCATTCCTAATTAATTAAATGAAGTTATTTAATTAAATAAGAAAAGAGTCTCTAATTAATTAAAGATTATTTTATTTAATAGAAAAAGTAATTATGAGAGGATATCTCATTTTATTAAATTAAATATCTCAACAAAATCTCTCTTTAGTTCAAAAAGGGAAATTTCCAATTCACTATTGATAAAAAATGAGTTAAATCAGTTAACTCCTTTTTCTACTCAAATTGAATCAGTTAACTCCTTATTTTATTCAAATTAAATCTGTTAACTCCCTTTAATTTGTTAATCTCCCTTTATGACTGAACTTCACCATTAATCCTAACCGTTGATTGAAATCGATCTCAACCGTTGATGAATTCCAAGAAAGTCTATTTAAGAGACTCTCATCTCTTCATTTTGAAAGGTTGAATGAGAATTTGCATCGAATTGTTGCTGGAATTCATACTCACATTTGCTCATATTCACATATGCAAAGATCAAGTTTGACCAAAAGTTGACTAGATTTAACCACGGTTGACTTGAGTTGACTAGTTTCGAAAAGAATTTTGAAATAATTAAATGAAATTATTTAATTAAATGGAGTACTTACTTCTAATTAATGAAACAAAGTTATTTAATTAAATGAGAAGCTATTCCTAATTAATTAAATAAAGTTATTTAATTAAATAAGAAAAGTGTCTCTAATTAATTAAAGATTATTTAATTAAATAGAAAAAGTAATTATGAGAGCATATCTCATTTTATTAAATTAAATATCTCAAGAAAATCTCTCTTCGGTTGTAAAAGTAAAATTTCCAGTTCACTATTGATCAAAAATGAGTTAAATGAGTTAACTCATTTTTCTACTCAAATTGAATCAGTTAACTCCTTATTTTACTCAAATTAAATCTATTAACTCCCTTTAATTTGTAAATCTCCCTTTATGACTGAACTTCACCTTTAATCCTGACCGTTAATTGAAATCGATCTCAACCGTTGATGAATTCCAGGAAAGTCTATTTAAGAGACCCTCATCTCTTCATTTTCAAAGGTTGAATGAGAATTTGCATCAAATTGTTGCTGGAATTTATACTCATATTTGCTCATATTCACATACACAAAGATCAAGTTTGACCAAAAGTTGACCAGATGTAACCACGGTTGAATTGGGTTGACTAGTTTCGAAAAGAATTTTGAAATAATTAAAAAAAATTATTTAATTAAATTGAGTACTTACTTCTAATTAATTAAACAAAGTTATTTAATGAAATGAGAAGTCATTCCTAATTAATTAAATGAAGTTATTTAATTAAATAAGAAAAGTGTCTCTAATTAATTAAATATTATTTAATTAAATAGAAAAAATAATTATGAGAGCATATCTCATTTTATTAAATTAAATATCTCACCAAAATTTCTCTTCAGTTCAAAAAGGGAAATTTCCAATTCACTATTGATAAAAAATGAGTTAAATCAGTTAACTCCTTTTTCTACTCAAATTGAATCAGTTAACTCCTTATTTTACTCCAAAACACCAAAACATGTTTTTGCATTGTGTATTCTTTAAGCTATTATTTTGGATTTTAGGTTGACTAGTGTTTACTAGTATAGGACGTCTACAAGAGGTTTGGGGGTTATGTGATTGTGGTGACATGAGGATGTTTTAATCTCGATCTTTATAAACCCAACCATAGTTATGTGATGGAATGCTCTATGTATTGGTTGTGATTACTGATTGTTATAGTTGAGATTTTTATGTATGAGACACTTGACTCAACCATTTTTGGAGTCTTCGATCAGTATGATTGAGATATATCTTTTGATTATTGAGAACCATTGGATATTTGATTATCAGTGATACTTCAGTTGCCAATAGAGAGCTGTTGTGTTCATGATTTTCTATGGATGATAGCTCATGGAGATTTGATGCTTTTTATGCATATTTGATGATTTTACTATGGATTATATTTTGTGATTTTGAGATTTATGATTCCATGAGCATTAGGGTAAGATATCTGCATGTAGTGACAGGAAGTGGCTTGCAATGGGGGCTGGTGCCCTAAGAGGCTGCCAAGGTAACTCATTGTAAGTTGGATTAATAAGTGATAACATTCACACCTAATACTAACTAAATGAACCTAAAAAGATAAGTGTTTTGTTCTTGCCCATGCCTTGAGTGCTTGTATAGGCTAGGATGGGAGTAGTGAGACGCATGGTTATGACCTTGCATTCCGTAGTATGCCTCGTCAGTATGAGAGGATACTAGTGGCCGCATGAAATCAATATGGACCTATGGAGTTTAGCTAACTGCCAGAATAACTTGTACGTGATAATTGCGATGACACTTTCCCACTTGCATATAGGTTCTTACATGTCATTGTGTGCCTCTGGGATTAGATATCAGATTTTGTGTTGGAACCTTTGAGTTAGTATACTTTTAGGATTTCTGGACTTATAAATATATGTGCTATGTGAATTTGATAGCCTATTTGGGACTTGAGATTATCTCCTTAGCACGGTGGGAGTGGACCACTTAAGTACCACGCGGTCGGGTGGTAGTGTATTTTCCACTCTTATCATTTTGAGATTCATTGAGATATTGTGGCTGATGCGACCTTCATGATGGTGGATATGTATCCTTTTTCATTGATGAGTAGCATATGTTAGATGATGTTATCTTATGCTTTTATTTGCATGTTAGATTACTTCTACATATGATGTTGTATTTATTAGGAGTGACATTCCTACTATGTAATACCGATGATCTCTTCGGTGATTTGGAATGTTACACACGGAGGGATAGCTAGGATCCACGATGGTCTAATGATGCTATAAATGGTTGAGAGGAACCATGCACTTAGTTTATTATGTTTGATCTTTATGATGGATGTATATGACTTCTATGATGATGTATCATGTGTATCATGTGATTATCTCTACTTTGATGTATCATGGATTAGAATAGGATGATGTACCTTATTCTATGTATGTATATTCTTTTGAGCTTGTCATACCCTGTGACATGTATAGTGGATGATTGAGTATTTGAAATGTAATGTGTAAACATTGGACTTATCATTATTATTTCATGTGGATGTTTTACTAAATGGATTCATGTATGTAATTCAACGTTAAGGGATCTTAAAGAATTTAATCTGTTATTTATGTTATGTTTATTTTCAGATGGACATTACTATTGCTTCCATTATTGTGCATTAGTTATATGTGGTATTTGCTTTCAAAAAAAAAAAAAAAAAAAATGCTACTAAACTTAGTGAAATTCTAGGTTAATTCTTTGGATCCCTTGGCGGGGCATTACATTTGGTATCAGAGCCCAAGTTTCTACATTGGGAGCTCTGGGTACTTTGGAATAACTAGAACTTTGAACTATTAAGTGTAACTTTCCAAACTTGATCTAGGTGAATTGTTACTTGAATATTTTTCATACTTCAACACTTAGTTTCAAAACTGAAAATTTTACATAAACCTAGACATAGAACTTAACTTAGTTCCTTGTACTGTTGTAGGATGGTATCTTGGACTAGGTCTTCTATTAGAGGCCGTGGTCATGGTAGAACTATCAGTGTCCATGAGTCTGCCCATGAGGGATCGACTCATGTAGAGAGCAAGGAAGAGCACTCTAGTAGGCAGCAGGAAGAAAGCCGTAGAGAGGATCAAGCTGAGTCTGAAGAGGTCAGTTTGAGATAGATGATGCAGACTATTCTACAACATCTACCTCCTATTCAAGAACAGCCTAAAGTGCATCAAACAGAACAAGAGCATAGACCCAGATCTAGAAGTCCTCGGAAGGATCATCAGAGGTTCGTCATGTCCACTTAGTGAAGGATCTTTCAAGATCCAAGGTTAAGCCTTTCAATGGGCAAGGTTCTGGTTATGTGGCCAAGCAGTGGCTTATTTCCCTCGATAGGATTTTTGCCATGCAGGAGTTTGACAGCAATGTTAAGGCAAGATTTGCGATCACTAATTTAGAGAATTTTGGGGCCACTTGGTGGACGATAGAGGAGAAGAAGTTGGGAATTGATATGAGTAGTGTTACATGGGAGTTATTCATAGAGAGTTCTCGTGAACGATTCCTACCAGAGGAATGGAAACAACAAAGGGCTGATGAATTTCATAATCTCAAACAATACACTTTGTCAGTGACCAAGTATAAGCATAAGTTTTATGAGCTTATGTCTTTTTGAGGGTTTAGTGAAATTCAGCTCAGTTGACACAACATTTTACTAGGGGATTGAATAACCGTATTATTGGGGGAGTTAAGGTATTTGAGCCAAAAACCCTCAAGGATGCGGTGCATCGAGCTATCCTTGTTGAGCAAAGTGTCAACCTTGGTCAAGGTGGTTTTGTAGGAGCGTCAGTGGTATCAGGATCTAAAAGCAACTACAATTTAGGTGGTAACAAGAAGTTTTCTTTCTCTAAGGGGAAACAGTATCAGCAGTAGTCTCAGCAAACACAACAATAGAAGGGCTCAAATTCTCAAGCTCAAGGTGGTGGCAAAGGTTCTAACACCAAGAACAACTGCAATGCCCAACGTAATAAATAGAATTAAACCAATCAGCCAGCTCAGAGTAGCCAGTCTTTTGTGAGCAGGAACAGTCGTAAGCAATCTAATGTACCATCTATGGGAAGAGGTTCCGACAGAAATATGGAATGTTTTTCATGTGGTCAGATTGGACATTATGCAGGTCAGTGTCGTCAGTGAGCACCTCAGTTCTTATGACCTAGACCTACAGTTTCAAAGCCTACAGTGGGTGATGCAGGTAGAGCTCATAGAGTTTTTGCAACAGTTGATTAGTGTTAGGCAGATCATCAAGGAATAGTGGTTGAGACCAGAGGTGCTATTAGAGGTATATCTGTTTTAGTATTATTTGATTCAAGAGCTACAGATTCATTTATTTCACCATCTATAGTTTCTAAGTGTAAGCTAGATGCGGTGAAGCAAGATCGTGGTTGGCAAGTGGAACTAGCCTCAGGCATTAAGGTTTCCACAGACTCTGTAGTTCATAAGTGTGGACTTAGCTTAGGAAGCTTTGATTAGATAGTGGATCTTTGAGTCATACCCCTTGGTTCCTATGATGTGGTTCTAGGCATGGACTGGCTTGGATCTCATAGAGCCAGTATAGATTGTAGGAAGAAGATTATTATGTGCCAAGATGACCAAGGGAATGATGTGCAGATAGTTGGGATACCGAGGCCTATATCTCTGCGGATGATTTCTGCTATGCAATTGAAGAGAAGTTTCTGTAGGGGATGTCAGATATTTGCTGTTATCGTAAATGATCTTGATGAAGAAGATCCCATGAGGGAGACTTTGGATCATCCAATTTTGCAAGAGTATGCAGATGTCTTTCCAAGTTAGATTCCAGGCATGCCTCCAAAGAGGGACATTGACTTTAGTATTCATCTGATTCCTGGAGCAGAGCCTATCTCTAAAGCTCCTTATCGCATGACTACTCAAGAATTGGGTGAGCTACATCTTTAGCTAGAGGAACTTCTGGCCAAAGGGAGCATTCAACCTAGTGTATCACCATGGGGAGCTCTAGTGCTCTTTGTGAAGAAGAAAGATGGTTCTTTGCGCCTTTGTATTGACAATAAACAGTTGAATAAGGTGACTATTAAGAACATGTATCCTTTACCTAGGATTGATGACTTATTCGATCAGATCAAGGGAGCTACAGTATTCTCCAATATTGACCTTAAGTCAGCATACCTCCAGCTTCACATTAAGGAAGCGAATATTCACCAGACTGCTTTTTGAACTTGTTATGGGCATTATGAGTTCACAGTGGTACCTTTTGGATTGACTAATGCTCCATCAGTTTTCATGAGTTTGATGAATGGTGTGTTTTGATCTTATCTGGACAGGTTTGTACTCATTTTTCTTGATGACATATTGGTATATTCTAGGACTCAAAAGGAGCATGAGGAACACCTGCGGTTGGTATTGCAGTGTTTGAGAGACAATCAGCTTTATGCTAATGTAGCTAAGTGCAAATTCTTCAAATGGAGATTTAGTATTTAGGGCATGTTATTTCAGGTGATGGCATTTTAGTGGATCCTGCAAAGATTCAGGCGATAATAGATTGGCCTACACTGACTAATGTGTCAAAAATTTGTAGCTTCATGGGTTTAGTCAGTTATTATCATAGATTTATCCAGAACTTCTCTAGGATAGCACATCCTTCACTTATCTTCAAAGGAAAGGAAAGAAGTTCGTATGGACAGAAAAATGCGAGGAAGCTTTTCAGAAGCTCAAAGAGCTTTTGACTAGTGGACTGATTCTAGCTGTACCTAATCCAGAAGGTGATTTCATGGTATGTACAAACGCTTCTCTTGAAGGGATTGGGGTAGTGTTGATGCAGAATGGACGGGTGATTGCGTATGAATCACACAAGCTCAAGGATCATGAGTTAAATTATCCTACGCATGATCTTGAGTTAGCAGCAGTAGTTCATGCTTTGACAAGGTGGAGACATTTCTTGTTGGGGCACAGATTTGAGCTACATAGCGATCATCGTAGTCTTCAGTACATTTTTACTCAGTCTAATTTGAATGCCCGCCAGAGGTGATGGATGGAGTTTCTATGCAAGTATGATTTTGAGGTTAAGTACATTCAGGGTAAGGAGAATGTGGTGGTAGATGCTTTGAGTCGTAGGAGACATGTGTTATCATCGATGACTCTTAGTGTGGGTTTGAGGAGTCAGATTCTTCAGGCACTTCCTATGGATTCCTAGTATCAAGAAGTGTGCAAAGAGATTGATTTAGGAAGATCTCTGGAGGGTAAGTCTGTAGGTTACATTCGAGAGTCAAATGGTCTTTTGAGACATTTGGGGAGGATTTATGTGCCATTTTTGGATGAGCTTCGCACCTTGATACTAGCAGAAGCCCATTGTACACCTTACTCAACACATCCTGGTGTCAAGAAGATGCATGCCAATTTGAAACATTTGTTCTTTTGGTCTAGGATGAAGTGAGATATTGCTAATTTTGTGGCTAGGTGCCTTGAGTGTCAGAGAGTTAAGGTAGAACATCAGCACCCAACTGGACTTTTGTAGCCTAATCTTATTCCTTCTTGGAAGTGGGATATCATCTCCATGGATTTCATTGTGGGATTACCTATGACAGTCCGACGTCATGATGCTATCATGGTCACCGTTGATCGGTTGACTAAGGTGGCACATTTTTCACCGATTAGGTCTTCCTACACAGCAGGTTCTATAGTTAATGTCTTTATGCGTGATATTGTGAGGTTACATGGTATTCCTAGAAAGATCATTTCTGACAGGGATCCTGTATTCACATCTGCATTCTGGACATCACTGCAGCATGAGCTTGGAGTGCAGTTAAACTTTAGTTTGACATATCATCCAGAGACTGATGGTCAGATAGAGAGGGTGAATCAAGTTTTGGAGGATATGTTATGAATGCATGGGATGGATAGTCAGACACATTGGGAGGATTATCTCTACCTAGTGGAGTTTTCTTACAACAATGGGTATCATAGTTCTATTGGCATGGCACCATTTTAGGCATTATATGGACATCCTTATCGTACACCATTGAGTTGGGATAGTCTCGAGGATCACATCCTATTGGGTCCTAAGACACTTCGTGATATGGAGTAACAGGTAGTGCGTATCTGTGAGCACTTGACTATAACACAAGTTAGGCAGAAGAAGTATGCCGATGCTCATAGGATTGATAAGCAGTTTGCTATGGGTGATAAGGTTTTCTTGAGAGTGCGAACGCGAAAGAGTTTGATCTGATATGGAAAGGGTTCTAAGCTGGCACCTCGCTTTGTGGGACCATTCGAGATTTTGGAAAGGATTGGCCCAGTTGCTTACCGCCTTGCTCTACTGCCCAGCCTAGCTTGCATTCATGATGTTTTCCATGTTTCAGTACTTCAGCAGTATATTCCTGATATTGTACATGTTCTTGATTGGAATGCGTTGCAAGTAGAGGACGGGTAGCTGGCTTTGGAGCTGGTTCATAATTTGGAGCAGTGGGAGTTGACCCTCAGGGGTCAAACCATTGAGCAGGTAAGGGTCCAATGGGACCCTACTGATGATTCTTTAGCTACTTGGGAGGATGCAGCTAGATTGAGGGAGTTATATCCCTACTTATTTGTAGGCTTCCAGGAGTAAGCCTAACCCAAGGGGGGGTGGATGTAGTGCCTACCCTCATTCACATCTTTTCTAGACATTGTTGTTATTATCAGACTATGATGGACTAGTTTTATGTTAATGGATTAGTGGTATTGTTTTCACACTATCAGACATTATGTTATGGATTCAGAGGTTATGAGATGAGATCATTTAGACTTTACATTTCATGCATACATGATCATCATTATACTGTTTTCAGTTATTATTGATGATTAGTTGATGATTATTATCTCATGTGTTTTATTATGGATACGTACTCCATACTTGCATGTGTATGGTGTGCGTGTTTTCTTATTGTATGGCATTTCTGATGTGGTTAAGGAAGCGAGTCGTAGTCACCTGCTTAGTCGGGCTCTACACGATGCACCACTTCTTGCCATTGTCTGTTTAGCTTAGCATTATAAAATTTGAATATATATATATATACTGATATATATATATATATACCTATGTATATTTATATATAATACACCGAATGAGCGATTGATAAATTGCAGTGGAGAAATTTAATAAATCGCATCGCGATTCATATCACATGAATCAATGTATATAATGAAATGTCATGGGCATGAATTGTACCCACGCTTGTGGAAGGCAAAGACCTACCGTCGTAGGTCTGTGGTGACAGGGGTACTACGTACCCGCTGTCGGTGTAGTGCTTGCGACCGTAGGTACTGCGTACCGCAGCAAGTGTTTGGGGGGGTAAATTAATGTTAATGCGATGTAAAAAAAAAATGTTTATGTTAAAATGTTTATAAGCAATCGATTCTCATTGCTATATAATATGGTGTCAATCAAAATTGTTAAATCAATTTTATGAAAACGTATTAACTATTTATATATTTACATATGCGTGTGTATATATATATATATATATATATATATATATATATATATATATATATATATATATATATATATATATATAATATGTAAACATGTTATTTATAAATTTAAGTTATTATTATTTGATAAATGATTTATATTGAAGGTTTATTTTCATAAAGGTGACTCTTTAATAACTTTCAACCATTTAATAATTTAATTGTTTTAAATTATTAAATAAAGAATTGATAGTTTGGTGGGGAATGTATCAAACAAATATTATTAATTGGAAAATGGATTTTTTTTAGTTCTAATAAGGAAAACTTTTATCCAAAAACAATATGTGTTCCTCCATTCAAACTTGGAAACTAAAACTGAGATCTCTACATTTTGTAAACTTGGTATAACCAAAACATGTGTGTGCATTGTGTTTTCTTTAAGCTATTGTTTTGAGTTTTGGGTTGACTAGTGTTGACCAGTATAGGATGTCTACTAGAGGCTTGGGGGTTATGTGATTGTGGTGACATGATGATTTTTTAATCTCGATCTTTATAAACCCAACCATGGTTATGTGATGGAATGCTCTATGTATTGGTTTTGATTACTGACTGTTATAGTTGAGATTTTTATGTATGAGATACTTGACTTAACCATTATTTTGGTCATCGATCAATTATCCTTGGTTATTTTCTGGTTGCCATGATGGGATTGTAATGTGGATTTATTTTTGATGATGTCATGTTGTGACATGTTTGACTCAACCATTTTTGGAGTCTTCGATTAGTATGATTGAGATATATATTTTGGTTATTGAGAACCATTGGATATTTGATTATTAGTGACACTTTAATTCCCAATAGAGAGTTGTTGTGTTCATGATTTTCTATGGATGATAGCTAATGGAGATTTGATATTTTTAATGCATATTTGATGATTTTATTATGGATTATCTTTTGTGATTTTGAGATTTATGATTCCATGAGCATTAGGGTAGGATATCTAGATATAGTGATGCGAAGTGGCTTGCAATGGGGGTCGGGGCCCTAAGAGGCTGCCAAAGTAACTCATTGTAAGTTGGATTAATAAGTGATAACATTCACACCTAATACTAACTGAATGAACCTAAAAAGATAAGTGTTTTGTTCTCGCCCATGCCTTGAGTGCTTGTATAGGCTAGGATGGGAGTAGTGAGACACATGGTTGCGACCTTGCATTTCGTAGTATGCCTCATCAGTATGAGAGGATACTAGTGGCCGCATGAAATCAGTATGGACCTGTGGAGTTTAGCTAACTGCCAGGGTAACTTGTACGTGATAATTGCGATGACACTTTCTTGCTTGCATAGTAGGTTCCTACATGTCATTGTGTGCCTCTGGGATTAGATGTCAGATTTTGTGTTGGAACCTTTGAGTTAGTATACTTTTAGGATTCCTGGACTTATAAAGATATGTGCTATGTGAATTTGATAGCCTGTTTGGGACTTGAAGTTATCTCCTTAGCACAGTGGGAGTGGACCGCTTAGGTACCACGCGGTCGGGTGGTAGTGTATTTTCCACTCTTATCTTTTTGAGATTCATTGAGATATCGTGGCTGATGCATCCTTCATGATGGTGGATATGTATCATTTTTCATTGATGATTAGCATATGTTAGATGATGTTATCTTATGCTTTTATTTGCATGTTAGATTACTTCTACATATGATGTTGTATTTATTAGGAGTGACATTCCTACTATGTAATATCGATGATTTCTTCAGTGATTTGGAATGTTACCATAGAGGGATGGCTAGGATCCACGATGGTCTAATGATGCTATTAACGGTTGGGAGGAACTGTGCACTTAGTTTATTATGTTTGATCTTTATGATGGATGTATATGACTTCTATGATGATGTATCATGTGTATCATGTGATTATCTCTACTTTGATGTATCATGGATTAGAATAAGATGATGTACCTTATTCTATGTATGTATATTCTTTTGAGCTTGTCATACCCTGTGACATGTATAGTGGATGATTGAGTATTTGAAATTTAATGTATAAACATTGGACTTATCATTATTATTTCATGTGGATGTTGTACTAAATGGATTCATGTATGTAATTCAACGTTAAGGGATCTTAAAGAATGTAATCTCTTATTTATGTTATGTTTATTTTTAGATGGACATTACTATTGCTTCTGTTATTGTGCATTAGTTATATGTTGTATTTTCTTCCAAAAAAAAAAAATGGTACTAAACTTAGTGAAATTCTAGGTTAATTCTTATGATCCCTTGGCGGAGCATTACATTTGGTATCAGAGCCCGAGTTTCTACATTGGGAGCTCTGGGTACTTTGGAATAACTATAACTTTGAACTATTAAGTGTAACTTTCCAAACTTGATCTAGGTTAATTGTTACTTGAATATTTTTTATACTTCAACACTTAGTTTCAAAACTAGAAATTTTACATAAACCTAGACATAGAACTGAACTTAGTTCCTTGTACTATTGTAGGATGGTAACTAGGACTAGCTCTTCTATTAGATGCCATGGTAGAGGCCGTGGTCATGGTAGAACTATCAGTGTCCATGAATCTGTCCATGAGGGATCGGCTCATGTAGAGAGCAAGGAAGAGCACTCTAGTAGGCAGCAGGAAGAGTGTCGTAGAGAATATCAAGATGAGTCTGAAGAGGTCGATTTGAGACAGATGATGCAGACTATTCTAAAACGTCTACCTCTTGTTCAAAAACAGTCTAAAGTGCATCAGACAGAACAAGAGAAGAGACCCAGATCTAGAAGTCCTTAGAAGGATTGTCAGAGGTCCATCGTGTCCACTCAGATGAAGGATCTTTTAAGATCTAAGGTTAAGCCTTTCAATGGGCAAGGTTCTGGTTATGTCGCCGAGCAGTGGCTTATTTCCCTTGACAGAATTTTTGCCATGTAGGAGTTTGACAACAATGTTAAGGAAAGATTTGGGATCACTAATTTAGAGAATTTTGGGGCCACTTGGTGGACGATAGAGGAGAAGATGTTGGGAATTTATATGAGCAGTGTTACATGGGAGTTATTCATAGAGAGTTTTCATGAACGATTCCTACTAGAGGAATGGAAACAACAAAGGGCTGATGAATTTCATAATCTCAGATAGTACACTTTGTCAGTGACCGAGTATGAGTGTAATTTTTATGAGCTTATGTCTTTTTTAGGGTTTAGTGAAAATTTAGCTCAGTTGACACAACATTTTATTAGGGGATTGAATAACCATATTATTGGGGGAGTTAAGGTATTTGAGCCAAAAAATCTCAAGGATGCAGTGCATCGAGCTATCCTTGTTGAGCAAAGTGTCAACCTTGGTCAACGTGGTTTTGTAGGAGTGCCAGTAGTATCAAGGTCTAAAAGCAACTACAATTCAGGTGGTAACAAGAAGTTTTATTTCTCTAAGGGGAAACAGTATCAGCAATAGTCTCAGCAGACAAAACAACAGAAGGGCTCAAATTCTCAAACTCAAGGTGGTGGCAAAGGTTCCAACACCAAGAACAACCGCAATGCTCAACGCAATAAAAAGAATCAGACCAATCAGCTAGCTCAGATTAGCCAGTCTTTTGTGAGCAGGAATAGTCGTCAGCAATCTAATGTACCACCTATGGGAAGAGGTTCCAACATATCTCATATTAAAGATTATTTAATTAAATAGAAAAAGTAATTATGAGAGCATATCTCATTTTATTAAATTAAATATCTCAACAAAATATCTCTTCAGTTCAAAAAGGAAAATTTTTAGTTCACTGTTGATCAAAAATGAGTTAAATCAGTTAACTCCTTTTTCTACTCAAATTGAATCAGTTAACTGCTTATTTTACTCAAAATAAATCTGTTAACTCCATTTAATTAGAAAATCTCCCTTTATGACTAAACTTCACCTTTAATCCTAACTGTTGATTGAAATTGATCTCAACCGTTGATGAATTCTAGGAAAGTCTATTTAAGAGACCCTCATCTATTCATTTTGAAAGGTTGAATGAGAATTTGCATCGAATTGTTGCTGGAATTCATACTCACATTTGCTCATATACACATACGCAAAGATCAAGTTTGACAAAAAGTTGACCAGATTTAACCACGGTTGACATGAGTTGACTAGTTTCGAAAAGAATTTTAAAATAATTAAACAAAACTATTTAATTAAATGGAGTACTTACTTCTAATTAATTAAACAAAGTTATTTAATTAAATGAGAAGCCATTGCTAATTAATTAAATGAAGTTATTTAATTAAATAAGAAAAGTGTCTCTAATTAATTAAAGATTATTTAATTAAATAGAAAAAGTAAATATGAGAGCATATCTCATTTTATCAAATTAAATATCTCAAGAAAATCTCTCTTAAATTCAAAAAAGAAAATTTCCATTTCACTATTGATAAAAAATGAGTTAAATCAGATAACTCTTTTTTCTACTCAAATTGAATCAGTTAACACCTTATTTTACTCAAATTAAATCTGTTAACTCCCTTTAATTTGGAAATCTCCCTTTATGACTGAACTTCACCTTTAATCCTGACCGTTGATTGAAATCGATCTCAACCGTTGATGAATTTCAAGAAAGTCTATTTAAGAGACCCTCATCTCTTCATTTTGAAAGGTTGAATGAGAATTTGCATTGAATTATTGCTAGAATTCATACTCACATTTTCTTATATTCACATACGCAAAGATCAAATTTGACCAAAAGTTGACAAGATTTAACCACGATTGACTTGAGTTGACTAGTTTCGAAAAGAATTTTAAAATAATTATACGAAATTATTTAATTAAATAGAGTACTTACTTCTAATTAATTAAACAAAGTAATTTATTTAAATGAGAAGCCATTTCTAATTAATTAAATATAGTTATTTAATTAAATAAGAAAAGTGTCTCTAATTAATTAAAAAATATTTAATTAAATAGAAAAAGTAATTATGAGAGAAAATCTCATTTTATTAAATTAAATATCTCAAGAAAATCTCTCTTTAGTTCAAAAAGGGAAATTTCCAGTTCACTATTGATCAAAAATGAGTTAAATCAGTTAACTCCTTTTTCTACTCAAATTGAATCAGTTAACTCCTTATTTTACTCAAATTAAATCTATTAACTCCCTTTCATTTGGAAATCTCCCTATATGACTGAACTTCACCTTTAATCCTGACCATTGATTGAAATCGATCTCAACCGTTGATGAATTCCAGAAAAATCTATTTAAGAGACCCTCATCTCTACATTTTGAAAGGTTGAATGAGAATTTACATTGAATTGTTGTTGGAATTCATACTCACATTTGCTCATATTCACATACGCAAAGATCAAGTTTGACCAAAATTTGACCAGATTTAACGACGATTGACTTGAGTTGACTAGTTTCGAAAAGAATTTTGAAATAATTAAACGAAATTATTTAATTAAATGGATTACTTCTATTTAATTAAACAAAGTTATTTAATTAAATGAGAAACCATTCCTAATTAATTAAATGAAGTTATTTAATTAAATAAGAAAAGTGTCTCTAATTAATTAAAGATTATTTAATTAAATAGAAAAAGTAATTATGAGAGCATATCTCATTTTATTAAATTAAATATCTCAAGAAAATCTCTCCTCAGTTCAAAAAGGGAAATTTCTAGTTCACTATTAATCAAAAATTAGTTAAATCAGTTAACTCCTTTTTCTACTCAAATTGAATCAGTTAACTCCTTATTTTACTCAAATTAAACCTGTTAACTCCCTTTAATTTGGAAATCTCACTTTATGACTGAACTTCACCTTTAATCCTGACCGTTGATTGAAATCGATCTCAATCGTTGATGAATTTTAGGAAAGTCTATTTAAGAGACCCTCATCTCTTCATTTTGAAAGGTTGAATCAGAATTTGCATCAAATTGTTGCTGGAATTCATACTCACATTTGCTCATATTCATATATGCAAAGATCAAGTTTGACCAAAAGTTGACCAGATTTAACCACGGTTCACTGGTTTCGAAAAGAATTTTAAAATATTTAAATGAAATTATTTAAATAAATGGAGTACTTACTTCTAATTAATTAAACAAAGTTATTTAATTAAATGAGAAGCCATTCCTAATTAATTAAATGAAGTTATTTAATTAAATAAGAAAAGTGTCCCTAGTTAATTAAAGATTATTTAATTAAATAGAAAAAATAATTATGAAAGCATATCTCATTTTATTAAATAAAATATCTCAACAAAATCTCTCTTCAGTTCAAAAAGAGAAATTTTCAGTTCACTATTGATCAAAAATGAGTTAAATCAGTTAACTCATTTTTCTACTCAAATTGAATCAGTTAACTCCTTATTTTACTCAAATTAAATTTGTTAACTCCCTTTAATTTGGAAATTTTCCTTTATGACTGAACTTCACCTTTAATCCTGACTGTTGATTGAAATTGATCTCAACCGTTGATGAATTCCAGAAAAGTCTAGTTAAGAGACCCTCATCTCATCATTTTGAAAGGTTCAATGAGAAATTGCTTCGAATTGTTCTTGGAATTCATACTCACATTTGCTCATATTCACATACGCAAATATCAAGTTTGACCAAAAGTTGACCAGATTTAACCACGGTTGACTTGAGTTGACTAGTTTCAAAAAGAATTTTCAAATAATTCAACGAAATTGTTTAATTAAATGGAATACTTACTTCTAGTTAACTAAACAAAGTTATATAATTAAATGAGAAGCCATTCCTAATTAATTAAATGAAGTTATTTAATTAAATAAGAAAAGTGTCTTTAATTAATTAAAGATTATTTAATTAAATAGAAAAAGTAATTATGAGAGCATATCTCATTTTATTAAATTAAATATCTCAACAAAATCTCTCTTTAGTTCAAAAAGAAAAATTTCCATTTCACTATTGATAAAAAATGAGTTAAATTAGTTAACTCCTTTTTTTACTCAAATTGAATCAGTTAACTCCTTATTTTACTCAAATTAAATCTGTTAACTCTTTTTAATTTGAAAATCTCCCTTTATGATTGAACTTCACCTTTAATCTTGACCGTTGATTGAAATCGATCTCAACTGTTGATGAATTCCAGGAAAGTCCATTTAAGAGACCCTCATCTCTTCATTTTGAAAGGTTGAATGAGAATTTGCATCGAATTGGTGCTGGAATTCATACTCACATTTGCTCATATTCACATACGCAAAGATCAAGTTTGACCAAAAGTTGACCAGATTTAACCACGATTGACTTGAGTTGACTAGTTTCAAAAAGAATTTTCAAATAATTCAATGAAATTATTTAATTAAATGGAGTACTTACTTCTAGTTAACTAAACAAAGTTATTTAATTAAATGAGAAGCCATTCCTAATTAATTAAATGAAGTTATTTAATTAAATAAGAAAAGTGTCTCTAATTAATTAAAGATTATTTAATTAAATAGAAAAAGTAATTATGAGAGCATATCTTATTTTATTAAATTAAATATCTCAAGAAAATCTCTCTTGATTTCAAAAAGGTAAATTTTTAGTTCACTATTGGTCAAAAATGAGTTAAATCAGTTAACTCCTTATTTTACTCAAATTAAATCTGTTAACTCCCTTTAATTTGGAAATCTCCCTTTATGACTGAACTTCACCTTTAATCTTGACCATTGATTGAAATTGATCTCAACCATTGATGAATTCCAGGGAAGTCTATTAAAGAGACCCTCATCTCTTCATTTTGAAAGGTTGAATGAGAATTTGCATCAAATTGTTGCTGAAATTCATACTCACATTTGCTCATATTCATATACGAAAAGATCAAGTTTGACGAAAAGTTGATCAGATTTAACCACGATTGACTTGAGTTGAGTAGTTTCAAATTTTTTTTTGAAATAATTAAACAAAATTATTTAATTAAATGAAATACTTACTTCTAATTAATTAAACAAAGTTATTTAATTAAATGAGAAGTCAATCCTAATTAATTAAATGAAGTTATTTAATTAAATAAGAAAAGTGTCTCTAATTAATTAAAGATTGTTTAATTAAATAAAAAAAGTAATTATGAGAGCATATCTCATTTTATTAAATTAAATATCTCAACAAAATCTCTCTTTAGTTCAAAAAGGGAAATTTCCAGTTCACTATTGATCAAAAATGAGTTAAATCGGTTAACTCCTTTTTCTACTCAAATTGAATTAGTTAACTCCTTATTTTACTCAAATTAAATATGTCAACTCCCTTTAATTTGGAAATCTCAATTTATAACTGAATTTCAACTTTAATCCTGACCGTTGATTGAAATTGATCTCAACCGTTGATGAATTCCAGGAAAGTCTATTTAAGAGACCCTCATCTCTTTATTTTGAAAGGTTGAATGAGAATTTGCATCAAATTGTTGCTAGAATTCATACTCACATTTGCTCATATTCACATACGCAAACATCAAGTTTGACCAAAAGTTGACCAGATTTAACCATAATTGACTTGAGTTGACTAGTTTCGAAAAGAATTTTGAAATATTTAAACGAAATTATTTAATTAAATGGAGTACTTACTTCCAATTAATTAAACAAAGTTATTTAATTAAATGAGAAGCCATTCCTAATTAGTTAAATGAAGTTATTTAATTAAATAAGAAGAGTGTCTCTAATTAATTAAAGATTATTTAATTAAATAGAAAAAGTAATTATGAGATTATATCTCATTTTATTAAATTAAATATCTCAAGAAAATCTCTCGTCAGTTGAAAAAGGGAAATTTTCAGTTCACTATTGATAAAAAATGCATTAAATCAGTTAACTCCTTTTTCTACTCAAATTGAATCAGTTAACTCCTTATTTTACTCAAATTAAATCTGTTAACTTCCTTTAATTTGGAAATCTCCCTTTATGACTGAACTTCACCTTTAATTCTGACCGTTGATTGAAATCGATCTCAATCGTTGATGAATTTCAGGAAAGTCTATTTAAGAGACCCTCATCTTTTCATTTTGAAAGGTTGAATGAGAATTTGCATTGAATTGTTGCTAGAATTCATACTCACATTTGCTCATATTCACATACGCAAGGATCAAGTTTGACCAAAAGTTGACGAGATTTAACCATGGTTCACTTGAGTTGACTAGTTTCAAAAAGAATTTTGAAATAATTAAACAAAATTATTTAATTAAATGAAGTACTTACTTCTAATTAATTAAACAAAGTTATTTAATTAAATGAGAACTCATTTCTAATTAATTAATTGAAGTTATTTAATTAAATAAGAAAAGTGTCTCTCATTAATTAAAAATTATTTAATTAAATAGAAAAAGTAATTATGAGAGCATATCTCCTTTTATTAAATTAAATATCTCAAGAAAATCTCTCTTCAGTTCAAAAAGAGAAATTTCCAGTTCACTATTGATCAAAAATGAGTTAAATCAGTTAACTCCTTTTTCTACTCAAATTGAATCAGTTAACTCCTTATTTTACTCAAATTAAATTTGTTAACTCCCTTTAATTTTGAAATCTCCCTTTATGACTGAACTTCACTTTCAATCCTGACCATTGCTTGAAATCGATCTCAACCGTTGAGGAATTCAAGGAAAGTCTATTTAAGAGACCCTCATCAGTTCATTTTTAAAGGTTGAATGAGAAGTTGCATCGAATTGTTGCTGGAATTCATACTCACATTTTCTCATATTCACATACGTTAAGATCAAGTTTGACCAAATTAAACCACGATTGACTTGAGTTGACTAGTTTGAAAAGATTTTTTAAATAATTAAACGATATTATTTAATTAAATAGAGTACTTAATTCTAATTAACTAAACAATGTTATTTAATTAAATGAGAAGCCACTCCTAATTAATTAAATGAAGTTATTTAATTAAATAAGAAAAGTGTCTCTAATTAATTAAAGATTATTTAATTAAATAGAAAAAGTAATTATGAGAGCATATCTCATTTTATTAAATTAAATATCTCAACAAAATCTCTCTTCAGTTCAAAAAGGGAAATTTCCAGTTCACTATTGATAAAAAATTAGTTAAATTAGTTAACTCCTTTTTCTACTCAAATTGAATCAGTTAACTCCTTATTTTACTCAAATTAAATCTGTTAACTCTCTTTAATTTGGAAATCTCTGCATATAAGATTCTCCAATAAAATTAATCTACCCATATTGAGAATGCATATAAATATGAAAGTTCTCAGAAGACATATGGAAGACACGAAAAAGACAGGGAATGCATGATGTGAAAATAGCATAAATAATATCACGAGAATCTACCCGAATTCTGATACTAAATCGCTCTTCCTCAAAAAATCCGCAGAGCAAGCTCCTCCCTTCTTCAGAATTCTCAAGTCCTCCAATGCTCCAATTGCTCTCCCAATGCCATGTCTAAGTTTCTATGAATACCTAAATATAAAGTGCTTTTAGGAAACATCCAGAATGCTTCTAGAAACAACTGGAAGGTGACACCAACTAAGCATGGGGCTTTTCCAACCTTCAAGATAAGCCATAGGGTTGTAGACACCATGTGCTTAATTGATGCACTAACCCCCGTGTTGTTGACACTTGAGAAATAGAGAAGTGCGCTAACTCCAATGCAAGCTTATAACTCCAATTCACTTTTTATATAATTTTCATTTAAATATTTATAACTTTCATTTTAATTTTTATAACTTTTATTATTATTATTTATTTATTACTTTATTATTATTTTATTATTATTATTAATTTTAATTTCTAATTTTCTTTTATTTAATCACATTTAATTAATTACAATCAAAATATCAAATAACATGATATTTTATATTAATTTTCTCAAATAATTAATTTATTAATTAAATCTATTTATTAAGACTTAATTAATAGAAAATTCACCATAGACTTCCAAGATAAAATATGAAAACCCATCATAGAGAAAATCACTCAAAATCAGTCTAAAGGGTTAAAAATGATGAATTATATCATCTAGCACATTCGACGGGTAAAATATCCAGATACTTGTCCTACCTCACTAGGACAATTGCCTTAAAGGTTTGGGGTTTGGACTTGAGAATTTATCTCCCTTCTCTTATCATTGAGATAGTATAATAGGGTACGCTAATCTTGGCAATTCTGAGAAGTCGATACTCGGTACCTGCAACCTGCAAAAAAATCATGCATGTACATTCGATATATATAATGCTAAGCTAAACAGACAATGGCAGAAAGTGGTGCATCGTGTAGATCCCGACTAAGCAGGTGACTATAACTCCCTTCCTTTACAACATCAGACACGCCATACAATAAGAAAACATGCACACCATACACATGCAAGTATGGAGTAAGTATCCATAATAAAACACATAAGATAATAAACCATCCATCTAATCATACATAAAAACTAAAAAGAGTATAATGATCATCATGTATGCATGAAATGTAAAATCTAAATGATCTCATCATATAACCACTGAATCTATAACATAATGTCTGATAGTGTCAAAACAATACCACTAATCCATCAATATAAGACTAGTCTATCATAGTCTGATAATAATAACAATGTTAAGAAAAGATGTGGACGAGGGTAGGCACGACATTTGCATCGAATTGTTGCTGGAATTCATACTCACATTTGCTCATATTCACATACGCAATGATCAAGTTTGACCAAAAGTTGACCAGATTTAACCACGGTTGACTTGAGTTGACTAGTTTCGAAAAGAATTTTGAAATAATTAAACAAAAATATTTAATTAAATGGAGTACTTACTTCTAATTAATTAAACAAAGTTATTTAATTAAATGAGAAGTCATTCTTAATTAATTAAATAAAGTTATTTATTTAAATAAGAAAAGTGTCTCTAATTAATTAAAGATTATTTAATTAAATAAAAATAATAATTAAGAGAGCATATCTCATTTTATAAGAATAAATATCTCAACAAAATTTTTCTTCAGTTCAAAAAGAAAAATTTCCAGTTCACTATTGATAAAAAATGAGTTAAATGAGTTAAATCCTTTTTCTACTGAAATTGAATCAGTTAACTCCTTATTTTACAAAAATTAAATCTGTTAACCCCCTTTAATTTGGAAATCTCTCTTTATGATTGAACTTCACCTATAATCCTGATCGTTGATTGGAATCGATCTCAACCGTTGATAAAGTTCAAGAAAGTCTATTTAAGAGACACTCATCTCTTCATTTTGAAAGGATCAATGAGAATTTGCATCGAATTGTTGCTGGAATTCATACTCACATTTGCTCATATTCACATATGCAAAGATCAAGTTTGACCAAAAGTTGACCAAATTTAACCACGATTGACTTGAGTTGACTAGTTTCGAAAAAAAATTTGAAATAATTAAACGAAATTATTTAATTAAATGGAGTACTTACTTCTAATTAATTAAACAAAGTTATTTAATTAAATGAGAAGCTATTCTTAATTAATTAAATGAAGTTATTTAATTAAATAAAAAAAGTGTCTCTAATTAATTAAAGATTATTTAATTAAATAGAAAAATTAATTATGAGAGCATATCTCATTTTATTAAATTAAATATCTCAACAAAATCTCTTTTCAAGATCAAAAAGAGAAATTTTCAGTTCACTATTGATAAAAAATGAGTTAAATCAGTTAACTCCTTTTTCTACTAAAATTAAATCAGTTAACTCCTTATTTTACTCAAATTAAATCTGTTAACTCCCTTTAATTTGGAAATCTCCCTTTATGACTGAACTTCACCTTTAATCATGACCGTTGATTGAAATCGATCTCAACCATTGATAAATTTCAGAAAAGTCTATTTAAGAGACCCTCATCTCTTCATTTTGAAAGGTTGAATGAGAATTTGCATTGAATTGTTGCTGAAATTCATACTCATATTTGCTCATATTCACATACGCAAAGATCAAGTTTGACCAAAAGTTGACCAAATTTAACCACGGTTGACTTGAGTTGACTAGTTTTGAAAAGAATTTTGAAATAATTAAATGAAATTATTTAATTAAATGGAGTACTTCTAATTAATTAAACAAAGTTATTTAATTAAATGAGAAGCCATTCCTAATTAATTAAATGAAGTTATTTAATTAAATAAGAAAAGTGTCTTTAATTAGTTAAAGATTATTTAATTAAATAGAAAAATTAATTATGAGAGAATATCTCATTTTATTAAATTAAATATCTCAACAAAATCTCTCTTCAATTCAAAAAGGGAAATTTCAAGTTCACTATTGATAAAAAATGAGTTAAATCAGTTAACTCCTTTTTCTACTCAAATTGAATCAGTTAACTCCTTATTTTACTCAAATTAAATCTGTTAACTCCCTTTAATTTGGAAATCTCCCTTTATGACTGAACTTCACCTTTAATCCTGACCATTGATTGAAATCGATCTTAACGATTGATGAATTCTAGGAAAGTCTATTTAAGAGACCCTCATCTCTTCATTTTGAAAGGTTGAATGAGAATTTGCATCGAATTGTTGCTGGAATTCATACTCACATTTGCTCATATTCACATACGCAAAGATCAAATTTGACCAAAAGTTGACCAGATTTAACCACGGTTGACTTGAGTTGACTAGTTTCAAAATGAATTTTGAAATAATTAAACGAAATTATTTAATTAAATGGAGTACTTACTTCTAACTAATTAAACAAAGTTATTTAATTAAATGAGAAGATATTCCTAATTAATTAAATTAAGTTATTTAATTAAATAAGAAAAGTGTCTCTAATTAATTAAAGATTATTTAATTAAATAGAAAAAGTAATTATCAGAGCATATCTCATTTTATTAAATTAAATATCTCAACAAAATCTCTTTTCAGTTCAAAAAGGAAAATTTCCAGTTCACTATTGATAAAAAATGATTTAAATGAGTTAACTCCTTTTTCTACTCAAATTGAACCAGTTAAATCCTTATTTTACTCAAATTAAATCTGTTAACTCCCTTTAATTTGGAAATCTCCCTTTATGACTGACATTCACCTTTAATCATGACTGTTGATTGAAATCGATCTCAACCGTTGATGAATTACAGAAAAGTCTATTTAAGAGACCCTCATCTATTCATTTTGAAAGGTTGAATGAGAATTTGCATCGAATTAGGAATTCATACTCACATTTGCTCATATTCACATACGCAAAGATCAAGTTTGACCAAAAGTTGACCAGATTTAACCATGGTTGACTAGTTTCAAAAAGAGTTTTGAAATAATTAAACGAAATTATTTAATTAAATGGAGTACTTAGTTCTAATTAATTAGACAAAGTTATTTAATTAAATGAGAAGTCATTCCTAATTAATTAAATGAAGTTATTTAATTGAATAAGAAAAGTGTCTCTACTTAATTAAAGATTATTTAAGTAAATAGAAAACGTAATTATGAGAGCATATCTTATTTTATTAAATTAAATATCTCAACAAAATCTTTCTACAGTTCAAAAAGGGAAATTTCCAGTTCACTATTGATAAAAAATGAGTTAAATCAGTTAACTCCTTTTTCTTCTCAAATTGAATCAGTTAACTCTTTATTTTACTCAAATTAAATCTGGTAACTCCCTTTAATTTAGAAATCTAACTTTATGACTGAACTTCACCTTTAATCCTGACCGTTGATTGTAATCGATCTCAACCATTTATGAATTCTAGAAAAGTCTATTTAAGAGACCCTCATCTCTTCATTTTGAAAAGTTGAATGAGAATTTGCATCGAATTGTTGCTAGAATTCATACTCACATTTGCTCATATTCACATAGGCAAAGATCAAGTTTGACCAAAAGTTGACCAGATTTAACCACGGTTGACTTGATTTGACTAATTTCGAAAAGAATTTTTAAATAATTAAACGAAATTATTTAATTAAATGGAGTACTTACTTCTAATTAATTAAATAAAATTATTTAATTAAATGAGAAGCCATTCCTAATTAATTAAATGAGGTTATTTAATTAAATAAGAAAAGTGTCTCTAATTAATTAAAAATTATTTAATTAAATAGAAAAAGTAATTATGAGAGCATATCTCATTTTATTAAATTAAATATATCAACAAAATATCTCTTCAGTTCAAAAGAGAAATTTACAGTTCACTATTGATCAAAAATGAGTTAAATCAGTTAACTCCTCTTTCTACTCAAATTGAATCAGTTAAATCCTTAGTTTACTCAAATTATATCTATTAACTCCCTTTAATTTGGAAATCTCTCTTTATGACTGAACTTCACCTTTAATCCTGACCGTTGACTAAAATCGATCTCAACCGTTGATGAATTCTAGCAAAGTCTATTTAAGAGACCCTCATCTTTTCATTTTGAAAGGTTGAATGAGAATTTGCATCGAATTGTTGCTGGAATTCATACTCACATTTGGTCATATTCAGATACGCAAAAATCAAGTTTGACCAAAAGTTGACCAGATTTAACCACGATTGACTTGAGTTGACAAGTTTCAGAAAGAATTTTGAAATAATTAAACGAAATTATTTAATTAAATGGAGTATTTATTTCTAATTAATTAAACCAAGTTATTTAATTAAATGAGAAGTCATTCCTAATTAATTAAATGAAGTTATTTAATTAAATAAGAAAGGTGTTTCTAATTAATTATAGGTCATTAAATTAAATAGAAAAAGTAATTATGAGAGCATATCTCATTTTATTAAATTAAATATCTCACCAAAATCTCTCTTCAGTTCAAAAAGAGAAATTTCCAGTTCACTATTAATCAAAAATTAGTTAAATCAGTTGAATCCTTTTTCTACTGAGATTGAATCAGTTAAC
Source organism: Cupressus sempervirens (assembly GCA_028749045.1). Classification (NCBI taxonomy): domain Eukaryota; kingdom Viridiplantae; phylum Streptophyta; class Pinopsida; order Cupressales; family Cupressaceae; genus Cupressus; species Cupressus sempervirens. Next base: position 665,114,533 of record CM053793.1, on the reverse strand, counting down.
TCCTTATTTTACTCAAATAAAATCTGTTAACTCCCTCTAATTTGGAAATCTCCCTTTATGAGTAAACTTCACCTTTAATCCTGACCATTGATTGAAATCGATCTCAACCATTGATGAATTACAGGAAAGTCTATTTAAGAGACCCTCATCTCTTCATTTTGAAATTTTGAATGAGAATTTGCATTGAATTGTTGCTGGAATTCATACTCACATTTGCTCATATTCACATATGCAAAGATCAAGTTTGACCAAAAGTTGACCAGATTTAACCACGATTGACTTGAGTTGACTAGTTTCAAAAATAATTTTGAAATAATTAAACGAAATTATTTAATTAAATGGAGTACTTTTTTCTAATTAATTAAACAAAGTTATTTAATTAAATGAGAAGCCATTCCTAATTAATTAAATGAAGTTATTTAATTAAATAAGAAAACTGTCTCTAATTAATTAAAGATTATTTAATTAAATAGAAAAAGTAATTATGAGAGCATATCTCATTTTATTAAATTAAATATCTTTACAAAATCTCTCCTTAGTTCAAAAAGGGAAATTTCCAGTTCACTATTGATGAAAAATGAGTTAAATTAGTTAACTCCTTTTTCTACTCAAATTGAATCAGTTAACTCCTTATTTTACTCAAATTAAATCTATTTATTCCATTTAATTTGGAAATCTCCCTTTATGACTGAACTTCACCTTTAATCCTGACCGTTGATTGAAATAGATCTCAACCGTTGATGAATTCTAGGAAAGTCTATTTAAGAGACCCTCGTCTCTTCATTTTGAAAGGTTGAATGAGAATTTGCATCAAATTGTTGCTGGAATTCATACTCACATTTGCTCATATTCACATATGCAAAGATCAAGTTTGACCAAAAGTTGACCAGATTTAGCCACAGTTGACTTGAGTTGAGTAGTTTCCAAAAGAATTTTGAAATAGTTAAATGAAATGATTTAATTAAATGGCGTACTTACTTCTAATTGATTAAACGAAGTTATTTAATTAAATGAGAAGCCATTCCTAAATAATTAAATGAAGTTATTTAATTAAATAAGAAAAGTGTCTCTAATTAATTAAAGATTATTTAATTAAATAGAAAAAGTAATTATGAGAGCATATCTCATTTTATTAAATTAAATATCTCAACAAAATCTTTCTTCAGTTCAAAAAAGGAAATTTCCAGTTCACTATTGATAAAAAATGAGTTAAATCAGTTAACTCCTTATTTTACTCAAATTAAATCTGTTAACTCCCTTTAATTTGGAAATCTCCCTTTATGACTGAACTTCACCTTTAATCCTGACCGTTGATTGAAATCGATCTCAACCGTTGATGAATTCTAGGAAAGTCTATTTAAGAGACTGTCATCTCTTCATTTTGAAAGGTTGAATGAGAATTTGCATCGAATTGTTTGTGAGGCCTCGCCCCAACCCATTGTAGCATAGTGATGCATTACTATTATTTTTTGATATTCACGACTCGAGATGTCGAGACATTATTTGATGCTTAGAACATACTTTATTATTTCATGTTGTGTGATGTTATTTTCAGATATATTTGATGATTTTCATTTAATATTTCATGTATATGTATGTTGATGGAATCAGTAAATGTAGGATTGAGACTTTGATTTAAGAGATTTTAAATGATTAAGAATTAAGTAGGAGGAAGAAACCCTTATTGATGTATGTTTTAATTTATGTGAATTTTTTAATACGTATACATTTATATACATGTGATTTTATGGGACTACTGATGTGTGCAATGAGTGTGCAGATATTTAGCCGAGAAACCCTATGGAGGAACAGAACTGATCTCTTTGTGCTAATTTTGGAAGTCTTGTTCGTAATTCACGTATTGTATTGTGAGATATATGTATGTATCTTCTTTGTTTAGTGAACGTTAAATGTTTGTAATTATGTTCTTTCAGTGTCGCTTGACACTCATAAAATGTTTATGTGGTTCAGTGTGCTGTTTAGGGTTAATTGTTTAACCTTTGGACCAAGTTGGTTTAAGTTAGTGTCAGATTACTATTAGGTTCTTAATTGAGGTTAGTGATCCCTAATTCGGATTCGTGCTTATTTGCATGTTAGAGTAGTTAGAAGGTGTTATTTTATTCCTAAATTTTATTTGGCTCTAAACTTTTTTCCTAAGGCTTAAAACATGAAATTATTCTACCCAAAGGGTATGGGTATGGGTTAGGGGTCTTTTCCAACCCCTAAGCCCCTTTTATTGACTTTTGAGGTCACTCAAAAAGTCTCTTTTTGCCTTTGTGCGAAAATTGACCATGGGTATCTTGTGTTACCTCACCTCATCTCCACTTAGGGTTTAACCATAGTGTAGGCTGAGTTAAGAGTTTCTAGAATTGCTATTGGGTGGAAATAGTTATTGCTCCTTTTGGGTGGTTGAGTTTGAGGCTTATTGAGAGACCTTTATTGGACTAGTTGAGGTTGTTACCCAATCTCTACATTTAGAGAGGAGTTCTTGAAGATTAAAGCAAGGAGAAAGAAACTCTAATCAAACTTGTTCATTACCATTACCTCTTTGTGAAGGTTGGATTTCTCATCTCCCTTGTTTAGATTTTATTCTTGTTTCATGCTTATGCTACCTTGTTGTTGCTTCAATGTTTGTATGTTTGTGGGTATGTTGGAAAGATTTGAAAACCATGTTATTTTGGTTGTTTTCCTTTCATGTTTATGTTTGCATTTTTTTTTTCCTTGCATGGGTGTTTTGGTATTACTCACCCTTGGAGAGGGCAGAAGTGACCAATTTTGGAAAAGGTCTATTTAGTTGGACTCCAACTAGTGTAGAGTCTCTTCTCAGGATGAGAAGAGGGAGAAAGGGTAGGGTGTTATGGGCCCTTACCTGTCAGCACAAACCTGGTATGAGTATGGCATGTTTAAATAACAGAACGAAAGTTATTGGTTAATAGCCCCGATTGGGCATCTGATTTGGTGTTGTGCTTGACTTCTCCTGGTTGGAAGAATCCACCTTTCCCTAGTATTGATTCATTGTGGATCTTTTTGTGAAAACCTTGTATGAGTATGTATGTGTTTGAAGTGTTCTTAGTCATGCTTTTGGGTCACCTGATCAGATTTTGCTTCCTCCATGGTTCTAGAAATGAGTTGCAGAAAATATGATAAATCTATTGATTAGGGTCATGAAGAAAATTTGATTAAATTGTTGAAATTTTGGATTGAGATCCTATTGTAAAATTGTATTTTTTTAAAAAAAACCTTGTTGTAATTGGCAACGAAGCTGGGTTTTCTTCCTGATTCTTTCCCGGCTGAGCCTTGAATCAGGTTTGCCAATAAAATTGGTGTTTTGAGCATATTTTCTTGTCATGTGATTAAATTTTGTAAACTTTATTTTGGATGGATGCACATAAAAATAAGATGAAAATGGTGTTGATTTAATTAGGTAAATTTCAAGTTTACTTCTATGTTGGAAATGAAAATTATATCATGGATGTAGATTTGGTTTAATTGAGAAAATATCCAAGTTCCTTTTATGTTTCTTTTATGTTCAAAATGACAATTATGTTAAGGAAAGAAAATAACATCTATGATCGATATATTGCAAATTCAAGTTATATAGGAGATCATATTAAATATGGTATTAATAGGCTTCAAACTATTGTATCCAAGAGCCATATAGTCTCTGGAATTTGTATGGCGAAACAACTCAAATGCCCTTTTATTACAGAGAATATTCTTTTAAATATTCTTTTCTTAAAAACATTTGAAAATTTTTGTAAAATTAAATTAAAATTATTATGATAATAAAAAATGGTGTATAGCATAATTTAAAATTAATATATAAACTAAATATCCTTTCTCACCCATAAAACTTTATAACTTAAATGCCTTATCTCCTCCCTTAGCCGTCAGCATAAAAGGAGGAATTAAAAATGTTTGAAAGTCATTAGTCATCATAGTGATGATGTCACCCTATCACATCTCAAATTTTGCAGACCATGGTAAAGTTTTAAATTTGTTTCAGAGTTTTGTTTATTTTTTCCTCTAACTAGTTTGGGTGCCACCTTTTGTGTGGGCCTGCACATGTATTAAGGCCCTAGGCCTGCACTTGACCCCACCCTTGGGCAGAGCGTTGTACATGTTGCAGTGCTTGGTTTTGCGCAGGGGTTTGGGGAAAGGGGAGACCGATGTGACCAGTGGGAGTTTGGGTTAGAGTAGGGTTTAGATGTAACTGTAGGTTAGTTTAGTTGTTATTTGTTGTTTTAAATGTTTTAATTAAGTTAGAAAAAAAGGGTAGAGTTAGTAGGTTAGTTAGTTAGGTTAGTTTTGTTTGATAGTTAGTATTGTTTTATAATTTACTTATTAATAATTTTAAATTGTTAGTTTAGTTTGTTTAATTTATTTTGTTTGGGTAATTCTTAGTATATTAGATTTTTTTTTAGATTAGTTATGTCCTAGTTAGCATATGTTAAATATAGTCAAATGTTAAATTGTTAGTTTTAAATTCTATTAGTGATTTAATAGAATTCTTTATAAGAATTAGTATGTGTTGCTGGAATTCATAATCACATTTGCTCATATTCACATACGCAAAGATCAAATTTGACCAAAAGTTGACCAATTTTAACCACGGTTGACTTGAGTTGACTAGTTTTGAAAACAATTTTGAAATATTTAAATAAAATTATTTAATTAAATGGAGTACATACTTCTAATTAATTAATAAAAGTTACTTAATTAAATGAGTAGCCATTCCTAATTAATTAAATGAAGTTATTTAATTAAATAAGAAAAGTGTCTCTAATTAATTAAAGATTATTTAATTAAACAGAAAAAGTAATTATGAGAGCATATCTCATTTTATTAAATTAAATATCTCAACAAAATCTCTTTTCAGTTACAAAAGGAAAATTTTTAGTTCACTATTGATAAAAAATGAGTTAAATCAGTTAACTCCTTTTTCTACTCAAATTGAATCAGTTAACTCCTTATTTTACTCAAATTAAATCTGTTAAATCCCTTTAATTTGGAAATCTCCCTTTATGACTGAACTTCACTTTTAATCATGACCGTTGATTGAAATCGATCTCAACCGTTGATGAATTGTAGGAAAGTCTATTTAAGAGACCCTCATCTCTTCATTTTGAAAGGTTGAATAAGAATTTGCATCGAATTGTTGCTGGAATTCATACTCACATTTGCCCATATTCACATACGCAAAGATCAAGCTTGACCAAAAGTTCACCAGATTTAACCACGATTGACTTGATTTGACTAGTTTCGAAAAGAATTTTGAAATAATTAAACGAAATTATTTAAATAAATGGAGTACTTGTTTCTAATTAATTAAACAAAGTTATTTAAAATAAATGAGAAGCCATTCCTAATTAATTAAATGAAGTTATTTAATTAAATAAGAAAAGTGTCTCTAATTAATTAAAGATTATTTAATTAAATCGAAAAAGTAATTATGAGAGCATATCTCCTTTTATTAAATTAAATATCTCAACAAAATCTCTATTCAGTTTAAAAAGCGAAATTTCCAGTTCACTATTGGTCAAAAATGAGTTAAATCAGTTAACTCCTTTTTCTACTCAAATTGAATCAGTTAACTCCTTATTCTACTCAAATTAAATCTGTTAACTCCCTTTAATTTGGAAATCTCCCTTTATGACTGAACTTCAACTTTAATCCTGACTGTTGATTGAAATCGATCTCAACCGCTGTTGAATTCTAGGAAAGTCTATTTAAGAGACCCTCATCTCTTCATTTTGAAAGGTTGAATGAGAATTTGCATCGAATTGTTGCTAAAATTCATACTCACATTTGCTCATATTCACATACGCAAAGATCAAGTTTGACCAAAAGTTGACAAGATTTAACCACGGTTGACTTGAGTTGACTAGTTTTGAAAAGAATATTGAAATAAATAAACGAAATTATTTAATTAAATGAATTACTTACTTCTAATTAATTAAACAAAGTTATTTAATTAAATGAGAAGCCATTCCTAGTTAATTAAATGAAGTTATTTAATTAAAAGAGAAAAGTATCTCTAATTAATTAAAGATTATTTAATTAAATAGAAAAAGTAATTATGAGAGCATATCTCATTTTATTAAATTAAATACCTCAACAAAATCTCTCTTAATTACAAAAAGGGAAATTTTCAGTTCACTATTGATAAAAAATGAGTTAAATCAGTTAACTCCTTTTTCTACTCAAATTGAATCAGTTAACTCCTTATTTTAGTCAAATTAAATATGTTAACTCCCTTTAATTTGAAAATCTCCCTTTATGACTGAACTTCACCTTTAATCCTAACCATTGATTGAAATCGATCTCAACCGTTGATGAATTTCAAGAAAGTCTATTTAAGAGACCCTCATCTCTTCATTTTGAAAGGGTGAATGAGAATTTGCATCGAATTGTTGCTGGAATTCATACTCACATTTGCTCATATCCACATATGCAAAGATCAGGTTTGACCAAAAGTTGACCAGATTTAACCACGGTTGACTTCAGTTCACTAGTTTCAAAAAGAATTTTGAAATAATTAAACAAACTTATTTAATTAAATGGAGTTGTTACTTCTAATTTATTAAACAAAGTTATTTAATTAAATGAGAAGCCATTCCTAATTGATTAAAGATTATTTAATTAAATAGAAAAAGTAATTACGAGAGCATATCTCATTTTATTAAATTAAATATCTCAACAAAATCTCTCTTCAGTTCAAAAAGAGAAATTTGCAGTTCACTATTGATCAAAAATGAGTTAAATCAGTTAACTCCTATTTTTCCTCAAGTTGAATCAGTTACCTCCTTATTTTACTCAAATTAAATCTGTTCACTCCCTTTAATTTGGAAATCTCCCTTTATGACTGAACTTCACCTTTAATCTTGACTGTTGATTGAAATCGATGTCAACCGTTGATGAATTTCAGAAAAGTCTATTTAAGAGACCCTCATTTTTTTATTTTGAAAGATTGAATGAGAATTTGCATCGAATTGTTGCTGAAATTCATACTCACATTTGCTCATATTCACATACGCAAAGATCAAGTTTGACCAAAAGTTGACCAGATTTAACCACGGTTGACTTGAGTTGACTAGTTTTGAAAAGAATATTGATATAATTAAACGAAATTATTTAATTAAATGAAGTACTTACTTCTAATTAATTAAACAAAGTTATTTAATTAAATGAGAAGCCAATCCTAATTAATTAAATGAAGTTATTTAATTCAATAAGAAAAGTGTCTCTAATTAATTAAAGATTATTTAATTAAATAGAAAAAGTAATTATGAGAGCATATCTCATTTTATTAAATTAAATATCTCAACAAAATCTCTTTTCAGTTCAAAAAGGAAAATTTTCAGTTCACTATTGATAAAAAATGAGTTAAGTCAGTTAACTCCTTTTTCTATTCAAATTGAATCAGTTAACTCCTTATTTTACTCAAATTAAATCTGTTAACTCCCTTTAATTTGGAAATCTCCCTTTATGACTGAACTTCACCTTTAATCCTAACCGTTGATTGAAATCGATCTCAACCGTTGATGAATTACAGGAAAGTCTATTTAAGAGACCCTCATCTCTTCATCTTGAAAGGTTGAATGAGAATTTGCATCGAATTATTGCTGGAATTCATACTCACATTTTCTCATATTCACATATGCAAAGATCAGGTTTGATCAAAAGTTGAACAGATTTAACCACGGTTGACTTGAGTTCACTAGTTTCAAAAAGAATTTTGAAATAATTAAACAAAATTATTTAATTAAATGGAGTTTTTACTTCTAATTAATTAAACAAAATTAGTTAATTAAATGAGAAGCCATTCCTAATTAATTAAATGAAGTTATTTAATTAAATAAGAAAAGTGTCTCTAATTAATTAAAGATTATTTAATTAAATAGAAAAAGTAATTATGAGAGCATATCTCATTTTACTAAATTAAATATCTCAACAAAATCTCTCTTCAGTTCAAAAAGAGAAATTTTCAGTTCATTATTGATAAAAAATGAGTTAGATCAGTTAACATCTTTTTCTACTCAAATTGAATCAGTTAACTCCTTATTTTACTCAAATTAAATCTGTTAACTCCCTTTAATTTGGAAATCTCCCTTTATGACTAAACTTCACCTTTAATCTTGATCATTGATTAAACTCGATCTCAACCGTTAATGAATTCCAGGAAAGTCTATTTAAGAGACTGTCATCTCTTCATTTTGAAAGGTTGAATGAGAATTTGCATCGAATTGTTGCTGGAATTCATACTCACATTTGCTCATATTCACATAAGCAAAGATCAAGGTTGACCAAAAATTGACCATATTTAACCACGGTTGACTTGAGTTGACTAATTTTGAAAAAAAAAATTGAAATAATTAAACGAAATTATTTATCCAAATGGAGTACTTACTTCTAATTAATTAAACAAAGTTATTTAATTAAATGAGAAGCCATTCCTAGTTAATTAAATGAAGATATTTAATTAAATAAGAAAAGTGTTTCTAATTAATTAAAGATTGTTGAATTAAATAGAAATAGTAATTATGAGAGCATATCTCATTTTATTAAATTAAATATCTCAACAAAATCTCTCTTTAGTTCAAAAAGGGAAATTTCCCGTTCACTATTGATAAAAAATGAGTTAAATCAGTTAACTCCCTTTTCTACTCAAATTGAATCAGTTAACTCCTTATTTTACTCAAATTAAATATGTTAACTCCCTTTAATTTGGAAATTTCCCTTTATGACTGAACTTCACCTTTAATCCTGACTGTTGATTGAAATCAATCTCAACCGTTGATGAATTACAAGAAAGTCTATTTAAGAGAGCCTCATTTCTTCATTTTGAAAGGTTGAATGAGAATTTGCATCAAATTGTTGCTGGAATTCATACTCACATTTGCTCATATTCACATACGCAAAGATCAAGTTTGACCAAAAGCTGACCAGATTTAACCACTATTGACTTGAGTTGACTAGTTTCGAAAAGAATTTTGAAATAAGTAAACGAAATTATTTAATTAAATGGAGTACTTACTTCTAATTAATTAAATATTGTTGAATTAAATAGAAATAGTAATTATGAGAGCATATCTCATTTTATTAAATTAAATATCTCAACAAAATCTCTCTTCAGTTCAAAAAGGGAAATTTTCAATTCACTATTGATCGAAAATGAGTTAAATCAGTTAATTCCTTTTTTTACTCAAATTGAATCAGTTAACTCCTTATTTTACTCAAATTAAATCTGTTAACTCCCTTTAATTTGGAAATTTCCTTTTATAACTGAACTTCACCTTTAATCCTAACTATTGATTGAAATCGATCTCAACTGTTGATGAATTCCAAGAAAGTCTATTTAAGAGACCCTCATCTCTTCATTTTGAAAGGTTGAGTGAGAATTTGCATCGAATTGTTGCCGAAATTCATACTCACATTTGCTCATATTCACATACGCAAAGATCAAGTTTGACCAGATTTAACCATGGTTGACTTTAGTTGACTAGTTTCAAAAAGAATTTTGTAATAATGAAACAAAATTATTTAATTAAATGTAGTACTTACTTCTAATTAATTAAAAAAAGTTATTTAATTAAATGAGAAGCCAATATTAATTAATTAAATGAGGTTATTTAATTAAATAAAAAAAGTGTCTCTAATTAATTAAAGATTATTGAATTAAATAGAAAAAGTAATTATGAGAGCATATCTCATTTTATTAAATTAAATATCTCAACAAAATCTCTCTTCAGTTCAAAAAGACAAATTTCCAGTTCACTATTGATCAAAAATGAGTTAAATCAGTTAACTCCTTTTTCTACTCAAATTGAATCAGTTAACTCTTTATTTTACTCAAATTAAATCTATTAACTCCCTTTAATTTGGAGATCTCCCTTTATGACTAAACTTCACATTTAATCCTGACCGTTGATTGAAATCGATGTCAACCATTGATGAATTCCAGTAAAGTCTATTTAAGAGACCCTCATCTCTTCATTTTGAAAGGTTGAATGAGAATTTGCATCGAATTGTTGCTAGAATTCATACTCACATTTTCTCATATTCACATACGCAAAGATCAAGTTTGACCAGAAGTTGATCAGATTTACGAACGGTTGACTTGAGTTGACCAGTTTTGAAAAGAATTTTGAAATAATTAAACGAAATTATTTAGTTAAATGGAGTACTTACTTCTAATTAATTAAACAAAGTTATTTAATTAAATTAGAAGCTATTCCTAATTAATTAAATGAAGTTATTTAATTAAATTAGAAAAGTGTCTCTAATTAATTAAAGATTATTTAATTAAACAGAAAAAGTAATTATGAGAGCATATCTCATTTTATTAAATTAAATATCTCAAAAAAATCTCTCTTCAGTTCAAAAAGAGGAATTTCCAGTTCACTATTGATAAAAAATGAGTTAAATCAGTTAACTCCTTTTTCTACTCAAATTGAATCAGTTAACTTCTTATCTTACTGTAATGCCCCGCCAAGGGATCCAAAGAATTAACCTATAATTTCACTAAGTTTGGTAACATTTTTTTTTTTTTTTAATAACATGAAAGTAAATATCACATATAACTTTTACATAATAACGGAAGCAATAGCAATGTCTATCTAAAAGTATAACATACATAACCGATTTCATTCTTTAAGAATCTCTTAACTTTGAGTTACATCTAAACTAACATACATGAATCCATCTAGTACAACATCCACATAAATAATAATGATAAGTACAATGTTCATACATTACATTTCCAAATGCTCAATCATCCACTGTATATGTCACAGGGTATGAAGACTTAAAAGAATATACATATGTGAAATAAGGTACATCATTCTATTCCAATCCATGATACATCAAAGTAGAGATAATCACATGATACATTATCATAGAAGACATATACATCTATCATAAAGATCAAACAAAATAAATTAAGTGTACGGTTCCTCCCAACCGTAAATAGCATCATTAGACTATCGTGGATCCTAGCCAATCCTCCATGCGTAACATTCCAAAGCACCGAAGAGATCATCGACTATTAACATAGTAGGAATGTCACTCTTAAAAATATCCTACTAACATGCAAAGTAAAGCATAATAAATCATCAACTAACATATGAAAATCATCAATATAAGAAACATACCAATAAATACATCCATCATAAGGTATATCATCGATCATAATGAAGATAAATACCAACCAAGAATGCTCTAGCCATGGTGTCTCAGATGGATCTCAAATGATAAGAGTGGAAAAACACTACCACTCGACCGCATGGAACCTAAGTGGTCCACTCCCACCGTGCTGAGGAGATAATCTCAAGTCCCAAATAGGCTATCAAACCACAAAGCACAAATCTCTAATAGTCCAGGAATCCTAAAAGTATACTAACTCAAAGGTTCCATCACACAAAATCGACATCTAATTCCTAGAGGCACAACAATGACATGTAGGAAACCTACTATGCAAGAGGGAAAGTGTCATCGCAATTATCACGTACAAGTTACCCTAGCAGTTAGCTAAACTCCATGGGTCCATACTGATCTCATGCAGCCACTAGTATCCTCTCATACTGACGAGGCATACTACGGAATGCAGGGTCGCAACCATGTGTTCACACTACTCCCGTCCTAGCCTGTACAAGCACTCAAGGCATGGGCGAGAACATCAAAAAAATTATCTTTTTAGGTTCATTTAATCTCCATTTAGTGTGTAAATGTTATCACTTATTAACCAAACTTACAATGAGTTACCCTGGCAGCCACTTAGGGCCCCGGCCCCCATTGCAAGCCACTTCCCGACACTACAAGTAGATAACCTACCCTAAGGTCATAGAATCATAAATCTCAAAATCACAAAAGATAATCTATAATAAAATTATCAAATATGTATAAAAGCATAAAATATTCACAATAAGAATCATCAAATCTCTAAGATAAGAATCATCAAATCTCCATGAGCATCTAAAAAGCATCTATAAAAAATCATGACCACAACAGTTCTCTATTAGCAACTGAAGGCATCACTGATAATCATATCTATTGGTTCTCAATAACCAAAATATATTTCAAAATAAATCACAATATCTATTGGTTCTCAACAAGCAACCAAGAATATCTCAAAATCATACTGATCGAAGACTCCAAAATGGTTGAGTCAATCATGTCACAACATGACATCATCAGGAAATAAATAACCACTTTAGTCCCATCATGGCGACTAGAAAATAATCCAAGGATAACTGATCGATGACTCAAAAATGATTAGTTTAAGTATCTCATACACATACATCTCAACTTCACACATGAAGACTGATGAACAAATACAAACATTTCATAGAGCATACGATCACATTACCATGGTTGGGCTTAAAAGATTTAGACCAAATAAAATCAACATGCCATCACATCTCATAACCTCCGAGACTCTGGTAACAACATAAGACTAGTCAACACTAGTTAACCCAAAACCCAAAATAAGAAGCATATAGAATACACGATGCAGACACATGTTTTGGTTTACTAAATTCACATAGTTGAATAATGTGTAGGGGTTTCACTTTCCATTTTCAAGTATAGTTTTAATCTTTTGACCTACAAGTCAACCCATTTGTTCCCCGATAGCATTATCCTTCCATTATTAAGAATTACATTCTAAGAATAACTTAAGGATAACTATTTACTCATTAAACTGATCATCATTAAATTTTCTTAATTTATCTATGATCCATATTCTAATTGATTAATCTTTCAACTTTTCTAGGATCATTATTCGTTATATTATAAGAGGACCAATTATCATTCTTCGAATAAGAGATTATAACTTTACTTATCCCAATCCATTAACATAGGTACACCATCCATGACCTATTAACATCTTATTAGTTTTTAATTAGAAACTTAATTAAGTATTACTAAAGTTTGAATCTTTGAATTTAATCATCACCATCGTTGACAACCATACAATATCTAAAGTCATAATTCAAGTCATAAGAATTAGACCTATCAACTTCAATATAGATAATCTACAATCTCGTTAAAAGAATTATTTCAAATAAATTTCTATTACATAACTTAATTATTAATTAAATCTAATTAACTCTCATTAATTGATTTAATTAATAATTGTATAACCATAGCAGCGTTCTAATTAACATCAGTTGACTAATAACTAACTAGAATTTTGTAAGTTAAAAGTCAACTATAATTCAATACTCAAATGATCATATTAATAATTCAATAATAATAACTTGTTAATATTTAATGACAAGCTATATTGGGAATCTTATTATTAAATCTTTAATGATCACATACATCACCATGCAACAATGTTCTTATTTATATTTTAATAATAACAAGTTATAATAAATCCTCAATACCAAGTATTATTATCTCAATAAGTTTTCCCTATGTACGTTGATTCAGTTAACTGATAATCCTCCAAATTATTAACCAATTCAATTTGATTAATATCTTTTAAAGTACTTCAATCATTAACTAATCTTCTTTAGAGTAACTCTGTTCGTATTAGTTGATAACTATTATTTATACTATTATTTATTAATAGTTTGTTAGACCCAACAAACATTAATAAATAATAAACTTATCACAACTATAAATAATCAATCTGGAGAACTTTTACATAGAACTTCATTAGCTAACTCTTAACACCATTAAGGTATTCAAACGTACTAACCAATAACATAATAATTCAATCTTAATCCAATATCATTTAGAGTTTCTAAATTTAAATCAACATAATATAAATTATCATCTTACAATTATTTAATCAATATTAAAATCAACCATTAGACTCCATTTTCTAATTGTTCTAATAATATTTTGTCTATATAAAAGTTGTTTGAAAAAATCCCTATCACAAACCAACAAGACTCATTTTAGATTTTAACATGAATAATTTTCAAATTCTTAGCATTATCATCTTCATTAAACAAATCTAAAATTGTTTAATAGTATTCAATATACATTATAAAAAGTCCACTATATAAACTATATTAAAATCTCTTTTCTTTTAATCCATTTACTTAGATTGACTAATAATTAATTACACTTCTTCTACTATTAACTAATCTTAATTAACTTTGATTTAATTAGATTAGATAATAAATCATATAAAATTAATGCATATTAATAAGATTCTAATAAGGGAAGATTGCAATAATATCTTTAATTCATTTCATGCTTTGATATATATTATTTTTGTGAAGTTTAAGCATAAAGAACTCTTGGTTATGGAAAATGAAGAGATATCCATTCTTGAATAAAAAAGTCTCAGTACGACGGCCATATCTCCCTAATGAACTGTTGGATCGTCTTGAAATTTAAATATGTTGGAGAGGGCCAAATTGCGCCACTTCTGACTGGAGCGATCAAATAAATTCGATCACGATAAAAAATTATGAATGACTGAGTTTGGATCTATCCAAGGAGTAGCGACAGGACAATTTGTGATGAATTAAAATTTTCTTCTTAAAATAATTGTTCTCTAAATTTAACCATAAAAGGGTTTGTTTATATGCATCTAAAAATATAATTGATAGAAAGATTACATCTAATCATTCAAATTTTCAACTTAGAATTTCTATTTTAATTCCAAATTTTGTCTTTCTAATTTAATATAAATTCAAACCCAAACCCGATTAAAATTTAATTTCTTTTTCATTTTGAACTAGGGTTTTTCTATTGTTCTCTTCTCATCCAAAAAATATCTAGATTCCAATTTCAAATACAGAGAGTGTTCAAACACATAAAACATATATGATGAAGACAAGAAGAGAAAGAGTGCAAAGGGAATATGAAAATATCACGAGTGCACCTGGACACTGATGCTAATTTGCCATGCCTCAGAAGTCCATAAAAAATCTCTTCCTTCTCCATCATTCGCAATTCTTCCAAGAATCCAAGCCGATCGAATCCTCCAAGTGATTAGAAGTGCTAGAAGGAGCATAGAAGCAAGTAGAAAATATATGAGCATATGAATCTTCTCCCATGCATGTAAGCTTTGAAGCTTCTATTTTAGCTTGTAGCTTGAGGCTTCCATTAAGCTTGTAGCTTCCATTAAGCTTTTTTTTAAAGCTTCTATGAATGCCTGAATATCAAGAGCTCTCAAGAAATCTTTGAAATGCTTTTTGAAACCGCTGAAAGGTGTCACCAACTAAGCATGGGTCTCTTCCAACATTTTTGATGAGTCATAGAGTTGTAGACACCTTGTTCTTAATTGATGCACTAACCCCCGTGTTGTTGACACATGTTAATTCCCATGCAAGCTTATAACTCCAATTTACTTTACTCTTTCTAATTTTATTTATTTATTTATTAAGTCTCATGCACTAACTTTAATATCTCTACTTTTCAATCTTAATATATTTATATTTTAATCATATGAGATTTAGAACCTTTTAATAATTTAAAATATATTTTTCACTTTTAAATTTCATTTTTCAAAACTTTATTGCTAAAATATTTATTAGCTTTAATAGTAATATTATTTAGTCATTTATTTAAAAATGAGCTAAAAATATATTATTATTAAAATAAATATTGTCACATTCCAAATTTAATATTATAACTTTTATCTTTCAATTTAATTATTTTATTTTCAAATTTAATTATTTTATTTAATTAATTTTCCAATTAATTAAATAAAATAAATATTAAAATATCATATTAATTTTTTATTTAATTAAACCATTAACTAAATATTTTAATTAGGCTTAATTAATAGAAAATACTCCAAAGACTCACAAAGGTAAAAATACGAAAAATCCATCATAGCCAAAATACATACAAATCAAACCAAGGGGTTTATATCACGAATTACATCATCTGACGCATTCGAAGGGTACTCAACTCACATACTTGTCCTAATTTTTCAATTAGGACAAATGACTTAAAGGTTGGGATTTGGACTTGAAAATTTATCTCCCCTCTCTTATCATTGAGATAATGTGATAGGGTACGCTCATCCTGGCAATTCAGGAAAGTCGATACCTGGTACCTGCAACCTGCATAAAAACCATGCATATACAAGCACAATATATACTAAACTAAACAGGCAATGGCAAGAAGTGGTGCATTGTGTAGATCCCGGCTAGCAGGTGACTACGACTCCCTTCCTTAACCACATCAGACATGCCATACAAAAGAAAACACAAAGCAAACACGCACACCATACACATGCAAGTATGAGATAAGTATCCATAAAAAAACACATATGATAATAAATCATCTTACTAATCATCATTAATAATTGTAAACACTAAAAATAATCATCATACATACATGAAATGTAGAGTCTAAGTAATCTCATCACATATCAATTGAATCCATAGCACAATATATCATAATAATGTTACTAACCATCAACATGAAACTAGCCCTAAAAGAGTTCAGCAATGATAACAAAATGCAAACTAGGGGTAGGCACTACATTTACTCAAATTAAATCTGTTAACTCCCTTTAATTTGAAAATCTCCCTTTATGACTAAACTTCACATTTAATCCTGACTGTTGATTGAAATCGATCTCAACCGTTGATGAATTTCAGGAAAGTCCATTTAAGAGACCCTCATCTCTTCATTTTGAAAGGTTGAATAAGAATTTGCATCAAATTGTTGCTGGAATTCATACTCACATTTGCTCATATTCACATACGCAAAGATCAAGTTTGACCAAAAGTTGATCAGATTTAACCACGGTTGACTTGAGTTGACTAGTTTTGAAAAGAATTTTGAAATAATTAAACGAAATTATTTAATTAAACAGAGTACTTACTTCTAATTAATTAAACAAAGTTATTTAATTAAATGAGAAGTCATTCCTAACTAATTAAACGAAGTTATTTAATTAAATAAGAAAAGTGCCTCTAATTAATAAAAGATTATTTAATTAAATAGAAAAATTAATTATGAAAGCATATCTCATTTTATTAAATTAAATATCTCAACAAAATCTCTCTTCAGTTCAAAAAGGGAAATTTCTAGTTCACTATTGATCAAAAATGAGTTAAATGAGTTAAATCCTTTTTCTACTCAAATTGAATTAGTTAACTCCTTATTTTACTCAAATTAAATCTGTTAACTCCCTTTAATTTGAAAATCTCCCTTTATGACTCAACTTCACCTTTAACCCTGACCGTTGATTGAAATCGATCTCAACCGTTGATGAATTTCAAGAAAGTCTATTTAAGAGACCCTCATCTCTTCATTTTGAAAAGTTGAATGAGAATTTGCATCAAATTATTGCTGGAACTCATACTCACATTTCCTCATATTCACATACGCAAAGATCAAGTTTCACCAAAAGTTGACCAGATTTAACCACAGTTGACTTGAGTTGACTAGTTTCAAAAAGAATTTTGAAATAATTAAATGAGATTACTTAATTAAATGGAGTACTTACTTCTAATTAATTAAACAAAGTTATTTAATTAAATGAAAAGTCATTCCTAATTAATTAAATGAAGTCATTTAATTGAATAAGAAAAGTGTCTCTAATTAATTAAAGATTAATTAATTAAATAGAAAAAGAAATTATGAGAGCATATCTCATTTTATTAAATTAAATATCTCAACAAAATCTCTTTTCAGTTCAAAAAGAGAAATTTTCAATTCACTATTGATAAAAAATGAGATAAATCAGTTAACTCCTTTTTCTACTCAAATTGAATCAATTAACTCCTTATTTTACTCAAATTAAATCTGTTAACTCCTTTTAATTAGGAAATCTCCCTTTATGACTGAACTTCACCTTTAATCCTGACCGTTGATTGAAATCGATGTCAACCGTTGATGAATTCAAAGAAAGTCTATTTAAGAGACCCTCATCTCTTCATTTTGAAAGGTTGAATGAGAATTTGCATCGAATTGTTGCTAGAATTCATACTCACATTTGCTCATATTCACATACACAACGATCAAGTTTGACCAAAAGTTGACCAGATTTAACCATGGTTGACTAGTTTCGAAAAGAATTTTGAAATAATTAAACAAAATTATTTAATTAAATGGAGTACTTGCTTCTAATTAATTAAACAAAGTTATTTAAATAAATGAGAAGCCATTCCTAATTAATTAAATGAAGTTATTTAATTAAATAAAAAAAGTGTCTTTAATTAATTAAAGATTATTTAATTAAATAGAAATAGTAATTATGAGAGTATATCTCATTTTATTAAATTAAATATTTCAACAAAATCTCTCTTCAGTTCAAGAAGGAAAATTTTCAGTTCACTATTGATAAAAAATGAGTTAAATCAGTTAACTCCTTTTTCTACTCAAATTGAATCAGTTAACTCCTTATTTTACTCAAATTAAATCTGTTAACTCCCTTTAATTTTGAAATCTCCCTTTATGACTGAACTTCACCTTTAATCCTGACCGTTGATTGAAATCGATCTCAACCGTTGATGAATTCCAGGAAAGTCTATTTAAGAGACTTTCATTTCTTCATTTTGAAAGATTGAATGAGAATTTGCATCGAATTGTTGCTAGAATTCATACTCACATTTGCTCATATTCACATATGCAAGGAACAAGTTTGACAAAAAGTTGACCAAATTTAACCACGGTTGACTTGAGTTGACTAGTTTCAAAAATAATTTTGAAATAATTAAACGAAATTATTTAATTAAATGGAGTACTTACTTCTAATTAATTAAACAAAGTTATTTAATTAAATGAGAAGCCACTCCTAATTAATTAAATGAAGTTATTTAATTAAATAAGAAAAGTGTCTCTAATTAATTAAAGATTATTTAATTAAATAGAAAAAGTAATTATGAGAGCATATCTCATTTTATTAAATTAATATCTCAACAAAATCTCTCTTCAGTTCAAAAAGGGAAATTTTCAGTTCACTATTGATCAAAAATGAGTTAAATCAGTTAACTCCTTTTTCTACTCAAATTGAATCAATCAACTCCTTATTTTACTCAAATTTAATCTGTTAACTCTCTTTAATTTGGAAATCTCCCTTTATGACTGAACTTCACCTGTAATCCTTACCGTTGATTGAAATCAATCTCAACCGTTGATGAATTCCAAGAAAGTCTATTTAAGAGACCTTCATCTCTTCATTTTGAAAGGTTGAATGAGAATTTGTATCGAATTGTTGCTGGAATTCATACTCACATTTGCTCATATTCACATACGCAAAGATCAAGTTTGATGAAAAGTTGACCAAATTTAACCATGATTGACTTGAGTTGACTAGTTTCGAAAAGAATTTTAAAATAATTAAACAAAATTATTTAATTAAATGGAGTTCTTACTTCTAATTAATTGAACAAAGTTATTTAATTAAATGAGAAGCCATTCCTAATTAATTAAATGAAGTTGTTTAATTAAATAAGAAAAGTGTCTCTAATTAATTAAAGATTATTTAATTAAATAGAAAAAGTAATTATGAGAGCATATCTCATTTTATTAAATTAAATATCTCAACAAAATCTCTCTTCAGTTCAAAAAGGGAAATTTCCAGTTCACTATTGATAAAAAATGAGTTAAATTAGTTAACTCCTTTTTTTACTCAAATTGAATTAGTTAACTCTTTTTTTTACTCAAATTAAATCTGTTAACTCCCCTTAATTTGGAAATCTCCCTTTATGACTGAATTTCACCTTTAATCTTGACCGTTGGTTGAAATCGATCTCAACCGTTGATGAATTTCAGGAAAGTCTATTTAAGAGACCCTCATGTCTTCATTTTGAAAGGATGAATGAGAATTTGCATCGAATTGTTGCTGGAATTTATACTCACAGTTGCTCATATTCACATACGCAAAGATCAAGTTTGACCAAAAGTTGACCAGATTTAAACACAGTTGACTTGAGTTGACTAGTTTCCAATTTTTTTTGAAATAATTAAATAAAATTATTTAATTAAATGGAGTACTTACTTCTAATTAATTAAACAAAGTTATTTAATTAAATGAGAAGCCATTCCTAATTAATTAAATGAAGTTATTTAATTAAATAAGAAAAGTATCTCTAATTAATTAAAGATTATTTAATTAAATAGAAAAAATAATTATGAGAGCATATCTCATTTTATTAAATTAAATATCTCAGCAAAATCTCTCTTCAATTCAAAAAGTGAAATTTCCAGTTCACTATTGATCAAAAATGAGTTAAATTAGTTTGTCATGCCTCTAAATTTAATACAACAAAGTACGACTAATAATTTTTTCAAATTTTATTTTGAACTACTTATGCACTCGCATCAGGATTTAGTTGATAAGATGTTAGATCTAATCCAATTTCGCATAAACACTAGGTTTGAATCGTCCACATTGATTAATAGTTGTAACTTAGTGCTCTTGAGTTCCAATCTAGAATTGTGCATTATGAGGCAAATCAAGATTGATCCACAGTTACTTAAGATTCACTACATCTGCTAAGTCTAAATTGGAGAGAAGGAAATTGATAAGGTTCTTTTCACTAGTTTCTATAGGTGTAGTTCGTTCACATTGTTAGATGATTACTAAAGAGAATATGGTTACATATATTTATTTATTTATTTATTTATCATTATTATTTTTTTTATAATAAAAAAGGTGAATAGACATTTATGTTTAATGTTTACCCGTGCATTTAATTGAATATGTCTATTAAAATATACACCAATGTTTTCATATGATCCCCTTCATTTCGTTTACTAAGAAAACTCAAATGCCACAGTTCTAACTCTAATCTTAATTATTCATTCCTTAAATTCAAATTTAAATAAATAGACTAGACAAAAAAAACTATTTTGTTAATATAAAATTTGTTCCTATATTAAAAACAATAATTATAGTAATTATCAACCCAAACTACCTATAAAACTTTTGATTGTTATTTAAGCACTATGTTTCTTTCTTAAAAATAAATAAAATAAATAAAATATTTTAATATTTTAATCCAAAAATTAGGAAATGCTGCTAATTACTTATCTTGACATGAAAATTAAATTACTTATCAACTTACTTATTCTAAACTTCTCAAAAAACCTATCTCATTAATATTCCTATTACCTATGCCTATACCTGCATAACCCCCCCCCCCAACTTAGTATTTAAGGCATCTTTAAAATCCTCAATTTCAAATATTGTTGGTGCACGTGGGGGCCTTCTTTCTTCCATACGTGAGAGGAAAGAGTCGAATATTTAATCTATGCCTAGGCTAGATGCCTAGAAGGGGAAGCTAGTCTTAGCCAAGGGAAAGAGTTTATTAAAGATCTCTCTTTTTTTGCATTAAAAACTTACAACTTGCTGCCCATGTCTGCAGGCCTAAAAATGCAAGGGGAAGGAGGAAGATGGTTGAAAATACCACCCCTCCACCATATTTATTGCTTCACCAAGTTGGGCGGCTTTAGGCCCAAGGAGGATGTACATAAAGTGTAAGTTTATTTAATGTTTTAATCCCATCATTGCCTCTTTTTCTACAAGTCGAAGACTAGGGTAGCTAGGGGATGTGACTCACCCTCTTGACTAATCAAAATATGTTTATTATTATTGTATTTTAATTCTTACAATTCTGACACAATATTAATGCTCCTGGTTGCCTCCTTAGGAGGAAATATTTAAGTTAGTATACATGCAAACAAGTTGAGTTTCTTATTAAATTTTATGATTGGACCCCTACTTATTTTCATATATTTTAAAAAAAGGTTATGCTATTCTAATATTAATATCTTATTGACTGTATTTGCAAAAAGCATTACTTGAAGTTCTTCATACATTTTCTAGAGACTAAAATTGCACCTACAAGTCTCATTTTAACTATGAAGCTAACTTTTTTTTTTTTAATGTTTTTTTTTTGCTAGAGAAACCAAATTCAGAATAAAACTCAAGAAGTTGTCAAATAAAATTTCATTGTAGAAAGTGCTCAATTATTTTACTGCAATTCAAGTCCATAGATTGTAACTATCTACATTCATTCTATCAATGCATATCTTGCATCTAATTCATCCTCAATTATAACATAAAACTTCTACCTTGTCATGCAAGAAAGGAGATAAAATAAACCACAAGATGACAATTGCTCCACTCATGCTTGTAGTATACCATGTCACAAATTCTTTCCTCCAACACATTCTAACTTTTACATATAAGTAAGACAACATCACTACAACATAACCTTCGTTACATAATCTTTTCTAATTACTTTCCACACCATTCAAGAATGAACTATATCAATCTAAACATAATGGACAGACCATGTATTATATAATTGTAACAACTTCATGCTCTATGGACATATGAAATGGAAGCAACACTACACTTGCAATACAATTTTCTTCTCATAGCTAGTGGAGTTTATCTCTCCATATCAACACAATAACAATGAATCTCCTCCTCAGCAAGAAATAGACTTCCTGACATCAAGCTTCCAATACTCTTCAAATGATTACCTGCACAAGGAACAAATGGGAAACCATGGAGGCTCACCTCCCAACCTAGGCCTCAAAGAGGCCACCCACCGAGCTCGGGGAAACAAGACATAAACAGTTGCATTTCTCACAGTCCCATGCCATGCAAATACACCACAATAAAATCAGATTTAACACAAGACATCACAACACATCCCTTCTAAGGTTATGCACTAAGATTCAACAAATGAATCAAGAAACAGGTGAAGGTGGGCTCTCATCATGAGGAAGATTGCATAACCTTTCATTCACAATTTGCACATCTTTTCAATATCAAATGCCCTTTCGAGGCAATCAACATCTTCCCTTCTTCATACCACCTTGTACCTCCCAGCATGCAAGAGAGCTAGATAATTTGCATGCCATAAAACATTTTCAATCATCTCCACACAAAGGAGAACTCCTCAACTCATGTGTGAGCCCAACTAACCCCTTCACCCCTGGCATCTCTTCCCTCCCAAGGGTGAGTGATGCCTCACACCCAATTCACAAGACATATAACATGAAACAAAAAATTCAAGAAAGACTCCCACAACACTACCCACACGCAGCATACAACAAGATCTACTCACAAATACACCACAAGACACCACAATCCTATCATGAAATGAAAACACCATTCTAACCTACATGCAAAAAAATGAAGAAACTTTATGGATTATGTTACCAACCTTCCTCCAAGCAAGGCAATGAATACTTGCAGTAGAGCTCCCTTCCCTTTCCGCAACCTTATTAGTCTCTAAAAGTAGAGAGTTGCCAAGTAAGTTTCAATTTAACCATGTCTCTATTTATAACCCTCTTATTTTCGGATTCAATAGAAAATGTCATTTTCATGGGGTCTCCTAGGTCCACTAGACACCATAGAGGTCATAAATAACCCCCTAACCTATAGTACTAACATGGGTAAGGTTAGTTTTAATCACAATTGACCTTAGAGTTACTTTATAACCCTCCTAAAGCTAGGCAATTCAAATTTAAAATTTCTTTTCCTAAGGTAATAACCTTGTCCCCTTCTAACTAAGACAATAATCAAGTTTCCCAATGGAGGCATATAACACGGAGCAAGGTGGCCACATGATCCATTAATGAACAACATGCCATTTCCCCATAACCAGTACAAGTGTCAAGTGACACACACAAATGCACTAAAACGTTACCCATAACACATTCAAATCTATGCATGAAGACCTTACCACACACATACATCACACATTCATGAAATAAGCACATCATAACAAGGTTTACAAATATGAAAAAGATTCACCTTGGCAGAGTCATTAAACATGTGTCTATGCCCCGTTTCCTTGTAAAATTTCCATGGTTCCACTTCCTGCACATCAAACTCTAGCATCAGTAGTCCAAGGAATCAAATAAGCATATGTAATGTAAATGAAGATAACAATAATATCTATATTACCATAATTCAAATTAAATATCCTTTTCTGTCATCATAAGCATCATAATCAAACTAATATTCATCCATACACTGAAAATTACCATTTTGCCTTGCATCAAAATCTGATAATATTATATCATAGAACTACTCCCAAAGAGGTCCAAATACTTCCTATATAATAACAGGTTCTTTAAACACATACAATGTACAACACTGCAACAATATCAAATCTATAGATAAGGCAAATCCACTATCTATCTAAATCTGTCAAAATATCAAAGTCTCAAATTATAAAAATGTACACAAAACATCTAAGCTATAATGGGTCAGGTTGATGCCTCAAACAGTTAACTACTTTTTCTACTCAAATTGAATCAGTTAACTCCTTATTTTACTCAAATTAAATCTGTTAACTCCCTTTAATTTGGAAATCTCCCTTTATTACTGAACTTCACCTTTAATCCTGACCATTGATTGAAATCGATCTCAACCGTTGATGAATTCTAGGAGAGTCTATTTAAGAGACCCTCATCTCTTCATTTTGAAAGGTTGAATGAGAATTTGCATCGAATTGTTGCTAGAATTCATACTCACATTTGCTCATATTCACATACGCAAAGATCAAGTTTGACCAAAAGTTGACCAGATTTAATCACAGTTGACTTGAGTTGACTAGTTTCAAATTCTTAGGTGAAATAATTAAATGAAATTATTTAATTAAATGGAGTACTTACTTCTAATTAATTAAACAAAGTTACTTAATTAAATGAGAAGCCATTCCTAATTAATTAAATGAAGTTATTTAATTAAATAAGAAAAGTGTCTCTAATTAATTAAAGATTATTTAATTAAATAGAAAAAGTAATTATGAGAGCATATCTCATTTTATTAAATTAAATATCTCAACAAAATCTCTCTTCAGTTCAAAAAGGGAAATTTCCATTTCACTATTGAACAAAAATGAGTTAAATCAGTTAACTCCTTTTTCTACTCAAATTGAATAAGTTAACTCCTTATTTTACTCAAATTAAATCTGTTAACTCCCTTTAATTTGAAAATCTCCCTTTATGACTGAATTTCACGTTTAATCCTGACCGTTGATTAAAATCGATCTCAACCGTTGATGAATTCCAGGAAAGTCTATTTAAGAGACCCTCATCTCTTCATTTTGAAAGGTTGAATGAGAATTTGCATTGAATTGTTGCTGGAATTCATACTCACATTTGCTCATATTCACATATGCAAAGATCAAGTTTGACCAAAAGTTGACGAGATTTAACTAAGGTTGACTTGAGTTGACTAGTTTCGAAAAGAATTTTGAATTAATTAAACGAAATTATTTAATTAAATGGACTACTTACTTCTAATTAATTAAACAAAGTTATTTAATTAAATGAGAAGCCATTCCTAATTAATTAAACGAAGCTATTTAATTAAATAAGAAAAGTGTCTCTAATTAATTAAAGATTATTTAATTAAATAGAAAAAGTAATTATGAGAGCTTATCTCATCTTATTAAATTAAATATCTCAACAAAATCTCTTTTCAGTTCAAAAAGGGAAATTTCCAGTTCACTATTGACAAAAAATGAGTTAAATCAGTTACCTCCTTTTTCTACTCAAATTGAATTAGTTAACTCCTTATTTTACTCAAATTAAATCTGTTAACTCCCTTTAATTTGGAAATCTCCTTTTATGACTGAACTTCACCCTTAATCCTGACCGTTGATTGAAATCGATCTCAACCGTTGATAAATTCCAGGAAAGTCTATTTAAGAGACCCTCAGCTCTTCATTTTGAAAGGTTGAATGAGAATTTGCATCGAATTGTTGCTAAAATTCATACTCACATTTGCTCATATTCACATACGCAAAGATCAAGTTTGACCAAAAGTTGACCGGATTTAACCACAGTTGACTTGAGTTGACCAGTTTCAAATTTTTTTTTGAAATAATTAAACGAAATTATTTAATTAAATGGAGTACTTATTTCTAATTAATTAAACAAAGTTATTTAATTAAATGAGAAGCCATTACTAATTAATTAAATGAAGTTATTTAATTAAGTAAGAAAAGTGTCTCTAATTAATTAAAGATTATTTAATTAAATAGAAAAAGTAATTATGAGAGCATATCTCATTTTATTAAACTAAATATCTCAACAAAATCTCTCTTCGATTCAAAAAGAGAAATTTCCAGTTCACTATTGATAAAAAATGAGTTAAATCAATTAACTCCTTTTTCTACTCAAATTGAATTAGTTAACTCATTATTTTACTCAAATTAAATCTGTTAAATCCTTTTAATTTGGAAATCTCCCTTTATGACTGAACTTCACCTTTAATCCTGACCGCTGATTGAAATCAATCTCAACCGTTGATGAATTCCAAGAAAGTCTATTTAAGAGACCCTCATCTCTTCATTTTGAAAGGTTGAATGAGAATTTGCATCGAATTGTTGCTGGAATTCATACTCACATTTGCTAATATTCACATACACAAAAATCAAGTTTGACCAAAAGTTGACCAAATTTAACCATGGTTGACTTGAGTTGACTAGTTTCGAAAAAAATTTTGAAATAATTAAAAAAAATTATTTAATTAAATGAAGTACTTAGTTCTAATTAATTAAACAAAGTTATTTAATTAAATGAGAAGCCATTTTTAATTAATTAACTGAAGTTATTTAATTAAATAAGAAAAGTGTCTCTAATTAATTAAAGATTATTTAATTAAATAGAAAAAGTAATTATGAGAGCATATCTCATTTTATTAAATTAAATATCTCAACAAAATCTCTCTTCTATTCAAAAATAGAAATTTCCAGTTCACTATTGATCAAAAATGAGTTAAATCAGTTAACTCCTTTTTCTACTCAAATTGAATCAGTTAACTCCTTATTTTACTCAAATTAAATTTTTTAACTACCTTTAATTTGGATGTCATGCCCAAAAATTATGGCCAAAAATACACACCAATTTTTTTTTTATTTTTTTATTTTTATTTTTTATTTTTAATGTATTTATTTAAACTTAAGTGCACTAAGTTGATACAGTAAGTTCACATGAAACAAGGATGCCAAGAAGGCGGTTACACGAACTCTTAACAATCAATTGATTCAGTTAACAACCCCTCTTATTTAATTAGAAGACCCAATTAATTGATAGATTTAATAAATCCCTTTAAAAGTTTTACACTCTAAGAACATTAGTAAATTTCTTAAATACAATTTTATTTCAATTTTACATATGAATTTGTCGTCAACTTCGACAAGGAGTAAAACTAAAATTATCATTCGTTTTATGAGTTAATCTGGATTGCATGACCCTCCAATAGACATAGATCAATTTTAAACTATAAAATTCTAATGTTTAAGACTTATAAATTTAAACCACATTTTACTAATCCCGAAAATAAAACTTCCCATTAAGAACTGCTAATCGACTAATTAAACTTAATTAAGTTATCCTTAACTACATTAAATAATAACTATATTGCATTCACAGAATTTAATAATTAACGTTACAAATTAACAATTAATAAATAAACAGATAAAACTATTTTAGAATGATTCTTTAATTAATAATATTCATTAATTATTAAATTCGCTAAGCTAAAATTATTAAATTTATAAGTTGTTAATGAACTTCATTAATACACATTATAATTTAAACTAATAATTAAATAAAATAAAAATAAAAACTACTAACAACTATTTTTAACTAATCTATATAAACGAAAATTTAATTTAAACTAAGCTATATAAATGAAAATTTAATTTTAACTAAACTATAAAAAATTTTTTTAAAAAAATAATTAAAAAAAAAAAGTTTAAAACGCCGCCCCACGCATATATATGCGTGGGGGATCCCACGCAATATATGCGTGGGCCTCACGCATACACATGCGTGGGGATCCCACGCATTTAAATGCATGGTCCTCACGCATGAGTATGCGTGGGGTCTTCCACGCGTACGGGGACTGGCCGCCGGGTACGAGCCGCGGGCTCTGCCCGAAATTCGATTTTTTTTTTTTTGGTTTTTTTTTTTTTTAAATTTTTTCTTTTGATGGGTTGTATTAAATAAGGTAGGTCGCCCACCCTTTGAAGCCTTATAATAGGAGGGTGATTTACTATAATTTATTGACTGTAATAGAGGGGTCTCCCCTTTTTTTTTTTGCCCATACATTTTCCAGCAAGTTTGAGCACCTACAGGCCTCTATTTTTTTTTTTGGAGATTAAGTCTTTATCAAATTTCTCCATTGATCTTGAGACATGGGTGTCAATAGATTGGTGAATCTATACATTGCATATTACATCATGAACACAACCATACATTAATCAAATGATATGCTTATAACATTTTTTTTTTTTTTTTTTAAAACTAACTTTAGTTCCTCTTCCTTTGTTGTTGGATCAATACAATTCTATTTTCTTTCACATACAAATGCAACAACTGCATATGAATCCAATTTTATACATAATGCAACTAATTACTCTATGAGAATGGAAAATAGAAAGATCACAAAGGATGTTTAAATTTTCTATAAATTCATATGCATATATTTTCTCCATACCATTCTAATGTCTATTTGAACTCAGCCTTTCCTAACATAATTCCTTCATATACAAGATTAACATTCAACATTCTCAATCCATCATACAAGATATAAGATAACTCAATACCTCTTTCCTTTCTTTCTTCAATACATCCCAAGGTTTGAGAGTAATTAATATAGTTTCACACAACCAACAATTCTCCCTTACATATCCATTTTTTTTTGTTATACATCCATCACAATAATATGCATGAACAAAAAGGTGGTTGAATTGGCTATAACAAGTTTCACAAAATGAGAAGACCATTTAACATACATTACGCAAATTTTCCAAAGAACATGGGAGCAATGCAAGGAAATTCTCATAATCTCTTTTTTTTTGTATTATTCATCCTGGTTCAAAGGCTCCACTCAGGAAAGAACCAGTAAGAAAACCCGAGGTCATTGCCCAATACTTCCAAGTTTCCAATCCATTTTACATCATTTTACAACTCACATAAATCTCTACAAACTTCCAACATGTGCTATCTTCCAAATAACTTCAAAATCACAATAAAGGATAATGGGGAAGACAAAACTAAAACAAGGTGGATAATCACAACAACATCAAATCAAACATACACTCCAAACCCGGTTTGCACAATAGATCTATACATGGAATCAAAACAAGGGGGGAGGTGGATTTTCCCAATGGGAGAAGTCAATCACCATTCCATTACATGGCCCTTTCGGGGCTTGAATTTTAAGAATTTCCATTCTATATAAGGCCCTTTCGGGGCTCCAATCACAAGGATACTCATTTTCTCTTCATACACATGATTTCACAACATGAATAAGGAAGGTGATGACAAGTAGGGGCCCATACACCCTACCCTTTTTTCCTTCCTCTCACCATGAAAGGAGACTCTCACCAATGAGGTCCAACTAAAGCCCTACCCCCATACATGGCCACTTCTTCCCTATCCAAGGGTGAGTGATGCCATCACAATCCCCATGAAAACTCAAAGAACAAGGTCTCAACAAAGCAAGAAATGAAATCCAAAACAAGGTAAAATTCCCTCCAATATCCTCCCAATACACACAACATAAAAGGACAAGAACCTTCACAATACTATAACAAGATTCACACATGATCAACAAAAAGGAAAGCTAAGCCCATGAGAGAGAAATTCCTACCTCCACAAGTGTTATGGCAACAATGGAAGTTTTTGAGAAGAGCTTCTTTCCTTTCTCCTTCCTTCAATCTTCAAGCTTGCTCTCTAAAAACTAGAGATTGGGTAACCCCCTTCACTACTTCCCAAGTGCCTCTAAATAAGAATCTACTTAACTAGGCTTAGGGTAACCCCTTGGTGGAGTCAAGGTCACCAACCTATGAAGTGACAACCAATTTCGAATTCAAGCAAAGATGGAGTGTTTGAGTGACCATAAAGGTCAACCAAGGAGACTTGGGGAGTGGAAAACACTCCCAACCCAAACCCTTACCCTTAGGGTAATTAATTTTGAAGTTTTAAGACTTAAGGATTTAATAAGGACAATAAAACTAGGGGAAACAAACTACCAAAAGAAATACACCTTAAAGATGGACTAGGTAAAAAAAGAATATAGCACAAAATAAACATGGGGTTCAGCTTTTGTCTTCCCATTGGATTTCTCGGCTAAATTTCCTGCACACTCATTGCACACGTCAGTAATTCGAGAAGCACATGTATATATATATAAATACGCATCAACAATTTCATGAAATTTAAAACATCCATTCTTCCATAATCTATTCATTCATCTCATTCTACTCATTAAAATTGGAGATTCAAAGTGTTAGTTTGCATTCATTCATTTTATCAGCATATACGTTATAAAAAATTAAACTACAGAAATCAAATATCTGAAATAAAGCATCATACATCATAATTAGCAAAATAATGTTCAGTGCCACAAATAATGCCCTGACATATCGAGCCATAAAAAAAAATAATATATAGTATCATCGAGGCTAGGATGGGTCGAGGCGGGGCCTCACATCCTCCCCCACTAGGCATGAACTTTCTCCTGGAGTTCATCAAAAAGGTATGGGTACTGAGATCGCATCTGTGTCGTATCCTCCCATGTGGCCGTGATCTCATCGTAGCAATCCCACTGGATCCTAACCTGGTCCAGCTCTCGACCTCGAAGTACGAGGGTCCGTCGGGCAATAATACGGATGGGCTCCAGCGCTAACTAGCCGTCCGACTCCACCTGCAAAGTATCCCAATCTATAATATGAGACTCATCATAGATATATCTTCTAAGTACTGAAATGTGAAACACATCGTGGATGCGTGACGGGCTAGGTGGCAAAGCTAGACGGTAGGCAACTGGTCCTATCCTCTCTAGGATCTCGAATGGCCCAACGAAACGGGGTGCCAACTTAGAGCCCTTTCCGAATCAAATCGGACTCTTGTGTGGCCGCACCCTCAAGAAAACTCTATCCCCAACCTGATACTCTCGATCCATCCTATTTGCATCAGCATACTTCTTCTGTCGATCCTGTGCCTCTTTCAGGCGCTGCCTAATCAGAATCACCTGCTGCTCCATATCTCTAACTAACTGAGGTCCAATGGAAACTCGATCCTCGATCCTGTCCCAACTCAAAGGCGTCCTGCAAGGTCTCCCATACAGGGCCTCATAAGGCGGCATACCTATGGAGGAATGGTGCCCATTGTTATAGGCAAACTCAACTAGGTGGAGGTATTCCTCCCACTTGACCTGATGATCCATCACGTACATACACAACATGTCCTCCAACACTTGATTCACACGCTCAGTCTGCCCATCAGTCTGAGGGTGGTACGCTGTACTGAAATTGAGCCTAGTGCCCAAAGCTGACTGCAACTCTCTCCAAAAAGATGAGGTGAAAAGTGAGTCCCTATCAGAGATAATCTTACAGGGAATGCCATGAAGTCTGACAGTGTCTCACAAAAACACCTGAGCTATGTCTCGGGCTGTGTACGTAGTACGCACAGGTGAGAAGTGAGCAACCTTGGTCAATGTGTCAACTGTCACCATAATGGCATCATGACGACGAGAAGACAAAGGAAGACCAACAATAAAGTCCATCGATATAACATCCCACTTCCACTCTGGAATCTCATGAGGCTGAAGGAGCCCACCGGGATGACGATGTTCTGCCTTCACCCTCTGACACTCGAGGCATCTCGCCACTATGTCGGCAATCTGTGCTCTCATGCCTGGCCAATGGTACAACTGCCTCAAATCTGCATGCAACTTCTTAACACCAGGGTGTGCCGCATAAGGTGCTCTGTGAGCCTCAAGTATGATGAGCTCGCGCAAACCCCCGATGGAAGGTACATACACACGTCCTCTATGACGCAAGAGTCCATCGGACTCCAAGGAATACTCTGAATACTTCCCCTCCAAGGGTCTCTGAGAATGCACAACCTGACTAACCTCTGTAAAAAGCTCATCTGCTGGCAAGTGCTGTAAAATCTGCTCTCTCAAATCGGTGCTCGTAGTCATAGATGAGAGCTCATGGCGCCTTCTACTTAAGGTATCTGCAACTACATTCTCCTTTCCCTTGATGTAATGTACATCAAAATCGTACTCGCAAAGGAACTCCATCCACCTTCTCTGTCTAGTATTCAGGTTTGGCTGCGTGAATAGGTACTGCAAGCTCTGATGGTCGGAATGAAGTTCAAATCTGTGACCTAGTAGGAAGTGTCGCCACTTCACTAATGCATGAACCACAGCTGCAAGCTCTAGGTCATGAGTAGGGTAGTTGAGTTCATGAGTCTTCAACTTCCTAGACTCGAAGGAAATAGGCTGACCATCCTGCATAAGCACTGCCCCAATGCCATCCAAAGATGCATCAGTGCACACCACAAAGTCCGCCAATGGGTCTGGTACTGCAAGAATAGGTGCACTCGTGAGGGCTCTCTTGAGCTCTAGAAAAGGTCTCTCGCACTTCTCTGTCCATTCAAACTTCTTTCCTTTCCTCTGCAGCGATGTAATGGGGTGTGCCAATCTAGAAAATCCTGCAATGAAGCGTCGATAATAGCCTGCTAATCCCATAAAGCTCCTCACCTCAGTGACACTAGTAGGTGCAGGCCAATCCATGATGGCTCTAATCTTCGATGGGTCTACTGAGATACCCTCGCCTGATATGATATGGCCCAAATAATGGATCTCTGATCGAAAGAATGCACACTTCGATAAGCTACCAAACAACTGATTCTCTCTCAGCTTCTGCAACACCTGCCTTAGGTGTTCCTCATGCTCTTCCTCATCATGGGAATATATCAGGATGTCATCCAGGAACACAACTACGAACTTATCCAAGAAGGTACGAAATACTCCGTTCATGAGGCTCATGAATACAGCTGGAGCATTTGTGAGACCGAATGGCACCACTGTGAACTCATAGTGTCCATACCTAGTACGGAAAGCGGTCTTAGGGATATCACTCCCCACAATCCTCAACTGGTGGTAACCTGACTTAAGATCAATTTTTGAAAATACACGAGCACCCTGCAACTGATCAAATAGGTCATCAATTCTGGGAAGGGGATATCGGTTCTTGATGGTTACTTTGTTCAATTGCCGATAATCAATGCATAACCTAAGTGATCCATCCTTCTTCTTAACGAAGATCACTGGTGCACCCCAAGGTGACACACTAGGTCGAATATGCCCCTTCTCTAGGAGTTCCTCCAACTGAACCTTTAGTTCACTAAGCTCATGTGTAGTCATCCTGTATGGTGCTCTCGATACTGGTTCCGCGCCTGGCACAAGATCAATATGAAAGTCTACTGCCCTAGGTGGGGGTCTACCAGGGAGCTCTGAAGGAAAAACATCTGCAAACTCCTGCAATATAGGAAAGTCATCAAGGGATGGTTCCCCTTCTGAGCCTTCCTCTCTGTCACTAATGGTGATTGCAAACAGCTGACACCCCTTTCGCATGCACTGCCTAAGCTGCATAGCGGATATCATACGAAGGGATATGGGTCTCTTAACCCCAAGAATCACTCTACCGATACCATCATCATCCACACATTCCACTGTCTTCTGTTGACAATCCATCTTGGCGCTATGGGAATAAAGCCAATCTATGCCAAGAACAACATCATAAGAACCTAGTGGGGTAATGCGGAGATCAGACACCGTGAATGTGGCTCCCATCTGAATCGGGCAACTATGCACCATGGAACTAACTGACACTCTAGCTCCTGAGGCTAACTCTACCTCCCAACCGACATCTTGTCTAACTGCCACCAGCCCGCAACGCTCCACAGCAAAAGGAGATATAAAGGAGTCAGTAGCTCCTGAATCAAATAAAACTGTAACCATGCTACCCTGAATGATACCTGTAGCCTTAATGACTGTAGCCTGATGCTCGGCCTGGCAGTTGTCAACCGCTGCGAATACTCTGTGTGATCTGCCTACATCACCAACTTTCGGCTCTGAAAAAGCCCCTCCCTGACCACTGGAGGGTTGTCCCTGTGGACACTCTCTAGCTATGTGACCCATGCCACCACAAGTGTAGCATGGTCCCCGTGTATAAGGCCGTGCACCCTGTGAACTAGTCTGCTGTGGCCCTCCTGACCTGCTAGACCCACTGAAACCACCCCTAGAAGACTGCTGGGACTTCGCTGGCTGAGACTGTGGAGCCTGTACTTTCTGATCCTGCCTCGGTCCCTGTGAGTACCACTGCTTGGGCTTGGAGCCCTGATAACCCTGTGAGGGTTTCTGGTGCTGCTGCTGCTGAGGTTTCTGTTGCTGAGACTGTTGGCCCTTAGAGGACCCTGCTGAGTAGTTCTGATTCCCCTTCCAAGGGGGTTTCTGCTGGGTAGAGTTTCGGTTCTGAGATCGATCTCGTGACTCCTGTCTACTCCGAGTATCCTCTGCAACCAAGGCCATCTCAACTACCTGTCTGAAAGTAGTAGGAAAAGCCATACGCACTGGACCCTGAAGAGAGAAATTTAGGCCCATGATAAATCTATGCACACGCTGTTTCTCATCCTTCATGTACTCGACATATGGAAGGAGCTCGAGAAACCTGCTCTCATACTGAGCTACAGTGAGACCTCTCTGATGAAGAGAATGAAACTCCTCTATCTGCTTCTGCCTGAAATGCTCAGACAGGAATCTCTCTCTGAATCTCTCCAAAAAGGTCTCCCACGTGAGGGTATCCATGCTCATCCCTCCGATCGTCTCCTCCTGATGCCACCAATTAGAGGCATCTCCTCTCAACTGATGGACTACAACACGTGCCTTCAGATTACTCCCATAGGAACGTAATCCAAAACACCGCTGGAGGCTCTGCAACCAAGCCTCTGCCACTGTCCCTTCTGTGGAACCGGCAAAAAGTGGGGGTCCGAGACGTATCAGCTCTCTGATGTCATCTCCTATGTGTCTAGGAGGTCTCTCGGGTGGTGGTACTCTCTGATGAATGGATTCCCCCTCGTGCTCACCTTGTCCCTCATCCTGCCTCGGTGGGGGACTCCTACTCCTCTCTCTACCACCAGGATCCTGTGCTTCCCTTTCGGGAACCTGCTGAACTGGCTCTGCTACAGGTGGGGGTAGTCTCTTCTGAACTACACCAATCAGTGTCTGAAGGGCGTCCAAAATGTCCTGATTCGGGTTCTGAGGTGGTGGTGGTGGTGGTGGAGGTGGTGGTCCATCCTCCTGTCTGACTCCACTACCTCTCGCCCTACGACCTCTACCTCGGCGGTTGTTCCGTGTAACAGGAGGCATCCTACACAATGAAAGTTTTTAATTAATTTCAGAAGCATAGTGGTTAAGGTTCCTAGTGTTGAAACTAGGCTCTGATACCAAAATGTCATGCCCAAAAATTATGGCCAAAAAAACACACCAAATTTTTTTTTTTTTTTTTTTTTAATGTATTTATTTAAACTTAAGTGCACTAAGTTGATACAGTAAGTTCACATGAAACAAGGATGCCAAGAAGGCGGTTACACGAACTCTTAACAATCAATTGATTCAGTTAACAACCCCTCTTATTTAATTAGAAGACCCAATTAATTGATAGATTTAATAAATCCCTTTAAAAGATTTACACTCTAAGAACATTAGTAAATTTCTTAAATACAATTTTATTTCAATTTTACATATGAATTTGTCGTCAACTTCGACAAGGAGTAAAACTAAAATTATCATTTGTTTTATGAGTTAATCTGGATTGCATGACCCTCCAATAGACATAGATCAATTTTAAACTATAAAATTCTAATGTTTAAGACTTATAAATTTAAACCACATTTTACTAATCCCGAAAATAAAACTTCCCATTAAGAACTGCTAATCGACTAATTAAACTTAATTAAGTTATCCTTAACTACATTAAATAATAACTGTATTGCATTCACAGAATTTAATAATTAACGTTACAAATTAACAATTAATAAATAAACAGATAAAACTATTTTAGAACGATTCTTTAATTAATAATATTCATTAATTATTAAATTCGCTAAGCTAAAATTATTAAATTTATAAGTTGTTAATGAACTTCATTAATACACATTATAATTTAAACTAATAATTAAATAAAATAAAAATAAAAACTACTAACAACTATTTTTAACTAATCTATATAAACGAAAATTTAATTTAAACTAAGCTATATAAATGAAAATTTAATTTTAACTAAACTATAAAAAAATATTTTAAAAAAATAATAAAAAAAAAAAAGTTTAAAACGCCGCCCCACGCATATATATGCGTGGGGGATCCCACGCAATATATGCGTGGGCCTCACGCATACACATGTGTGGGGATCCCACGCATTTAAATGCGTGGTCCTCACGCATGGGTATGCGTGGGGTCTTCCACGCATACGGGGACTGGCCGCCGGGTACGAGCCGCGGGCTCTGCCCGAAATTCGAATTTTTTTTTTTGTTTTTTTTTTTTTAAATTTTTTCTTTTGATGGGTTGTATTAAATAAGGTAGGTCGCCCACCCTTTGAAGCCTTATAATAGGAGGGTGATTTACTATAATTTATTGACTGTAATAGAGGGGTCTCCCCTTTTTTTTTTTGCCCATACATTTTCCAGCAAGTTT
Source organism: Cupressus sempervirens (assembly GCA_028749045.1). NCBI lineage: Eukaryota > Viridiplantae > Streptophyta > Pinopsida > Cupressales > Cupressaceae > Cupressus > Cupressus sempervirens. The sequence continues at coordinate 665,078,070 of CM053793.1, read as the reverse complement.
GAGCACCTACAGGCCTCTATTTTTTTTTTTGGAGATTAAGTCTTTATCAAATTTCTCCATTGATCTTGAGACATGGGTGTCAATAGATTGGTGAATCTATACATTGCATATTACATCATGAACACAACCATACATTAATCAAATGATATGCTTATAACATTTTTTTTTTTTTTTTTTAAACTAACTTTAGTTCCTCTTCCTTTGTTGTTGGATCAATACAATTCTATTTTCTTTCACATAAAAATGCAACAACTGCATATGAATCCAATTTTATACATAATGCAACTAATTACTCTATGAGAATGGAAAATAGAAAGATCACAAAGGATGTTTAAATTTTCTATAAATTCATATGCATATATTTTCTCCATACCATTCTAATGTCTATTTGAACTCAGCCTTTCCTAACATAATTCCTTCATATACAAGATTAACATTCAACATTCTCAATCCATCATACAAGATATAAGATAACTCAATACCTCTTTCCTTTCTTTCTTCAATACATCCCAAGGTTTGAGAGTAATTAATATAGTTTCACACAACCAACAATTCTCCCTTACATATCCATTTTTTTTTGTTATACATCCATCACAATAATATGCATGAACAAAAAGGTGGTTGAATTGGCTATAACAAGTTTCACAAAATGAGAAGACCATTTAACATACATTACGCAAATTTTCCAAAGAACATGGGAGCAATGCAAGGAAATTCTCATAATCTCTTTTTTTTTGTATTATTCATCCTGGTTCAAAGGCTCCACTCAGGAAAGAACCAGTAAGAAAACCCGAGGTCATTGCCCAATACTTCCAAGTTTCCAATCCATTTTACATCATTTTACAACTCACATAAATCTCTACAAACTTCCAACATGTGCTATCTTCCAAATAACTTCAAAATCACAATAAAGGATAATGGGGAAGACAAAACTAAAACAAGGTGGATAATCACAACAACATCAAATCAAACATACACTCCAAACCCGGTTTGCACAATAGATCTATACATGGAATCAAAACAAGGGGGGAGGTGGATTTTCCCAATTGGAGAAGTCAATCACCATTCCATTACATGGCCCTTTCGGGGCTTGAATTTTAAGAATTTCCATTCTATATAAGGCCCTTTCGGGGCTCCAATCACAAGGATACTCATTTTCTCTTCATACACATGATTTCACAACATGAATAAGGAAGGTGATGACAAGTAGGGGCCCATACACCCTACCCTTTTTTCCTTCCTCTCACCATGAAAGGAGACTCTCACCAATGAGGTCCAACTAAAGCCCTACCCCCATACATGGCCACTTCTTCCCTATCCAAGGGTGAGTGATGCCATCACAATCCCCATGAAAACTCAAAGAAAAAGGTCTCAACAAAGCAAGAAATGAAATCCAAAACAAGGTAAAATTCCCTCCAATATCCTCCCAATACACACAACATAAAAGGACAAGAACCTTCACAATACTATAACAAGATTCACACATGATCAACAAAAAGGAAAGCTAAGCCCATGAGAGAGAAATTCCTACCTCCACAAGTGTTATGGCAACAATGGAAGTTTTTGAGAAGAGCTTCTTTCCTTTCTCCTTCCTTCAATCTTCAAGCTTGCTCTCTAAAAACTAGAGATTGGGTAACCCCCTTCACTACTTCCCAAGTGCCTCTAAATAAGAATCTACTTAACTAGGCTTAGGGTAACCCCTTGGTGGAGTCAAGGTCACCAACCTATGAAGTGACAACCAATTTCGAATTCAAGCAAAGATGGAGTGTTTGAGTGACCATAAAGGTCAACCAAGGAGACTTGGGGAGTGGAAAACACTCCCAACCCAAACCCTTACCCTTAGGGTAATTAATTTTGAAGTTTTAAGACTTAAGGATTTAATAAGGACAATAAAACTAGGGGAAACAAACTACCAAAAGAAATACACCTTAAAGATGGACTAGGTAAAAAAAGAATATAGCACAAAATAAACATGGAGTTCAGCTTTTGTCTTCCCATTGGATTTCCCGGCTAAATTTCCTGCACACTCATTGCACACGTCAGTAATTCGAGAAGCACATGTATATATATATATATATATATATATATAAATACGCATCAACAATTTCATGAAATTTAAAACATCCATTCTTCCATAATCTATTCATTCATCTCATTCTACTCATTAAAATTGGAGATTCAAAGTGTTAGTTTGCATTCATTCATTTTATCAGCATATACGTTATAAAACATTAAACTACAGAAATCAAATATCTGAAATAAAGCATCATACATCATAATTAGCAAAATAATGTTCAGTGCCACAAATAATGCCCTGACATATCGAGCTATAAAAAAAAATAATATATAGTATCATCAAGGCTAGGATGGGTCGAGGCGGGGCCTCACATTGGAGATCTCCCTTTATGACTTAACTTCAACTTTAATCCTGACCGTTGATTGAAATCGATCTCAACCGTTGATGAATTCTAGGAAAGTCTATTTAAGAGACCCTCATCTCTTCATTTTGAAAGGTTGAATGACAATTTGCATCGAATTGTTGTTAGAATTCATACTCACATTTGCTCATATTCACATATGCAAAGATCAAGTTTGACCAAAAGTTAACCAGATCTAACGACGGTTGACTTGAGTTGACTAGTTTTGAAAAGAATTTTAAAATAATTAAACGAAATGATTTAATTAAATGGAGTACTCACTTCTAATTAATTAAACAAAGTTATTTAATTAAATGAGAAGCCATTCCTAATTAATTAAATGAAGTTATTTAATTAAATAAGAAAAGTGTCTCTAATTAATTAAAGATTATTTAATTAAATATAAAAAGTAATTATGAGAGCATATCTCATTTTATTAAATTAAATATCTCAACAAAATCTCTCTTCAGTTCAAGAAGGAAAATTTCCAGTTCACTATTGATCAAATATGAGTTAAATTAGTTAACTCTTTTTTCTACTCAAATTGAATCAGTTAACTACTTATTTTACTGAACTTAAATCCGTTTACTCCCTTTAATTTGGAAATCTCCCTTTATGACTGAACTTCACCTTTAATCCTGACCGCTGATTGAAATCGATCTCAACCGTTGATGAATTCTAGTAAAGTCTATTTAAGAGACGCTCATCTTTTCATTTTGAAAGGTTGAATGAGAATTTGCATCAAATTGTTAATGGAATTCATACTCACATTTGCTCATATTCACATACGCAAAGATCAAGTTTGACCAAAAGTTGACCAGATTTAACCACCGCTGACTTGAGTTGACTAGTTTCGAAAAGAATTTTAAAATACTTAAACGAAATTATTTAATTTAATGGAGTACTTACTTCTAATTAATTAAACAAAGTTATTTAATTAAATGAGAAGCCATTCCTAATTAATTAAATGAAGTTATTTAATTAAATAAGAAAAGTGTCTCTAATTAATTAAAGATTATTTAATTAAATAGAAAAAGTAATTATGAGAGCATATCTCATTTTATTAAATTAAATATCTCAACAAAAACTCTCTTCAATTCAAAAAGGGAAATTTCCAATTCACTATTGGTCAAAAATGAGTTAAATCAGTTAACTCCTTTTTCTACTCAAATTGAATCAGTTAACTCCTTATTTTACTCAAATTAAATCTGTTAACTCTTTTTAATTTGGAAATCTCCCTTTATGACTGTACTTCACCTTTAATCCTGATCGTTGATTGAAATCGATCTCAACCGTTGATGAATTCCAAAAAAGTCTATTTAAGAGACCCTCATCTCTTCATTTTGAAAGGTTGAATGAGAATTTGCATCAAATTGTTGCTAGAATTCATACTCACATTTGCTCATATTCACATACGCAAAGATCAAGTTTGACCAAAAGTTGACCAGATTTAACCAGGGTTGACTTGAGTTGACTAGTTTCGAAAAGAATTTTGAAATAATTAAACGAAATTAGTTAATTAAATGGAGTACTTACTTAAAATTAATTAAATAAAGTTATTTAATTAAATAAGAAGCCATTCTTAATTAATTAAATGAAGTTATTTAATTAAATAAGAAAAGTGTCTATAATTAATTAAAGATTATTTAATTAAATAGAAAAAGTAATTATGAGATCATATCTCATTTTATTAAATTAAATATCTCAACAAAATCTCTCTTCAGTTCAAAAAGGAAAATTTCCTGTTCACTATTGATAAAAAATGAGTTAAATCAGTTAAATCCTTTTTCTACTCAAATTGAATCAGTTAGCTCCTTATTTTACTCAAATTAAATCTTTTAACTCCTTTTAATTTGGATATCTTCTTTTATTACTGAACTTCACCTTTGATCCTAACCGTTGATTGAAATCGATCTCAACTGTTGATGAATTCCAGGAAAGTGTATTTAAGAGACCCTCATCTCTTCATTTTGAAAGGTTGAAAGAGAATTTGCTTCGAATTTTTGTTGGAATTCATACTCAAGTTTGCTCACATTCACATACGCAAAGATCAAGTTTGACCAAAAGTTGACCAAATTTAACCACAGTTTACTTGAGTTGACTAGTTTCGAAAAGAATTTTGAAATAATTAAACGAAATTATTTAATTAAATGGAGTACTTACTTCTAATTAATTAAATAAAGTTATTTAATTAAATGAGAAGCCATTCCTAATTAATTAAATGAAGTTATTTAATTACATAAGAAAAGTGTCTCTAATTAATCAAAGATTATTTAATTAAATAGAAAAAGTAATTATGACAGCATATCTCATTTTATTAAATTAAATATCTCAACAAAATCTCTCTTCAGTTCAAAAAGGGAAATTTTCAGTTCACTATTGATAAAAAATGAGTTAATTTAGTTAACTACTTTTTCTACTCAAATTGAATCAGTTAACTCCTTATTTTACTCAAATTAAATCTGTTAACTCCCTTTAATTTGGAAATCTCCCTTTATGACTGAACGTCACCTTTGATCCTGACCGTTGATTGAAATCGATCTCAAGCGTTGATGAATTCCAGAAAAGTCTATTTAAGAGACCCTCATCTCTTCATTTTGAAAGGTTGAATGAGAATTTTCATCAAATTGTTGCTGGAATTCATACTCACATTTGCTTATATTCAGGTACGCAAAGATCAAGTTTGACCAAAAGTTGACTAAACTTAACCACGGTTGACTTGAGTTGACTAGTTTCGAAAAGAATTTTGAAATAATTAAACGAAATTATTTAATTGAATGGTGTCGTGCCCAAAATATATGAACAAAAACGCGCACAATTTTTTTTTTTTTTTTGACTACCTATCATTTAAGTGTGTTAAATCCTAACTAACCATCTTAATTCCATCAGCAAAACCTCCTATATTCTAATATAAATTCAATTGTCCAATATTATGAGTTGGACATATTCCATAGAAATATTCATCACTTAACATTAATATCAAATGTGACTCATAGCCTAAGCCATAGTTATTACCTTTTTAAGCATTTACTAAGACAAATATATTTATATATACATATTATTCCTATGCATAACAATCCATACTAGGGCACACTCATGAACATGTTATCTTCTAAAATTACTCAATATTGAATTTAATCTACAATAGGTATATCTAAGGGGCAAAACCCATTCTATATTTAATCAATATACAAAGGTATCTTCTACTTTCTATATCCTAAAAAAATACAAATGCTAAACATTTTTCTTATCAAAATTATTATAACTACCACATCCTATCTAATCTAATCCTATACTAAACTTAAACCTGAACTCCACTAAATGTTATCTTAATTCCTATACACATATCTAGGTGTGGGTGGGAAAATCTATCAAATATGCTATATATATTCCTAGCTCATACTAGGCACCTATGAAGATGCAGGTGATGACAAGACTTAACTTATTAAAGTCTTTATTACAAAACCCCTTGCAACATGTTTGCCCTCCCTGCCATTCGAATTACTTCATGTTTGGGGTTACGTGCAGATTGGAGTTGATGAGACATCAAGCAACCCTTTCAAATCCACACAAGCCTCTCAAGCCAACACAAATAGATATTTCGTACAACTTAGACACTGCACCAATTCCCATCCAAGTCAACTTCCAGCAAAACTCATAAATTGCTGCAGTTGGGGCTCTTGCCTAGGTGAGATATCATGGGTAAAAAAAAAGTATAAATAATACCATGTTGAAAATTGCATGAGGACAAGGCGCCTATAGTACATGGTGGGTATTTTCTGACACTTGTCTGAATCATGATGAGATTTGCATAGGTATAGTTTATATATGTTTTCTAAGGCATATAATCGCCTAGGTGTTTTTTTATTTATTATTATATTCTTGTCTTAGTCATTTCTTGCTTGGTGGTAGATGAAAGGAGTGAACGGCTAGGTGGGTTAAATAATGAATTTATTCTATTCATTAGCTCAAAAGCTTAGATAATAGGTAATAACTTGGATAAAATATAATTTTTTTCCATTTATTTATTGGGTTAGGTTAATTTAGAAGTTTGTAACTTTGTTTTTTTTCTTTGCTTGATTATTATATGCATATATTTCTTACATAGGGTCATATCATGGACCAGGACCCAGTCTGACATTCATTTATTATGAAAGATTTAAAAAATGATTTCCTTTCTTTAGCTTGCCAATTCAAATTTATTATTTTATTTCAAGTCTATTTTTTTTTTATTGTCTGTAATCAAAAGAGTCTTTTCTTAAGTTGCCCATACATTTTCCAGAATGTAAACATGCACCTACAGGTTCCATTTAAACTTTTCTATTTGACTAGCTTTTTCTATGCATACTCAATCACTGTTAAAAAATTGAATTGGTGTTGGTTTATAAATGCACCATACATTAACATTTCCTAATCTAATAAATAATCTTTCATAAATCAAACCACCATATTGCTAATGAAATCATATTTCAAAATGGATCTCTAGAATTTTATTGTATCAACTAATCAAATACTTCATGTCATCAATCTCCATGATAGTAAGCTATCTTCAAAACTATTTCTACCAATTGCAGCTTTATAACTACTCTTATTTCAACACTAGACTTCAAGCAACTAGAGTATTCTCATGCAAGATTTAATCTAAAACTCAATTAATATGCTATAGAACTTGAGATGATAATAACACTTGACAAGGATAATCTTCCGATCAATATATCTCTTCTATGATATCAAATTTCTTTTACATTCCACTTAAGAGCATCAAGCATTCTGAGTCCTTGATTGGTGTTACTATCCATAAATCCACAATATTATTACAATGAATTTATCTTCAGTGATACTCTCATGATACATAAAAGGTGGTGAAATCAACACATCATAATATACACAGTGGAAATACTTTTACTACACATGAGCACTCACAACCTTTCCATAGACAATCAAACTAAGACAATAGCTTTCTCTTACAATACATTTAGGCTCACATAACAAGATGGAGTTTTCTCCCTATCTCATCTCAATACAATATTGTCTCCTCCTCCTATGCACATGGAAGATAACAAGGACTCCAGTTTCCAAGATCTTTCTCTAAGAACCTGCAAATGCATCACAACAAAACAACAAGGACCATGGGTGTTTTCCACCCAACCATAGGCCTCAAAGAGACCACCCCCACGCTAGGGGAACAAGGCTCAAACAAAATCTACATACACACTTGTAAGAAACATATACACCACATAAAAAAACTACAACAAATCCCATCCCAAGGGTATTTCACAAAGGCTCACCATTGGAACCTTGAACATAGGGTGAAGGTGGAAACACAAGGAGGTTTACCATTTCATATCATATTTTCCATAAAACTCATGCCCTTTCGGGGCTAAATCAACAAAATACAAGGCCCTTTCAGGGCTTCATAATATCATGCCCTTTCGGGGCTTCATAAATATCTTCCACCACACACACTACCAATACAACATCCTCCACTACACACAACCAACAGCTTTAGCTTCCTACAAACCCATACTTTAGTTACTTCCTTCCTCACCATTTCTTTTTTTTTTGTTCTTATCCTCCCCCAAGGAAAAATATGAATATGACAATGGCATACAATGGAGCCCATACTCCAAGGTCCTCAACTATGCAATCCAACTGCTGCCCATTCACCTTGGACTTCTCTTCCCTTCCCACAACGGTGAGTGAAAGTCCTACACCCATAAGAACACTCAATCACAACAAGAAAAAAAAATCAAGTAGCAATAAAACAACAGATTTTCAAGAGCACATTACATTATCACAACACAATATCAACACCCATAATGCAACAAGGAAATAGAGGAAATCCAAACCTCATACTCACAATACTCCACACAATACACCAAGATGCACAATGGTGTCACACTAATCTACATGGAATGAACACCATTCAAACACTCACATGAATGCTACTCCACAATGCAATGCAATGCATACCTCATTGATAAACTCCACACTTGCAGATTGGCTTAACCATGCTAAAAGAAAGAAAAAGGAAAGGAAACAAGTTTGAGATACCAACCTTGGTCCAAGCTAGGGTAAGGATGGTTGCAGTAGAGCTACCCTCCTCTCCCTCTCTCTCTCTCTCTCTCTCTCTCTCTCTCTCTCTCTATATATATATATATATATATATATATATATATATATATATATATATATATATATATATATATATCCTTCTCATTTTCGGATTCCATAAAGAATGTCATTTTCATGGGGTCTCCTAGGTCCACTAGACACCCTAGAGGTCATTAATAGCTCCCTAGCCTATAGTACTAACATGGGTGGGGTTAATTTTAATCCCAACTTACCTTAAACTTACTTTATGACCCTCCCAAAGCTAGGTGATTCAAACTTCAAATTCCCCAAGGTGATGACCTTGTCCTTTTACTGACTAAGGCAATAATCAAATTCCTCAATTGAGGAATTTATCACGAAATAAGGTGGCCACATGATCCAATGATGAATAACATGTCATATCACATAACAAGCACAAGTGTCAAGTTCCACACACATTATATTAAAAAAAATGACTTGTTTTAGAATAATACATGAACTAGGCTACTATGCACACATACAATTCACATATATGAAATAAAACACATTACAATTAGGTTTGAATCTTTTCCACTGATACAACCTTAGTTATGTCATGTTTGTAGTAGTTTGAGCCTTAATTCCCTTTTAACCCATGGTCAAATTCCTGCACACTAAACTCGAGCATCAGTAGTCCAAGAAAATCATATAAGCATATGTAAAATAAATCATATCTCATTCAACATTAGACTTGCATATATTTCATCGTCTCAAATTAACTTTCCCTTTCTTAATCATTTCAAATATAACCTTCAAAATATTAAAATATCAAAACTTACATATCACATTCGACATTTGAGTTCCATACTTCATTCCTTATAATTACATTACTTCTTCTAACAATTTCCATGTAAAATGTTCAAAATACTATAAAACTAAACTTTACTTATCAACATAAAATGGTCAATTTAATATTCTAAATAACTTCATATTCTATGACAAGATGCTGTATCCATAACTATTGAATCCCTAGGTATGCAGGTTAGGTCTCAATGTATAACTAAATTTATCTTTTAACTCTAATTTCCACTTCAACATTACCTTCTTATATTACAAGCTTTTCTACCATTCAATTTCTATTAAAGCAATGTCAATAGCTTACAACATGAAATAGAATCATTAAATGCATCAATTAGGTCATAATATGCAGAGGTAATTGTGGATCATCAAAATGCAGATATTAAAATGACATAACCCTATAGTCTTAAAAGTGTATCAAACATACGATTAAAATCACCATAATGCAATTATCTCATTGGTACTATGATGAATTGGGTGAGGCCTCACAAATGGAGTACTTACTTTTAATTAATTAAACAAAGTTATTTAATTAAAAGAGAAGCCATTCCTAATTAATTAAATGAAGTTATTTAATTAAATAATAAAAGTGTCTCTAATTAATTAAATATTACTTAATTAAATAGAAAAAGTAATTATGAGAGCATATCTCATTTTATTAAAGTAAATATCTCAACAAAATCTCTCTTCAGTTCAAAAAGGGAAATTTCTAGTTCACTATTGATAAAATATGAGTTAAATCAGTTAAGTCCTTTTTCTACTCAAATTGAAACAGTTAACTCCTTATTTTACTCAAATTAAATCTGTTAACTCCCTTTAATTTGGAGATCTTCCTTTATGACCGAACTTCACCTTTAATCTTGATCGTTGATTGAAATCGATCTCAACCGTTGATGAATTCCAGAAAATTTTATTTCAAAGACCCTCATCTCTTCATTTTGAAAGGTTGAATGAGAATTTGCATCGAATTGTTGCTCGAATTCATACTCACATTTGCTCATATTCACACACGCAAACATCAAGTTTCACCCAAAGCTGACCAGATTTAACCACGGTTGACTTGAGTTGACTAGTTTCGAAAAGAGTTTTGAAATAATTAAACGAAATTATTTAATTAAATGGAGTACTTACTTCTAATTAATTAAACAAAGTTATTTAATTAAATAAGAATCCACTCCTAATTAATTAAATGAAGTTATTTAATTAAATAAGAAAAGTGTCTCTAATTAATTAAAGATTATTTTATTTAATAGAAAACTAATTACCAGAGCATATCTCATTTTATTAAATTAAATTTGTCCACAAAATCTCTCTTCAGTTCAAAAAGGGAAATTTTTAGTTCACTATTGATAAAAAATGAAATAAATCAATTAACTCATTTTTCTACTCAAATTGAATCAGTTAACTCCTTATTTTACTCAAATTAAATCTGTTAACTCGCTTTAATTTGGAAATCTCCCTTTGTGACTGAACTTCCCCTTTAATCATGATCGTTGATTGAAATCGATCTCAACCATTGATGAATTCTAGCAAAGTCTATTTAAGAGACCCTCATCTCTTCATTTTGAAAGGTTGAATGAGAATTTGCATCGAATTCGTGTTGGAATTCATAGTCACATTTTCTCATATTCACATATGCAAAGATCAAGTTTGACCAAAAGATGACTAGATTTAGCCATGGTTGACTTGAGTTGACAAGTTTCGAAAAGAATTTTGAAATAATTAAATGAAATTATTTAATTAAATGGAGTACTTACTTCTAATTAATTAAACAAAGTTATTTAATTAAATGAAAAACCATTCCTAATTAATTAAATGAAGTTATTTAATTATATAAGAAAAGTGTCTCTAATTAATTAAAGATTACTTAATTAAATAGAAAAATGAATTATGAGAGGATATCTCATTTTATTAAGTTAAATATCTCAACAAAATCTCTCTTCAGGTCAAAAAGGGAAATTTTCAGTTCACTATTGATCAAAAATGAGTTTAATCAGTTAACTCTTTTTTCTACTCAAATTGAATCAGTTAACTCCTTATTTTACTCAAATTAAATCTGTTAACTCCCTTTAATTTGGAAATCTCCATTTATGATTGAACTTCACTTTTAATCCTGACCGTTGATTGAAATCGATCTCAACTGTTGATGAATTCCAAGAAAGTCTATTTAAGAGACCCTCATCTCTTCATTTTGAAAAGTTGAATGAGAATTTGCATCAAATTGTTACTGGAATTCATACTCACATTTTCTCATACTCACATATGCAAAGATCAGGTTTGACCAAAAGTTGACCAAATTTAACAACGGTTGACTTGAGTTGACTAGTTTCGAAAAGAATTTTGAAATAAGTAAACAAAATTATTTAATTAAATGGAGTACTTGCTTCTAATTAATGAAACAAAGTTGTTTAATTAAATGAGAAGCCATTCCTAATTAATTAAATGAAGTTATTTAATTAAATAAGAAAAGTGTCTCTAATTAATTAAAGATTATTTAATTAAATAGAAAAAGTAATTATGAGAGCATATCTCATTTTATTAAATTAAATATCTCAACAAAATCTATCTTCAGTTCAAAAAGGGAAATTTCTAGTTCCCTATTGATCAAAAATGAGTTAAGTCAGTTAACTCCTTTTTCTACTCAAATTGAATCAGTTAGTCCTTATTTTACTCAAATTAAATCTATTAACTCTTTTTAATTTGGAAATCTCCCTTTATGACTGAACTTCACCTTTAATCCTGACCGTTGATTGAAATCGATGTCAACCGCTGATGAATTCCAGGAAAGTCTATTCAAGAGACCCTCATCTGTTCATTTTGAAAGGTTGAATGAGAATTTACATTGAATTGTTGCTGGAATTCATACTCACATTTGCTCATATTCACATACGCAAAGATTAAGTTTGACCCAAAGTTGACCAGATTTAACTATGATTGACTTGAGTTGACTAGTTTTGAAAAGAATTTTGAAATAAGTAAACGAAATTATTTAATTAAATGGAGTACTTGCTTCTAATTAATGAAACAAAGTTGTTTAATTAAATGAGAAGCCATTCCTAATTAATTAAATGAAGTTATTTAATTAAATAAGAAAAGTGTCTCTAATTAATTAAAGATTATTTAATTAAATAGAAAAAGTAATTATGAGAGCATATCTCATTTCATATAATTAAATATCTCAACAAAATCTCTCTTCGGTTCAAAAAAAGAAATTTTCAGTTCACTATTGATCAAAAATGAGTTAAATCAGTTAACTATTTTTTCTACTTAAATATAATCAGTTAACTCCTTATATTACTCAAATTAAATCTGTTAACTCCCTTTAATTTGAAAATTCACCTTTATGACTGAACTTCACCTTTAATCCTGACCGTTGATTGAAATCGATCTCAACCGTTGATGTATTCTAGGAAAGTCTATTTAATAGACCCTCATCTCTTCATATTGAAAGGTTGTATGAGAATTTGCATCGAATTGTTGCTGGAATTCATACTCACATTTGCTCATATTCACATATGCAAAGATCAAGTTTGACCAAAAGTTGACCAGATTTAACCACGATTGACTTGAGTCGACTAGTTTTGAAAAGAATTTTGAAATAACTAAACAAAATTATTTAATTAAATGGAGTACTTGCTTCTAATTAATGAAACAAAGTTGTTTAATTAAATGAGAAGCCATTCCTAATTAATTAAATGAAGTTATTTAATTAAATAAGAAAAGTGTCTCTAATTAACTAAAGATTATTTAATAAAAAACAAAAAGCAATTATGAGAGCATATCTCATTTTGTTAAATTAAATATGTCAACAAAATCTCTCTTCAGTTCAAAAAGGGAAATTTCCATCTCACTCTTGATAAAAAATGAGTTAAATCAGTTAACTCCTTTTTTTACTCAAATTGAGTCATTTAACTCTTTATTTTACTAAAATTAAATCTATTAACTCCCTTTAATTTAAAAATCTCATTTTATGGCTGAACTTCACCTTTAATCTTGACCGTTGATTGAAATCGATCTCAACCATTGATGAATTTAGGAAAGTCTATTTAAGAGACCCTCATCTCTTCATTTTGAAAGGTTGAATAAGAATTTGCATCGAATTGTTGCTGAAATTCATACTCACATTTGCTCATATTCACATACGCAAAGATCAAGTTTGACCAAAAGTTGACTAGATTTAACCATGGTTGACTAGTTTTGAAAAGAATTTTGAAATAATTACATGAAATTATTTAATTAAATGGAGTACTTTCTTCTAATTAATCAAACAAAGTAATTTAATTAAATGAGAAGTCATTCCTAATTAATTAAATGAAATAATTTAATTAAATAAGAAAAGTGTCTCTAATTAATTAAAGATTTTTTAATTAAATATAACAAGTAATTATGAGAGCATATCTCATTTTATTAAATTAAATATCTCATCAAAATCTCTCTTTAGTTCAAAAAAAAAAGTTTCGGTTCACTATTGTTCAAAAATGAGTTAAATGAGTTAACTCTTTTTTCTACTCAAATTGAATCAGTTAACTCATTATTTTACTGAAATTAAATCTGTTAACTCCCTTTAATTTAGAAATCTTCTTTTATGACTGAACTTCAATTTTGAATCCTGACCATTGATTGAAATCGATGTCAACCGTTGATGAATTCTAGGAAAGTCTATTTAAGAGACCCTCATCTCTAAATTTTGAAAGGTTGAATGAGAATTTGCATCGAATTGTTGCTAAAATTCATACTAACATTTGCTCATATTCACATATGCAAAGAACAAGTTTGACCAAAAGTTGACCAGATTTAACCACAGTTGACTTGAGTTGACTAGTTTCGAAAAGAATTTTGAAATAATTAAACGAAATTATTTAATTAAATAGAGTACTTACTTCTAATTAATTAAACAAAGTTATTTAATTAAATGAGAAGCCATTCCTAATTAATTAAATGAAGTTATTTAATTAAATAAGAAAAGTATCTCTAATTATTTAAAGATTATTTAATTAAATAGAAAAAGTAATTATGAGAGCATATCTCATTTTATTAAATTAAATATATCAACAAAATCTCTCTTCAGTTCAAAAAAGGAAATTTTCAATTCACTATTGATCAAAAAAGAGTTAAATTAGTGAACTCCTTTTTCTGCTCAAATTGAATCAGTTAACTCCTTATTTTACTCAGATTAAATCTGTTAACTCCCTTTAATTTGGAAATCTCCCTTTATGACTGAACTTCACCTTTAATCCTGACTATTGATTGAAATCTATCTGAATCGTTGATGAATTCTAGGAAAGTCTATTTAAGAGACCCTCATCTCTTCATTTTGAAAGGTTGAATGAGAATTTGCATTGAATTGTTGCTGGAATTCATACTCACATTTGCTCATATTCACATACGCAAAGATCAAGTTTGACCAAAAGTTGACCAGATTTAACCATGGTTGACTTGAGTTGACTAGTTTCAAAAAGAATTTTGAAATAATTTTAAAAAATTATTTAATTAAATGGAGTGCTTACTTCTAATTAATTAAATAAAATTATTTAATTAAATGAGAAGCCATTCCTAATTAGTTAAATGAAGTTATTTAATTAAATAAGAAAATTGTCTCTTATTAATTAAAGATTAGTTAATTAAATAGAAAAAGTAATTATGAGAGCATATCTCATTTTATTAAATTAAATATGTCAACAAAACCTCTCTTCAGTTCAAAAAGGGAAATTTTCAATTCTTTATTGATAAAAAATGAGTTAAATTAGTTAACTCCTTTTTCTACTGAAATTGAATCAGTTAACTCCTTATTTTACTCAAATTAAATCTATTAACTCCCTTTAATTTGGAAATCTCCCTTTATGGCTGAACTTCACCTTTAATACTGACCGTTGATTGAAATCGATCTCAACCGTTGATGAATTCCAAGAAAGTCTATTTAAGAAACCCTCATCTCTTCATTCTGAAAGGTTGAATGAGAATTTGCATCGAATTCTTGTTGGAATTCATACTCACATTTGCTCATATTCACATACGCAAAGATCAAGTTTGACCAAAAGTTGACCAAATTTAACCACGGTTGACTTGAGTTGACTAGTTTCGAAAAGAATTTTGAAATAATTAAACGAAATTATTTAATTAAATGGAGTACTTAGTTCTAATTAATTAAACAAAGTTATTTAATTAAATGAGAAGCCATTCATAATTAATAAAATCAAGTTATTTAATTGAATAAGAAAATTGTCCCTAATTAATTAAAGATTATTTAATTAAATAGAAAAAGTAATTATGAGAGCATATCTCATTTTATTTAATTAAATATCTCAACAAAATCTCTCTTCAGTTCAAAAAGAGAAATTTCCAGTTTACTATTGATCAAAAATGAATTAAATAAGTTAACTCCTTTTTCTACTTAAATTGAAGCAGTTAACTCCTTATTTTACTCAAATTAAATCTGTTAACTCCCTTTAATTTTGAAATCTCCCTTTATGACTAAACTTCATTTTTAATCCTGACCGTTGATTGAAATCGATCTCAATCGTTGATGAATTCCAGAAAAGTCTATTTAAGAGACCCTTGTCTCTTCATTTTGAAAGGTTGAATGAGAATTTGCATCGAATTGTTGCTAGAATTCATACTCACATTTGCTCTTATTCACATACGCAAAGATCAAGTTTGACAAAAAGTTGAGCAGATTTAACCACGGTTGACTTGATTTGACTAGTTTCAAAAAGAATTTTCAAATAATTAAATGAAATTATTTAATTAAATGGAGTAGTTACTTCTAATTAATTAAATAAAGTTATTTAATTAAATGACAAGTCATTTCTAATTAATTAAGTGAAGTTATTTAATTAAATAAGAAAATTGTTTCTAATTAATTAAAGATTTCCTAATTAAATAGAAAAAGTAATTATGAGAGCATATCTAATCTTATTAAATTAAATATCTCAACAAAATCTTTCTTCAATTCAAAAAGGGAAATTTCCAATTCACTATTGATCGAAAATGAGTTAAATTAGTTAACTCCTTTTTCTACTCAAATTGAATCAGTTAACTCCTTATTTTACTCAAATTAAATCTGTTAACTCCCTTTAATTTCGAAATCTCCCTTTATGACTGAACTTCACCTTTAGTCCTGACAGTTGATTGAAATCGATCTCAACCGTTGATGAATTCCAAGAAAGTCTATTTAAGAGACCCTCATTTTTTCATTTTGAAAGGTTGAATGAGAATTTGCATTGAATTGTTGCTAGAATTCAGACTGACATTTGCTCATATTCACATACGTAAACCCCAAGTTTGACAAATAGTTGACCAAATTTAACCACGGTTGACGTGAGTTGACTAGTTTCAAAAAGAATTTTGAAAAAATTTAACAAAATTATTTAATTAAAAGGAGTAATTACTTCTAATTAGTTAAACAAAGTTATTTAATTAAATGAGAAGCCATTCCTAATTAATTAAATGAAGTTATCTAATTGAATAAGAACAGTGTTCTAATTAATTAAAGATTATTTAATTAAATAGAAAAAGTAATTATGCGAGCATATCTCATTTTATTAAATTAAATATCTCGACAAAATCTCTGTTTATTTGAAAAAGGGAAATTTCTAGTTCACTATTGATAAAAAATGAATTAAATCAGTTAACTCCTTTTTCTACTAAAATTAAATTAGATAACTCCTCAGTTTACTCAAAGTAAATCTGTTAACTCCCTTTAATTTGGAAATCTCCCTTTATCACTGAACTTCACCTTTAATCCTGACCGTTGATTGAATTCGATCTCAACCATTGATGAACTCCAAGAAAGTCTATTTAAGAGACTCTCATCTCTTCGTTTTAAAAGGTTGAATGAGAATTTGCATCGAATTGTTGCTGGAATTCATACTCACATTTGCTCATATTCACATACGCAAAGATCAAGTTTGACCAAAAGCTGACCAAATTTAACCACGATTGACTTGAGTTGACTAGTTTCGAAAATAATTTTGAAATAATTAAACTAAATTATTTAATTAAATGGAGTACTTACTTCTAATCAATTAAACAAAGTTATTTAATTAAATGAGAGGCCAATCCTAATTAATTAAATAAAGTTATTCAATTAAATAAGAAAAGTGTCTCTAAATAATTAAAGATTATTTAATTAAACTGAAAAAGTAATTATGAGAGCATATCTCATTTTATTAAATTAAATATCTCAACAAAATCTCTCTTGAGTTCAAAAAGAGAAATTTCCAGTTCACTATTGATCAAAAATGAGTTAAATCAGTTAACTCCTTTTTCTTGTCGAATTGAATCAGTTAACTCCTTATTTTACTCAAATTAAATCTATTAAGTCCCTTTAATTTGGAAATCTCCCTTTATGACTGAACTTCACCATTAATAATGATCATTGATTGAAATCGATCTCAACCATTGATGAATTCCAGGAAAGTTTATTTAAGAGACCCTCATCGAGCTTCCTTTTCAAAGGTTGAATGAGAATTTGCATCGAATTGTTGTTGGAATTCATACTCACATTCGCTCATATTCACAAACGCAAAGATCAAGTTTGACCAAAATTTGACCAGATTTAACCACGGTTGACTTGAGTTGAATAGTTTCGAATTTTTTTTTGAAATAATTAAACGAAATTATTTTATTAAATGAACTACTTACTTCTAATTAATTAAACAAAGTTATTTAATTAAATGAGAAGCCATTGCTAATTAATTAAATGAAGTTATTTAGTTAAATAAGAAAAGTGTCTCTAATTAATTAAAGATTATTTAATTAAATAGAAAAAATAATTATGAGAGCATATCTCATTTTATTAATTTAAATATCTCAACAAAATCTTTCTTCAGTTCAAAAATGGAAATTTCCAGTTCACTATTGATCAAGAATCAGTTAAATCTATTAACTCCTTTTTCTACTCAAATTGAATCAGTTAACTCCTTATTTTATTCAAATTAAATCTGTTAACTCTCTTAAATTTGAAAACCTCCCTTTATGACTGAACTTCACCTTTAATCCTGACCGTTGATTGAAATAGATCTCAACCGTTCATGAATTTCAGGAAAGTCTATTTAAGAGAACCTCATCTCGTCATTCTGAAAGGTTGAATGAGAATTTGCATCGAGTTGCTAGAATTCATACTCACATTTGCTCATATTCACATACACAAAGATCAAGTTGAAACAAAAGTTGACTAGATTTAACTACGGCTGACTTGAGTTGACAAGTTTCGAAAAGAATTTTGAAATAATTAAACGAAATTATTTAATTAAATGGAGTACTTACTTCTAATTAACTAAACAAAGTTATTTTATTAAATGAGAGGCCATTCCTAATTAATTAAATGAAGTTATTTAATTAAATAAGAAAAGTGTCTCTAATTAATTAAAGATTATTTAATTAAATAGAAAAAGTAATTATGAGAGCATATCTCATTTTATTAAATTAAATATCTCAACAAAATCTCTCTTCAGTTCAAAAAGGGAAGTTTCCAGTTCACTATTGATCAAAAATGAGTTAAATCAATTAACTCATTTTTCTAGTTAAATTGAATCAGTTAACTCTTTATTTTACTCAAATTAAATCTGTTAACTCCCTTTAATTTGGAAATCTCCTTTTATGACTGAACTTCACCTTTAATACTAACCATTGATTGAAATCGATCTCAAGCATTGGTGAAATCCAGAAAAATCTATTTAAGAGACCCTCATCTCTTCATTTTGAAAGGTTGAATGAGAATTTGCATTGAATTGTTGCAAGAATTCATACTCACATTTGCTCATATTCACATACGCAAAGACCAAGTTTGACAAAAAGTTGACCAGATTTAACCGCGGTTGACTTGAGTTGATTAGTTTCGAAAAGAATTTTGAAATAATTAGACGAAATTATTTAATTAAATGGAGTACTTACTTTTAATTAATTAAACAAAGTTATTTAATTAAATGAGAAGGCATTCCTAATTAATTAAATGAAGTTATTTAATTAAATAAGAAAAGTGTCTCTAATTAATTAAAGATTATTTAATTAAATAGAAAAAATAATTATGAGAGCATATCTCATTTTATTAAATTAAATATCTCGACAAAATCTCTCTTCAGTTCAAAAAGGGAAATTTCTAGTTCACTATTGATGAAAAATGAGTTAAATTAGTTAACTCCTTTTTCTACTCAAATTGAATCAGTTAACTCCTTAGATTACTCGAATTGAATTTGTTAACTCTCTTTAATTTGAAAATCTCTCTTTATCACTGAACTTCACCTTTAATCCTGACCGTTGATTGAAATCAATCTCAACCATTGATGAATTCCAAGAAAGTCTATTTAAGAGACCCTCATCTCTTCATTTTGAAAGGTTGAATGAGAATTTGCATCGAATTGTTGCTGGAATTCATACTCACATTTGCTCATATTCACATATGCAAAGATCAAGTTTGACCAAAAGTTGACTAGATTTAATCACGGTTGACTAGTTTCGAAAAGAATTTTGAAATAATTAAACGAAATTATTTAATTAAATAGAGTACTTACTTCTAATTAATTAAACAAAGTTATTTAATTAAATGAGAAGTCATTCCTAATTAATTAAATGAAGTTATTTAATTAAATAAGAAAAGTGTCTCTAATTAATTAAAGATTATTTAGTTAAATAGAAAAAGTAATTATGAGAGCATATCTCATTTTATTAAATTAAATATCTCGACAAAATCTCTCTTCAGTTCAAAAAGGGAAATTTCCAGTTCACTATTGATCAAAAATTAGTTAAATCAGTTAACTCTTTTTTTTATTCAAATTGAATCAGTTAACTCTTTATTTTACTCAAATTAAATCTGTTAACTCCCTTTAATTTGGAAATCTCCGTTTATGGCTGAACTTCACCTTTAATCCTGACCGTTGATTGAAATCGATCTCAACCATTGATGAATTCTAGGAAAGTCTATTTAAGAGACCCTCATCTCTTCATTTTGAAAGGTTGAATGAAAATTTGCATCGAATTGGTTCTGGAATTTATACTCACATTTGCTCATATTGACATACGCAAAGATCAAGTTTGACCAAAAGTTGACCAAATTTAACCACAGTTGACTTGAGTTGACTAGTTTTGATAAGAATTTTGAAATAATTAAACAAAATTATTTAATTAAACAGAGTACTTATTTTTAATTAATTAAACAAAGTTATTTAATTAAATGAGAAGTCATTCCTAATTAATTAAATGAAGTTATTTAATTAAATAAGAAAAGTGTGTCTAATTAATTAAAGATTATTTAATTATATAGAAAAAATAATTATGAGAGCATATCTCATTTTATTAAATTAAATATCTCAACAAAATCTCACTTTAGTTCAAAAAGGGAAATTTTTAGTTCACTATTGATAAAAAATGAGTTAAATCATTTAACTCCTTTTTCTACTCAAATTGAATCAGTTTACTCCTTATTTTACTCAAATTAAATTTATTAACTCCCTTTAATTTGGAAATCTCCCTTTATGACTGAATTTCACCTTTTATCCTGACCGTTGATTGAAATCGTTCTCAACCGTTGATGAATTCTAGGAAAGCCTATTTAAGAGACCCTCATGTCTTCATTTTGAAAGGTTGAATGAGAATTTGCATCGAATTGTTGTTGGAATTCATACTCACATTTGCTCATATTCTGTAGTGCATGCCCTCGTTCACATCTTTTTTTGACATTGTTGTTATTATCAGACTATGATGGACTAGTTTTATGTTGATGGATTAGTGGTATTGTTTTGACACTATCAGACATTGTGTTATGTATTCAGAGGTTATTAAATGAGATCATTTAGACTTTACATTTCATGCATACATGATGATCATTATACTATTTTTAGTTATTATTGATGATTAGTTGATGATTATTATCTCATGTGTTCTATTGTGGATACTTACCCCATACTTACCCCATACTTCATATTTTATCTTGGAAGTCTATGGTGAATTTTTTATTAATTAAGTCTTAATAAATAGATTTAATTAATAAATTAATTATTTGAGAAAATTAATATAAAATATCATGTTATTTGATATTTTGATTATAATTAATTCAATGGGAATTAATTGAGGAAAAAGAATTAAATAAAAGAAAATTAGAAATTAAAATTAATAATAATAATCAAATAATAATAAAGTAATAAATAAATAATAATAATAAAAATTATAAAAATTAAAATAAAAGTTATAAATATTTAAATAGAAATTATATTAAAGTGAATTGGAGTTATAAGCTTGCATAGGAATTAACGCACTTCTCTATTTCTCATGTGTCAACAACATGAGGGTTAGTGCATCAATTAAGCACATGTTGTCTACAACCCTATGGCTCATCTTGAAGGTTGTAAAAGACCCATGTTTAGTTGGTGACACCTTCCAGTTGTTTCTAAAAGCATTCTAGATGTTTCCTGAAAGCTCTTTATATTCAGGCATTCATAGAAGCTTAGACATAGTGTTGGGAGAGCAATTGGAGCATTGGAGGACTCAAGAATTCCGAAGAAGGGAGGAGCTTGCTCTGCGGATTTTTTGAGGAAGAGCGATTTAGCATTAGAATCCGGGTAGATTCTTGTGATTTTAATTATGCTATTTTTGCATCACACATTCTGTGTCTTCTTCATGTCTTCCATATGTCTTCTGAGAAGTTTCATATTTATATGCATTCTCAATATGGGTAGATTAATTTATTGGAAAATTTTATATGCATTCTATAATGCAAATATTTTATTCTTAAATTGTAGATATAATCTTTGTGAAAAAAAAAAAACATACATGGTTATATATTCAGATCAGCATACATATACATATATTTATATTTATATATATGTATATGTATACATTTATTATGAATCTATTATAAAATTTGAATACATACATGCATACATACATACATACATACATACATACATACATACATATATATATATATACCTATATATATTTATATATAATACATCGAATGAGCGATTGATAAATCGCAGTGGAGAAATTTAATAAATCGCATCGTGATTCATATCGCATGAATCAATGTATATAATGAAATGTCGTGGGCACGAATTGTACCCATGCTTGCGAAAGGCAGAGACCTACCGTCGCAGGTCTTCGGTGATAGGGGTACTACATACCCATTGTTGGCACAGTGCCTGCAACTGCAGGTACTGCGTACCACAGCAAGTGTTTGGGGGGGCAAATTAATGTTAATGTGATGCAAAAAAAATGTTTATGTTAAAACATTTATAAACAATCGATTCTCATTGCTATATAATATGGTGTCAATCGAAATTGTTAAATCAATTTTATGAAAACATATTAACTATTTATATATTTACATATGTATGTATGTATATATGTATATATGTAATATGTAAACATGTCATTTATAAATTTAAGTTATTATTATTTGATAAATGATTTATATTGAAGGTTTATTTTCATAAAGGTGACTCTTTAATAACTTTCAACTATTTAATAATTTAATTGTTTTAAATTATTAAATAAAGAATTGATAGTTTGGTGGGGAATGTATCAAACAAATATTATTAATTGGAAAATGGATTTTTTTTAGTTCTAATAAAGAAAACTTTTATCCAAAAACAATATATGTGTTCCTCCATTCAAACTTGGAAACTAAAACTGAGATCTCTATATTTTGTAAACTTGGTATAACCAAAACATGTGTTTGCATTGTGTATTCTTTAAGCTGTTGTTTTGGATTTTGGGTTGACTAGTTGTCAGGCCTCACCCCGACCCATCCTAGCATTGATGATACTCTGTTATTTTGATACTTTTGACTCGTTATGTCAGAACATTATTGATGTACTGAACACTATCATGCTATCTACGATGTATGATGCTTTACTTTAGATATTTGATTTATGTCATTTAATGCCTTATAACATATATGATGATGAAGTAAATGAATGCAACTAATACTTTGAATTTTCCAATTTTAATGAATAGGAAAAGACAAATAATTGAATTGTGGAAAATGGATGTCTTTAATTTCATGAAAATTTTAATGCATATTTTGGACCTATATGTTTCTTGGACTACTGACATGTGCAACGAGTGTGTAGGAAAGCTAGTCGGAAAATCCAATGGAGAGACAAGGTGAACCCCTTGTTTGATTGTGTCATCTTTGTATTGTCCACCTTTAAAGGTTGTTATTTGATTTTAGTATTTCCTAACTTTTATGTGTTCCTACCAAGTCTCTAAGGCTTAAAAATGTTAAATTTAAGCACCCATGGGTAAGGGTATGGGTTGGGGGTACTTTCCACCCACTTTAGTTGACTTTTAGGGTCACTTAAAAATCCCATTTATGGTTGATTGCGAAAATGGCTTTTCACCCACTTGAGTGGAACCCAAACTCCATCCTAGGGTCTTATGAAGCCTAGTTGAGTCAAGGGAACCTATTTAGTGGATTTTTGGAGGAGTTTTGGGGGGGCACCCAATCTCTATTTTAGAAAAAGCTTGGAAGATAGTTAGAGATGGAAGGAGGAAAAGGAAGCTCTTCTCAAAACTCCATTGCTACCATCACTCCTTGGTGAAGGTAGGATTATTGGCTTTGTATTTTGTTTTCTCCATGTTTTGATCATGCTTGCACATTGTGTTGTGTTGTTAATTGTTGCTTGCTTGTATGTTGGGTTGATTTGGAGGGTTTCTTTTGTGTTGTTCTTGATGTGTTCTTGTTCATCTTGATGTATTGTATTGAGGGGTTTTCATGGGGTTGTATTTGGCATTACTCACCCTTGGATAGGGAAGAAGTGGCCATGTGGGGGTAGGGCTTTAGTTGGACCTCAATGGTGCAGAGTCTCCTTTCATGGTGAGAGGAGGGAAAAAAGGGTAGGGTGTATGGGCCCCTACCGGTCATCACATACCTTGTTGATATTGTGAAATTTTGAGTATGGAAAGGAAAGAAAATCCTTGTTGAGTTAGCCTCGAAAGGGCATTTGAGGAACAAAGAAAGTTTCTGAGTTTTAACCCCGAAAGGGTTATGTTAAGGTATGGTGATTGACATCTCCCATTGGGAAAATCCACCTCCCCCCTAATAAGGTCCTATGGATGGATCTATTTTGTTAAACCGGGATGGGTGTGTGTTGAAATGTGTCTTTGTGTTGTGTTGAATTACCTTGGGTCAGCCTTGTTCTCCTTGTGTTTCCATGAAGATTTGAAGTTAAAAGAAGAAAGTCTTGTGAAGAAGCTTGATGAGATTATCATTGAATTGTAAATTTTATGTAATCATATGTAAAATGATATTGTGAAGGATTGGCAATGACATTAGGTTTTCTTACTGGTTCTTTCCCGATGGAGCCTTGAACCAGGATGCATAATAGAGAAGAAAAAAAAAAGATTATGAAAATTCCCTTGCATTGATCTCATGTGATTTCAATTTTTGCATATGTTGTGAGAAAATTAGAATGATAGCAAATGTCTAGAATTGGAAATTTTGAGTTTCAATTATAATAGTAAAAGGCAAATGGATGGGTTGAAGTTTCAATTCAATGTTGAACATTACCATGTTATAATATCAATCCTAGATTGTGATCACCAAGCTAGCATCTCATTGTTAAGTGCAATAGTGATACAACTGAATTTGATAAGAATTATTCATCACCTTTTTGTTTATTTCTGAATTTAGTGTCATGATTTCTTGATAAGATTCACAAGGTTAACTCCTTCATTTCCAAGTTTCAGGTTGAATATAGACGATTGATCTAAAGATCATGTATTCCTCAAATTCAAATAGAAGGAAGATTCACATTGTGATGTAATGAACAAATAAGACATAATTTATTAGATGTAAGACAAGTTATATCCCTTTACACTCTTAAGATAAAAATAAATTTATAGTAAAGAAAATATTATGCCAATACTTAGTCAAAATTGGTTTTCTAACAAAATGTGCACCTCCAAGCCTAAAAGACCTCTCTAGAAAATGTATGGAGAAGTTTTCAATTTTCCCTTGTCACAGAGAATATTCTTTGAGTTATTCTTCTTGAATTGCAATAAAAAAAAAAAGAAATTGCTAATTCAATAAACAATATAACTTAAATAAATTCGAATATAAAATATCAGTATATATGTTAATGCTTTTAAAATTTCACATCTCAACTATAAAACTTTTGGCATTAAACTCTATGTTGCTTAGACACATGGACAAGGTACGGGTCCAATCACATTATAAATAAAAAAATACATAAATCAAAATTTCCCACCACCTGCCAACAGTACAGGGGTCGAATCACATATTAAGGAGGGCAAGAAAATTAATCAACCAAACATGGGGCAAATACTTTACTCCCCTCTCCATTCACAGGTCCTACGTGAGCAGTCCCCCACACAAGGACAGGGGACGGACTTGCCATGCGCAGGCCTTGGGCAGCGCATGGGCAGGCCCACTAGGCATAGGGTGGGGGTGAGTAGGGGTAGGTATAGGGTAGGATAGTGGGTATGGGGTAATGTGATGGGTAGTAATGATGTTAGAGGTTTTTTTTGGTATTGTTTGAAAGTTAGTATATTAAGTTTAGATTTAGTTATGATTTAAATTAGTAGTAGTTTAGTTTAGTAGATTTATATTAAAATGTTAGCATTGGGTTTAGTTATGTTAGAAGTTAGTGTTGTAATTAGTATTTAATTTAGTTAAATCCTATTTTAGTTAATGTTTATCTTTAAGATAGTTTGAATTTGTTTTTAAATTTAGTTCAGTTAGATTAGTATTATTATAATTATTATTTGATTTAACTTTGATATATCTTTAGTACTAAATCATGTTAGTTTAAAATTTAATTTAAGCTAATTTATTTTAGTAGTCAAGGTTCGTTCTAGTTAATATTTATGTTTAGTTAGTTTGAGATGTATGTTAATTTAAAATTAGGATTAGTTTGTTATTATTATTTTTCAGTAGTACTTATCTTATTTTATTAGAAAGTACCTAGTATTCCATGTTAGTGTATTAGGCATTTTGTATGTTTTCACATTTAATCGTAATTAGATTTGTAAGAGGATTTTAACAGGTTCTTTGAATATTTAATTTGGCATTATATGTTGCAATAGTGTAGCATCTGAGTATGAAATCTAGGTAAGTAAAGATGTTAAGTTATAGATTGTTTATATTTTAAAATTTAAGTATGGCATTAATCTATAAACTAGATTAGTAATTTTGATGGTATTAGGAGGTAATGTATGATTTTAGGTTAAGTAATGATGGTAATGCTAAATAGTGATTTGGATGTAAAAATATTAAATTAGTTCTAACTCAAAAAGTTTTAAATGGGAAATTTGAATACTTCGATTAGAACAATTTTAATGTTTCCTTAATTAGTTTTATACTATAGTGAGCCTTATAGTTCGACTTTAATATGGACATAAAGTTATGATAGTTTAGATAAAGTTTAGATTAAAATATAGATTCATTGAATTTGTGCTATGGTCACCAACTTTAATAGTGAACATTAAATTAAATGATTAGATTGTATAGGTATGTTGAAGTTAATTGTCTATTGAAATGTTAAGATTGGTAAGTTACGAAAGCATGTGCAATCTTATGATCTAATCGTAGTTACATTAAGCATATTGTATTACCTTTAGAAATGTTTTATTTCTAATAAAGTTAGGTTTAAAATTAAGTGTTTAGTAAAGGTTTAATTAGCGTAACACTAGTGCTCATTGGTAAGAAAGGTTAATGGGTACGTTTAAATATTAATTGTCATAGTATTTTTTAGTTTAGATTTCTCTCATTCAATTTTAGTTATGAACTAATGTTAGTATCACTCCAGAAAGATTCTTAAACTTTAAATGATTTAGTTTTAGGATATAGTTTAATTTAAGTAAGGGATTTACTAAGACACTATCAGTCCACCCTAAAGATCTGTTTACGAAATGATCAAGCTGAGTCGTAACCCTGTTATTTATCTTTGGTGATCTTGCATCTAACTCTATAGTAACCATGGCTTTCTGTATCTTAAAACCTTCAGACTACTAACTCCTTTGAAGTTAGCATCTAAACCTTTGTCGACCATATTATCTTTGCATCATAGTTCTATTTCATTAATTAAAATTTCAAAAAAATTGTTGTGTGTGTTCTGCCCCCCTTATATTTTGGGCATGACACTAGTGTTGACCAGTATAGGACGTCTACCAGAGGCTTGGTGGTTATGTGATTGTGGTGACATGATGATGTTTTAATCTCGATCTTTATAAACCCAACCATGGTTATGTGATGGAATGCTCTATGTATTGGTTGTGATGACTGATTGTTATAGTTGAGATTTTTATGTATGAGACACTTGACTTAACCATTATTTTGGTCATCGATCAGTTATCCTTGGTTATTTTCTAGTCGCCATGATGGGACTGTAATGTGGATTTATTTTTTATGATGTCATGTTGTGACATGTTTGACTCAACCATTTTTGGAGTCTTCGATCAGTATGATTGAGATATATATTTTGGTTATTGAGAACCATTGGATATTTGATTATCAGTGATACGTCAGTTGCCAATAGAGAGCTGTTGTGTTCATGATTTTCTATGGATGATAGCTCATGGAGATTTGATGCTTTTTATGCATATTTGATGATTTTATTATGGATTATCTTTCGTGATTTTGAGATTTATGATTCCATGAGCATTAGGGTAGGATATCTGCATGTAGTAACAGGAAGTGGCTTGCAATGGGGGTCGGGGCCCTAAGAGGCTGCCAGGGTAACTCATTGTAAGTTGGATTAATAAGTGATAACATTCACACCTAATACTAATTGAATGAACCTAAAAAGATAAGTGTTTTGTTCTCGCCCATGCCTTGAGTGCTTGTACAGGCTAGGATGGGAGTAGTGAGACACATGGTTGCGACCTTGCATTCCGTAGTATGCCTCGTCAGTATGAGAGGATACTAGTGGCCACATGAAATTAGTATGGACCCGTGGAGTTTAGCTAACTGTCAGGGTAACTTGTACGTGATAATTTCAATGACACTTTCCCACTTGCATAGTAGGTTCTTACATGTCATTGTGTGCCTCTGGGATTAGATGTTAGATTTTGTGTTGGAACCTTTGAGTTAGTATACTTTTAGGATTCCTGGACTTATAAAGATATGTGCTATGTGAATTTGATAGCTTGTTTGGGATATGAGGTTATCTCCTTAGCACAGTGAGAGTAGACCACTTAGGTACCACGTGGCCGAGTGGTAGTGTATTTTCCACTCTTATCATTTTGAGATTCATTGAGATATCATGGCTAATGCATCCTTCATGTTGGTGGATATGTATCCTTTTTCATTGATGATTAGCATATGTTAGATGATGTTATCTTATGCTTTTATTTGCATGTTAGATTACTTCTACATATGATGTTGTATTTATTAGGAGTGACATTCCTACTATGTAATACCGACGATCTCTTCGGTGATTTGGAATGTTACACACGGAGGGATGACTAGGATCCATGATGGTCTAATGATGCTATTAATGGTTGGGAAGAACCGTGCACTTAGTTTATTATGTTTGATCTTTATGATGGATGTATATGACTTCTATGATGATGTATCATGTATATCATGTGATTATCTCTACTTTAATGTATCATGGATTAGAATAGGATGATGTACCTTATTCTATGTATGTATATTCTTTTGAGCTTGTCATACCATGTGACATGTACAGTGGATGATTGAGTATTTGAAATGTAATGTATAAACATTGGACTTATCATTATTATTTCATGTGGATGTTGTACTAAATGGATTCATATATGTAATTCAATGTTAAGGGATCTTAAAGAATGTAATCTATTATTTATGTTATGTTTATTCTCAGATGGACATTACTATTGCTTCCATTATTGTGCATTAGTTATAAGTGGTATTTTCTTTATTAAAAAAAATTTAAAAAAATGCTACTAAACTTAGTGAAATTTTAGGTTAATTCTTTGGATCACATGGCGGGGCATTACATATTCACATACGCAAAGATCAAGTTTGACCAAAAGTTGACCAGATTTAACCATGGTTGACATGAATTGACTAGTTTTGAAAAGAATTTTGAAATAATTAAACGAAATTATTTAATTAAATGAAGTACTTACTTCTAATTAATTAAACAAAGTTATTTAATTAAAAGAGAAGTCATTCCTAATTAATTGAATGAAGCTATTTAATTAAATAAGAAAAGTGTCTCTAATTAATTAAAGATTATTTAATTAAATAGAAAAAGTAATTATGAGAGCATCTCTCATTTTATTAAATTAAATATCTCAACAAAATCTCTCTTCAGTTCAAAAAGGAAAATTTCCAGCTCACTATTAATCAAAAATGAGTTAAATCAGTTAACTCCTTTTTCTACTCAATTAAATCAGTTAACCCCTTATTTGACTCAAATTAAATCTGTTAACTCTCTTTAATTTGAAAATCTCCCTTTATGACTAAACTTCACCTTTAATCCTGACCGTTGATTGAAATCGATCTCAACCGTTCATGAATTCCAAGAAAGTCTATTTAAAAGACCCTCATCTCTTCATTTCAAGAGGTTGAATGAGAATTTGCATCGAATTGTTGCTGGAATTCATACTCACATTTGC
Organism: Cupressus sempervirens; assembly: GCA_028749045.1. Lineage (NCBI taxonomy): Eukaryota > Viridiplantae > Streptophyta > Pinopsida > Cupressales > Cupressaceae > Cupressus > Cupressus sempervirens. The sequence goes on along the minus strand of CM053793.1, from coordinate 665,048,158 downwards.
TCATATTCACATACGCAAAGATCAAGTTTGACCAAAAGCTGACCAGATTTAACTATGGTTGACTTGAGTTGACTAGTTTCAAAAAGAATTTTGAAATAATTAAACAAAATTATTTAATTAAATAGAGTACTTACTTCTAATTAATTAAACAAAGTTATTTAATTAAATGAGAAGCCATTCCTAATTAATTAAATGTAGTTATTAAATTAAATAAGAAAAGTGTCTCTAATTAATTAAAGATTATTTAATTAAATAGAAAAAGTAATTATGAGAGCATATCTCATTTTATTAAATTAAATATCCCAACAAAATTTCTCTTTAGTTCAAAAAGGAAAATTTTCAGTTCACTATTGATCAAAAATGTGTTAAATCAGTTAACTCATTTTTCTACTCAAATTGAATTAGTTAAGTCCTTATTTTAGTCCAATGAAACCTATTAACTTCTTTTAATTTGGAAATCTCCCTTTATGACTAAACTTCACCTTTAATCCTGACCGTTGATTGAAATCGATCTCAACCGTTGATGAATTCCAGGAAAGTCTATTTAAGAGACCCTCATCTCTTCATTTTGAAAGGTTGAATGAGAATTTGCATAGAATTGTTGCTAAAATTCATACTCACATTTGCTCATATTCACATAAGCAAAGATCAAGTTTGACCAAAAGTTGACCAGATTTAACCACGGTTGACTTGAGTTGACTAGTTTCAAAAAGAATTTTGAAATAATTAAACGAAATTATTTAATTAAATGGAGTGCTTACTTCTAATTAATTAAACAAAGTTATTTAATTAAATGAGAAGCCATTCCTAATTAACTAAATGAAGTTATTTAATTAAATAAGAAAAGTGTCTCTAATTAATTAAAGATTATTTAATTAAATAGAAAAAGTAATTATGAGAGCATATCTCATTTTATTAAATTAAATATCTCAACAAAATCTCTCTTCAGTTGAAAGGGAAATTTCCAGTTCACTATTGATAAAAAATGAGTTAAATCAGTTAACTCCTTTTTCTACTCAAATTGAATCAGTTAACTCCTTATTTTACTCAAATTAAATCTGCTAACTCCATTTAATTTGAAAATCTTCCTTTATGACTGAACTTCACCTTTAAACCTGACCGTTGATTGAAATCGATCTCAACCGTTGATGAATTCTACGAAAGTCTATTTAAGAGACCCTCATCTCTTCATTTTGAAAGGTTGAATTGTTAACATCATAATATTTTTGACACTTGAGTGCCAACACACTTAATCATATTCCACATTGGATCTCGAGTACATTATGCATGCCGAGTGAAGATCAGCTGCCGAGTGAAAATCAGATATCGATTGAAGATCAGCTGTCGAGTGAATATCAAATATCGAGTAAAGATCAGGTGCCGAGTGTTAATAAGTGTCGAGCAATAAGGTGCCAAGTGTTAATAAGTGCCGAGCAATACAAGGTGCCGAGTGTTAATAAGTGCTGAGCAATACAAGGCACCGAGTGTTAACAAGTGCCAAGTAACATAAGGTGCTGAGTAATACAATTTTGTTAAGGTGTCGAGCTAGGTAGGAAACAATATGTGCCAAGTATCAGAAATACTTTAGGAGCTAAGTAATTCAGTAGATCAGCATAAAAGTTTGTAATTGTACAAACTATGATGCAAACAGTTTTTACAACCGACATAAGGTAAATCTTGAAGGATTTAAGGATGAGATCGAATCTTTTATTTTTCCTATGTAATTTGCATGTAGCCAATAAGAAAAATGCTAGGGTATGCAACCAATCAGCAAAAGATAAGTATTGAGTGAAAAATGAAGATTGAATATGGATCGTAGATCCATACCTAACCCTAAATCTTCAAATGTCTTTATAAGGAAGATGAAACTTCATTGTAAAATGCAAGAGATGAGAGGTATTAGAAGATATACAAGGGTTCACAAGGAATTCTATTTTTAGAAGTGAGAATTATCAGATCACAAAAGGATCCATATCAGAGAAAGCAGAACAAGTGCCTGCAATCAGCAATCAAGGATTATAATCAGTCAGGTTTATTGTACTTGATACGTTCTAGAAATTGTATTAGAATAAAAATCTTATGGTGATAGGTTAGCTTAACAGCTATTTCAATAAATCCTTTAACTAGGTGATAAAATCCTTTAACAGGGAAACACTTCATGTTAAGTATTTGAAAGCCTCTAACCAGGTCACTATTGACATAGTGTAAAGCCTTTAACAGGGAAAACCATCAGAAGTGGTTGAACAATATTGTTGCAGTAATTTTTTGTGGGTATCATCCCCACCCCAGTTTTACCTTCTTATTCCTGGAGGGTTTTTGGGTTACCAAATTTCAGTGTTAAGTGTTATTGATGCATGTGTTTTGTTACATATTTATTTGATGTATTTACATGCATGCAACTTACTTGCAGTTAAAAGTTTTATTGGCTAAAGTATGATACTTATGATTCACCCCCCCTCTCATAAGTACTCTTTTCATATTTGAATATTCCAACATGAATGAGAATTTGCATCGAATTGTTGCTAGAATTCATACTCACATTTGCTCATATTCACTTACGCAAAGATCAAGTTTGACCAAAAGTTTACAAGATTTAACCACGGTCGACTTGAGTTGACTAGTTTAGAAAAGAATTTTGAAATAATTAAACAAAATTATTTAATTCAATGGAGTACTTACTTCTAATTAATTAAACAAAGTTATTTAATTAAATAAGAAGCCATTCCTAATTAATTAAATGAAGTTATTTAATTAAATAACAAAAGTGTCTCTAATTAATTAAAGATTATTTAATTAAATAGAAAAAGTAATTATGAGAGCATATCTCATTTTATCAAATTAAATATCTCAACAAAATCTCTCTTCAGTTCAAAAAGGGAAATTTCCAGTTCACTATTGATAAAAAATGAGTTAAATCAGTTAACTCCTTTTTCTACTCAAATTGAATCAGTCAACTCCTTATTTTCCTCAAATTAAATCTGTTAACTCCGTTTAATTTGGAAATCTCCCTTTATGACTGAACTTCACCTTTAATCCTGACCGTTGATTGAAATTGATCTCAACCGTTGATGAATTCTAGGAAAGTCTATTTAAGAGACCCTCATCTCTTCATTTTGAAAGGTTGAATGAGAATTTGCATCGAATTGTTGCTAGAATTCATACTCACATTTTCTCATATTCACATACGCAAAGATCAAGTTTGACCAAAAGTTGACCAAATTTAACCACGGTTGACTTGAGTTGACTAGTTTCGAAAAGAAATTTGAAATAATTAAACGAAATTATTTAATTAAATGGAGTTCTTCTAATTAATTAAAAAAAGTTATTTAATTAAATGAGAAGTCATTCCTAATTAATTAAATGAAGTTATTTAATTAAATAAGAAAAGTATCTCTAATTAATTAAAGATTATTTAATTAAATAGAAAAAGTAATTATGAGAGCATATCTCATTTTATTAAATTAAATATCTCAACAAAATCTCTTTTTAGTTCAAAAAGGGAAATTTTCAGTTCACTATTAATCAAAAATGAGTTAAATCAGTTGACTCCTTTTTCTACTCAAATTGAATCAGTTAACTCCTTATTTTACTCAAATTAAATCCGTTAACTCCCTTTAATTTGGAAATCTCCCTTTATGACTGAACTTCACCTTTAATCCTGACTGTTGATTGAAATCGATCTCAACCGTTGATGAATTCCAGGAAAGTCTATTTAAGAACCCTCATCTCTTCATTTTGAAAGGTTGAATGAGAATTTGCATCGAATTGTTGTTGGAATTCATACTCACATTTGATTATATTCACATACGCAAAGATCAAGTTTGACCAAAAGTTGACCAGATTTAACCACGGTTGACTTGAGTTGACTAGTTTCAAAAAGAATTTTGAAATAATTAAACGAAATTATTTAATTAAATGGAGTACTTACTTGTAATTAATTAAATGTAAGGTCCCATCCAAGTAAGGACTAGAACGATTGTTAATTTGTCTACAATATAATTTGATTAGTAGTAAATATTAATTTTCTCATTAGAAGAACATTATACGACTTATGCAATAACATGATTAGGGAGAATCCTTATGTGACTTGCTATGATTAGTATTGTTTAAAAAAGATTGACTTATCATTCGTAACCATCTAAATATTAGGTGCACATGTGTATGTGATACTTTGTATAGAAGAATTCTACTTATTTAATTAATGTGCAAAGTTAGACTTAACTTATGATCAACTGTGGATTTTGTTCATACAATTGACAATAATTATAAATACAAATGGTTGGACCTCTTTACATATGATATGATAGTTTAGATAGTTTTCAAGACTGGTAGCATTAGAACTAATTCACACTATGATTAATTGTGTAATTTATGTTAACATCTTGATTAGCTAATGTGAGTTACCTTATGGATAAATAATTTTGATTATTCATCTTATCTCATCATGATAATTAGATAGTTTTAGTAATTGAAATTATGGCCAATTAAATTGAATAGATATTGTGTTGTGGTGAATACATTCTACATAAGGTGACTATGAAAATGGAAATCAAGTTTGCGTTATGTGATTATTGTTTTGAAGTAAATTATGTATCATTTTAATTCAAAATAAAGAAGTACAGAAATGAATAGAATATAGATAACACAATGAATACTAGTGATATTTGTTATGTTATTCTAAGAGATATTATGATTTGAATCCTATAATTAGTAAGAGTAAGTACTTATACTTGATAAATTTGATTAATGTATGTGTAAGGTGTAAGGTGTTTTGATACATATGCTATGAATTATTAATGTGGTTATTATTCTTGAAAAGTTTGTAATTAGAGAAATTAAAGTAAAAAGAATGATACTTATTTGTAAATGAATTTCATATGCAAATGATTCTGAAGAAACGATGTTGGAATATGATATTGATCTAATGGGTTGATCTATGGTTAACTCAAGGATATGTATTAATGTTTACAGTCTTATATTTATATGTTTGAGTTACTAATGTTAAATTTGAATTTCTACAACGGATGATTATGAAGGCCTAATCGAATGATTATGAAGACCTTTGAGAAAACTATGCCAACTCTTGTACAACAATCAAAGTCGACCTCAATGCAAACTTTTTGTAAAATCGGATATGAACTAAAGTTGGACTTTAGAGGGGTTAAACTGGATCCTAGAGTGCATTCTAGGTTAAAATAACCTAACCCACTTATACTACCTAAGGTTGGGGGTTAGTTGAGGGTCAAATCATGGTTAAAATTTACATTATGACACCTCAAAAGGGCTCCACTTCAAATGTGACGAAAATGAATAGTGGGAAACAATGGGTTATGACACATTGATAAGAGAGCCATGTGCCTTCATTAAAGAGGGAGGAAGACTTTGGAGGAGGGACTTTTCACCATTGTTGGAGATGAAAAGGGGAAGATATATGCAGAAGAGGAGGAGAGAATGACAGAAATATGGAGAGGAAGAAGAAAATGGAGGAAGAGGAGGAATGGTTCTTGGTTGAAGATGAAGATCCATCTAAAGGGAGAGCTCTTGAAAAGATAAGTAACTTATATACATTTACAGTAGTTCTTACTTATTGAGATGAAATATTGTTAAAAAATTTATTACATAGTGTTTAGAGAGAACTCTTAGGCTTGCATCCATGATCTCTTGGTTGAAATGAGTTCTCTTGCCCGGGGGTATGGCTAGGGCACAAGCAGCCTCATTATGCCATTATGGTAGGGTGGAAAAGGGCACTTGTGTGAATGGTTTTGATAATTATTGTTGTATCTTGCAAAGAAATGAAAATGAAACTTATAAAGGCTAAGCCTTGCTACTTTAGTTAAGATTGTGTATATGATTCAATGCAAAAGAGAAGTTTGTGATCTTACATTTGTGATGTATGAAAGGTTTCCTATTTGAATACAAGAAAACAAAGAAAATAAAAGAAATAGTTCTATGTCTTATTAAGATGCATATTTGAAAGACTATTAAATGGAAATCTAATGCTCTTTTGAGTTCAAATCAATTAGTTAATCAAAGTTTCATTTCCTTATAGTGTGGATCTGAAATTTGTAGTTGAAAATAGTTATCTTAATCATGTCTTCCTTTAATGAAATTTATTTCTTATTTTGGGTAGGAAAATATGGGCATGACATTAAATAAAATTATTTAATTAAATGAAAAGCCATTCCTAATTAATTAAATGAAGTTATTTAATTAAATAAGAAAAGTGTCTCTAATTAATTAAAAATTATTTAATTAAATAGAAAAAGTAATTATGAGAAAAAATCTCATTTTATTAAATTAAATATCTCAACAAAATCTCTCTTCAGTTCAAAAAAGAAAATTTTCAGTTCACTATTGATTAAAAATGAGTTAAATGAGTTAACTCCTTTTTCTACTCAAATTGAATAAGTTAACTCCTTATTTTACTCAAATTAAATCTATTAACTCCCTTTAATTTGGAAATCTCACTTTATGACTGAACTTCACCTTTAATCTTGATTGTTGATTGAAATCAATCTCAACCGTTGATGAATTCCAAGAAAGTCTATTTAAAAGACCCTCATATCTTCATTTTGAAAGGTTGAATGAGAACTTGCATCAAATTGTTGCTAGAATTCATACTCACATTTGCTCATATTCACATAAGCAAAGATTAAGTTTGACCAAAAGTTGACCAGATTTAATCACGGTTGACTTAAGTTGACTAGTTTCGAAATTTTTTTGAAATAATTAAATGAAATTATTTAATTAAATGAGAATCCATTCGTAATTAATTAAATGAAGTTATTTAATTAAATAAGAAAAGTGTCTCTAATTAATTAAAGATTATTTAATTAAATAGAAAAAGTAATTATGAGAGCATATCTCATTTTATTAAATTAAACATCTCAACAAAATCTCTCTTCAATTCAAAAAGGGAAATTTTCAGTTCACTATTGATAAAAAATGAGTTAAATCAGTTAACTCCTTTTTCTACTCAAATTGAATCAGTTAACTCCTTATTTTACTCAAATTAAATCTGTTAACTCCCTTTAATTTGAAAATCTCCCTTTATGACTGAACTTCACCTTTAATCCTGACCGTTGATTGAAATCGATCTCAACCGTTGATGAATTCCAGAAAAGTCTATTTAAGAGACCCTCATCTCTTCATTTTTAAAGGTTGAATGAGAATTTGCATCGAATTGTTGCTAGAATTCATACTCACATTTGCTCATATTCACATACGCAAAGATCAAGTTTGACCAAAAGTTGACCAGATTTAACCACGGTTCACTAGTTTCGAAAAGAATTTTGAAATAATTAAATGAAATTATTTAATTAAATGGAGTACTTACATCTAATTAATTAAACAAAGTTATTTAATTAAATGAGAAGCCATTCCTAATTAATTAAATCAAGTTATTTAATTAAATAAGAAAAGTGTCTCTAATTAATTAAAGATTATTTAATTAAAATAGAAAAAGTAATTATGAGAGCATATCTAATTTTATTAAATTAAATATCTCAACAAAATCTCTCTTCAGTTCAAAAAGGGAAACTTCCCGTTTAGTATTGATAAAAAATGAGTTAAATCAGTTAACTCCTTTTTCTACTCAAATTGAATCAGTTAACTCCTTATTTTACTCAAATTAAATTTTTTAACTCCCTTTAATTTGGAAGTCTCCCTTTATGACTGAACTTCACCTTTAATCCTGACCGTTGATTGAAATCGATCTCAACTGTTGATGAATTCTAGGAAAGTCTATTTAAGAGACCCTCATCTCTTCATTTTGAAAGGTTGAATGAGAATTTGCATCGAATTGTAGTTAGAATTCATACTCACATTTGCTCATATTCACATACGCAAAGATCAAGTTTGACTAAAAGTTGACCAAATTTAACCACGGTTGACTTGAGTTGACTAGTTTCAAAAAGAATTTTGAAATAATTAAATGAAATTATTTAATTAAATGGATTACTTACTTCTAATTAATTAAACAAAGTTATTTAATTAAATGAGAAGCCATTCCTAATTAATTAAATGAAGTTATTTAATTAAATAAGAAAAGTGTCTCTAATTAATTAAAGATTATTTGATTAAATAGAAAAAGTAATCATGAGAGCATATCTCATTTTATTAAATTAAATATCTCTACAAAATCTCTCTTCAATTCAAAAAGGGAAATTTCCGGTTCACTATTGATAAAAAATGAGTTAAAATAATTGACTCCTTTTTCTACTCAAATTGAATCAGTTAACACCTTATTTTGCTCAAATTAAATCTGTTAACTCCCTTTAATTTGGAAATCTCTCTTTATGACTAAACTTCAACTTTAATCCTCACCGTTCATTGAAATCGATCTCAGCCGTTGATGAATTCCAAGAAAGTCTATTTAAGAAATCCTCATCTCTTCATTTTGAAAGGTTGAATGAGAATTTGCATCGAATTGTTGTTGGAATTCATACTCACATTTTTTCATATTCACATACGCAAAGATCAAGTTTCACAAAAAGTTGACCAGATTTAACTACAGTTGACTTGAGTTGGCCAATTTCCAAAAGATTTTTGAAATAATTAAATGAAATTATTTAATTAAATGGAATACTTACTTCTAATTACATAAACAAAGTTATTTAATTAAATGAGAAGCCATTCCTAATTAATTAAATCAAGTTATTTAATTAAATAAGAAAAGTGTTTCTAATTAATTAAAAATTATTTAGTTAAATAGAAAAAGTAGTTATGAGAGCATATCTTATTTTATTAAATTAAATATCTCAACAAAATCTCTCTTCAGTTCAAAAAGGGAAATTTCTAGTTCACTATTCATCAAAAATGAGTTAAATCAGTTGACTCCTTTTTCTACCCAAATTGAATTAGTTAACTCCTTATTTTACTCAACTTAAATCTGTTAACTCTGTTTAATTTGACAATCTCCCTTTATGACTGAACTTCACCTTTAATCTTGACCGTTGATTGAAATCGATCTCAACCGTTGATGAATTCTAGGAAAGTCTATTTAAGAGACCCTCATCTCTTCATTTTGAAAGGTTGAATGAGAATTTGCATCGAATTGTTGCTGGAATTCATACTCACATTTGCTCATATTCACCTACGCAAAGTTCAAGTTTGACCAAAAGTTGACTAGATTTAAGCATGGTTGACTTGAGCTGACTAGTTTCGAAAAAAAATTTAAAATAATTAAACAAAATTATTTAATTAAATGGAGTACTTACTTCTAATTAATTAAACAAAGTTATCTAATTAAATGAGAAGCCATTACTAATTAATTTAATGAAGTTATTTAATTAAATAAGAAAAGTGCCTCTAATTAATTAAAGATTATTTAATTAAATAGAAAAAGTAATTATGAGAGTATATCTCATTTTATTAAATAAAATATCTCAACAAAATCTTTCTTCAGTTCAAAAAGAGATATTTCCAGTTCACTATTGATCAAAAATGAGTTACATAAGGTGACTCCTTTTTCTACTCAAATTGAATTAGTTAACTCCTTATTTTACTCAAATTAAATCTGTTAACTTTGTTTAATTTGAAAATCTCCCTTTATGACTGAAATTGACCTTTAATCCTAACCGTTGATTGAAATCGATCTCAACCGTTGATGAATTCCAAGAAAGTCTATTTAAGAGACCCTCATCTCTTCATTTTGAAAGGTTGAATGAGAATTTGCATCGAATTGTTGTTGAAATTCATACTCACATTTGCTCATATTCACATACGCAAAAATCAAGTTTGACCAAAAGTTGACTAGATTTAACCACAGTTGACTTGAGTTGACTAGTTTCGAAAAGAATTTTAAAATAATTAAATGAAATTATTTAATTAAATGGAGTACTTACTTCTAATTAATTAAAAAAAGTTATTTAATTAAATGAGAAACCATTCCTAATTAATTAAATGAAGTTATTTAATTAAATAAGAAAAGTGTCTCTAATTAATTAAAGATTATTTAATTAAATAAAAAAAGTAATTATGAGAGCATATCTAATTTTATTAAATTAAATATCTCAACAAAATCTCTCTTCAGTTCAAAAAGGCAAAATTTCAAGTTCACTATTGATAAAAAATGAGTTAAATCAGTTAACTCTTTTTTCTACTCAAATTGAATCAGTTAACTCCTTATTTTACTCAAATTAAATCTGTTAACTCCCTTTAATTTGGAAATCTCCCTTTATGACTGAACTTCACCTTTAATCCTAACCGTTGATTGAAATTGATCTCAACTGTTGACGAATTCCAAGAAAGTCTATTTAAGAGACCCTCATCTATTCATTTTGAAAGGTTGAATGAGAATTTGCATCGAATTGTTGTTGGAATTCATACTCACATTTGCTCATATTCACATACGCAAAGATAAAGTTTGACAAAAAGTTGACCAGATTTAACAACGATTGACTTGAGTTGACTAGTTTCAAATAGAATTTTGAAATAATTAATCAAAATTATTTAATTAAATGGAGTACTTACTTCTAATTAATTAAACAAAGTTATTTAATTAAATGAGAAGCCATTTGTAATTAATTAAATGAAATTATTTAATTGAATAAGAAAAGTGTCTCTAATTAATTAAAGATTATTTAATTAAATAGAAAAAGTAATTATGAGAGCATATCTCATTTTATTATATTAAATATCTCAACAAAATCTCTCTTCAATTCAAAACTGTAAATTTTCAGTTCACCATCGATCAAAAATGAGTTAAATCAGTTAACTCCTTTTTCTACTCAAATTGAATCAGTTAACTCCTTATTTTACTCAGATTAAATCTGTTAACTCCCTTTAATTTGGAAATCTCCCTGTATGACTGAACTTCACCTTTAATCCTGATTGTTAATTGAAATCGATCTCAACCGTTGATGAATTTTAAAAAAGTCTATTTAAGAGACCCTCATCTCTTCATTTTGAAAGGTTGAATGAGAATTTGCATCGAATTGTTGCTGGAATTCATACGCACATTTGCTCATATTCACATACACAAAGATCAAGTTTGACCAAAAGTTGACCAGATTTAACCATGGTTGACTTGAGTTGACTAGTTTCAAATTTTTTTTGAAATAATTAAAGAAAATTATTTAATTAAATGGAGTACTTACTTCTAATTAATTAAACAAAGTTATTTAATTAAATGAGAAGCCATTCCTAATTAATTAAATAAAGTTATTTAATTAAATAACAAAAGTGTCTCTAATTAATTAAAGATTATTTAATTAAATAGAAAAAGTAATTATGAGAGCATATCTCATTTTATTAAATTAAATATCTCAACAAAATCTCTCTTCAGTTCAAAAAGAGAAATTTCCAGTTCACTATTGATAAAAAATGAGTTAAATCTGTTAACTCCTTTTTCTACTTAAATTGAATTAGTTAACCCTTTATTTTACTCAAATTAAATCTATTAACTCCCTTTAATTTGGAAATCTCCCTTTATGACTGAACTTCACCTTTAATCTTGACCGTTGATTGAAATCGATTTCAACCGTTGATGAATTCCAGGAAAGTCTATTTAAGAGACCCTCATCTCTTCATTTTGAAAGGTTGAATGAGAATTTGCGTCGAATTGTTGCTAGAATTAATACTCACATTTGCTCATATTCACATACGCAAAGATCAAATTTGACCAAAAGTTGACCAGATTTAACCATGGTTGACTTGAGTTGACTAGTTTTAAATTTTTTTTTAAAATTATTTAATTAAATGGAGTACTTACTTCTAATTAATTAAACAAAGTTATTTAATTAAATGAGAAGCCATTCCTAATTAATTAAATGAAGTTATTTAATTAAAATAAAAAAGTGTCTCTAATTAATTAAAGATTATTTAATTAAATAGAAAAAGTAATTATGAGAGCATATCTCATTTTATTAAATTAAATATCTCAAAAAAATCTCTCTTCAGTTCAAAAAAGGAAATTTTCAGTTCACTATTGATAAAAAATGAGTTAAATCAGTTAACTCCTTTTTCTACTCAAATTGAATCTATTAACTCCCTTTTTTACTCAAATTAAATCTGTTAACTCCCTTTAATTTGGAAATCTCCCTTTATGACTAAACTTCACCTTTAATTCTTAGCATTGATTGAAATTGATCTCAACCATTAATGAATTTCAGGAAAGTCTATTTAAGAGACCCTCATCTCTTCATTTTGAAAGGTTGAATGAAAATTTGCATCGAATTGTTGCTGAAATTCATACTCACATTTGCTCATATTGACATACGCAAAGATCAAGTTTGACCAAAAGTTGACCAGATTTAACCACGGTTGACTTGAGTTGACTAGTTTCGAAAAAAATTTTAAAATAGTTAAACAAAATTATTTAATTAAATGGAGTACTTACTTCTAATTAATTAAACAAAGTTATTTAATTAAATGAGAAGCCATTCTTAATTAATTAAATGAACTTATTTAATTAAATAAGAAAAGTGTCTCTAATTAATTAAAGATTATTTAACTAAATAGAAAAAGTAATTATGAAAGCATATCTCATTTTATTAAATTAAATATCTCAACAAAATCTCTCTTCAGTTCAAAAAGGAAAATTTCCAGTTCACTATTGATAAACAATGAGTTAATGAGTTAGCTCTTTTTTTTTACTCAAATTGAATTAGTTAACTCCTTATTTTACTCAAATTAAATCTGTTAACTCCCTTTAATTTGGAAATCTCCCTTTATGACTGAACTTCACCTTTAATCATGACCGTTGATTGAAATCGATCTCAACCGTTGATGAATTCCAAAAAAGTTTATTTAAGAGACCCTCATCTCTTCATTTTGAAAGGTTGAATGAGAATTTGCATTGAATTGTTGTTGGAATTCATACTCACATTTGCTCATATTCACATATGCAAAGATCAAGTTTGACCAAAAGTTGACCAGATTTAACCACGGTTGACTTGTGTTGACTAGTTTCGAAAAGAATTTTTAAATAATTAAACAAAATTATTTAATTAAATGGAGTACTTACTTCTAATTAATTAAAGAAAGTTATTTAATTAAATGAGAAGCCATTCCTAGTTAATTAAATAAAGTTATTTAATTTGTGAGGCCTCATCCAATTTGTCATAGTACCAATGAGATAGTTGCATTATGGTGATTTTAATCCTATGTTTGATACACTTTTAAGACTGTAGGGTTATGTCATTTTAATATCTGCATTTTAATGATCTGCAATTACCTCTACATATTAAGACCTAATTGATGCATTTAATGATTCTATTTCATGTTGTAAGCGATTGACATTGCTTTAATAGAAATTGAATGGTAGAAATACTTGTAATATAAGAAGGTAATGTTGAAGTGGAAATTAGAGTTAAAAGATAAATTTTGTTATGCATTGAGACCTAACCAGCATACCTAGGGATTCAATAGTTATGGATTCAGCATCTTGTCATAGAATATGAAGTTATTCAGAATATTAAATTGACCATGTTATGTTGATAAGTAAAGTTTAGTTTTATAGTATTTTGAACATTTTACATGGAAATTGTTAGAAGAAGTAATGTAATTATAAGGAATAAAGTATGTAACTCAAATGTCGAATGTGATATGTAAGTTTTGATATTTTAATATTTTGAAGGTTATATTTGAAATGATTAAGAAAGTGAAAGTTAATTTGAGATGATGAAATATATGCAAGTCTAATATTGAATGAGATAATAATTTATTTTACATATGCTTATATGATTTTCTTGGACTACTGATGCTCAAGTTTAGTGTGCAGGAATTTGACCATGGGTTAAAGGGGAATTAAGGCTCAAACTACTACAAACATGATATAACCTAGGTTGAATCAGTGGAAAAGTTTCAAACCTAATTGTAATGTGTTTTATTTCGTATATGTGAATTGTATGTGTGTGTAGTAGCCTAGTTCATGTATTATTGTAAAACAAGTCATTTTTTTAATATAATGTGATATTTTGTGTGTGTCACTTGACACTTATGCTTGTTATGTGATATGACATGTTATTCGTCAATGGATCATGTGGCCACCTTATTCCATGATAAATGCCTCAATTGAGGAATTTGATTATTGCCTTAGTCAGTAAAAGGACAAGGTCATCACCTTGGGGAATTTGAAATTTGAATCACCTAGCTTTGGGAGGGTCATAAAGTAATTTTAAGGTAAGTTGGGATTAAAATTAACCCCACCCATGTTAGTACTATAGGCTAGGGAGCTATTAATGACCTCTAGGGTGTCTAGTGGACCTAGGAGACCCCATGAAAATGACATTCTTTATGGAATCCAAAAATGAGAAGGACATATATATATATATATATATATATATATATATATATATATATATATATATATATATATATATATATATATATATATATATATATATAGGTATGGCTAAATGAGAAACCACTTAGCCACTCTCTAATTTTAGAGATAGTTAGGTTTTGGAGGGAGAGGAGGGGAGCTCTACTGCAACTATCCTTACCCTAGCTTGGACCAAGGTTGGTATCTCAAGCTTGCTTCCTTTCCTTTTTCTTTCTTTTAGCATGATTAAGCAAATCTGCAAGTGTGAAGTTTATCAATGGAGTATGCATTGCATTGCATTGTGGAGTAGCATTCATGTGAGTGTTTGAATAGTGTTCATTCCATGTAGATTAGTGTGACACCATTATGCATCTTGTTGTATTGTGTGGAGTATTGTGAGTATGATGTTTGGATTTCCTCTATTTCCTTGTTGCATTATGGGTGTTGATATTGTGTTGTGATAATGTGATGTGCTCTTGAAAACTTTTGTTTTATTGCTACTTGGTTTTGTTTTCTTGTTGTGCTTGAGTGTTCTTATCGGTGTGGGACTTACACTCACCCTTGTGGGAAGGGAAGAGAAGTCCAGGGTGAACTTGCAACAGTTGGATTGCATAGTTGAGGACCTTGGAGTATGGGCTCCATTGTATGCCATTGTCATATTCATATTTTTCCTTGGGGGAGGATAAGAAAAAAAAAATGGTGAGGAAGGAAGTAACTGAAGTATGGGTTTGTAGGAAGCTAAAGCTGTTGGTTGTGTGTGGTGGAGGATGTTGTGTTGGTAGTGTGTGTGGTGGAATATGTTTATGAAGCCCCGAAAGGGCATGATATTATGAAGCCCCAAAAGGTCCTTGTATTTTTTTGATTTAGCTTCGAAAGGCCATGAGTTTTATGGCAAATATGATATGAAATGGTAAACCTCCTTGTGTTTCTACCTTCACCCTATGTTCAAGGTTCCAATGGTGAACCTTTGTGAAATATCCTTGAGATGGGATTTGTTGTAGTTTTTTTATGTGGTGTATATGTTTCTTACAAGTGTGTATGTGGATTTTTTTTGAGCCTTGTTCCCCTAGTGTGGGGTTGGTCTCTTTGAGGCATATGGTTGGGTGGAAAGCACCCATGGTCCTTGTTGTTTTATTGTGATGCATTTGCAAGTTTTTAGAGAAAAATCTTGGAAACTTGGAGTCCTTGTTATCTTCCATGTGCATAGGAGGAGAAGACAATATTGCATTGAGATGAGATAGAGAGAAAAACTCCAGTTTTTTATGTGAGCCTAAATGTATTGTAAGAGAAAGCTACTGTCTTGGTTTGATTGTCAATGGAAAGGTTGTGAGTGCTCATGTGTAGTAAAAGTATTTTCCATTGTGTTTATTATGATATGTTGACTTCACCACCTTTTTGTGTATCATGAGGGTATCACTGAAGATAACTCATTGTAATACTATTGTTGTTTTATTGGATGGTAACACCAATCAGAGATCCAAATTACTTGATGCTCTTGAGTGGAATGCAAAAGAAATTTGATATCATAGAAGAGATAATATTCATAGGAAGGATTATCCTGGTGGATTGCTATTATCATTTTAGTTCCATTGTTTACTAATTGTGAATGTACATTCAAATCTAGATCTGCATAAGAAGATAATGTTGAGAAAATGGTTTCTAAATTTCATAATTCATAGATAGGGATAATCCAGATAACTTCATATAAAGTCTTATCATGAAATGTTGAGTTACTGGATTAAGTTAATGTTTTGAATGCTAAATGAATCACAATTTAAAAAATATACTTAGTTTATAATTATCTCCTAATTATCCTTGCAATAACTTACCTTGGATATCCTAGATTACAGAAGAAGAAAATCAAGTGATGATATAAAATATACAAGACTTAAGACATAAGCTTGTTGTAGGTGCACATTTTATCCTCTGGAAAACGTATGAGAAAGTAAAATAAATCTATTCTCTTAATACATACATTAAAATATTCAAGAGTATTCCTTAGACTCCTAGGACCCTATAACCTATAAAGCATATTTTAACATAATAAACTAACCATTATATTAATTGCATTAGAAGGGACCTCATATGAGACACATAACTCGAGTCAACATCCTATCAAATCAAAAGAAACTTTTTAAAAAAAAAAATACAATGCTCATGTTAAACAAACCTAAACTAGCACCAATTAATATTTTAAACAAGACATAGCATGACAAACAACCTACTATATTATCTACCCTAGGCTAGCATGGGTTGGTGAATGAGAAAAAAATTTAATATGCTATGGAGACCAAGGTATTTAATTTCTCTAACATGACCAAGACTTATTTTATCCAACTATTCCCTAGGCGCTTTGTGCCTTCAAATATTATATTGGAATACCGTGCAAGTTTATGACATAATTCTAACAAGAGGGAATGGCTTCCATTTTTTCCTTGACGCCTTGATTTGCCTTGGAAGAAGTTATGGCATTTTATATGTCTTTCTTCACCCACCTAATTAAGACTAGGATAAACTCCATGATGCCAACAATATGGGACCAAGTAGCAAGTCAATTTAACATGGGAATTCGAAATGCATATCTTCTAGCTCAAAATTAATACGATTTGACTCATGGAAAAGGCACCTATGCTTGTCTTGGCCAAAACTTTGGTAAGTGAGTCCACCATGGAGAGAAACCCAAGGAATTCGCTTGGTCTATGGGTAAGTGAAGAAGATTATGGGGTAGTAGCACGTGGGTAGTAGGGTGATTTGGAACTTTGCTAGAGAAAAAGTATTTCATCTTCTTAAAAGAAATGTGAGTGGGGTCAAGTTAATGGACTATGACTAATAGGGTATTTTAGATAGACGGATAGTTAATATGTTCATATGCATTCATTTTGTTACCTTAGTATTAGTAAGGATAGATTATCTTTTAAAATCATTCTTTTATGATATATGTTTATATAAATGAATTGATCAATCTTTTCACTACAATTTCAATTGTAGTAGGTATTGACCCTAATATTAAAATGTGATGTCGCTTGCATTAGAGATATAATATGAATAATAAATAGATAATTTGATCTTAATAACTATGTCAATGAAAGATGCAAGTTGGGATATGAAAAAAATAAAAATATACACCCATTGATTTTGGGAACATTTTAAATACTCTAGAAAAGTGTTAATTATGTATATATTGTTATTTGAATCGATTGCCTAGAGTAGCATAGTTGGCATCAAAGTTGATGATAGTTCTAATGGATGGTTAATCGAGGGTTACATGCATTGAAGAAATGTTAACTCATATGACAAATTAGTAAAGATGACATTGAAATGTGGAGTACAGATTGAAGTAGTAGGTATGAGTATTCTCTTTCCAAACCCTGGGTCAGTAGATGTTAGAGGGATGTCCAACTCAGTGATGATATAGTTGTAACACACATATGTCTTTTGGAGGTTATTTAGGCTTATGAAATTAGTTAATTAAGAATAATAATAATTAAAATAAAAAACAAAATTGTCTTAATGTACATTTAGGGTAAATTTAGGGCATGACATAATTAAATAAGAAAAGTGTCTCTAATTAATTAAAGATTATTTAATTAAATAGAAAAAGTAATTATGAGAGCATATCTCATTTTATTAAATTAAATATCTCAACAAAATCTTTCTTCAGTTCAAAAAGGGAAATTTTCAGTTCACTATTGATCAAAAATGAGTTAAATCAGTTAACTCCTTTTTCTACTCAAATTGAATCAGTTAACTCCTTATTTTACTCAAATTAAATCTGTTAACTCCCTTTAATTTGAAAATCTCCCTTTATGACTGAACTTCACCTTTAATCCTGACCGTTGATTGAAATCGATCTCAACCATTGATGAATTCCAGGAAAGTCTATTTAAGAGACCCTCATCTCTTCATGTAGTGCCTACCCTCATTCACATCTTTTCTAGACATTATTGTTATTATCAGACTATGATAGACTAGTTTTATGTTGATGGATTAGTGGTATTGTTTTGACACTATCAGACATTATGTTATGGATTCAGTGGTTATATGATGAGATCATTTAGATTTTACATTTCATGCATACATGATGATCATTATACTATTTTTAGTTATTATTGATGATTAGATGGATGGTTTATTATCTTATGTGTTTTATTATGGATACTTACCCCATACTTGCATGTGTATGGTGTGCGTGTTTTCTTATTGTATGGCGTTTCTAATGTGGTTAAGGAAGGGAGTCGTAGTCACCTGCTTAGTCAGGATCTACACAATGCACCACTTCCTGCCATTGTCTATTTAGCTTAGCATTATATATATTGTATTTACATGCATGGTTTTTTTGCAGGTTGTAGGTACCAGGTATCAACTTCCCTGAATTGCCAGGATGAGCGTACCCTATTATACTATCTCAATGATAAGAGAAGGGAGATAAATTCTCAAGTCCAAATCCCAAACCTTTAAACCAATTGTCCTAGTGAGGTAGGACAAGTATCTGGATATTTTACCCACCGAATGTGTCGAATCACATGATTCATGATTTTTAACCCTTTAGACTGATTTTGAGTGATTTTCTCTATGATGGGTTTTCATATTTTATCTTGGAGGTCTATGGTGAATTTTCTATTAATTAAGTCTTAATAAATGGATTTAATTGATAAATTAATTATTTGAGAAAATTAATATAAAATATCATGTTATTTGATATTTTTTATTGTAATTAATTAAATGTGAATTTTTGAGGAAAATGAATTAAATAAAAGAAAATTAGAAATTAAAATTAATAATAATAATAAAATAATAATAAAGTAATAAATAAATAATAATAATAAAAGTTATAAAAGTTAAAATGAAAGTTAGAAATATTTAAATAAAAATTATATAAAAAAGATAATTGGAGTTATAAGCTTGCATGAGAATTAACACACTTCTCTATTTCTCAAGTGTCAACAACAAGGGGGTTAGTGCATCAATTAAGCACATGGTGTTTACAACCCTAAGGCTCATCTTGAACGTTGGAAAAGACCCATGCTTAGTTGGTGACACCTTCCAACTATTTCTAGAAGCATTCTAGATGTTTCCTGAAAGCTCTTTATATTCAGGAATTCATAGAACCTTAGAGATAGTATTTGGAGTGCAATTGGAGCATTGGAGGACTCGAGAATTCTGAAGAAGGGAGGAGCTTGCTTTGCAGATTTTCTGAGGAAGAGCGATTTAGCATCAAAATTCTGGTAGATTCCTATGATTTTACTTATGCTATTTTTGTGTCATGCCCAGACTATGTGGGAAAAACACACAATTTTTTTTTTCTATTTTAAAGATAATTAAACTGCACAAAGATGATAAGATTATGCTCACAGTTTTAGGTAAAGGTTTTCTACATGGTTAAATAATACTCTCATTATAAAGTTGATATCGATCATTATTTATGTTATCTTAAAATAATATATATAAATTATTTAAATGACAAAGTAAATGAATTTGGGTTTTAAAATTTATTGCAAAATCTAATCAATCAAACCTACATTAAAACTATTTAAGAAAATAATAAACCGATAACATTAAACCTACTTGATGCTCAAAAATTTGTTTAACATAAAATTAAAACTAACTAAATTTACCTTAACATATTTTAAACTTAAAATTGCACAACTAAGTATATATCAACATGTTATCTGATTAATCTAATTTAAACGAATGTGATTACCAATCATAAAAATGTGTAGTAAGGTAACACCATCACATCTGATTTTTTTTTTTAAATTTACATATGCAAAACTGAAAACAAAGCTATAAGACTCAATGCAAGCATATTACTCAATCTTGTTTTTTTTTTTTTTTTAATTTATTTAAAACTACCTGGTTCAAAGGCTCCACCGGGAAAGAACCAGTAAGAAAACCCGGCTTCATTGCCACTTCAACAAAGGTTTTAAAAAAATACATTTCTACACAGGATTCTAATCCCGAACGTAATTGAATTTCAACAATCAATATACATTTCCATCATGGCCCTTAACAAGGGTTCCATATCAATTTCTGCAACGCATTACTAAGAACCATGGAGAGAACAAGATCTGATCAGGTGACAACAAGCATAACCAAGAGACAATCAAACATGCATAGTCATACATGGTTTTCACGATAGGATTCACAATGAATCAAAACTAGGGAAAGGTGGATTCTTCCAACTAGGAGAAGCCAAGCACAACACCAAACAGATGCCCAATCGAGGCTATAAACCAAGAACTTCCGTTCTTCCATTTCAACATACCATAATCATACAAGGTTTGTGCTGACAGGTAGGGGCCCATAACACCCTACCCTTTCTCCCTCTTCTCATCCTGAGAAGAGACTCTACACTGGTTGGAGTCCGACTAAACAGACCTTTCCCAAAATTGGTCACTTCTGCCCTCTCCAAGGGTGAGTAATACCAAAACACGTATGCAAGAAAAATCTCAAAATTTCAACATAAACATGAAAGGAAATCAACCAAAAATAACATGGTTTTCAAAGCTTCCCAACATACCCACAAACATACAAACATTGAAACAACAACAAGGTGGCATAAGCATGAAACAAACATGGAAACTGAACAAGGGAGATGAGGATTCCTACATGCACAAAGAGGTAATGGCAAATGAACCAGTTTGAGTAGTGTTTCCCCTTTCCTTGCTTCAACCTTCAAGAATTCTTCTCTAAATGTAGAGATTGGGTAGCAACCTCCACTAGTCCAAGAAAGACCTCTAAAAAAGCCTCAAACTCAACCACCCAAAAGGATCAATAACTTCTCCCACCCACTAGCAATTCTAGAAACTCCTAACTCTACCCTCACTATGGTTAGACACTAAAAAGGAGGTGGGGTAAGACAACTCATGGTAACCACATGCAATTTTCGCACAAAGGCAAAAAGGGACTTTTTGAGTGACCTCAAAAGTCAACAAAAGAGGCTTAGGGGTTGGAAAAGACCCCTAACCCATACCCATACCCTTTGGGTATAAATATTTCATGTTTTAAAGCCTTAGGAAAAGGTTTAGAGCCAAACAAAAGTTAGAAAGAAAAAGGATCATCTAACAACTCTAACATACAAATTAAGCACTAATCCGAATTAAGGATGACTAAACTCGATTAAGAACCAAATTAGCAAAAGATACTATCTTAATCCGACTTAGGTCCAAGGGTTGCACAGCTAACCCTAACTAGCATGCAGAAAAACATAAACAAATCACGAGTGTCAAGCGACACCACAAGAACACAGTTACAAACATTAATATTCACTGAACATAGAAAGATACATACATACATCTCACAATACAATACGTGAATTACAAAAAAACAAGGTTTTCAAAATTAACACATAGAGATCAGTTCTGTCCCTCCGTTGGTTTCCTCGGCTAAATTTATCTGCACACTCATTGCACACATCAATAGTCCCAAAAATCACATGCACATATATACATATCAGAAATTCACATAAATTGAAACATACATCAATTAGGGTTTTTTGCATCCTACTTATATCCTTCATCATAAAGATTCCAAAATTAATGTGTTAATCCTACATTTTACTTAATTCATCAACATACACATACCTAACACCTTAAATGAAGGACATCAAATATCTAGAAGTAACATCACATAGCATGAAATAATATAATATGTTCTAAGCATCAGATAATGTCTCGACATCTCGAATCGTGAGTATCAAAATGATAAAATATCAACTAGGGCTACGGAGGGTTGGGACGAACTTAGAACATAATGCTTCAATTACTTAACTATTTAATTCATTTCTACTCACATTTAATCATCAAAAAATACATCATTAATATGACATATAACTTATTCATTAATTCAAATTAAATACGAGAATAATCATTGTTAGGCATGCATATACCTAAACATCATAACATTACCAATAGTGAATATTTCACTATTTAAATGCATAGAATCCTAATCATTGAGGTAACAAAATCAATAACATCATCATTAAGTGAAACACCTTGTATTATTGTTAGTGCAAATTAATGTTTTTAAACAGTCGAGACAACATAGTCGCTCTCTAGTCTTTAAGTATTAAAGCATGGATGAATCTGTTGTTCTCAATTTTCATTAGGTCATCTAAAAACCTACAACATTACTCCATATCCATTCAAATCTCCTACAACAGATTGACAGAGAAATGCATATTTAATAAGTACATGCAAAGAGGGACCTTACATTTTGCATCACGCATTCCCTGTCTTCTTCATGTCTTCCATATGTCTCCTGAGAAGTTTCATATTTATATGCATTCTCAATGTGGGTAGGTTAATTTAATTGGAGAATTTTATATGAATTATATAATGCAAATATCTTATTCTTAATTGTAGATATATATATATAGATAATGCACCGAATTGAGCGATTAATAAAATCGTAGTGAAAATTTTATTAATTTGTATCGTGATTCATATCGCATGAAACAAAGTTTATACATTATATGTTGTGGGCACGATTCATACCCCACGCCGGCGGAAGGCAGAGACCTGTCGTCGTAGGTCTGCAGCGACAGGGGTAGTACATACCCGCTGTCGGCGCAGTGCCTGCGAGCGCAGGTACTACATACCGCAACAAGAGTTGGGGGTTTAATTGATGTTAACGATATGAAAAAAATAATAATAATAACGTAATACATATATATATATATATATATATATATATATATATACATATATATATATACATATACATATATATACATATATATATGTAATATGTAAATATGTTATTTAAGTTATTATTTGATCAATGATTTATATTGAAGGTTTATTTTCATCAGGTGACTTTTTAATAATTTTCAACTATTTGATAATTTAAATGTTTTAAATTATTAAATAAGGAATTGATAGTTGGGTGAGGGATGTATCAAACAAATGTTATTAATTGGAAAATGGATTTTTTGTTCTAATAAGGAAAACTTTTATTTATCCAAAAACAATATATGTGTTCCTCCATTTATTCTTCAGACTTGGAAACTTAAACTAAGATCTCTACATTTAAATTCAAGTTGTAAAACCAAAACATGTGTCTACATTGTGTATTCTTTAAACTATTGTTTTGGATTTTGGGTTGACTAGTGTTGACTAGTATAGGACGTCTACCAGAGGCTTGGGGGTTATGTGATTGTGGTGATATGATGATGTTTTAATCTTGATCTTTATAAACCCAACCATGATTATGTGATAGAATGCTCTATGTATTGGTTGTAATTACGAATTGTTATAGTTGAGATTCGTATGTATGAGACACTTGACTTAACCATTATTTTGGTCATCGATCAGTTATCCTTGGTTATTTTTCTAGTCACCATGATGGGATTGTTATGTGGATTTATTTTTATGATGTCATGATGTGACATGTTTGACTCAACCATTTTTGGAGTCTTTGATCAGTATGATTGAGATATATATATATATATATATATATATATATATATATATATATATATATATATATATATATATATATATATATATATATATATATTGGTTATTGAGAACCATTGGATATTTGATTATCAGTGATATTTCAGTTGCCAATAAAGAGCTGTTGTGTTCATGATTTTCTATGGATGTTTGCTCATGGAGATTTGATGCTTTTATGCATATTTGATGATTTTATGGATTATCTTTTGTAATTTTGAGATTTATGAATCCATGAGCATTAGGGTAGGATATCTGCATGTAGTTATGGGAAGTGGCTTACAATGGGGGTCGGGGCCCTAAGAGGCTGCCAGGGTAACTCATTGTAAGTTGGATTAATAAGTGATAACATTCACACCTAATACTAACTGAATGAACCTAAAAAGATAAGTTTTTTATTCTCGCCCATGCCTTGAGTTCTTGTTAGGCTAGGATGGGAGTAGTGAGATGCATGGTTGCGACCTTGCATTTCGTAGTATGCCTCGTTAGTATGAGAGGATACTAGTGGCCACATGAAATCAGTATGGACCCATGGAGTTTAGCTAACTACCAGGGTAACTTGTACGTGATAATTGCGATGACACTTTCCCGCTTGCATGGTAGGTTCCTACATGTCATTGTGTGCCTCTAGGATTAGATGTCAGATTTTGTGTTTGGAACCTTTGAGTTAGTATACTTCTAGGATTCCTGGACTTATAGAGATATGTGCTATGTGATTTTGATAGCCTTTTTGGGATTTGAGATTATCTCCTTAGCACGGTGGGAGTGGACCACTTAGGTACCACACGGTCGGGTGGTAGTGTATTTTTCCACTCTTATCATTTTGAGATTTATTGAAACATCGTGGCTAATGCATCCTTCATGGTGGTGGATATGTATCCTTTTTCATTGATGATTAGCATATGTTAGATGATGTTATCTTATTCTTTTATTTGCATGTTAGATTAGTTCTACATATGATGTTGTATTTATTAGGAGTGACATTCCTACTATGTATACCAATGATCTCTTCGGTGATTGGAATGTTACGCACAAAGGGATGGCTAGGATCCATGATGGTCTAATGATCTTATTCACGGTCGAGAGGAACCGTGCACTTAGTTTATTATGTTTGATCTTTATGATGGGTGTATATGTTCTTTATGATGTTGTATCGTGTGATTATCTCTACTCTAATGTATCATGGATTAGAATAGGATGATGTACCTTATCCTATGTATGTATATTTTTGAGCTTGTCATACCCTGTGACATGTACAGTGGATGAATGAGCATTTGAAATGTTATGTATAAGCATTGGACTTATCATTATTATTTCATGTAGATGTTGTGCTAGATAGATTCATGTATGCAATTCAACATTAAGGGATCTTAAAGAATGTGATCTGTTATTTATGTTATGTTTATTTTCAGATGGGCATTGCTATTGCTTCCGTTATTGTCCATAAGTTATATGTGATGTTTACTTTCATCAAAGAAAAAAAAAATGCTACTAAACTTAGTTAAATTCTAGGTTAATTCTTTGGATCCCTTGGTGGGGCATTACATTTGGTATCAGAGCTCGAGTTTCTACATTGGGAGCTCTGGGTATTTTGGAACAACTAGAACTTTGAACTATTAAGTGTAACTTTCCAAACTTGATCTAGGTGAACTGAAATAGGACTTGAACTATTACTTGAATATTTTTCATACTTCAACACTTAGTTTCAAAACTGGAAATTTTACTTAAACCTAGACATAGAACTGAAATTAGTACCTTGTACTATTGTAGGATGGTATCTGGGACTAGGTCTTCTATTAGAGGCCATGGTAGAGGCCGTGGTAGAGGCCGTGGACATGGCAGAACTATTAGTGTCCATGAGTCTGCCCATGAGGGATAGGCTCATGTAGAGAGCAGGGAAGAGCACTCTAGTAAGCAGTAGGAAGAGAGCTGTAGAGAGGACCAAGATGAGTCTGAAGAGGTTGGTTTGAGACAAATGATGAAGACTATTCTAGAATGTCTACCTCCTGTTCAAGAATAGCCTAAAGTGCATCAGACAGAACAAGAGCATAGACCCAGATCTAGAAGTCCTCAGAAGGAACGTCAGATGTCCATTGTGTCCACTCAGATGAAGGATCTTTCAAGACCCAAGGTCAAGCCTTTCAATGGGCAAGGTTTTGGTTATGTGGCTGAGCAGTGGCTTATTTCTCTCGACAAGATTTTTTCCATGCAAGAGTTCGACAGCAATGTTAAGGCAAGGTTTGCAATCACTAATCTAGAGAATTTTGGGGCCACTTGGTGGACGATAGAGGAGAAGAAGTTGGGAATTGATATGAGCAGTGTTACATGGGAGTTATTCCTAGAAAGTTTCCATGAACGATTCCTACCAGAGGAATGGAAACAAAAAAGGGCTAATGAATTTCATAATCTCAGACAATACACTTTGTCAATGACCAAGTATGATCGTAAGTTTTATGAGCTTATGCCTTTTTCAGGGTTCAGTGAAAATTTAGCTCAGTTGACACAACATTTTATTAGGGGTTTGAATAACCGTATTATTGGGGGAGTTAAGGTATTTGAACCAAAAACCCTCAAGGATGCAGTGCATCGAGCTATCCTTGTTGAGCAAAGTGTTAACCTTGGTCTAGGTGGTTTTGTAGGAGTGCCAGCAGCATCAGGATCTAAAAGCAACTACAATTCAGGTGGTAACAAGAAGTTTTCTTTCTCTAAGGGAAAATAGTATCAGCAGCAGTCTCAACTGACATAGCAACAGAAGAGCTCAAATTTTCAAGCTCAAGGCGGTGGCAAAGGTTCTAACACCAAGAACAACCGCAATGCTCAAAGCAATAAACAGAATCAGACCAATTAGCCAGCTCAGAGTAGCCAGTCATTTGTGAGCAGGAACAACCACCAACAATCTAATGTACCACCTATGGGAAGAGGTTCTGGCAAAAATACAGAATGCCTTTCATGTGGTTAGATTGGACATTATGCAGCTTAGTGTCCTTAGCAAGCACCTCAGTTTTAAGGACCTAGACCTACAGTTTCAGAGCCTACAGTGGGTGATGCAGGTAGAGCTAATAGAGTTTTTGTAGCAGTTGATCAGCATCAGGCAGATCATCAAGGAATAGTGGTTGAGACCACAGGTGCTATTAGAGGTATATCTCTTTCAGTATTGCTTGATTCAGGAGCTACAGATTCATTTATTTCACCATCTATAGTTTCTAAGTGTAAGCTGGATGCAGTGAAGCAAGATTGTGGTTGGCAAATGGAACTAGCCTCAAGCATTAAGGTCTCCACATATTTTTTAGTTCATAAGTGTGGGCTTAGTTTAGGAAGATTCGATATGGCAATGGATCTTCGAGTCATACCCCTTGGTTCCTATGATGTGGTTTTAGGCATGGACTGGCTTGGATCTCATAGAGCTAGTATAGATTGCAGGAAGAAGATTATTAGGTGCCAAGATGACCAAGGGAATGATGTGCAGATAGTTGGGATACCGAGGCCTATATCTCTGCGGATGATTTCTACTATGCAATTGAAGCAAAGTTTCTATAAGGGATGTCAGATATTTGCTATTATGGTAAATGATCTTGATGAGGAAGATTCCATGAGGGAGAATTTAGATCACCTGATTTTGCAGGAGTATGCAGATGTTTTTCCAAGTGAGATTCCAAGCATGCCTCCAAAGAGGGACATTGATTTTAGTATTGATCTGATTCTTGGAGTGGAGCCTATTTCTAAAGCTCCTTATCGCATGACTACTCAAGAATTGGGTGAGTTATGTCTTCAGCTAGAGGAACTTCTGGCCAAAGGGAGCATTTGACCTAGTGTATCACCATGGGGAGCTCCAGTGCTCTTTGTGAAGAAGAAAGATGGTTCTTTGCGCCTTTGTATTGACTATAGACAGTTGAAGAAGGTGACTATTAAGAACAGGTATCCTTTACCTAGGATTGATGACTTATTTGATTAGATCAAGGGAGTTACAGTATTCTTCAAGATTGACCTTAAGTCAGGATACCACCAGCTTTGCATTAAGGAAGCAGATATTCACAAGACTGCTTTTTGAACTCGTTATGGGCATTATGAGTTCACTGTGGTACCTTTTGGATTGACTAATGCTCCATCGATTTTCATGAGTTTGATGAATGGTGTGTTCTGATCTTATCTGGACATATTTGTACTCATGTTTCTTGATGACATATTGATATATTCTAAGAATTAGAAGGAGCATGAGGAAC
The DNA here is from genome assembly GCA_028749045.1 of Cupressus sempervirens. Lineage (NCBI taxonomy): Eukaryota > Viridiplantae > Streptophyta > Pinopsida > Cupressales > Cupressaceae > Cupressus > Cupressus sempervirens. The sequence continues at coordinate 665,020,217 of CM053793.1, read as the reverse complement.
ACCTGCGATTAGTTTTGCAGTGTTTAAGGGACAATCAGCTTTATGCTAATGCAGCTAAGTGTGAATTCTTCCAATCGAAGGTTCAATATTTAGGGCATGTTATTTCAGGTGATGGTATTTCAGTGGATCCTACAAAGATTCAGGCGATATGACACCGACTAATGTGTCAGAGATTCGTAGTTTCATGGGTTTAGCTAGTTATTATCACAGATTTTTCCAAAACTTCTCTAAGATAGAACATCCTATCACTTCTCTTCAAAGGAAAGGAAAGAAGTTTGTGTGGACAGAGAAATGTGAGGAAGCTTTTCAGAAGCTCAAGGATCTTTTGACCAGTGCACCGATACTAGCTATACCAGATCCAGAAGGTGATTTCATGGTATGTACAAATGATTCTCTTGAAGGGATTGGGGCAGTGTTAATGTAGAATGGACAGGTGATTGCGTATGAATCATGCAAGCTCAAGGATCATGAGTTAAATTATCCTACGCATAACCTTGAGTTAGCAGCAGTAGTTCATGCTTTGAATAGGTGGAGACATTTCTTGTTGGGGCACAGATTTGAGCTACATAGCAATCATTGTAGTCTTCAGTACATTTTTACTCAGCCTAATTTGAATGCTTGCCAGAGGTGATGGATGGAGTTTCTATGCGAGTATTCTTTTGAGGTTAATTACATTCAGGGTAAGGAGAATGTGGTGGCAGATGCTTTGAGTCACAGGAGACATGTGTTATCATTGATGACTCTTAGTGTGGATTTGAGGAGTCAGATTCTTCAGGCACTTACTACGGATTCCTGGTATCAGGAAGTGTGCAGAGATATTGATTCAGGAAGATCTTTGGAAGGTAAGTTTGTAGGTTACGTTCGAGAGTTAGATGGTCTTTTGAGACATTTGGGGAGGATTTATGTGCCATTTTTGGATGAACTTTGCACCTTGATACTGGCAGAAGCCCATCATACACCTTACTCAGCACATCCAGGTGTCAAGAAGATGCATGCTAATTTGAGACGTTTATTCTTTTGGTCTGGGATGAAGCGAGATATTGCTGATTTTGTGGCTAGGTGCCTTGAGTGTCAAAGAGTTAAGGCAGAACATCAGCACCCGACTGGACTTTTGCAGCCTAATCTTATTCCTTCTTGGAAGTGGGATATCATCTCCATGGATTTTATTGTGGGATTACCTATTCAACAGTTCGACATCATGATGTTATCATGCTCACCATTGATCGATTGACTAAGGTAGCGCATTTTTCACCGATTAGGTCTTCCTACACAGGAGCTTCTGTAGCTAATGTCTTTATGCGTGATATTGTGAGGTTACATGGTATTCCTAGAAAGATCATTTCTGATAGGGATCCTGTATTCACATCTGCATTCTGTACATCGCTGCAACATGAGCTTGGAGCGTAGTTAAACTTTAGCTCGAGATATCATCCAGAGACTGATGGTCAGACAGAGAGGGTGAATCAAGTTTTGGAGGATATCTTATGGATGTACGTGATGGATAGGTAGACACATTGGGAGGATTATCTCTACTTAGTGGAGTTTGCTTACAACAACGGGTATCATAGTTCTATTGGTATGGCACAATTTCAGGCATTATATGGATATCCTTGTCATACACCATTGAGTTGGGACAGTCTTGAGGATCGCATCCTATTGGGTCCTGAGATGCTTCATGATATGGAGCAACAGGTAGCGCGTATCCATGAACACTTGACTATAGCACAGGATAGGCAGAAGAAGTACGCCGATGCTCATAGGACTGATAAGCAATTTTTTGTGGGTGATAAGGTTTTCTTGAGAGTGCGACTGTGAAAGAGTCCGATCTGATATGGAAAGGGTTCTAAGCTAGCACCTCGCTATGTGGGACCATTCAAGATTCTAGAGAGGATTGGCTCGATTGCTTACTATCTTGCTCTATCGCCTAGCCTAGCTCGCATTCATGATGTTTTTCATGTTTCAGTGCTTGGATAGTATATACCTGATATTGTACATGTTCTTGATTGGAATGTGTTGCTGGTAGAGGACAGATAACTGGCTTTAGAGCTGGTTCATATTCTGGAGCAACAGGAGTTGACCCTCAGGGGTCGAACCATCGAGCAGGTAAGGGTTCAATGGGACCCTACTGATGATTCTTCAGCTACTTGGGAGGATGCAGCTAGATTGAGGGAGTTATATCCCTACTTATTTGTAGGCTTCCATGAGTAAGCCTAACCCAAGGGGGGGTGGTTGTAGTGCCTACCCTCGTTCACATCTTTTCTGGATATTGTTATTATTATCAGACTATGATAGACTAGTTTTATGTTGATGGATTAGTGGTATTGTTTTGACACTATCAGACATTATGTTATGGATTCAGTGGTTATATGATGAGATCATTTAGATTTTACATTTCATGCATACATGATGATCATTATACTGTTTTTAGTTATTATTGATGATTAGATGGATGGTTTATTATCTTATGTGTTTTATTATGGATACTTACCCCATACTTGTATGTGTATGGTGTGTGTGTTTTCTTATTGTATGGCATTTATGATGTGGTTAAGGAAGGGAGTCGGAGTCACTTGCTTAGTCAGGATCTACACGATGCTCCACTTCCTGCCATTGTCTGTTTAGCTTAGCATTATATATATTGTATGTATATGCATAGTTTTTCTGCAAGTTGCAGGTACCGGGTATCGACTTCTCTGAATTGCCAGGATGAGCATACCTTATTATACTATCTCAATGATAAGAGAAGGGAGATAAATTCTCAATTCCAAATCTCAAACTTTTAAACCAATTGTTCTAGTGAGGTAGGACAAGTATCTGGATATTTTACTCACCGAATGTGTCGGATATAATGATTCGTGATTTTTAACCCTTTAGACTGATTTTGAGTGATTTTCTCTATGATGAGTTTTCATATTTTATCTTGGAGGTCTATGGTGAATTTTCTATTAATTAAGTCTTAATAAATGGATTTAATTGATAAATTAATTATTTGAGAAAATTATTTTTTGATTGTAATTAATTAAATGTGAATTATTGAGGAAAATGAATTAAATAAAAGAAAATTAGAAATTAAAATTAATAATAATAATAAAATAATAATAAAGTAATAAATAAATAATAATAATAAAAGTTATAAAAGTTAAAATGAAAGTTAGAAATATTTAAATAAAAATTATATAAAAAGTGAATTGGAGTTATAGGCTTGCATGGGAATTAATGCAATTCTCTATTTCTCAAGTGTCAACAACACGAGGGTTAGTGCATCAATTAAGCACATGGTGTCTACAACCCTAAGGCTCATCTTGAAGGTTGGAAAAGACCCATGCTTAGTTGGTAACACCTTCCAGCTATTTCTAGAAGCATTCTAGATGTTTCCTGAAAGCTCTTTATATTCAGGCATTCATAGAAGCTTAGAGATAGCGTTTGGAGTGCAATCGGAGCATTGGAGGACTAAAAAAATTTGAAGAAGGGAGGAGCTTGCTATACGGATTTTCTGAGGAAGAGCGATTTAGCATCAGAATTCGGATAGATTCTTGTGATTTTCTTATGCTATTTTTGCATCAAAGTTGTTAGGTCTTATCCTAATAACTTGAATAAAGACTTTAGTTATTTGTATGGTTATTAGTGATGACTTTATGAAGAGGCTTAAATTTTAGTAATATTTAATTAAGCTTTAATTAAGAATTATTAGAATGATAATAGGTCATGGATGGTGTACCTATGTTAATTGATGGATTTAATTGATCATTTTAATAAAGTTATAATCTCTTATTTGAAGATTGATAATTGGTTCTTTTATGAATAAATAATGATCCTTTGATTATGTTGAAATGTAGAAGTAACATTAAGGAAGAGTTATCCAATTAGTACTATGGATCTTAGAAAACAAAGCAAATAATTTAATGAGTAAATATTTATCCTTAGGTTTTTCTTAGAATGTAATTCTTAATAATGAAAGGATAATGCTATCGGGGAATAATTGGGTTGACTTGTAGGTAAAATGATGAAACTTAAGACACTTGAAAGTATACTTGCAAACAAAAAATTTGAAACCCCTACACATTATTTAACTATGTGAATTTAGTAAACCAAAACATGTTTTTGCATCATGTATTCTATATGCTTCTTGTTTTGGGTTTTGGTTTAACTAGTGTTGACCAGTCCTAGGTTGTTACCAGAGGCTCGGGGGTTATGAGATGTGATGACATTTTGATTTTATTTTGTCTCGATCTTTATAAGCCCAACCATGGTTATGTGATCGTATGCTCTATGTAATATTTGTATTTACTGATTGTTATTGTTCATCAGTCTTCATGTGTGAAGCTGAGATGTATGTGTATGAGACACTTGAGCTAATCATTTTTGAGTCATCGATCAGTTATCCTTGGATTACTTTCTAGTCACCATGATGAGATTGAAATGTGGATTTATTTATTGATGATGTCATGTTGTGACATGTTTGACTCAACCATTTTGGAGTTTTCGATCAGTATGATTTTGAGATATTCTTGGTTGCTTGTTGAAGAACCAATGGCTATAGTGATTTATTTTGAGATATATTTTGGTTATTGAGAACCAATGGATATTTATGATTATCAGTGATGCCTTTAGTTGCCAATAGAGAATTGTTGTGGTCATGATTTTCTATGGATGCTTTTTCAGATGCTCATGGAGATTTAATGATTCTTATCTTGGAGATTTGATGATTCTTATTATGGATATTTGATGCTTTTATGCATATTTGATGATTTTATTATGGATTATCTTTTGTGATTTTGAGATTTATGATTTCATGAGCTTAGGGTAGGTAATATACTTGTAGTGTCGAAAAGTGGCTTGCAATGGGGGTCGGGGCCCTAAGTGGATACCAGGGTAACTTATTGTAAGTTTGGTTAATAAGTGATAACATTTACACACTAAATGGGGATTAAATGAACCTAAAAAGATAATTGTTTTGGTTCTCGCCCATGCCTTGAGCACTTGTACAGGCTAGGATGGGAGTAGTGAGAACGCATGGTTGCGACCTTCCATTCCGTAGTATGCCTTGTCAGTATGAGAGGATACTAGTGGCCGCATGAGATCAGTATGGACATGTGGAGTTTAGCTAACTGCCAGGGTAACTTGTACGTGATAAATGCGATGACACTTTCGTGCTTGCATAGTAGGTTTCCTACATGTCATTGTGTGCCTCTGGGAATTAGATGTCGGTTTTGTGTGATGGAACCTTTGAGTTAGTATACTTTTAGGATTCTTTGACTTATAGAGGTTTGTGCTTTGTGAATTGATATTCTGTTTGGGACTTGAGATTATCTCCTCAGCATGGTGGGAGTGGACCACTTAGGTTCCACGCGGTTGGGTGGTAGTGTATTTTTCACTCTTATCATTTGAGATCTATCCATAGACACCTTGGCTGGAGTATTCTTGGTTGGTATTTATCTTCATTTTGTTCTTGGATCATTATGGTAGATGATATAACTTATGATGGATTTATGTACTGGTATGTTTCTTATATCGATGATTTGCATATGTTAGATGATGTTACTTTATGCTTTACTTTGTATGTTAGTAGGATGTTTTAGGAGTGACATTCCTACTATGGTAATATCGATGATCTCTTCGGTGCTTTGGAGTGTTACGCACGGAGGGATGGCTAGGATCCATGATGGTCTAATGATGCTATTTATGGTTGGGAGGAACCATGCACTTAGTTATTTATGTTTGTGATATATGGTTATATTTTATAATGGATGTTTATTCATTTAAGCTTTTTATACCTTGTAACATGTATAGTGGATGATTGAGCAATCTAAAATGTAATTACAAAAAGGACACTTGCATATTGTTTAAGAACATTGGATGTATCATTGTTACTTCATAAGGATGTGATGTTGGATGATTAGTTATGTTAGATGTAATTCAACGTTAAGGGATCTTTAAAGAATGTAACCTGTTATGTTATGTTTACTTTCAGCTGGATGTTACTATTGCTTCTGCGAATGTTATGAATGATTTATCTTTCATGTTTAAAAAAAAATTGTTTCCTAAACTTCGTGAAATTCTTTGGATCCCTTGGCGGGGCATTACATTAAAGGAGAAGTTCAGTCATAAAGGGAGATTTCCAAATTAAAGGGAGTTAACAGATTTAATTTGAGTAAAATAAAGAGTTAACTGATTCAATTTGAGTAGAAAAAGGAGTTCACTGATTTAACTCAATTTTCATCAATAGTGAACTGGAAATTTCCCTTTTTGAACTGAAGAGAGATTTTGTTGAGATATTTAATTTAATAAAATGAGATATGCTCTCATAATTACTTTTTCTATTTAATTAAATAATCTTTAATTAATTAGAGGCACTTTTCTTATTTAATTAAATAACTTCATTTAATTAATTAGGAATGGATTCTCATTTAATTAAATAACTTTGTTTAATTAATTAGAAGAAAGTACTTCATTTAATTAAATAATTTCATTTACTTATTCCAAAATTCTTTTCAAAACTAGTCAACTCAAGTCAACCGTGGTTAAATCTGGTCAACTTTTGGTCAAACTTGATCTTTGCGTATGTGAATATGAGCAAATGTGAGTATGAATTCTAGTAACAATTCGATGGAAATTCTCATTCAACCTTTCAAAATGAAGAGATGAGGGTCTCTTAAATAGACTTTCCTGAAATTCATCAACGGTTGAGATCGATTTCAATCAACGATCAGGATTAAAGGTGAAGTTCAGTCATAAAGGGAGATTTCCAAATTAAAGGGAGTTAACAGATTTAATTTGAGTAAAATAAGGAGTTAACTAATTTAACTCATTTTTTATCAATAGTGAACTGGAAATTTCCCTTTTTGAACGGAAGAGTGATTTTGTTAAGATATTTAATTTAATAAAATGAGATATGCTCTCATAATTACTTTTTCTATTTAATTAAATAATCTTTAATTAATTAGAGACACTTTTCTTATTTAATTAAATAACTTCATTTAATTAATTAGGAATGGCTTCTCATTTAATTAAATAACTTTTTTTAATTAATTAGAAGTAAGTACTCCATTTAATTAAATAATTTTATTTAATTATTTCAAAATTCTTTTCGAAACTAGTCAACTCAAGTCAATCGTGGTTACATCTGGTCAACTTTTGGTCAAACTTGATCTTTGCGTATGTGAATATGAGAAAATGTGAGTATGAATTTCAAAAACAATTCGATGCAAATTCTCATTCAACCTTTCAAAATGAAGAGATGAGGGTCTCTTAAATAGACTTTCCTAGAATTCATCAATGGTTGAGATCAATTTCAATCAACAGTCAGGATTAAAGGTGAAGTTCAGTCATAAAGGAAGATTTCCAAATTAAAGGGAGTTAACAAATTTAATTTGAGTAAAATAAGGAGTTAACTGATTCAATTTGAGTAGAAAAAAGAGTTAACTCATTTAACTCATTTTTGATCAATAGTGAACTGAAAATTTTCCTTTTTGAACTGAAGAGAGATTTTGTTGAGATATTTAATTTAATAAAATGAGATATGCTCTCATATTTACTATTTCTATTTAATTAAATAATTTTTAATTAATTACAGGCACTTTTCTTATTTAATTAAATAACTTCATTTAACTAATTAGGAATGGCTTCTCATTTAATTAAATAACTTTGTTTAATTAATTAGAAGTAAGTACTCCATTTAATTAAATAATTTTGTTTAATTATTTCAAAATTCTTTTCGAAACTAGTCAACTCAAGTCAACTGTGGTTAAATCTGGTCAACTTTTGGTCAAACTTGATCTTTGCGTATGTGAATATGAGCAAATGTGAGTCTGAATTCCAGTAACAATTCGATGCAAATTCTCATTCAACCTTTCAAAAATGAAGAGATGAGTGTCTCTTAAAAAGACTTTCCTAGAATTCATCAACGGTCAGGATTAAAGGTGAAGTTTAGTCATAAAGGGAGATTTCCAAATGAAAGGGAGTTAACAGATTTAATTTGAGTAAAATAAGGAGTTAACTGATTCAATTTGAGTAGAAAAAGGAGTTAACTGATTTAACTCATTTTTGATCAATAGTGAACTGGAAATTTACCTTTTTGAACTGAAGAGAGATTTCGTTAAGATATTTAATTTAATAAAATGAGATATGCTCTCATAATTAATTTTTTCTATTTAATTAAATAATCTTTAATTAATTAGAGGCACTTTTATTATTTAATTAAATAACTTCATTTAATTAATTAGGAATGGCTTCTCATTTAATTAAATAACTTTGTTTAATTAATTAGAAGAAAGTACTTCATTTAATTAAATAATTTCATTTAATTATTCCAAAATTCTTTTCAAAACTAGTCAACTCAAGTCAACCGTGGTTAAATCTGGTCAACTTTTGGTCAAACTTGATCTTTGCGTATGTGAATATGAGCAAATGTGAGTATGAATTCTAGCAACAATTCGATGGAAATTCTCATTCAACCTTTCAAAATAAAGAGATGAGGGTCTCTTAAATACACTTTCCTGAAATTCATCAACGGTTGAGATCGATTTCAATCAACGATCAGGATTAAAGGTGAAGTTCAGTTATAAAGGGAGATTTCCAAATTAAAGGGAGTTAACAGATTTAATTTGAGTAAAATAAGGAGTTAACTAATTTAACTCATTTTTGAGCAATAGTGAACTGGAAATTTCCCTTTTTGAACAGAAGAGTGATTTTGTTGAGATATTTAATTTAATAAAATGAGATATGCTCTCATAATTACTTTTTCTATTTAATTAAATAATCTTTAATTAATCAGAGACACTTTTCTTATTTAATTAAATAACTTCATTTAATTAATTAGGAATGGCTTCTCATTTAATTAAATAACTTTTTTTAATTAATTAGAAGTAAGTACTCCATTTAATTAAATAATTTTATTTAATTATTTCAAAATTCTTTTCAAAACTAGTCAACTCAAGTCAACCGTGGTTACATCTGGTCAACTTTTGGTCAAACTTGATCTTTGCGTATGTGAATATGAGAAAATGTGAGTATGAATTCCAGCAACAATTCGATGCAAATTCTCATTCAACCTTTCAAAATGAAGAGATGAGGGTCTCTTAAATAGACTTTCCTGGAATTCATCAATGGTTGAGATCGATTTTAATCAACAGTCAAGATTAAAGGTGAAGTTCAGTCATAAAGGAAGATTTCCAAATTAAAAGGAGTTAACAAATTTAATTTGAGTAAAATAAGGAGTTAACTGATTCAATTTGAGTAGAAAAAAGAGTTAACTCATTAACTCATTTTTGATCAATAGTGAACTGAAAATTTTCCTTTTTGAACTGAAGAGAGATTTTGTTGAGATATTTAATTTAATAAAATGAGATATGCTCTCATATTTATTTTTTCTATTTAATTAAATAATTTTTAATTAATTAGAGGCACTTTTCTTATTTAATTAAATAACTTCATTTAATTAATTAGGAATGGCTTCTCATTTAATTAAATAACTTTGTTTAATTAATTAGAAGTAAGTACTCCATTTAATTAAATAATTTTGTTTAATTATTTCAAAATTCTTTTCAAAACTAGTCAACTCAAGTCAACCGTGGTTAAATCTGGTCAACTTTTGGTCAAACTTGATCTTTGCGAATGTGAATATGAGCAAATGTGAGTCTGAATTCCAGTAACAATTCGATCCAAATTCTCATTCAACCTTTCAAAATGAAGAGATGAGTGTCTCTTAAAAAGACTTTCCTAGAATTCATCAACGGTTTGGATTAAAGGTGAAGATTAGTCATAAAGGGAGATTTCCAAATGAAAGGGAGTTAACAGATTTAATTTGAGTAAAATAAGGAGTTAACTGATTCAATTTGAGTAGAAAAAGGAGTTAACTGATTTAACTCATTTTTGATCAATAGTGAACTGCAAATTTACCTTTTTAAACTGAAGAGAGATTTCGTTAAGATATTTAATTTAATAAAATGAGATATGCTCTCATAATTAATTTTTTCTATTTAATTAAATAATCCTTAATTAATTAGAGGCACTTTTCTTATTTAATTAAATAACTTCATTTAATTAATTAGGAATGGCTTCTCATTTAATTAAATAACTTTGTTTAATTAATTAGAAGAAAGTACTCCATTTAATTAAATAATTTCATTTAATTATTTCAAAATTCTTTTCAAAACTAGTCAACTCAAGTCAACCATGGTTAAATCTGGTGAACTTTTGGTCAAACTTGATCTTTGCGTATGTGAATATGAGCAAATGTGAGTATGAATTCTAGTAACAATTCGATGCAAATTCTCATTCAACCTATCAAAATAAAGATATGAGGGTCTCTTAAATAGGCTTTCCTGAAATTTATCAATGGTTCAGATCGATTTCAATCAATGGTCAGGATTAATGGTGAAGTTCAGTCATAAAGGGAGATTTCCAAATTAGAGGAAGTTAATAGATTTAATTTGAGTAAAATAAAGGGTTAACTGATTCAATTTGAGTAGAAAAAGGAGTTAACTGATTTAACTCATTTTTCATCAATAGTGAACTTGAAATTTCCCTTTTTGAACTAAAGAGAGATTTTGTTGAGATATTTAATTTAATAAAATGAGATATGCTCTCATAATTACTTTTTCTATTTAATTAAATAATCTTTAATTAATTAGAGACACTTTTTTTATTTAATTAAATAACTTCATTTAATTAATTAGGAATGGCTTCTCATTTAATTAAATAACAAGTACTTCATTTAACTAAATAATTTCGTTTAATTATTCCAAAATTCTTTTCGAAACTTGTCAACTCAAGTCAACTGTGGTTAAATTTGGTCAACTTTTGGTCAAACTTGATCTTTGCATATGTGAATATGAGCAAATATGTGTATGAATTCCAGCAACAATTCAATGCAAATTCTCATTCAACCTTTCAAAATGAAGAGATGAGGGTCTCTTAAATAGACTTTCCTGGAATTCATCAACAGTTGAGATCGATTTCAATCAACGGTCAGGATTAAAGGTGAAGTTCAGTCATAAAGGGAGATTTCCAAATTAAAGGGAGTTAATAGATTTAATTTGAGTAAAATAAAGAGTTAACTGATTCAATTTGAGTAGAAAAAGGAGTTAACTGATTTAACTCATTTTTTATAAATAGTGAGCTAGAAATTTCCCTTTTTGAACTAAAGGGAGATTTTGTTGAGATATTTAATTTAATAAAATGAGATATGCTCTCATAATTACTTTTTCTATTTAATTAAATAATCTTTAATTAATCAGAGGCACTTTTCTTATTTAATTAAATAACTTCATTTAATTAATTTGGAATGACTTCTCATTTAATTAAATAACTTTGTTTAATTAATTAGAAGTAAATACTCCATTTAATTAAATAATTTCGTTTAATTATTTCAAAATTCTTTTCGAAACCAGTCAACTCAAGTCAATCGTGGTTAGATCTGGTCAACTTTTCATCAAACTTGATCTTTGCGTATGTCAATATGAGTAAATGTGAGTATGAATTCCAGCAACAATTCGATGAAAATTCTCATTCAACCTATCAAAATGAAGAGATGAGGGTCTCTTAAATAGACTTTCTTGGAATTCATCAACAGTTCAGATCGATTGCAATCAACGGTAAGGATTAAAGGTGAAGTTTAGTCATAAAGGAAGATTTCCAAATTAAAGGGAGTTAACAGATTTAATTTGAGTAAAATAAGGAGTTAACTGTTTCAATTTGAGTAGAAAAAGGAGTTAACTAATATAACTCATTTTTGATCAATAGTGAACTAGAAATTTCTCTTTTTGAATTGAAGAGAGATTTTGTTAAAGCATTTAATTTAATAAAATGAGATATGCCCTCATAATTACTTTTTCTATCTAATTAAATAATCTTTAATTAATTAGAGACACTTTTATTATTTAATTAAATAACTTCATTTATTTAATTAGGAATGGCTTCTCATTTAATTAAATGACTTTGTTTAATTAATTAGAAGTAAGTACTCCATTTAATTAAATAATTTTGTTTAATTATTTCAAAATTCTTTTCGAACCTAGTCAACTCAAGTCAACCGTGGTTAAATCTGGTCAACTTTTGGTCAACCTTGATCTTTGCATATGTGAATATGAGCAAATGTGAGTATGAATTCCAGCAACAATTCAATGCAAATTCTCATTCAGCCTTTCAAAATGAAGAGATGAGGGTCTCGTAAATAGACTTTTCTGGAATTCATCAATGGTTGAGATCGATTTCAATCAACAGTCAGGATTAAAGGTCAAGTTCAGTCATAAATGGAGATTTCCAAATTAAAGGGAGTTAACAGATTTAATTTGAGTAAAATAAGGAGTTAACTAATTCAATTTGAGTAGAAAAAGGAGTTAACTGATTTAACTCATTTTTTATCAATAGTGAACTGGAAATTTGCCTTTTTGAACTAAAGAGAGATTTTGTTGAGATATTTAATTTAATAAAATGAGATATTTTCTCATAATTACTTTTTCTATTTAATTAAATAATCTTTATTTAATTAGAGGCACTTTTTTTATTTAATTAAATAATTTCATTTAATTAATTAGGAATGGCTTCTCATTTAATTAAATAACTTTGTTTAATTAATTAGAAGTAAGTACTCCATTTAATTAAATAATTTTGTTTAATTATTTAAAAATTCTTTTCGAAACTAGTCAACTCAAGTCAACTGTGGTTAAATCTAGTCAACTTTTGGTCAAACTTAATCTTGGCGTTTGTGAATATGAGCAAATGTGAGTATGAATTCTAGCAACAATTCGATGAAAAATCTCATTCAACCTTTCAAAATTAAGAGATGAGGGTCTCTTAAGTAGACTTTCATGGAATTCATCAAGAGTTGAGATCAATTTCAATCAACGATCAGGATTAAAGGTGAAGTTCAGTCATAAAGGGAGATTTACAAATTAAAGGGAGTTAACAGATTTAATTTGAGTAAAATAAGGAGTTAACTGATTTAATTTGAGTAAAAAAGGAGTTAACTGATTTAACTCATTTGCATCAAATTTGTATATACATGTTTATATTGGTCAAATTTGCATCAATGGGGAAACGTTTTATTAAAAATATTATATTTTATTAAGAAATTGCATCGCGATTTATCTCTGCAAAAAGCGTTTAAAAAAAAAAAGTTGTTTAAAAAATAATAATAAATAAATATGTCTGGATGGGTATGTACCCCCCCACCTTTATCTGTCCACCGATATTTATATTGGCGGGTCGCAGGGTACCCATGATGGGTATGATCGCACGTCATCGACGGCAATTCAAACATATAAATTGCTTTCAGCTTTGGTTATAAATTGTGATCGATTTTTATATAATTTGTTAAAAAAGTTATTATCAATTGATATTAATATATATATATATATATATATATATATATATATATATATATATATATATATATATATATATATATATATATATATATATATATATATATGTATGTATGTATAATAGTTATAAATAATTATTTTATTTAAAATTACTTATATAGATAGATCATTTTGTAAAGATAAACAATTAAAAGAATATGATTAATAATTATAATGAGGAGATAATAATAATTAACTGAATTTAGTTAATTAAGGTTAATTATTAGAACGTGATATAAGTTTTGATATATGCGAATTTTGTTCAATGGAAATGTCATTTTTCAAACAAAGTTTATATGAATAAAATATTATTAGATCAATTAGAAAATTGAGTCTAATGGAGAAACTGTTTATCTATCAAACAAATACATGGGTTAGGTAAAATGTAAAATTTCTCCACTTGATATAGTTTGGGAAACGTAAACTGAGACTTTTTCAAATTTGAAAACTTAGCAAAACTAAAACATGTGTTTACATTGTGTATTCTTTATGCTACTGTTTTGGGTTTTGGGTTGACTAGTGTTGACCAATTATAGGACGTCTACCAGAGGCTTGGGGGTTATGTGATTGTGATGCCATGATGATGTTTTAATCTCGATCTTTATAAACCCAACCATGGTTATGTGATGGAATGCTCTATGTATTGGATGTGAATACTGATTGTTATAGTTGAGATTTATTTGTTTATGAGACACTTGACTTAACCATTAATTTTGGTCATCGATCAGTTATCCTTGGTTATTTTCTAGTCGCCATAATGGGACTGAGATGTGAATTTATTCTTGATGATGTCATGTTGTGATATGTTTGACTCAACCATTTTTGGAGTCTTCGATCAGTATGATTTGAGATATATTTTGGTTATTGAGAACCATTGGATACTTTTGATTATCAGTGATGCTTTAGTTGCCAATAGAGAGCTGTTGTGGTTATGATTTTCTATGGATGCTTGCTCATGGAGATTTGATGTTTTTATACATATTTGATGATTTTATTTTGGATTGTCTTTTGTGTTTTTTGATATTTTATGATTCCATGAGCATTAGGGTAGGATATCTGCATGTAGTGTCAAGAAGTGGCTTGCAATGGGGGCCGGGGCCTTAAGAGGCTGTCAGGGTAACTCATTGTAAGTTGGATTAATAAGTGATAACATTTACACCTAATACTAACTGAATGAACCTAAAAAGATAAGTGTTTTGGTTTTTACCCATGCCTTGAGTGCTTGTACAGGCTAGGATGGGAGTTGTGAGACGCATGGTTGTGACCTTGCATTCCGTAGTATGCCTCGTCAGTATGAGAGGATACTAGTGGCCGCATGAAATCAGTATGGATCCATGGAGTTTAGTTAACTGCTAGGGTAATTTGTACGTGATAATTGTGATGACACTTTCCCACTTGCATCGTAGGTTCTTACATGTCATTGTGTGCCTCTAGAATGTAGATGTCAGTTTTGTGATTGGAACCTTTAGCTAGTATACCTTTAGGATTCCTGAACTTATAGAGATTTGTGCTATGTATTATGGATAGCATGTTTGGGACTCGAGATTATCTCCTCAGCACGGTGGGTGTGGACCACTTAGGTACCACGCGGTCGGGTGGTAGTGTATTTTCCACTCTTATCATTTAAGACTCATTGAGACATCATGGCTGATGTGTCCTTTGTGATGGTGGATATGTATCCTTTCATTGATGATTAGCATATGTTAGATGATCTTATCTTATGCTTATATTTGCATGTTACATTACTTTCTACATATGATGTTGTATATGTTAGGAGTGACATTCCTACTGTGTTAATGCCGATGATATCTTCGGTGATTTGGGATGTTACACACGGAGGGATGGCTAGGGCTGACGATGGTCTAATGATGCTATTAATAGTTGGGAGGAACCGTGCACTTAGTTTATTATGTTGGATCTTATGATGGATGTATATATTCTATGATGATGTATCATGTGTATCATGTGATTGTCTTTGATGTATCATGGATTAGAATAAGATGATCTACCTTATTTCACATATGTATATTCTTCGAGCTTGTCATACCCTGTGACATGTACAGTGGATGATTGATTATTTGGAAATGTAATGTATGAACATTGGACTTATCATTATTATCTCATGCGGATGTTGTACTAGATGGATTCATGTATGTTAGTTAATTTAGATGTAATTCAATGTTAAGGGATTCTTAAAGAATGTAATCAATTATGTATGTTATGTTTAGTTTTAGATGGACATTGCTATTGCTTCTGTTATTGTGAATAAGTTATGTATGGTATTTACTTTCATGTAAAAATAAATAAAAACTGTTACCAAACTTAGTGAAACTCTAGGTTAATTGTTTGGATCCCTTGGTGGGGCATTACATTTGGTATCAGAGCCCGAGTTTCTACATTGGGAGCTCTGGTTATTTTGGAACAACTAAAACTTTGAACTATAAAGTGTATCTCTTCAAACTTGAAACTACGTGAACTGAAACAAAACTTGAACTGTTACTTGAATATTTTTCATACTTCAACACTTAGTTTTCAAAACTGGAAATTTTACTTAAACCTAAACATAGAATTGAACTTAGTCTATTGCAAACATGCATCTTTTGATTTCAATAGTACTTTGTACTATTGTAGGATGGTATCTGGGACTAGGTCTTCTATTAGAGGCTATGGTAGAGGCCGTGGAAGAGGCCATGGTCGTGGCAGATCTGTCAGTGCCCATGAGTCTACCCATGAAGGATTAGCTCATGTAGAGAGCAGGGAAGATCACTCTAGTAGGCAGTAGGAAGAGAGTCGTAGAGAGGACCAAGCTGAGTCTAATGAGGTTAGTCTGAGACAGATGATGCAGACCATTCTAGAACGTTTACCTCATGTTCAAGAACAACCTAAAGTGCATCAGATAGAACAAGAGCATAGACCCAGGTCTAGGAGTCCTCAGAAGGATCGTCAGAGGTCCATTGTGTCCACTCAGATGAAAGATCTTTCAAGATCCAAGGTCAAGCCTTTCAATGGGCAAGGTTTTGGTTATGTGGTCGAGGAGTGGCTTATTTCCCTCGACAGGATTTTTTCTATGTAGGAGTTTGATAGCAATGTTAAGGCAAGATTTGCGATCACTAATTTAGAGAATTTTGGGGCCACTTGGTGGACAATTGAGAAGAAGAAGCTGAGAATCGATATGAGAAGTGTCAAATGGGAATTATTCTTAGAGAGTTTCTGTGAACGATTCCTACCAGAGGAATGGAAGCAGCAAAGGGCAGATGAGTTTCATAATCTCAAGTAGTACACTATGTCAGTGACCGAGTATGAGTGTAAGTTTTATGAGCTTATGTCTTTTTCAGGATTTAGTGAAAATTCAGCTCAGTTGACACAACACTTTATTAGGAGTTTGAACAACCGTATAATTGAGGGTGTCAAGGTATTTGAGCCAAAAACCCTCAAGGATGCGATACATCGAGCGATCCTTGTTGAGAAAAGTGTCGACCTTGGTCAAGATGGTTTTATAGGAGCACCAGCAGCATCAGGATCTAAAGGCAACTTCAATTTAGGTGGTAACAAGAGGCCTTTCTTTTCTAAGGGGAAATAGTATCAGCAGCAGTTTCAACAAACGCAGCAGTAGAAAGGATCGAATTCTCAGGCTCAAGGTGGTGGAAAGGTTCTAACTTTAAGAACAACCGCAATGCTCAATGCAATAAACAAAATCAACCCAATCAGCCAGCTCAGAGTAGCCAGTCTTTTGTTAGCAGGAACAGTCGCCAGCAATCTAATGTACCACCTATGGGTAGAGAATCTAGCAGAGATATAGAATGTTTTTCATGTGGTCAGATTGGACATTATGCAGCTCAGTGTCCACAGCAAGCACCTTAGTTTTTAGGACCTAGGCATACAGCTTCAGAACCCACAGTTGGTGATGCAAGTAGAGCTCATAGAGTTTTTGCAGCAATTGATCAACGTCAGGTAGATCATCAGGGAATAGTGGTTGAGACCAAAGGTGCTATTCGAGGTATATCTCTTTCAGTATTGTTTGATTTAGGAGCTACAGATTCATTTATTTCACTATCTATAGTTTTTAAGTGTAACCTCGATGCGGTGAAGCAAGATCATGGTTGGCAAGTGGAACTACCCTTAGGCATAACGGTCTCCACAGACTCTGTAGTTCATAAGTGTGGACTTAGCTTAGGGAGCTTTGATACTGCAGTGGATCTTCGAGACATACCCGTTGGTTCCTATGATGTGGTTTTAGGCATGGACTGGCTTGGATCTCATAGAGCCAGTATAGATTGCAGGAAGAAGATTATTTTGTGCCAAGTTGACCAAGGGAATGATGTGAAGATAGTTGGGATACCAAGGCCTATATCTCTACGGATGATTTCTTCTATGCAAATGAAGCAGAGTTTCCGAAAGGGATGTTAGATATTTGTTGTTATGGTAAATGATCTTGATGAGGAAGATCCTATGAGGAAGACTTTAGATCACCTGATTTTGCAAGAGTACACAGATGTTTTTCCAAGTGAGATTTTAGGCATGCCTCCAAAGAGGGACATTGATTTTAGTATTGATCTGATTCTTGGAGCGGAGCCTATCTCTAAAGCTCCTTATCGTATGACTACTCAAGAATTGGGTGAGCTACGTCTTCAGCTAGAGGAACTACTGGCCAAAGGGAGCATTCAACCTAGCATATCACCATGGGGAGCTCCAGTGCTCTTTGTGAAGAAGAAAGACGATTCTTTGTGCCTTTGTATCGACTATAGACAGTTGAACAAGGTGACTATTAAGAACAGGTATCCTTTGCCTAGGATTGATGACGTATTCGATCAGATCAAGGAAGCTACAATATTCTCCAAGATTGACCTTAAGTCAGGATACCACTAGCTTCGTATTAAGGAAGCAGACATTCACAAGACCTCTTTTTGAACTCGCTATGGGCATTATGAGTTCATAGTGGTACCTTTTGGGTTGACTAACGCTCCATCAGTGTTCATGAGTTTGATGAATGGTGTTTTTCAATCATATCTTGACAAGTTTTTTCTCGTGTTTCTTGATGACATATTGATATATTCTAAGACTCAGAAGGAGCATGAGGAACACCTGCGATTGGTTTTGCAGTGTTTGAGAGACAATCGGCTTTATGCCAATGCAACTAAGTGTGAATTTTTCAAATCGGAGATTCAGTATTTAGGGCATGTCATCTCAGGTGATGGTATTTCAATGGATCCTGCAAAGATTCAGGCAATAATAGAGTGGCCTATACCAACTAATGTGTCAAAGATTCGTAGTTTTATGGGCCTAGCTGGTTATTATCGCAGATTTTTTTGAAACTTCTCTAGGATAGCACATCCTATCACTTCTCTTCAGAGGAAAGGTAAGAAGTTTGTGTGGATAGAGAAATGTGAGGAAGCTTTTCAGAGGCTCAAGGAGCTTTTGACTAGTGCACCAATTTTAGTTGTACCTAATCTAGAAGGTGATTTCATGGTGTGTACAGATGCTTCTCTTGAAGGAATTGGGGTAGTATTGATGCAGAATGGATGGGTGGTTGCGTATGAATCATGCAAGCTCAAAGATCACGAGTTAAATTATCCTACGCATGATCTTGAGTTAGCAGGAGTAGTTCATGCTTTGACAAGATGGAGACATTTCTTGTTGGGGCATAGGTTTGAGCTACATAGCAATCATCGTAGTCTTTAGTATATTTTTACTCAGCCTAATTTGAATGCTCACCAGAGACGATGGGTGGAATTTCTATGTGAGTATGATTTTGAGGTTAAGTACATTCAGGGTAAGGAGAATGTAGTGGCGGATGCTTTGAGTCGCAGGAGACATGTGGTATCATCGATGACTCTTAGTGTGGATTTGAGGAGTCAGATTCTTCGGGCACTTCCTATAGATTCTTGGTATCAGGAAGTGTGCAGAGAGATTGATTCAGGAAGATCTTTAGAAGGTAAATTTGCAGGTTACATTTGAGAATCAAATGGTCTTTTGAGACATTTGGGTAGGATTTATGTGCCATTACTGGATGAGCTTCGTACCTTGATTCTGGCAGAAGCCCATCGTACACCTTACTCAACACATCCAAGAGTCAAGAAGATGCATGATGATTTGAGACATTTGTTCTTTTGGTCTGGGATGAAGCGAGACATTGCTGATTTTATGGCTAGGTGTCTTGAGTGTCAGAGAGTCAAGGCAGAACACCAGCACCCGGCTAGACTTTTGTAGCCTAATCTCATTCCTTCTTGGAAGTGGGATATCATCTCCTTGGATTTTATAGTAGGATTACCTATGACAGTTCAACATCATCATGCTATTATGGATACCATTGATCGGTTGACTAAGGTGGCACATTTCTCACCAATCAGGTCTTCCTACATAGCAGCTTCTATAGCGAATGTCTTCATGCGTGACATTGTGAGATTACATGGTATTCCTAGAAAGATCATTTCTGATAGGGATCTTGTATTCACATCTGCATTTTGGACATCGTTGCAGCATGAGCTTGGAGCGCAGCTAAACTTCAGTTTGACATATCATCCAGAGACTAATGGTCAGACAGAGAGGGTGAACCAGGTTTTGGAGGATATGTTATGGATGTATGTGATGGATAGGTAGACACATTGGGAGGACTATCTCTACCTAGTGGAGTTTTCTTACAACAATGGGTATCATAGTTCTATTGGCATGGCACCTTTTCAGGCATTATATGGACGTCCTTGTCATACACCATTGAGTTGGGATAGCCTCGAAGATCGCATTCTATTAGGTCCTAAGATGCTTCGTGATATGGAGCAACAGGTAGTGCATATCCATGAGCACTTGACTACGGCACAAGATAGGCAGAAGAAGTATGCTGATGCTCATAGGACAGATAAGCAGTTTGCAGTGGGAGATAAGGTTTCCTTGAGAGTGCGTCCGTGAAAGAGTCTGATCCATTATGGAAAGGGTTCTACGCTAGCACCTCGCTTTGTGGGACCATTCGAGATTTTGGAGAGGATTGGCCCGGTTGCTTACCGTCTTGCTCTACCACCCAGCCTAGCTCACATTCATGATGTTTTCCATGTTTCAGTGCTTAGGCAGTATATTCCTGATATTGTGCATGTTCTTGATTGGAATGCATTGCAGGTAGAGGACGGGCAACTGGCTTTGGAGCTGGTTCATATTTTGGAGCAGTGGGGGTTGACCCTCAGGGGTCAAACCATCGAGCAGGTTAGGGTCCAATGGGACCCTACTGATGATTCTTCAGCTACTTGGGAGGATGTAGCTAGATTATGGGAGTTATATCCCTACTTGTTTGTAGGCTTCTAGGAGTAAGCCTAATCCAAGGGGGGGTGGATGTAGTGCCTACCCTCATTCACATCTTTTCTAGACTCATTGTTGCTATTATTATCAGACTTTGATGGACTAGTTTTATGTTGATGGTTTAGTGGTATTGGTTTGACACTATCAGATATTATGATATGGATTTAGTGTTATGTGATGAGATCATTTAGACTTTACCTTTCATGTATGTATTGTGATCATTACATTATTTTTAGTTATTAATGATGATTAGTTAGATGGTTTATTATCTCATGTGTTTTATTATGGATACTTACCCCATACTTGCATGTGTATGGTGTGCGTGTTTTCTTATTGTATGGCATTTTTGATATGGTTAAGGGAGGGAGTTGTAGTCACCTACTCAGTCGGGATCTACACGATGTACCACTTCGTGTGATTGTCTGTTTAGCTTAGCATTATATATTGTATATACATGCATGGTTTTTTTGCAAGTTGCAAGTATCGGGTATCAACTTTCCTGAATTGCCAGGATGAGCGTACCTTATTACACTATCTCAATGATAAGAGAAGGGAGATAAATTCTCAAGTCCAAATCCCAAACCTAAAAACCATTTTTTCTAGTGAGTTAGGACAAGTATCAAAGTTGAGTACCCACCGAATGTGTCAGATGACATATTTCGTGATTTTTAACCCTTTAGACTGATTTTGTATGATTTGTTCTATGATGGGTTTTCATATTTTATCTTGGAGGTCTATGGTGAATTTTCTATTAATTAAGTCTTAATAAATAGATTTAATCAATAAATTAATTATTTGAAAAAATTAATAAAATATCATGATTTTTGATATTCTGATTATAATTAATCAAATGAGAATTAATTGAGGAAAAAGAATTAAATAAAAGAAAATAAGAAATTAAAATTAATAATAATTATAAAATAATAATAAAATAATAAATAAATAATAATAATAAAAGTTATAAAAATTAAAATAAAAGTTATAAAAATTTAAAATGAAAGTTATAAAATTTAAATAAGAATTATTTAAAAAGTAAATTGGAGTTATAAGCTTGCATGGGAATTAACACATTTTCTATTTCTCTTGTGTCAACAACACGAGGGTTAGTGCATCAATTAAGCACATGGTGTCTACAACTCTATGACTAATCAAAAAAGTTGGAAAAGACCCATGCTTAGTTGGTGACACCTTCCAGCTATTTCTAGAAGCATTCTAGAGGTTTCCTGAGAGCTCTTTATATTCAGGCATCCCTAGAAGCTTAGACATAGCATTTGGAGTGCAATTGGAGCATTGGAGGATTCAAGAGTTCTGAAAAAGGGAGCTTGCTCTACGGGTTTTCTGAGGAAGAGTGATTTAGCATCAGAATTCAGGTAGATTCTTGTGATTTTACTTATGCTATTTTTGCATCTTGCTTTCCATGTCTTCTTCGTGTCTTCCATATGTCTTCTGAGGAATTTAATATTTTTATTGTATGCATTTTCAATTTGGGCATATAAATTTATTTGAGAATTTTATATGCATAGATCAAAAAAGAAAACGGGGCTAGGGTTGAAATTCATAGTCAAACCCATTAGAATTAATTATTGGAAATTTTGGAGATCAAAGGTCTATGGGGGAATTCTGAAAATTAGAGGTTTTTAATACACTGTGTATATACATGTTTATATTGGTCAAATTTGCATACAAAAAACATATATATATATATATATATATATATATATATATATATATATATATATATATATATATATATATGTATTTGTATATATGTATATATATATGTTGTAAAACATGATTAAAGTTTGCAAATGCATATATACAAATACATACATAGATATATATATATATATATATATATATATATATATATATATATATATATATATATATATATATATATATATATATATATATATATATATATATATATATATATATATATATATACACTGAACAAGGGCATTTTATTATTCAATTTCAAACCACATCAATGGGGAAACGTTTTATTAAAAATGTTATATTTTATTAAGAAATTGTATCGCGATTTATCTCTGCGAAAAGTGTTTTAAAAAAAATGTTGTTTAAAAAAAAAAACAATAAATATGTCTGGGTGGGTATGTACCCCCCCACCTTTATCTATCCACCAATATTTATATTGGCGGGTCACAAGGTACCTGCAACGTAGTGTACCAGTGACAAAAGAACAGCCATACGACAGTGGTCGCAGGGTACCCGCCATGTGTATGATCGCACGTCATCGGTGGCAATTCAAACATATAAATTTCTTTCGGCTTTGGTTATAAATTGTGATCGATTTTTATATAATTTGTTAAAAAAGTTATTATCAATTGATATTAATATATAAATATATATTTATGTATGTATATATATATATATATATATATATGTATATAAGTATATGTATAATAGTTATAAATAATTATTTTATTTAAAATTATTTATACAGATGGATCATTTTGTAAAGATAAAAGATTAAAAGAATATGATTAATAATTATAATGAGGAGATAATAATAATTAACTTAATTTAGTTAATTAAGGTTAACTATTAGAACATGATATAAGTTTTGATATATGCAAATTTTGTTCAATGGAAATGTCATTTTTCAAACAAACTTTATATGAATAAAATATTATTAGATCAATTAGAAAATTGAGTCTAATGGAGAAACTTTTTATCTATCAAACAAATACATGGGTTAGGTAAAATGTGAAATTTCTCCACTTGATATAGTTTGGGAAACGTAAACTGAGACTTTTTCAAATTTGAAAACCTAGCAAAACCAAAACATGTGTTTACATTGTGTATTTTTTATGCTACTGTTTTGGGTTTTGGGTTGACTAGTGTTGACCAGTTATAGGACATCTACCAGAGGCTTGGGGGTTATGTGATTGTGATGCCATGATGATGTTTTAATCTTGATCTTTATAAACCAAACCATGGTTATGTGATGGAATGCTCTATGTATTGGATGTGAATACTGATTGTTATAGTTGAGATTTTTTTATTTATGAGACACTTGACTTAACCATTAATTTTGGTCATCGATCAGTTATCCTTGGTTAGTTTCTAGTCGCCATGATGGGACTGAGATGTGGATTTATTCTTGATGATGTCACGATGTGACATGTTTGACTCAACCATTTTTGGAGTCTTCCATCAGTATGATTTGAGATATATTTTGGTTATTGAGAACCATTGGATAAATTTGATTATCAGTGATCCTTCAGTTGCCAATAGAGAGCTGTTGTGGTCATGATTTTCTATGGATGCTTGCTCATGGAGATTTGATACTTTTATGCATATTTGATGATTTTATTTTGGATTGTCTTTTGTGTTTTTGATATTTTATGATTCCATGAGCATTAGGGTAGGATATTTGCATGTAGTGTTGGAAAGTGGCTTGCAATGGGGGCCGAGGCCTTAAGAGGCTGCCAGGGTAACTCATTGTAAGTTGGATTAATAAGTGATAACATTCACACCTAATACTAACTGAATGAACCTAAAAAGATAAGTGTTTTAGTTTTTGCCCATGCCTTGAGTGCTTGTACAGGCTAGGATGGGAGTAGTGAGATGCATGGTTGTGACCATGCATTCTGTAGTATGCCTCGTCAGTATGAGAGGATACTAGTGACCGCATGAAATTAGTATGGACCCGTGGAGTTTAGCTAATTGCCAGGGAAACTTGTACGTTATAATTGTGACGACACTTTCCCGCTTGCATCATAGGTTCCTACATGTCATTGTGTGCCTCTAGGAAGTAGATGTCAGTTTTCTGATTGGAACCTTGAATTAGTATACCTTTAGGATTCCTAAACTTATAGAGATTTGTGCTATGTGTTATGGATAGCCTGTTTGAGACTTGAGATTATTTCTTCAACACGGTGGGTGTGGACCGCTTAGGTACCACACGATCAGGTGGTAGTGTATTTTCCACTCTTATCATTTGAGACTCATTGAGACATCGTGGCTGATGCATCCTTTGTGATGGTGGATATGTATCCTTTCATTGATGATTAGCATATGTTAGATGATGTTATCTTATGCTTATATTTGCATGTTAGATTACTTTCTACATATGATGTTGTATATGTTAGGAGTGACATTCCTATTGTGTTAATGCCGATGATCTCTTCAGTGATTTGGGATGTTACGCACGGAGGGATGGCTAGGGCCCACGATGGTCTAGTGATGCTATTAATGGTTAGGAGGAACCATGCACTTAGTTTATTATGTTTGATCTTATGATGGATATATATATTCTATGATGATGTATCATGTGTATCATGTGATTGTCTTGTATGTATCATGGATTAGAATAAGATGATGTACCTTATTTCACATATGTATATTCTTTGAGCTTTTCATACCCTGTGACATGTACAGTGGATGATTGAGCATTTGGAAATGTAATGTATGAACATTGGACTTATCATTATTATCTCATGAAGATGTTGTACTAGATGGATTCATGTATGTTAGTTAATTTAGATGTAATTCAACGTTAAGGGATTCTTAAAGAATGTAATTGATTATGTATGTTATGTTTACTTTTAGATGAACATTGCTATTGCTTCCATTATTGTGAATAAGTTATGTATGGTATTTACTTTCATTTTAAAATTTTTTTTTTTTACCAAACTTAGTGAAACTCTAGGTTAATTCTTTGGATTCCTTGGCGGGGCATTACAGATATTTAATTTAATAAAATGAGATATGCTCTCATAATTACTTTTTCTATTTAATTAAATAATCTTTAATTAATTAGAGGCACTTTTCTTATTTAATTAAATAACTTCATTTAATTAATTAGGTATGACTTCTCATTTAATTAAATAACTTTGTTTAATTAATTAGAAGTAAGTACTCCATTTAATTAAATAATTTTGTTTAATTATTTTAAAATTCTTTTCGAAAATAGTCAACTCAAGTCAACCGTGGTTAAATCTGGTCAAAATATGGTCAAACTTGATTTTTGCGAATGTGAATATGAGCAAATGTGAGTATGAATTCCAGCAACAATTTGATGCAAATTCTCATTCAACCTTTCAAAATGAAGAGATGAGGGTCTCTTAAATAGACTTTCCTTGAATTCATCAATGGTTGAGATCGATTTCAATCAACGGTCAGGATTAAAGGTGAAGTTCAGTCATAAAGGGAGATTTCCAAATTAAAAGGAGTTAACAAATTTAACTTGAGTAAAATAAGGATTTAACTGATTCAATTTGAGTAGAAAAAGGAGTTAACTCATTTAACTCATTTGAAATTTCTCTTTTTGAACTGAAGAGAGATTTTGTTGAGATATTTAATTTAATAAAATGAGATATGCTCTCAAAATTACTTTTTTTATTTAATTAAATAATCTTTAATTAACTAGAGGCACTTTTCTTATTTAATTAAATAACTTCATTTAATTAATTAGGAATGGCTTCTCATTTAATTAAATAACTTTTTTTAATTAATTAGAAGTAAGTACTCCATTTAATTAAATAATTTCATTTAATTATTTCAAAAAAAAATTCGAAACTAGTGAACTCAAGTCAACCGTGATTAAATTTGGTCAACTTTTGGTCAAACTTGATCTTTGCGTATGTGAATATGAGCAAATGTGAGTATGAATTCCAGCAACAATTTGATGCAAATTCTCATTCAACCTTTCAAAATAAAGAAATGAGAGTCTCTTAAATAGACTTTCCTGGAATTCATCAACAGTTGAGATCGATTTCAATAAACGGTCAGGATTAAAGATGAAGTTCAGTCATAAAGGGAGATTTCAAAATTAAAGGGAGTTAAAAGATTTAATTTGAGTAAAATAAGGAGTTAACTGATTCAATTTGAGTAGAAAAAGGAGTTAACTAATTTAACTCATTTTTTATCAATAGTGCACTGGAAATTTCCCTTTTTGTACTGAAGAGAGATTTTGTTGACATATTTAATTTAATAGAATGAGATATGCTCTTATAATTACTTTTTCTATTTAATTAAATAATCTTTAATTAATTAGAGGCAATTTTCTTATTTAATTCAAAAACTTCATTTAATTAATTAGGAATGGCTTCTCATTTAATTA
Organism: Cupressus sempervirens; assembly: GCA_028749045.1. NCBI lineage: Eukaryota > Viridiplantae > Streptophyta > Pinopsida > Cupressales > Cupressaceae > Cupressus > Cupressus sempervirens. The sequence goes on along the minus strand of CM053793.1, from coordinate 664,993,478 downwards.
AATAACTTTGTTTAATTAATTAGAAGTAAGTACTCCATTTAATTAAATAATTTTGTTTAATTATTTCAAAATTCTTTTCAAAACTAGTCAATAAAAGTCAATCTTGGCTAAATCTAGTCAACTTTTGGTCAAACTTGATCCTTGCGTATGTGAATGTGAGCAAATGTGAGTATGCATTCCAGCAACAATTCGATGCAAATTCTCATTCAACCTTTCAAAATGAAGAGATGAGGGTCTCTTAAATAGACTTTTCTAGAATTTATCAACGGTTGAGATCGATTTCAATCAACGGTCAGGATTAAAGGTGAAGTTCAGTCATAAAGGAAGATTTTCAAATTAAAGGGAGTTAATAGATTTTATTTGAGTAGAATAAGGAGTTAACTGATTCCATTTTAGTAGAAAAACGAGTTAACTGATATAACTCATTTTTGATCAATAGTGAATTGGAAATTTCCCTTTTTGAACTAAAGAGAGATTTTGTGAAGATATTTAATTTAATAAAATGAGATATGCTCTCATAGTTAGTTTTTCTATTTAATTAAATAATCTTTAATCAATTAGAGGCACTTTTCTTATTTAATTAAATAACTTCATTTAATTAATTAAGAATGCCTTCTCATTTAATTAAATGACTTTGCTTAATTAATTAGAAGTAAGTACTCCATTTAATTAAATAATTTCGTTAAATTATTTCAAATTTTTTTCGAAACTAGTCAACTCAAGCCAACCGTGGTTAAATTTGGTCAGCTTTTGTTTAAACTTGATCTTTGCGTATGTGAATATGAGCAAATATGAGTATGAATTCCGACAACAATTCGATGCAAATTCTCATTCAACCTTTCAAAATCAAGAAATGAGAGTCTCTTAAATAGACTTTTCTAAAATTCACCAACGGTTGAGATCGATTTCAATCAACAGTCAGGATTAAAGGTGAAGTTCAGTCATAAAGGAAGATTTCCAAATTAAAGGGAGTTAACAGATTTAATTTGAGTAAAATAAGGAGTTAACTGATTCAATTTGAGTAAAAAAAGGAGTTAACTGATTTAACTCATTTTTGATCAATAGCGAACTGAAAATTTCCCTTTTTGAATAAAAGAGAGATTACTTTTTCTATTTAATTAAATAATCTTTAATCAATTAGAGACACTTTTCTTATTTAATTAAGTAATCTTTAATTAATTAGAGACACTTTTCTTATTTAATTAAATAACTTCATTTAATTAATTAGGAATGGCTTCTCATTTAATTAAATAACTTTGTTTAATTAATTAGAAATAAGTACTCCATTTAATTAAATAATTTTTTTTAATTATTTCAAAATTCTTTTCGAAACTAGTCAACTCAAGTCAACCGTGGTTAAATCTGGTCAGCTTTTGATCAAACTTGATCTTTGCGTATTTCAATATGAGCAAATGTGAGTATGAATTCTAGCAACAATTTGATGCAAATTCTCATTCAACCTTTCAAAATGAAGAGGTGCAGGTCTCTTAAATAGACTTTCCTGAAATTTATCAACTGTCGAGATCGATTTCAATCAAGGTCAGGATTAAAGGGGAAGTTCAGTCATAAAGGGAGATTTCCAAATTAAAAGGAGTTAACATATTTAATTTGAGTAAAATAAGGAGTTAACTGATTCAATTTGAGTAGAAAAAGGAGTTAACTCATTTAACTCATTTTTTATCAATAGTGAACTGAAATTTTCCCTTTTTGAACTGAGGAGAGATTTTGTTGAGATATTTAATTTAATAAAATGAGATATGCTCTCATAATTACTTTTTCTATTTACCTAAATAATCTTTAATTAATTAGAGACACTTTTCTTATTTAATTAAATAACTTTATCTAATTAATTAGGAATGGCTTCTCATTTAATTACATAACTTTGTTTAATTAATTAGAAGTAAGTACTCCATTTAGCTAAATAATTTTGTTTAATTATTTCAAAATTCTTTTCGAAACTAGTCAACTCAAGTCAATCGTGGTTAAATCTGGTCAACTTTTGGTCAAACTTGATCTTTGCGTGTGTGAATATGAGTAAATGTGAGTATGAATTCCAGCAAACAATTCGATGCAAATTCTCATTTGACTTTTCAAAATGAAGAGATGAGGGTCTCTTAAATAAACTTTCCTGGAATTCATCAACAATTGAGATCAATTTCAATCAACGGTCTGGATTAATGGTGAAGTTCAGTCATAAAAGGAGATTTCCAAATTAAAGGGAGTTAACAGATTTAATTTGAAAAAAATAAGGAGTTAACTGATTCAATTTGAGTAGAAAAATAAGTTAACTGATTTAACTCATTTTTTATCAATAGTGAATTGAAAATTTCCCTTTTTGAACTGAGAGAGATTTTGTTGAGATATTTAATTTAATAAAAGGAGATACGCTCTCATAATTACTTTTTCTATCTAATTAAATAATATTTAATTAATTAGAGGCAATTCTCTTATTTAATTAAATAACTTCATTTAATTAATTAGGAATGGCTTCTCATTTAATTAAATAACTTTGTTTAATTAATTAGAAGTAAATAATCCATTTAATTAAATAATTTCGTTTAATTATTTCAAAATTCCTTTTGAAAATAGTCAACTCAAGTAAACTGTGCTTAAATCTGGTCAACTTTTGGTAAAACTTGATCTTTGCGTATGTGAATATTAGAAAATGTGAGTATGATTTCCAGCAACAATTCGATGCAAATTCTCATTCAACTTTTTAAAATCAAGAGATGATGGTCTCTTAAATAGACTTTCCTGGAATTCATCAACGGTTGAGATCAATTTCCATCAATAGTCAGGATTAAAAGTGAAGTTAAGTCATAAAAGAAGATTTCCAAATTAAAGAGAGTTAACAGATTTAATTTGAGTAAAATAAGGAGTTAATTGATTCAATTTGAGTAGAAAAAGGAGTTAACTCATTTAACTCATTTTTAATCAATAGTGAATTGGAAATTTTCCTTTTTGAACTGAAGAGAGATTTTGTTGAGATATTTAATTTAATACAATGAGATATGCTCTCATAATTACTTTTTCTATTTAATTAAATAATCTTTAATTAATTAGAGACACTTTTCTTATTTATTTAAATAACTTCTTTTAAGTAATTAAGAATGGCTTCTCATTTAATTAAATAACTTTGTTTAATTAATTAGAATTAAGTACTCCATTTAATTAAATAATTTCGTTTAATTATTTCAAAATTCTTTTCGAAACTAGTCAACTCAAGACAACCGTGGTTAAATCTGGTCAACTTTTGGTCAAACCTAATCTTTGCGTATGTGAATATGAGCAAATGTAAGTATCAATTTCAGCAAAAAATTTGATGCAAATTCTCATTCAACCTTTCAAAAGGAAGAGATGAGTGTCTCTTAAAAAGACTTTCCTGGAATTCATAAACAGTTGAGATCGATTTCAATCAACGGTCAGGATTAAAGGTGAAGTTCAGTCATAAAGGGAGATTTCCAAATTAAAGGGAGTTAAAAGATTTAATTTGAGTAAAATAAGGAGTTACCTGATTCAAGTTGAGTAGAAAAAGGAGTTAACTGATTTAACTCATTTTTGATCAATAGTGAATTGGAAATTTCCCTTTTTGAATTGAAGAGAGATTTTGTTGAGATATTTAATTTAATAAAATGAGATATGCTCTCATAATTACTTTTTCTATTTAATTAAATAATCTTTAATTAATTAGAGACACTTTTCTTATTTAATTAAATAACTTCATTTAATTACTTAAGAATGGCTTCTCATTTAATTAAATAACTTTGTTTAATTAATTAGAACTAAGTACTCCATTTAATTAAATAATTTCGTTTAATTATTTCAAAATTCTTTTCGAAACTAATCAACTCAAGTCAACCATGGTTAAATTTGGTCAAACTTGATCTTTGCATATGTGAATATGAGCAAATGTGAGTATGAATTTCAGCAAAAATTCGATGCAAATTCTCATTCAACCTTTCAAAATGAAGAGATTAGGGTCTCTTAAATAGACTTTACTGGAATTCATCAAAGGTTGAGACCAATTTCAATCAACGGTCAGGATTAAAGTTGAAGTTCAGTCACAAAGAGAGATTTTCAAGTTAAAGGGAGTTAACAGATTTAATTTGAGTAAAATAAGGAGTTAACTGATTCAATTTGAGTAGAAAACAGATTTAATAGATTTAACTCATTTTTGATCCATAGTGAAGTTGAAATTTCCCTTTTTAACTGAAGAGAGATTTTGTTGAGATATTTAATTTAATAAAATGAGATATGCTCTCATAATTACTTTTTCTATTTAATTAAATAACCTTTAATTAATTAGAGACACTTTTCTTATTTAATTAAATAACTTCATTTAATAAATTAGGAATGGCTTTTCATTTAAATAAATAACTTTGTTTAATTAATTAGAAGTAAGTACTCCATTTAATTAAATAATTTCATTTAATTATTTCAAAATTCTTTTCGAAACTAGTCAACTCAAGTCAACCGTGGTTAAATCTAGTCAACTTTTGGTCAAATTTGATCTTTGCTTATGTGAATATAAGCAAATGTGAGTATGAATTTCAGCAACAATTTGATGCAAATTCTCATTCAACCTTTCAAAATGAAGAGATGAGGGTCTTTTAAATAGACTTTCCTAGAATTCATCAACAGTTCAAATTGATTTCAATCAACGATAAGGATTAAAGGTGAAGTTCAGTCATAAAGGGAGATTTACAAATTAAAGGGAGTTAACAGATTTAATTTGAGTAAAATAAGGAGTTAACTGATTCAATTCGAGTAGAAAAAGGAGTTAACTGATTTAACTCATTTTTAATCAATAGTGAACTGGAAATTTTCCTTTTTGAACTAAAGAGAGATACTGTTGAGATATTTAATTTAATAAAATGACATATGCTCTCATAATTAATTTTTCTATTTAATTAAATAATCTTAATTACTTAGAGGCACTTTTCTTATTTCATTAAATAACTTCATTTAATTAATTAGGAATGGCTTCTCATTTAATTAAATAACTTTGTTTAATTAGTTAGAAGTAAGTACTCCATATAATTAAATAATTTCATAAATTTTTTCGAAACTAGTCATCTCAAGTCAACCGTGGTTAAATCTGGTCAACTTTTGGTCAAACTTGATCTTTGCGTATGTGAATATGAGCAAATGTGAGTTTGAATTCCAGAAACAATTCGATGCAAATTCTCATTCAACCTTTCAAAATGAAGAGATGAGGGTCTCTTAAATAGACTTTCCTGGAATTCATCAACGGTTGAGATTGATTTCAATCAACGATTAGGATTAAAGGTGAAGTTCAGTCATAAAGCGAGATTTCCAAATTAAAGGGAGTTAACAGATTTAATTTGAGTAAAGTAAGGAGTTAACTGTTTCAATTTGAATAAAAAAGTAGTTAATTGATTTAACTCATTTTTGATTAATAGTGAACTGAAAATTTCCCTTTTTGAACTAAATAGAGATTTTGTTGAGATATTTAATTTAATAAAATGAGATATGCTCTCATGATTACTTTTTCTATTTATCTAAATAATCTTTAATTAATTAGAGACACTTTTCTTATTTAATTAAATGACTTCATTTAATTAATTAGGAATGCCTTCTCATTTAATTAAATAACTTTGTTTAATTAATTAGAAGTAAGTACTCCATTTAATTAAATAATTTCTTTTAATTATTTCACAATTCTTTTCAAAATTAGTCAACTCAAGTCAAACGTGGTTAAATATGGTCAACTTTTGATCAAACTTGATCTTTTCGTATGTCAATATGAGCAAATGTGAGTATGAATTCTAGCATAAATTCGATGCAAATTCTCATTCATCCTTTCAAAATGAAAAGGTGAGGGTCTCTTAAATAGACTTTCCTGGAATTTATCAATGGTTGAGATCGATTCTAATCAAGGTCAGGATTAAAGGTGAAGTTCAGTCATAAAGGGAGATTTCCAAATTAAAGCAAGTTACCAAATTTAATTTGAGTAAAATAAAGAGTTAACTGATTCAATTTGAGTAGAAAAAGGAGTTAACAGATTTAACTCATTTTTGATCAATAGTGAACTGAAAATTTCCCTTTTTAAACCGAGGAGAGATTTTGTTGAGATATCTAATTTAACAAAATGAGATATGCTCTCATAATTACTTTTTCTATTGAGTTAAATAATCTTTAATTAATTAGAGACACTTTTCTTATTTAATTAAATAACTTCATTTAATTAATTAAGAATGGCTTCTTATTTAATTAAACGACTTTGTTTAATTAATTAGAAGTAAGTACTCCATTTAATTAAATAAATTTGTTTAATTATTTCAAAATTCTTTTCAAAATTAGTCAACTCTAGTCAACCGTAGTTAAATCTAGTCAACTTTTCGTCAAACTTGATCTTTTGGTATGTGAATATGAGCAAATGTGAGTATGAATTTTAGGAACAATTTGATGCAAATTCTCATTTAACCTTTCAAAATGAAGAGATGAGGGTCTCTTAAATAGACTTTCCTAGAATTCATCAACGGTTGAGATCGATTTCAATCAACGGTTAGGATTAAAGGTGAAGTTCAGTCATAAAAGGAGATATCCAAATTAAAGGGAGTTAACAGATTTAATTTGAGTAAAATAAGGAGTTAACTGATTCAATTTGAGTAAAAAAAGGACTTAACTGATTTAACTCATTTTTGATCAATAGTGAACTGGAAATTTCTCTTTTTGAACTTAAGAGAGATTTTGTTGAGATATTTAACTTAAAAAAAAGAAATATGCTCTCAAAATTACATTTTGTATTTAATTAAATAATCTTTAATTAATTAGAGGCAATTTTCTTATTTAATTAAATAACTTCATTTAATTAATTAGGAATGGCTTCTCATTTAATTACATAACTTTGTTTAATTAATTATAACTAAGTACTCGATTTAATTAAATAATTTCGGTAATTATTTCAAAATTCTTTTCGAAACTAGTCAACTCAAGTCAACCGTGGTTTTATCTGTTCAACTTTTGGTCAATTTTGATCTTTGCGTATGTAAATATGAGCAAATGTGAGTATGAATTCCAACAACAATTTGATGAAAATTCTCATTCAACCTTTCAAAATGAAGAGATGAGGGTCTCTTAAATAAACTTTCTTGGAATTCATCAATGGTTCAGATCAATTGCAATCAACGGTAAGGATTAAAGGTGAAGTTTAGTCATAAAGGGAGATTTCCAAATTAAAGGGAGTTAACAGATTTAATTTGAGTAAAATAAGAAGTTAACTGATTCAATTTGAGTAGAAAAAGGAGTTAACTCATTTAACTCATTTTTTATCAATAGTGAAATGGAAATTTTCCTTTTTGAACTGAAGAGAGATTTTGTTGAGATATTTAATTTAATAAAATGAGATATTCTCTCATAATTACTTTTTCTATTTAATTAAATAATCTTTAATTAATTAGAGACAATTTTCTTATTTAATTAAATAACTTCCTTTAATTAATTAGGAATGACTTCTCATTTAATTAAATAACTTTGTTTAATTAATTAGAAGTAAGTACTCCATTTAATTAAATAATTTTGTTTACTTATTTCAAACTTCTTTTCGAAACTTGTCAACTCAAGTCAACTGTGATTAAATCTGGTCAACTTTTGTTCAAACTTTATCTTTGCGTATATGAATATGAGCAAATGTGAGTATGAATTCCAGCAACAATTTGATGCAAATTCTCATTTAACCTTTTAAAATGAAGAGATGAGGGTCTCTTACATAGACTTTCTTTGAATTTATCAACAGATGAGATCGATTTCAATCAACGGTCAGAATTAAAGGTGAAGTTCAGTCATAAAGGGAGATTTCAAAATTAAAGGGAGTTAACAGATTTAATTTTAGTAAAATAAGGAGTTAACTGATTCAATTTGAATAAAAAAGTAAGTTAACTGATTTAACTCATTTTTTATCAATAGTGAATTGGAAATTTTCCTTTTTCAACTGAAGAGAGATTTTGTTGACATATTTAATTTAATAAAATGAGATATGCTCTCATAATTACTTTTTTTATTTAATTAAATAATATTTAATTAATCAGAGGCACTTTCCTTATTTAATTAAATAACTTCATTTAATTAATTAGGAATGGCTTCTCATTTAATTACATAACTTTGTTTAATTAATTAGAAGTAAGTACTACATTTAGTTAAATAATTTCGTTTAATTATTTCAAAATTCTTTTCGAAACTAGTCAACTCAAGTCAACCGTGGTTAAATCTGGTCAACTTTTGGTCAAACTTGATTTTTACGTATGTGAATATGAGTAAATGTGAGTATGAATTCCAACAAAGAATTTGATGCAAATTCGCATTCAACCTTTCAAAATGAAGAGATGAGGGTCTCTAAAATAAACTTTCGTGAAATTCATCAACAGTTGAGATTGATTTCAATCAACGGTCAGGATTAAAGGTGAAGTTTAGTCATAAAGGGAGATTCCCAAAATAAAAGGAGTTAACAGATTTAATTTGAGTAAAATAAGGAGTTAACTGATTCAATTTGAGTAGAAAAAGGAGTTAACTCATTTAACTCATTTTTTATCAATAGTGAATTGGAAATTTCCCTTTTTGAACTGAAGAGAGATTTTGTCGAGATATTTAATTTAATAAAATAAGATATGTTCTGATAATTACTTTTTCTATTTAATTAAATAATATTTAATTAATTAGAGGCAATTTTCTTATTTAATTAAATAACTTCATTTAATTAATTAGGAATGGCTTCCTATTTAAGTAAATATCTTTTTTTATTTAATTAGAAGTAAATAATCCATTTAATTAAATAATTTTGTTTAATTATTTCAAAATTCTTTTCAAAAATAGTCAACTCAAGTCAACTGTGGTTAAATCTGGTCAACTTTCAGTGAAACTTTATCTTTGCGTATGTGAATATGAGCAAATGTGAGTATGAATTCCAGCAACAATTCGACGCAAATTCTCATTCAACTTTTCAAAATGAAGAGATGATGGTCTCTTAAATAGACTTTCTTGGAATTCATCAATGGTTGAGATCAATTTCAATCAACGGTCAGGATTAAAGGTGAAGTTTAGTCATAAAAGGAGATTTCGAAATTAAAGGGAGTTAATAGATTTAATTTGAGTAAAATAAGGAGTTAACTGATTCAATTTGAGTAGAAAAAGGAGTTAACTGATTTAACTCATTTTTTATCAATAGTGAACTGTAAATTTCCCTTTTTGAACTGAAGAGAGATTTTGTTGAAATATTTAATTTAATAAAATGAGATATGCTCTCATAATTACTTTTTCTATTTAACTAAATAATCTTTAATTAATTAGAGACACTTTTCTTATTTAATTAAATAACTTCATTTAATTAATTAGGAATGGCTTCTCATTTAATTAAATTACTTTGTTTAATTAATTAGAAGTAAGTACTCCATATAATTAAATAATTTTATTTAATTATTTCAAAATTCTTTTCGAAACTAGTCATCTCAAGTCAACCGTGGTTAAATCTGGTCAACTTTTGGTCAAACTTGATCTTTGCGTATGTGAATATGAATAAATGTGAGTATGAATTCCAACAACAATTCGATACAAATTCTCATTCAACCTTTCAAAATGAAAAGGTGAGGTTCTCTTAACTAGACTTTCCTAGAATTCATCAACGATTGAGATTGATTTCAATCAACGGTCAGGATTAAAGGTGAAGTTTAGTCATAAAGGGATATTTTTAAATTAAAGGGAGTTAACAGATTTAATTTTTCTAAAATAAGAAGTTAAAAGATTCAATTTGAGTAGAAAAAGGAGTTAACTGATTTAACTCATTTTTTATCAATATTGAACTGAAAATTTTCTTTTTTGAATTAAAGAAAGATTTTGTTGATATATTTAATTTAATAAAATGAGATATTCTCTCATAATTACTTTTTCTATTTAATTAATTAAAGGCACTTTTCTTATTTAATTAAATAACTTTGTTTAATTAATTAGAAATGGCTCCTCATTTAATTAAATAACTTTGTTTAATTAATTAGAAGTAAGTACTCCATTTAATTAAATAATTTCATTTAATTATTTCAAAATTCTTTTTGAAACTGGTCAACTCAAGTCAACCGTGGTTAAATCTGGTCAACTTTTGGTCAAGCTTGATATTTGCGTATGTGAATATGAGCAAATGTGAGTATGAATTTCAGCAACAATTCGATGCAAATTCTCATTCAACCTTTCCAAATTAAGAGATGAGGGTCTCTTAAATAGACTTTCCTGAAATTCATCAATGGTTGAGATCGATTTCAATCAACGGTCAGGATTAAAGGTGAAGTTCAGTCATAAAGGGAGATTTCCAAATTAAAGGGAGTTAACAGATTTAATTTGAGTAAAATAAGGAGTTAATTGATTCAATTTGAGTAGAAAAAGGAATTAATTGATTTAACTCATTTTTGATCAATAGTGAATTGGAAATTTCCCTTTTTGAACTGAAGAGAGATTTTGTTGAGATATTTAATTTAATAAAATGTAGTGCCTGCCCCTAGGTTGCATTTTTGCTTTCATTGTCAAGCTCTTTTGGGGCTAGTTTCATGTTGATGGTTAGCAACATTGTTTCGAGACTATTAGATATTGTGCTATGGATTCCGTTTATTATGTGATGAGATCACTTAAATTTTACATTTCATATATGTATGATGATTATTTTCAGTGTTTGCAGTTATGAATGATGATTAGTAAGATGATTTATTAATCATATGTGTTTTCCTATGAATACTTACCTCATACTTGCATGTGTATGGTGTGCGTGTTTGCTTTGCGTGTTTGCTTTTGTATTACGTGTCTTATGTGGTTAAGGAAGGGAGTCATAGTCACCTGCTAGTCAAAATCTATACGATGCACCACTTCCTGCCATTGCCTGTTTAGTTTAGGATATATTGTGCTTGTAGATGCATAGTTTTTATGTAGGTTGCAGGTACCAAGTATCGACTCCACTGAATTGCTAGGATGAGCGTACCCTATCACATTATCTCAATGATAAGAGAGGGGAGATAAATTCTCAAGTCCAAATCAAAACCCTTTAAGCCATTTGTTCTAATTAGAAATTAGGACAAGTATCTGAGTTGAGTACCTTCTGAATACGTCAGATGACGTAATTCGTGATATTAACCCTTGGCTTGATTTTGTATGTATTATGGCTATGATGGATTTTCATATTTTTACCTTCGGAGTCTTTGAAGTATTTTCTATTAATTGAGCTTAATTAAAATATTTAATTAATGATTTAATTAAATAGAAAATTAATATGATATTTAATATTTATTTTATTTAACTAATTGAAAAATAAATTAAATAAAATAATTAAATTTGGAATGTGACAATATTTATTTTAATAATAATATATATTTGGAGTTCATTTTTAAATAAATGACTAAATAATATTATTAAGCTAATAAATATTTTAGCAAATTAAGTTTTAAAAAATGAAATTTAAAAGTAGAAAATATATTTAAAATTATTAAAAGATTCTAAATCTCATGTGATTAAAATATAAATATATTAAGACTTAAAAGTGTAGTTATTAAAGTTAGTGCATGAGATTTAATAAATAAATAAATTGAATTGAAAAAAGTAAATTAAATATTATATTAATATTTTCTTACATAAGAGTTGGAAAATTCTCGAGAGTTGTCATGTAGACAACATAGGAGTTTGTACTCTAAGAATGCACTAGTTGTCTACACTTAGGAGTTAGCATTTTATTTGAGCACATGGTGTCTACAACCTTAAGACTTATCTAGAAGGTTGGAGAAGACCCATGCTTGGTTGTCATGCTTATCTTCTAATTATTTCTAGAGACACTTTAGATGCATCTTAGAGGCCTTTAAATAGAGGCTCTCCTATTGTGTTTGGACAAGCTACAAGCTTCAAGCTAAAGTGGAAGCTTCAAGGCTTACATGCATTTGAGGAGCTCATATGCTTCTACATGCTCATATGCTTCTATAAGCTCTTCTCATCACTTTGAGGTTTCGGTTGGCCTGGATCATGGAGGAATTACGAATGTTGGAGAAGGAAGAAATTTTCTATGGACTTCTGAGGCATGACGGATTAACATCAGTGTCTAGGTGCACTCGAGATATTCACATATTCTCTTTGCACTATTTCTCTTCATATCTTCATCGTGTCTGTTATATGTGTCTGAATACTCCTTGTGATTGAATCTACAATTAGAAATTGGAATCTAGATATGCTATTTGGTTGAAAAGAAATCAATAGAAAATAATTGAAAAACCCTAGATCCAATTAAGGAGAAATAATTAGATATGAATCGAGTTTGGGTTTGAATTTATATTAATTTAGAAAGACAAGATTGAAATTAAAATAGAAATTTTATGGTGAAAATTCAAATAATTAGATGTAATCTTTCTATCAATTATATTTTTAAATGTGTATGAACAAACCCTTTTATGGTTAAATTTAGAGAACAATTATTTTAAGAAAAAATTCTCAATTCATCACAAATTGTCCTGTCGCTGCCCTTTGGATAGACTCGAACTCAATCATTCATGACTTTTTATCGTGAGAGGATTTATTAGATCACTCTTGTCAGAATTAGCACAACTTGGCCATCTCCAACATATTTCAATTTCAGCCCGATCCAACACTTCATTAGAGAGATATGGCCTTCGTACTAAAACTATTTTATTCAAGAACAAATATTTCTCCATTTCCCATTACCAAAAGTTCTTTATGCTTAAACTTCACAAAAATAATATATCAAAGCATGAAATGAATTAAAGATATTATTGTAATCTTTTCTTATTAAAATCTTATTAATATACATTAATTTTATATGATTTATTATCTAATCTAATTAAATCAAATTTAATTAAGATTAGTTAATAGTAGAAGAAGTGTAATTAATTATTACTAAATAGATTTTTAAATAAGAGAAAATTAACAGTGAAAAGATATTAATATAGTTTATGTAGTGAACTTTTAATATTAATTATTTAATATATATTAAATAGTTAAGAGGTGGTAATTTATAAAGGTGTTTAAATGATGATTATTAAGAGACTCAAATTTTAATGATATTGGATTTGGATTTAAATAAGGAGTCATAGTTACCTTATAACCTTGTTATAATATAGCAATGATTTGAATTATTAATATGAATAATGGTACACCTTAATTGTGCTAAGCATTAGTTAAATATTGACCAATGAAGTTTGTAAGGCTTTTTAGTAATAGTTTTGATGAGTTTATTATTTATTAATGTTTGTTGGGTCTAACAAACTATTAATAAATAATAGTGTAAATAGTTATCAATAAAATCGATTAGATTTAATCTAGTAGAGATTATTTAATGATTAAAATTTTGTAAAGATATTAGTTTTTGGATTTGAAGTATAATTGATTTGTAATCAATTGATATTTATTGAGTTGATATTATAACTATGATATTAATAATTAAGTTGTGCGATAGAGTTTTATTTGAAATGATTAATGATAATACGAATTTGTCAAGGAAATGTTGGTATTTTTTGAGAGATTACAAATGTGGTCACACAGAATTATTATTAAAGATTCTCAATATAGCTTGTTATTAAATATTAACAAGTTATTATGAATATGAATATTTGTGTACTAGATTATAGTTGACTTTTAACTTACAAAATTATAGTTAGTTATTAGTCAACTGATATTAATTGGAACATTGCCATGGATATGTAATTATTAATTAAATTAATTAGAGTTAATTAGATTTAATTAATAATTAAGTTAGGAAATAAAATTTTAATTGATATACTAATATCGATTCTTTTAATGAAGTTGTTAAGTAATTACATCGAAGTTGACAAGTTGTACTCTCATGACTTGAATAATGAACTTAAATATTTTAATAGTCAGACTTAGTAATATTTAATTGAAAACTATTAGAATGTTAATAGGTCATGGATTGTGTACCTATGTTAATTGATTGATTTAATTGATCATTTTAATTAAGTTATAATATTCTTATTCGAAGATTGATAATTGGCTTCCTTATATTTTAACGAATAATGATCCTTGATTTATGTGAAAAGTTGAAGTAACATTATAGGAAAGTTAATCAATTAGAATATGGATCTTAGTTAAATAAAGAAAGCAATTCAATTAAAGGTCAATGATGATCAGTTTAGTGAATATTTATCCTTGAGTTATTCTTAGAAAGTTATTTTGAAAGATAATGCTATCGGGGTACAAATGATTGACTTGTAGGTCAAATGATGAAACTTAAGACACTTGAAGTATACTTGCAAATGAAAAACTGAAACTCCACACTTGATTCAACTATGTAATATAGCAAAACCAAAACATGTGTTTGCATCGTGTTTTCTCTATGCTTCTTGTTTTTGGCTTTTGAGTTGACTAGTGTTGACCAGTCTTAGGTTGTTACCAGAGGCTCCAAAGTTATGATTGTGATGTCATGATGATGTCTTAATTCTGATCTTTCTAAACCCAACCATGGTAATGTGATCGTATGCTCTATGAAATGTTTGTATTTACTAATTTGTTAATTATTTTCACTTTTCATGTGTGAAGCTGAGATTCTTATGTATCTGAGACTTTGGACTTAATCATTTTTGAGTCATCGATTAGTTATCTTTGGATTACTTTCCAGTGGCCTTGATGGGACTGAAGTGTTGATTTATTTATGGATAATGTCATATTGTGACATGTTTGACTCAACCATTTTGGAGTCTTTGATCAGTATTGTTTTGAGCTATTCTTTGGTTGCTTGTTGAAAACTAATAGATATTGTGATTCATATTGGAGATTACATTTATGAGGTTTATTTTATAGAGCTTTTATGTGTTCTTGGATGGGAGAACCATTTTTTTATCAAGTTGCTTGTTAAGGAACCGAGTTTGATCTTTAAGAGTGTTGTGGTATGGGACACAACTATGGATTTATGTGCTTAGGAGAGGTTGTCTAGGTACATGACTATGGGAGTGGCTTGCATAGGGGTCTGAGGCCCAAAGTGGTTAGTACCAAGGTAACCTAATGCAAGTTATATAATAAGTGATAATCTAGTAAATAAAATTTATGGGGGGAAACACACTAAAAAGATAAGTTAGAGATATTTAAACCACCCATGCCTTGAGTGCTTGTATAGACTAAGGATGGGAGAAGTGCCTCGTCTTCTTGTGAGGCCTTCTTGGTTTCCACATGTGCCACGTTGAGGGTCTGGGGTTTAGAGTAACCAGTCCAGGGTAACTCAACGCTTGAGGGTCTAGGGTCTAATGAGAGACCAGTCTAGGGTAACTCAAGTAGCCATGTGATGACACTCCCTTGTATGTAGCCGGAGTCTCCTCTATAGATTTTATGTACCTTTGGTGGTATACTTATTGTTGTGCCTCTGGAAATTAGATGTCGATTTTGTGTGATAGAACCTTTGAGTTAGTATACTTTTAAGATTCTTGGACTTAAAGAGTATTATTCTATGTGATTTTGATAGCTTGTTTAGGACTTGAGATTATCTCCTCAGTACGGTGGGAGTGGACCATTTAGGTTCCACGCGGTCGGGTTGTAGTATTTTTTCACTCTTATCATTTGAGATCCGTCTGAGACACCGTTGCTGATGCATTCTTGGTTGGTATTTATCTTCATTCTGTTCTTGGATCATTATGATAGATGATATACCTTATGATGGATGTATTTATTGGTATATTTCTTATATTGATGATTTGCATATGTTAGATGATGTTACTTTATGCTTTACTTGTATGTTAGTAGGATGTTTTACGAGTGACATTTCTACTATGATAATACCGATGATTTCTTCAGTACATTGGAATGTTATGCACGGAGGGATGGCTAGGATCTACGATGGTCTAATGATGCTATTTACAGTTGGTAGGAACCGTGCATTTAATTATTTATGTTTGTGATATATGATTATCATTTATGATGGATATTTATATCTTTTGTGATGACGTATAATGTATGACATGTGGTTTTATTTACTTTAATTGCATCATGGATTAATATTGGATGTTGATGTACTTTATTTACATAGATGTTTATTCTTTTAAGCTTTTCATACCTTGTAACATGTATAGTGGATAATTGAGCTAAACTAAACTATGAATTTCAAAAAGGACACTTGTATATGGTTTAAGAATGTTGGATGTATCATTGTTATTTCATAAGAATGTGATGTTAGATAAATAGTTAATTTAGATGTGATTCAATGTTAAGGGATTTTTAAAGAATGTAATCTGTTATGTTATGTTTACTTTCAGTTAGATTTTACTATTGATTCCGCAAATGTTATGAATGGTTTTACTTTCATGTTTTTAAAAAAAAATGTTTTGCAAACTTTAGATTAATTCTTTGGATCCCTTGGCAGGGTATTACATTTGGTATCAGAGCCCGAGTTTCAACATTGGAAGCTCTGGGTATATTGGAATGCCACTAGTTGTTAACTAGTTGAACAAAAATGAAAACATCAAACTATCATGTCTATCTCCTTCAAACTGAAACTTAAAACTAGGTGAGTTGAAACGGAACTTAAACTGTTACTTGCATATTTTTCGTACTTCTACACTTAAGTTTCTAAATTAAAATTATATTAAAAACCTAAATGAAGGCAAAACTGAAAATTGAAACTCCTAGTTGCAAAACATGTATCTTTCATCTATGATTTGAGGTAGTATATCTTTGATTGTCATTGTGAGCATTAAGTTGCTCTTGTTTAGAATGTATTAGGGGATCTATTTTATTAGTTGTTAAAAGAATGAATATTGGATTGATATGATTTTCGATTTATCATTAAACCAGAATCATACTGTTCTGAGTGAGTTGTAGTGTTCTTAGTGGAATCATATTTCCCTATAAGAGGGAAAGGGTTCAATAAGACCCATATAGTGAGTATTTTAGTTTTTCTTTCTTGTAGGCTTCTGGGAGTAAGCCTAATCCTAGGGGGGGTGGATGTAGTTCATGCCCCTAGGTTGCATTTTTGCTGTCATTATCAAGTTCTTTTGGGGCTAGTTTCATGTTGATAGTTAGCAATATTGTTTTGAGACTATTAGATATTGTGCTATGGATTCGGTTTATTATGTGATGAGATCACTTAGATTTTACATTTCATATATGCATAATGATTATTTTCAGTGTTTGGAGTTATTAATGATGATTAGTAAGATGATTTATTATCATATGTGTTTTCTTATGAATACTTACCCCATACTTGCATGTGTATGGTGTGTGTGTTTGCTTTGCGTGTTTGCTTTTGTATGATGTGTCTGATGTGGTTAAGGAAGGGAGTCGTAGTCACCTGCTAGTCGGGATCTACACGATGCACCACTTCCTACCATTGCCTATTTAGTTTAGGATATATTGTGCTTGTACATGCATGGATTTTATGCAAGTTGCAGGTACCGGGTATCGACTTCCCTGAATTGCCAAAATGAGCGTACCCTATCACATTATCTCAATGATAAGAGAGGGGAGATAAATTCTCAAGTCCAAATCTCAACCCTTTAAGTCATTTGTTCTAATTGAAAATTAGGACAAGTATCTGAGTTAAGTACCCTCCGAATACGTCAGATGACGTAATTCCTGATATTAACCCTTGGCTTGATTTTTTATGTATTATGGCTATGATGGATTTTCATATTTTTACCTTGTGAGTCTTTGGAGTATTTTCTATTAATTAAGCCTAATTAAAAGATTTAATTAATAGTTTAATTAAATAGAAAATTAATATGATATTTTAATATTTATTTTATTTAATTAATTGAAAAATTAATTAAATAAAATAATTAAATTTGAAAATAAAAGTTTAAAGTTTAAATTTGGAATGTGATAATATTTATTTTAATAATAATATATATTTGGAGTTTATTTTTAAATAAATGACTAAATAATATTATTAAGCTAATAAATATTTTAGCAAATGAAATTTAAAAATAAAATTTAAATTTAAAATTATTAAAATATTCTAAATCTCATGTGATTAAAATATAAATATATTAAGACTTAAAAGTGGAGTTATTAAAGTTAGTGCATGATATTTAATAAATAAATAAATTAAATTGAAAAAAGTAAATTAAATATTATATTAATATTTGCTCACATAGGAGTTGGAAAATTCTCGAGAGTTGTCATGTAGACAACATAGGGGTTTGCACTCTAAGAATGCACTAGTTGTCTACACTTAGGAGTTAGCTTCATGCTTGGTTGTCATGCTTATCTTCTAGTTATTTCTAGAGACTCTAGATGCATCTTAGAGGCCTTTAAATAGAGGCTTTCCTAGTGTGTTTGAACAAGCTACAAACTTCAAGCTAAAGTGGAAGCTTCAAGGCTTACATGCATTTGAGGAGCTCATATGCTTCTACAAGCTCTTCTCATCACTTTGAGGTTTCGGTTGGCTTGGATCATGGAGGAATTGTGAATGTTGGAGAAGGAAAAGATTTTTTATGAACTTATGAGGCATGGCGGATTCGCATCAGTGTCTAGGTGCACTCGTGATATTCACATATTCTCTTTACACTATTTCTCTTCCTGTCTTTATCATGTCTATTATATGTGTCTGAACACTCCTTGTGATTGAATCTACAATTAGAAATTAGAATCTAGATATGCTATTTCGTTGAGAAGAAATCAATAGAAATAAATAGAAAAATCCTAAATCCAATTAAGGAGAAATAATTAGATATGAATTGGGTTTAGGTTCGAATTTATATTAATTTAGAAATACAAGATTGGAATTAAAATAGAATTTTTATGGTAAAAATTCAAATAATTAGATGTAATTTTTCTATCAATTATATTTTTAGATATGTATGAACAAACCCTTTTATGGAAAAATTTAGAGAACAATTATTTTAAGAGGAAATTTTTAATTCATCACAAACTGTCCTGTCGTTGCCCTTTGGATAGACCTGAACTCAGTCATTCATAACTTTTTATCGTGAGCGAATTTATTCGATCGCTCTGGTCAGAATTGGCGCAATTTGGCCCTCTCCAACATATTTCAATTTCAGCCCGATCCATCGGTTCATTAGGGAGATATGGCCTTAGTACTAAGACTATTTTATTCAAGAACAAATATTTCTGCATTTTCCATAACCAAGAGTTCTTTATGCTTAAACTTCACAAAAATAATATATCAAAGGATGGAATGAATTAAAGATATTATTATAATCTTTTCTTATTAGAATCTTATAAATATACATTAATTTTATATGATTTATTATCTAATCTAATTAAATCAAATTTAATTAAGATTAGTTAATAGTAAAAGAAGTGTAATTAATTATTAGTAAATGGATTTTTAAATGAGAGAAAATTAATAGAGGAAAGATATTAATATAGTTTATGTAGTGAACTTTTAATATTAATTATTTAATATATATCAAATACTATTTAATATATATTAAATAGTTAAGAGGTGGTAATTTATAAAGGTGTTTAAATGATGAGTATTAAGAGTCTCAAATTTCAATGATATTGGATTTGGATTTAAATAAGGAGTCATAGTTACCTTATAACCTTGTTATACTATAACAATAGTTTGAATTAGTAATATGAATAATGGTACACCTTAATTCTGCTAAGAATTATTTAAATATTAACCAATGAAGTTTGTAAGGCTTCTTAGTAATAGTTTTGATGAGTTTATTATTTATTAATGTTTGTTAGGTCTAACAAACTATTAATAAATAATGGTGTAAATAGTTATCAATAAATTCGATTAGATTTAATCTAGTGGAGATTATTTAATGATTAAAGTTTTGTAAAGATATTAATTTTTGGATTTGAAGTATAATTGATTTGTAATCAATTGATATTCATTGAGTTGATATTATAAATATGATATCAATAATTAAGTTGTGCGATAGAGTTTTATTTGAAATGATTAATGATAATACGAATTTATCAAGGGAATGTTGGTATTCTTTGAAAGATGACAAATGTGGTCACACAGAATTATTACTAAATATTCTCAATATAGCTTGTTATTAAATATTAACAAGTTATTATGAATATGAATATTTGTGTACTAGATTATAGTTGACTTTCAACTTACAAAATTATAGTTAGTTATTAGTCAAGTGATATTAATTGGAACGTTGCCATGGATATGTAATTATTAATTAAATTAATTAGAGTTAATTATATTTAATTAATAATTAAGTTAGGTAATAAAATTTTAATTGATATGCTAATATCAATTCTTTTAATGAAGTCGTTAAGTAATTACATCGAAGTTGACAAGTCGTACTCTCATGACTTGAATAATGACCTTAAATATTTTAATAGTCAGACTTAATAATATTTAATTGAGAACTATTAGAATGTTAATAGGTCATGGATTGTGTACCTATGTTAATTGATTGATTTAATTGATCATTTTAATTAAGTTATAATATTCTTATTCGAAGATTGATAATTGGCTTCCTTATATTTTAACGAATAATGATCCTTGATTTATGTGAAAAGTTGAAGTAACATTATAGGAAAGTTAATCAATTAGAATATGGATCTTAGTTAAATAAAGAAAGCAATTCAATTAAAGGTCAATGATGATCAGTTTAGTGAATATTTATCCTTAAGTTATTCTTAAAAAGTTATTTGGAAAGATAATTCTATCGAGGTACAAATGGTTGACTTGTAGGTCAAATGATGAAACTTAAGACACTTGAAGTATACTTGCAAATGGAAAACTGAAACTCCACACTTGATTCAACTATGTAATATAGCAAAACCAAAACATGTGTTTGCATCGTGTTTTCTCTATGCTTCTTGTTTTTGGCTTTTGAGTTGACTAGTGTTGACCAGTCTTAGGTTGTTACCAGAGGCTCAGGAGTTATGATTGTGATGTCATGATGATGTCTTAATTCTGATCTTTCTAAACCCAACCATGGTAATGTGATCGTATGCTCTATGAAATGTTTGTATTTACTAATTTGTTAATTATTTTCACTTTTCATGTGTGAAGCTGAGATTCTTATGTATCTGAGACTTTGGACTTAATCATTTTTGAGTCATCGATCAGTTATCTTTGGATTACTTTCCAGTTGCCTTGATGGGACTGAAGTGTTGATTTATTTATGGATAATGTCATGTTGTGACATGTTTGACTCAACCATTTTGGAGTCTTTGATCAGTATTGTTTTGAGCTATTCTTTGGTTGCTTGTTGAAAACTAATAGATATTGTGATTCATATTGGAGATTACATTTATGAGGTTTATTTTACAGAGCTTTTATGTGTTCTTGGATGGGAGAACCATTTTTTTATCAAGTTGCCTGTTAAGGAACCGAGTTTGATCTTTAAGAGTGTTGTGGTATGGAACACAACTGTGGATTTATGTGCTTAGGAGAGGTTGTCTAGGTACATGACTATGAGAGTGGCTTGCATAGGGGTCTAGGGCCCAAAGTGGTCAGTACCAAGGTAACCTAATGCAAGTTTTGTAATAAGTGATAATCTAGTAAATAAAATTTATGGGGGGAAACACACTAAAAAGATAAGTTAGAGATATTTAAACCACCCATGCCTTGAGTGCTTGTATAGACTAAGGATGGGAGAAGTGTCTCGTCTTCTTGAGAGGGCTTCTTGATTTCCACATGTGCCACGTTAAGGGTCTGGGGTTTAGAGTAACCAGTCTAGGGTAACTCAATGCTTGAGGGTCTGAGGTCTAATGAGAGACCAGTCCAGGATAACTCAAGCAGCCATGTGATGACACTCCCTAGTATGTAGCCCGAGTCTCCTCTATAGATTTTATGTACGTTTGGTGGTATACTTATTGTTGTGCCTCTGGGAATTAGATGTCGGTTTTGTGTGATGGAACCTTTGAGTAAGTATACTTTTAGGATTCTTGGACTTAAAGAGTATTATGCTATGTCATTTTGATAGCCTGTTTGAGACTTGAGATTATCTCCTCGGCACGGTGGGAGTGGACCATTTAGGTTTCACGCGGTCGGGTGGTAGTATTTTTTCACTCTTATCATTTGAGATCCATCTGAGACACTGTGGATGATACATTCTTGGTTGGTATTTATCTTCATTCTGTTGTTGGATCATTATGATAGATGATATGCCTTATGATGGATGTATTTATTGGTATCTTTCTTATATTGATGATTTGCATATGTTAGATGATGTTACTTTATGCTTTACTTGTATGTTAGTAGGATGTTTTAGGAGTGACATTCCTACTATGATAATACCGATGATCTATTCGATGCTTTAGAATGATACGCACGGAGGGATGGCTAAGATCCACAATGGTCTAATGATGCTATTTATGGTTGGGACGAACCATGCACTTAATTATTTATGTTTGTGTTATATGATTATCATTTATGATGGATGTTTATATCTTTTGTGATGATGTATCATGTATGACATGTGGTTTCATTTACTTTAATTGCATCATGAATTAATATTGGATGTTGATGTACTTTATTTACACAGATGTTTATTCTTTTAAGCTTTTCATATCTTGTAACATGTACAGTGGATAATTGAGCTAAACTAAACTGTGAATTTCAAAAAGAACACTTGTATGTGGTTTAAGAATGTTAGATGTATCATTTTTATTTTATAAGAATGTGATGTTAGATGAATAGTTAATTTAGATGTGATTCAACGTTAAGGAATTTTTAAAGAATGTAATCTGTTATGTTATGTTTACTTTCAGTTAGATGTTACTATCGCTTCCGCAAATGTTATGAATGATTTTAATTTCATGTTTTAAAACAAAAATATTTGGTAAACTTTAGGTTAATTCTTTGGATCCCTTGGCGGGGCATTACATAAAATGAGATATGCTCTCATAATTACTTTTTCTATTTAATTAAATAATCTTTAATTAATTCGAGGCACTTTTCTTATTTAATTAAATAACTTTATTTAATTAATTAAGAATGGCTTCTCATTTAATTAAATAACTTTGTTTAATTAATTAGAAGTAAGTACTCCATTTAATTAAATAATTTCATTTAATTATTTTAAAATTCTTTTAGAAACTAGTCAATTCAAGTCAACCGTGGTTAAATCTGGTCAACTTTTGGTCAAACTTGATCTTTGCGTATGTGAATATGAGCAAATGTGAGTATGAATTCCAACAACAATTCGATGCAAATTCTCATTCAACCTTTCAAAATGAAGAGATGATGGTCTCTTAAATAGGATTTCTTGGAATTCATCAACGATTGAGATCGATTTCAATCAACGGTCAGGATTAAAGGTGAAGTTCAGTCATAAAGGGAGATTTTCAAATTAAAGGGAGTTAAGAGATTTAATTTGAGTAAAATAAGGAGTTAACTGATTCAATTTGAGTAGAAAAAGGAGTTAACTGATTTAACTCATTTTTAATCAATAGTGAACTGGAAATTTTCCTTTTTGAACTAAAGAGAGATACTGTTGAGATATTTAATTTAATAAAATGAGATATGCTCTCATAATTACTTTTTCTATTTAATTAAATAATCTTTAATTACTTAGAGGCACTTTTCTTATTTCATTAAATAACTTCATTTAATTAATTAGGAATGGCTTCTCATTTAATTAAATAAATTTGTTTAATTAATTAGAAGTAAGTACTCCATTTAATTAAATAATTTTGTTTAATTATTTTAAATTTTTTTTTAAAACTAGTCAACACAAGTCAACCATGGTTAAATCAGGTCTACTTTTGGTCAAACTTGATCTTTGCATATGTGAATATGAGCAAATGTGAGTATGAATTCCAGCAACAATTCGATGCAAATTCTCATTCAACCTTTCAAAATGAAGAGATGAGGGTCTTTTAAATAGACTTTCTTGCAATTCATCAACGGTTGAGATCGATTTCAATGAACGGTCAAGATTAAAGGTGAAGTTCATTCATAAAGGGAGATTTCCAAATTAAAGGGAGTTAACAAATTTAATTTGAGTAAAATAAGGAGTTAACTGAGTCAATTTGAGTAGAAAAAGGAGTTAACTCATTTAACTCATTTTTTATCAATAGTGAACTGAAAATTTCCGTTTTTGAACTGAAGAGAGATTTTGTAGAGATATTTAATTTAATAAAATGAGATATGCTCTCATAATTACTTTTTCTATTTAATTAAATAAACTTTAATTACTTAGAGGCACTTTTCTTATCTAATTAAATATCTTCATTTAATTAATTAGGAATGACTTCTCATTTAATTAACTAACTTTAATTAATTAGAAGTAAGTACTCAATTTAATTAAATAATTTCGTTTAATTATTAAAAAATTCTTTTTGAAACTAGTCAACTCAAGTCAACCGTGGTTAAATCTGGTCAACTTTTGGTCAAACTTGATATTTGCGTATGTGAATATGAGCAAATGTGAGTATGAATTCTAGCAACAATTCGATGCAAATTCTCATTCAACCTTTCAAAATGAAGAGATGAGGGTCTCTTAAATAGACTTTCCTGAAATTCATCAATGGTTGAGATTGATTTCAATCAACAGTCAAGATTAAAGGTGAAGTTTAGTCATAAAGGGAGATTTCCAAATTAAAGGGAGTTAACAGATTTAATTTGAATAAAATAAGGAGTTAACTGATTCAATTTGAGTAGAAAAAGAAGTCAGCTAATTTAACCCATTTTTGATCAATAGTGAACTGAAATTTTTTTTTTTGAACTGAAGACATATTTTGTTGAGATATTTAATTTAATAAAATGAGATACGCTCTCATAAATACTTTTTCTATTTAATTAAATAATCTTTAATTATTTAGAGACACTTCTCTTATTTAATTAAATAACTTCATTTAATTAATTAGGAATGGCTTCTCATTTAATTAAATAACCTTGTTTAATTAATTAGAACTAAATATTCCATTTAATTAAATAATTTCATTTAATTATTTTAAAATTCTTTTCGAAACTAGTAAACTCAAGTCAACCGTGGAGAAATCTGGTCAATTTTTGGTGAAAATTGATCTTTGCCTATGTGAATATGAGCAAATGTCAGTATGAATTCCGACAACAATTCGATGCAAATTCTCATTCAACTTTTCAAAATGAAGAGATGAGGGTCTCTTAAAAAGAATTTCCTTGAATTCATCAACGGTTGAGATTGATTTCAATAAACGGTCAGGATTAAAGGTTAAGTTCAGTCATAAAGGGAGATTTTCAAATTAAAGAGAGTTAACAGATTTAATTTGAGTAAAATAAATAGTTATCTGATTCAATTTGAGTAGAAAAAGGAGTTGACTGATTTAACTCATTTTTTATCAATAGTGAACTGGAAATTTTCCTTTTTGAACTGAAGAGAGATTTTGTTAAGATATTTAATTTAATAAAATGAGATATGTTCTCATAATTACTTTTTCTATTCAATTAAATAATCTTTAATTAATTAGAGACACTTTTCTTATTTAATTAAATAACTTCATTTAATTAATTAGGAATGGCTTCTCATTTAATTAAATAACTTTGTTTAATTAATTAGAAGTAAGTACTCCATTTAATTAAAAAAATTTGTTTCATTATTTCAAGATTCTTTTTGAAACAAGTCAACTCAAGTCAACCGTGGTTAAATTTGGTCAACTTTTGGTCAAACTTGATCTTTGCGTATGTGAATATGAGCAAATGTGAGTATGAATTCCAACAACAATTCGATGCAAATTCTTATTCAACCTTCCAAAATGAAGAGACGGGGGTCTATTAAATAGACTTTCTCAGAATTCATCAATGGTTGAGATCAATTTCAATCAACAGTCAGGATTAAAGGTGAATTTCAGTCATAAAGAGAGATTTCCAAATTAAAAGGGAGTTAACAGATTTAATTTGAGTAAAATAAGGAGTTAACTGATTCAATTTGAGTAGAAAAAGGAGTTGACTGATTTAACTCATTTTTGATCAATAGTGAACTGGAAATTTTGCTTTTAGAACTGAAGAGAGATTTTGTAGAGATATTTAATTTAATAAAATGAGATATGCTCTCATAATTACTCTTTCTATTTAATTAAATAATCTTTAATTAATTAGAGACACTTTTCTTACTTAATTAAATAACTTTATTTAATTAATTAGGAATGGCTTCTCACTTAATTAAATAACTTTGTTTAAGTAATTAGAAGTAAGTACCCCATTAAATTAAATAATTTCGTTTAATTATTTCAAAATTCTTTTCGAAACTAGTCAACTTAAGTCAATCGTGGTTAAATCTGGTCAACTTTTGGTCAAACTTGATCTTTGCGTATGTGAATATGAGCAAATGTGAGTATGAATTCTAGCAACAATTCGATACAAATTCTCATTCATCCTTTCAAAATGAAGAGATGAGGGTCTCTTAAATAGACTTTCTTGGAATTCATCAACTGTTGAATTTGATTTTAATCAACAATCAGGATTAAAGGTGAAGTTCAGTAATAAAGGGAGATTTCTAAATTAAAATGAGTTGACAGGTTTAATTTGAGTAAAATAAGAAGTTAATTGATTCAATTTGAGTAGAAAATGGAGTTAACTGATTTAACTCATTTTTTATCAATAGTGAATTGGAAATTTCCCTTTTTGAACTCAAGAGAGATTTTGTTGAGATATTTAATTTAATAAAATGAGATATGTTCTCATAATTACTTTTTCGATTTAATTAAATAATCTTTAATTAAATAGAGACACTTTTCTTATTTAATTAAATAATTTAATTTAATAAATTAGGAAGGACTTCTCATTTAATTAAATAACTTTATTTAATAAATTAGAAGTAAGTACTCCATTTAATTATTTCAAAAAAAAATTTGAAACTAGTCAACTCAAGTCAACCGTGGGTAGATCTGCTCAACTTTTGGTCAAACTTCATCTTTGCATATGTGAATTTGAACAAATGTGAGTATGAATTCTAGCAACAATTCGATGCAAATTCTCATTCAACCTTTCAAAATGAAGAGATGAGGGTCTGTTAAATAGACTTTCCTGGAATTCATCAACGGTTGAGATCGATTTCAAACAACGGTCCGGATTAAAGGTGAAGTTCAGTCATAATGAGAGATTTCCAAATTAAAGGGAGTTAACAGATTTAATTTGAGTAAAATAAAGAGTTAACTGATTCAATTTGAGTAGAAAATGGAGTTAACTAATTTAACTCATTTTTTATCAATAGTGAACTGAAAATTTCCCTTTTTTAACTGAAGAGAGATTTTGTTGAGATATTTAATTTAATTAAATGAGATTTGCTCTGATAATTACTTTTTCTATTTAATTAAATAATCTTTAATTAATTAGAGACACTTTTCTTATTTAATTAAATAACTTTATTTAATTAATTAGGAATGGCTTCTCATTTAATTAAATAACTTGTTTAATTAATTAGAAGTAAGTACTCCATTCAATTAAATAATTTTGTTTAATTATTTCAAAATTCTTTTCGAAACTAGTCAACTCAAGTTAACCGTGGTTAAATCTGGTCAACTTTTGGTCAAACTTGATCTTTGCGTATGTGAATATGAGCAAATGTGAATATGAATTCCAACAACAATTCGATGCAAATTCTCATTCAACCTTTCAAAATGAAGAGATGAGGGTCTCTCAAATAGACTTTCCTAGAATTTATCAACGGTTGAGATCGATTTCAGTCAACGGTTAGGATTAAAGGTGAAGTTCAGTCATAAAAGGAGATTTCCAAATTAAAGGGAGTTAAAAAATTTAATTTGAGTAAAATAAAGAGTTAACTGATTCAATTTGAGTAGAAAAAGGAGTTAGCATATTTAACTCATTTTTGATCAATAGTGAACTGAAAAATTCCCTTTTTGAACTGAAGAGAGATTTTGTTCAAATATTTAATTTAATAAAATGAGATATTCTCTCATAATTACTTTTTCTATTTAATTAAATAATGTTTAATTAATTAGAGACACTTTTCTTATTTAATTAAATAACTTCATTTAATTAATTAGGAAAGACTTCTCACTTAATTAAATAACTTTGTTTAATAAATTAGAAGTAAGTACTCCATTTAATTGAATAATTTTGTTTAACTGTTTTAAAATTCTTTTCGAAACTAGTTAACTCAAGTCAACTGTGGTTAAATCTGGTCAACTTTTGGTCAAACTTGATGTTTGCGTATGTGAATATGAGCAAATGTGAGTATAAATTTAAGCAACAATTCGATGCAAATTCTCATTCCACCTTTCAAAATGAAGAGATGAGGGTCTCTTAAATAGACTTTCCTAGAATTCATCAACGGTTGAGATCGATTTCAATCAATAGTCAAGATTAAAGGTGAAGTCCAGTCATAATAAGAGATTTCCAAATTAAAAGGAGTTAACTGATTTAACTCATTTTTTATCAATAGTGAATAGAAAATTTCTATTTTTGAACTGAAGAGAGATTTTGTTGAGATATTTAATTTAATAAAATGAGATATGCTCTCATAATTAACTTTTCTATTTAATTAAATAATCTTTAATTAATTAGAGACACTTTTCTTATTTAATTAAATAACTTCATTTAATTAATTAGGAATGGCTTCTCATTTAATTAAATAACTTTGTTTAATTAATTACAAGTAAGTACTTCATTGAATTAAATAATTTCGTTTAATTATTTCAAAATTCTTTTCGAAACTAGTCAACTCAAGTCAACCATAGTTAAATCTGGTCAACTTTTGGTCAAACTTAATCTTTGCGTATGTGAATATGAGCAAATGTGAGTATGAATTCCAGCAACAATTCAATGCAAATTCTTATTCAACCTTTCAAAATGAAGAGATGAGGGTCTCTTAAATAGACTTTCCTGGAATTAATCAACGGTTGAGATAGATTTCAATCAACGGTCAGGATTAAAGGTGAAGTTCAGTCATAAAGCAAAATTTTCAAATTAAAGGGAGTTAACAGATTTAATTTGAGTAAAATAAGGAGTTAACTGATTCAATTTGAGTATAAAAAGGAGTTAACAAATTTAAGTCATTTTTGATAAATAGTGAACTGAAAATTTTTTTTATGAACTGAACAGAGATTTTGTTAACATATTTAATTTAATAAAATGAGATATGCTCTCATAATTACTTTTTCTATTTAATTAAATAATCTTTAATTAATTAGAGATACTTTTCTTATTTCATTAAATAACTTCATTTAATTAATTAGGAATGGTTCTCATTTAATTAGATAACTTTATTTAATTAATTAGAGGTAAGTACTCGATTGAAATAAATAATTTCATTTAATTATTTTAAAACTCTTTTCAAAACTAGTCAACTCAAGTCAATCGTGGTTAAATCTGGTCAACTTTTGGTGAAACTTGATCTTTGCGTATGCGAATATTAGCAACTATGAGTATGAATTACAGCAACAATTTGATGCAAATCTTCATTCAACCTTTTCAAAATGAAGAGATGAGGGTCTGTTAAATAGACTTTCCTGGAATTCATGAACGGTTGAGATTGATTTCAATCAACGGTCAGGATTAAAGGTGAAGTTCAATCATAAAGGGACATTTCCAAATTAAATGGAGTTAACAGATTTAATTTGAGTAAAATAAGGAGTTAACTTATTCAATTTGAGTAGAAAAAGGAGTTGACTGATTTAACTTATTTTTTATCAATAGTGAACTGAAAATTTCTCTTTTTTAACTAAAGAGAGATTTTGTTTAGATATTTAATTTAATAAAATGAGATATGCTCTCATAATTAATTTTTCTATTTAATTAAATAATCTTTAATTAATTAGAGACACTTTTCTTATTTCGTTAAATAACTTCATTTAATTAATTAGGAATGGCTCTCATTTAATTAGATAACTTTGTTTAATTAATTAGAGGTAAGTACTCGATTGAAATAAATAATTTCATTTAATTATTTTAAAATTTTTTTCGAAACTAGTCAACTCAAGTCAATCGTGGTTAAATCTGGTCAACTTTTGGTGAAACTTGATCTTTGCGTATGTGAATATTAGCAACTGTGAGTATGAATTCTAGCAACAATTCGATGCAAATTCTCATTCAACCTTTTCAAAATGAAGAGATGAGGGTCTGTTAAACAGACTTTCCTGGAATTCATGAACGGTTGTGATCGATTTCAATCAACGGTCAGGATTAAAGGTGAAGTTCAGTCATAAAGGGACATTTCCAAATTAAAGAGAATTAATAGATTTAATTTGAGTAAAATAAGGAGTTAACTTATTCAATTTGAGTAGAAAAAGTAGTTGACTGATTTAACTCATTTTTTATCAATAGTGAACTGAAAATTTCTCTTTTTGAACTAAAGGGAGATTTTGTTGAGATATTTAATTTAATAAAATGAGATATGCTCTCATAATTACTTTTTCTATTTAATTAAATAATCTTTAATTAATTACAGACACTTTTCTTATTTAGTTAAATAACTTCATTTAATTAATTAGGAATGGCTTCTCATTTAATTAAATAACTTGTTTCATTAATTAAAAGTAAGTACTCCATTTAATTAAATAATTTCATTTAATTATTTCAAAATTCTTTTCGAAACTAATCAACTCAAGTCAACCGTGGTTAAATCTGGTCAACTTTTGGTCAGACTTGATCTTTGCGGATGTGAATATGAGCAAATGTGAATATGAATTTCAGCAAAATTCGATGCAAATTCTCATTCAACCTTTCAAAATGAAGAGATGAGGGTCTCTTAAATAGACTTTCCTAAAATTCATCAACGGTTGAGATCGATTTCAGTCAACGATGAGGATTAAAGGTGAAGTTCAGTCGTAAAAGGAGATTTTCAAATTAAAAGGAATTAACATATTTAATTTGAGTAAAATAAAGAGTTAACTGATTCAATTTGAGTAGAAAAAGAAGTTAACATATTTAACTCATTTTTTATCAATAGTGAACTAAAAAATTCCCTTTTTGAACTGAAGAGAGATTTTGTTGAGATATTTAATTTAATAAAATGAGATATGCTCTCATAATTACTTTTTCTATTTAATTAAATATTCTTTAATTAATTAGAGACACTTTTCTTAATTAATTAAATAACTTCATTTAATTAATTTAAATGGCTTCTCATTTAATTAAATAACTTTGTTTAATTAATTAGAAGTAAGTACTCCATTTAATTAAATAATTTTGTTTAATTATTTCAAAATTCTTTTCGAAACTAGTCAACTCAAGTCAACCATGGTTAAATCTGGTCAACTTTTGGTCAAACTTAATCTTTGCGTATGTGAATATGAGCAAATGTGATTATGAATTCCAGCAACAATTCGATGCAAATTCTCATTCAACCTTTGAAAATGAAGAGATGAGGGTCTCTTAAATAGACTTTCTTGAAATTCATCAACGGTTGAGATCGATTTCAATCAACAGTCAGGAATAAAGGTGAAGTTCAGTCATAAAGGGAGATTTTCAAATTAAAGGGAGTTAACAAATTTAATTTGAGTAAAATAAGGAGTTAACTGATTCAATTTGAGTAGAAAAAGGAGTTAACTAATTTAAATCATTTTTTATCAAGAGTGTACTTGAAATTTCCCTTTTTGAACTGAAGAGAGATTTTGTTAAGATATTTAATTTAATAAAATGAGATATGCTCTTATAATTACTTTTTCTATTTAATTAAATAATCTTTACTTAATTAGAGACACTTTTCTTATTTAATTAAATAATTTCATTTAATTAATTAGGAATGGCTTCTCATTTAGTTAAATAACTTTGTTTAATTAATTAGAAGTAAGTACTCCATTTAATTAAATAATTTCATTTAATTATTTCAAAATTCTTTTCGAAACTAGTCAACCATGGTTAAATCTGGTCAACTTTTGGTCAAACTTGATCTTTGCGTATGTGAATATGAGCAAATGTGAGTATGAATTCCAACAACAATTCAATGCAAATTCTCATTCAACCTTTCAAAATGAAGAGATGAGGGTCTCTTAAATAGACTTTCCCGAAATTCATCAATGGTTGAGATCGATTTCAATCAATGGTCAGGATTAAAGGTGAAGTTCAGTCATAAAGGCAGATTTCCAAATTAAAGGGTGTCTTCGATCAATATGATTTAAGATATATTTTGGTTATTGAGAACCATTAGATACTTTTGATTATCAGTGATGCTTCAGTTGCCAATAGAGAGCTGTTGTGGTCATGATTTTCTATGGATGATTACTCATGGAGATTTGATGTTTTTATACATATTTGATGATTTTATTTTGGATTGTCTTTTGTGTTTTTGATATTTTATGATTCCATGAGCATTAACGTAGGATATCTGCATTTAGTTTCGGGAAGTGGCTTGCAATGAGGGTCGGGGCCTTAAGAGGCTGCCATGGTAACTCATTGTAAGTTGGAATAATAAGTGATAACATTAACACCTAATACTAACTGAATGAACCTAAAAAGATAAGTGTTTTGGTTTTCGCCCATGCCTTGAGTGCTTGTATAGGCTAGGATGAGAGTAGTGAGATGCATGGTTGCGACCTTGCATTCCGTAGTATGCCTCGTCAGTATGAGAGGATACTAGTGGCCGCATGAAATCAGTATGGATCCGTGGAGTTTAGTTAACTACTAAGGTAACTTGTACGTGATAATTGTGATGACACTTTCCCGCTTGCATCGTAGGTTCCTACATGTCATTGTGTGCCTCTGGAAAGTAGATGTCAGTTTTTTGATTGAAACCTTGTGCTAGTATACCTTTAGGATTCCTGAACTTATAAAGATTTGTGCTGTGTTATGGATAGCCTATTTGGGACTTGAGATTATCTTCTCAGCACAGTGGGTGTGGACCACTTGGGTACCACGCGGTCCGGTGGTAGTGCATTTTCCACTCTTATCATTTAAGACTCATTGAGACATCGTGGCTGATGTGTCCTTTGTGATGGTGGATATGTATCCTTTCATTGATGATTAGCATATGTTAGATGATGTTATCTTATGCTTATATTTGCATGTTACATTACTTTCTACATATAATGTTGTATATGTTAGGAGTGACATTCCTACTGTGTAAATGCCAATGATCTCTTTGGTGATTTGAGATGTTACGCACGGAGGGATAGGTAGGGCCCACGATGGCCTAATGATGCTATTAACAGTTGGGAGGAACCGTGCACTTAGTTTATTATGTTTGATCTTATGATGGATGTATATATTCTATGATGATGTATTATGTGTATCATGTGATTGTCTTTGATGTATCATGGATTAGAATAAGATGATCTACCTTATTTCACATATGTATATTCTTCGAGCTTGTCATACCCTATGACATGTACAATGGATGATTGATCATTTGGAAATGTAATGTATGAACATTGGACTTATCATTATTATCTCATGCGGATGTTGTACTAGATGAATTCATGTATGTTAGTTAATTTAGATGTAATTCAACGTTTAGAGATTCTTAAAGAATGTAATCAATTATGTATGTTATGTTTACTTTTAGATGGACATTGCTATTGCTTCCGTTATTGTGAATAAGTTATGTATGGTATTTACTTTCATGTAAAATAAAATAAAAAATGTTACCAAACTTAGTGAAACTCTAAGTTAATTGTTTGGATCCCTTGGCAGAGCATTATAGATATTTAATTTAATAAAATGAGATATGCTCTCATAATTACTTTTTTTATTTAATTAAATAATCTTTAATTAATTAGAGGCACTTTTTTTATTTAATTAAATAACTTCATTTAATTAATTAGGAATGACTTCTCATTTAATTAAATAACTTTGTTTAATTAATTAGAAGTAAGTACTCCATTTAATTAAATAATTTCGTTTAATTATTTAAAAATTCTTTTCGAAAATAAGGAGTTAACTGATTCAATTTGAGTAGAAAAAGGAGTTAACTGATTTAACTCATTTTTTATCAATAGTGAACTGGAAATTTTTCTTTTTGAATTGAAGAGAGATTTTGTTGAGATATTTAATTTAATAAAATGAGATATGCTCTCATAATTACTTTTTCTATTTAATTAAATAATCTTTAATTAACTAGAGGCACTTTTCTTATTTAATTAAATAACTTCATTTAATTAATTAGGAATGGCTTCTCATTTAATTAAATAACTTTATTTAATTAATTAGAAGTAAGTACTCGATTTAATTAAATAATTTCATTTCATTATTTCAAAATTCTTATCGAAACTAATCAACTCAAGTCAACCGTAGTTAAATCTGGTCAACTTTTGGTCAAATTTGATCTTTGCGTATGTGAATATGAGCAAATGTGAGTATGAATTTCAGCAACAATTCGATGCAAATTCTCATTCAACCTTTCAAAATGAAGAGATGAGGGTCTCTTAAATAGACTTTCCTGGAATTCAGCAACGGTTGAGATCGATTTCAATCAACGGTCAGGATTAAAGGTGAAGTTCAGTCATAAAGGAAGATTTCCAAATTAAAGGGAGTTAACAGATTTAATTTGAGTAAAATAAGGAGTTAACTAATTCAATTTGACTAGAAAAAAGGAGTTAACTGATTTAACTCATTTTTGATCAATAGTGAACTGAAAATTTCCCTTTTTGAACTGAAGAGAGATTTTGTTGAGATATTTAATTTAATAAAATGAGATATGCTCTCATAATTACTTTTTCTATTTAATTAAACAATCTTTCATTAATTAGAGACACTTTTCTTATTTAATAAAATAACTTCATTTAATTAATTAAGAATGGCTTCTCATTTAACTAAATAATCTTTTTTAATTAATTAGAAGTAAGTGCTCCATTTAATTAAATAATTTCTTTTAATTATTTCAAAATTCTTTAGAAAACTAGTCAACTCAAGTCAACCATGGTTAAATCTGGTCAACTTTTGGTCAAACTTGATCTTTGCGTATGTGAATATGAGCAAATGTGAGTATGGATTCCAGCAACAATTCGATGCAAATTCTCATTCAACCTTTCAAAATGAAGAGATGAGGGTCTCTTAAATAGACTTTCTTGGAATTCATCTACGGTTGAGATCGATTTCAATCAACGATCAGGATTATAGGTGAAGTTCAGTCATAAAGGGAGATTTTCAAATTAAAGGGAGTTAACAGATTTAATTTGAGTAAAATAAGGAGTTAAAATTCAATTTGAGTAGAAAAAGGAGTTAAACTGATTGAACTCATTTTTGATCAATAGTGAATTGGAAATTTCCCTTTTTGAACTTAAGAGAGATTTTGTTGAGATGTTTAATTTAATAAAATGAGATATGCTCTCATAATTATTTAATTTAATAAAATGAGATATGCTTTCATAATTAGAGACACTTTTAATTATTTAATTAAATAACTTTATTTAATTAATTAAGAGAGCATATCTCATTTTATTAAATTAAATAATTATGAGAGCATATCTCATTTTATTAAATTAAATATCTCAACAAAATCTCTCTTCAGTTCAAAAAGAGAAATTTTCAGTTCACTATTGATAAAAAATGAGTTAAATGAGTTAACTCTTTTTTTTACTCAAATTGAATCAGTTAATTCCTTATTTTACTCAAATTAAATCTGTTAACATACTTTAATTTGGAAATCTCCCTTTACGACTGAGCTTCGGCTTTAATCCTGACCGTTGATTGAAATCGATCTCAACCATTGATGAATTCCAGAAAGTTCTATTTAAGAGACCCTCATCTCTTCATTTTGAAAGGTTGAATGAGAATTTGCATCGAATTGTTGCTGGAATTCATACTCACATTTGCTCATATTCACATACGCATAGATCAAGTTTGACAAAAAGTTGACCAGATTTAGCTATGGTTGACTTGAGTTGACTAGTTTCAAAAATAATTTTAAAATAATTATACGAAATTATTTAATTAAATGGAGTACTTACTTCTAATTAATTAAACAAAGTTATTTAATTAAATGAGAAGCCATTCCTAATTAATTAAATGAAGTTATTTAATTAAATAAGAAAACTGTCTCTAATTAATTAAAGATTGTTTAATTAAATAGAAAAAGTAATTATGAGAGCATATCTCATTTTATTAAATTAAATATCTCAATAAAATTTCTCTTTAGTTCAAAAAGGGAAATTTTCAGTTCACTATTTATTTTACTCAAATTAAATCTGTTAACTCCCTTTAATTTGAAAATCTCTCTTTATGACTGAACTGCACCTTTAATCCTGACCGTTGATTGAAATCGATCTCAACCGTTGACGAATTCCAAGAAAATCTATTTAAGAGACCCTCATCTCTTCATTTGGAAAGGTTGAATGAGAATTTGCATCAAATTGTTGCTGGAATTCATACTCACATTTGCTCATATTCACATAAGCAAAGATTAAGTTTGACCAAAAGTTGACCAGATTTAACCACGGTTGACTTGTGTTGACTATTTTCCAAAAGAATTTTTAAATAATTAAATGAAATTATTTAATTAAATGGAGTACTTACTTCTAATTAATTAAACAAAGTTATTTAATTAAATGAGAAGCCATTCCTAATTAATTAAATGAAGCTATTTAATTAAATAATAAAAGTGCCTCTAATTAATTAAAGATTATTTCATTAAATAGAAAAATTAATTATGAGAGCATATCTCATTTTATTAAATTAAATATCTCAACAAAATCTCTCTTAAATTCAAAAAGGAAAATTTACATTTCACTATTGATAAAAAATGAGATAAATCAATTAACTCCTTTTTCTACTCAAATTGAATCATTTAACTCCTTATTTTACTCAAATTAAATCTATTAACTCCCTTTAATTTGGAAGTCTCCCTTTATGACTGAACTTCACCTTTAATCCTGACCGTTGATTGAAATCGATCTCAACCGTTGATGAATTCCAAGAAATTCTATTTAAGAGACCCTCATCTCTTCATTTTGAAAGGTTGAATGAGAATTTGCATCAAAAACTTGCTAGAATTCATAATCACATTTGCTCATATTCACATACACAAAGATCAAGTTTGACCAAAAGTTGACCTGATTTAACCACAGTTGATTTGAGTTGACTAGTTTTGAAATAAAAATTGAAATAATTAAATGGAGTACTTACTTCTAATTAATTAAACAAAGTTATTTAATTAAATGAAGTTATTTAATTAAATAAAAAAAGTGGCTCTAAGTAATTAAAGATTATTTAATTAAATAGAAAAAGTAATTATGAGACCATATCTCATTTTATTAAATTAAATATCTCAACAAAATCTCTCTTCAGTTCAAAAAAGGAAATTTTCAGTTCACTATTGATCAAAAATGAGTTAAATCAGTTAACTCCTTTTTCTACTCAAATTGAATCATTTAACTCCTTATTTTACTCAAATTAAATCTGTTAACTCCCTTTAATTTGAAAATCTCCTTTTATGACTGGACTTCACCTTTAATCCTAACCGTTGATTGAAATCGATCTCAATTGTTGATGAATTCTATTAAAGTCTATTTAAGAGACCATCATCTCTTCATTTTGAAAGGTTGAATGAGAATTTGCATCGAATTGTTGTTGGAATTCATATTCACATTTGCTCATATTCACATACGCAAAGATCAAGTTTGACCAAAAGTTGACCAGATTTAACCACGGTTGACTTGAGTTGACTAGCTTTGAAAAGAATTTTGAAATAATTAAACAAAATTGTTTAATTAAATGGAGTACTTACTGCTAATTAATTAAACAAAGTTTTTTAATTAAATGAGAAGCTATTCTTAATTAATTAAATAAAGTTATTTAATTAAATAAGAAAAGTGCCTCGAATTAATTAAAGATTATTTAATTAAATAGAAAAACTAATTATGAGAGCATATCTCATTTATGTAATGCCCCGCCAAGGGATCCAAAGAATTAACCTAAAGTTTGCCAAACATTTTTTTTTTTTTAAACATGAAAGTAAAACCATTCATAACATTTGCGGAAGCAATAGTAACATCTAACTGAAAGTAAACATAACATAATAGATTACATTCTTTAAAAATAACTTGACATTAAATCACGTCCAAATTAACTATTCATCTAACATCACATTCTTATGAAATAACAATGATACATCCAACATTCTTAAACCATATATAAGTGTCCTTTTTCAAATTCACAGTTTAGTTTAGCTCAATTATCCACTGTACATGTTACAAGATATGAAAAGTTTAAAAGAATAAGCATCTGTGTAAATAAAATACATCAACATCCAATATTAATTCATGATGCAATTAAAGTAAATGAAACCACATGTCATACATAATACATCATCACAAAAGATATAAACATCCATCATAAATGATAACCATATATCACAAACATAAATAATTAAGTGCATGATTCCTCCCAACCATAAATAGCATCATTAGACCATCGTGGATTCTAGCCATCCCTCCGTGCGTAATATTCCAAAGCACCGAAGAGATCATCGGTATTATCATAGTAGGAATGTCACTCCTGAAACATCCTACTAACATACAAGTAAAGCATAAAGTAACATCATCTAACATATGCAAATCATCAATATAAAAAACATACCAATAAATACATCCATCATAAGGTATATCATCTATCATAATGATCCAAGAATAGAATGAAGATAAATACCAACTAAGAATGCATCAGCCATGGTGTCTCAGACGGATCTCAAATGATAAAAGTGAAAAAATACTATCACCCGACCGCATGGAACCTAAATGGTCCACTCCCACCGTGCTGAGGAGATAATCTCAAGTCCCAAATAGGCTATCAAAATCACATAGCATAATACTCTTTAAGTCCAAGAATCCTAAAAGTATACTAACTCAAAGGTTCCATCACACAAAACCGACATCTAATTCCCAGAGGCACAACAATAAGTATACCACCAAAGGTACATAAAATCTATAGAGGAGACTCAGGCTACACACTAAGGAGTATCATCACATGGCTGCTTGAGTTACCCTGGACTGGTCTCTCATTAGACCCCGGACCCTCAAGCATTGAGTTACCTTGGACTAGTTACTCTAAACCATAACCCTTAACGTGGCGCATGTGGAAACCAAAAAGCCCTCTCAAGAAGACGAGGCACTTCTGCCATCCTTAGTCTATATAAGCACTCAAGGCATTGGTGGTTTAAATATCTCTAACTTATCCTATTTAAGTGTGTTTCCCCCCATAAATTTTATTTACTAGATTATCACTTATTACAGAACTTGCATTAGGTTACCTTGGTACTGACCACTTTGGGCCTTGGACCCCTATGCAAGCCACTCCCATAGTCATGTACCTAGACAACCTCTCCTAAGCACATAAATCCATAGTTGTGTCCCATACCACAACAAACTTAAAGATCAAACTCGGTTCCTTAACAAAAAATTTGATAATAAAATGGTTCTCCCATCCAAGAACACATAAAAGCTCTGTAAAATAAATCTCATAAATGTAATCTCCAATATGAATCACAATATCTACTGGTTTTCAACAAGCAACCAAAGAATAGCTGAAAATAATACTGATCAAAGACTCCAAAATGGTGGAGCCAAACATGTCACAATATGACATTATCAATAAATAAATCAACACTTCAGTCCCATCAAGGTGACTGGAAAACAATCCAAAGATAACTGATCAATGACTCAAAAATGATTAAGTCCAATGTCTCAGATACATAAGAATCTTAGCTTCACACATGAAAATTGAAAAGCATTAACAAATTAGTAAATACAAACATTTTATAGAGCATACAATCACATTACCATGGTTGGGTTTAGAAAGATTAGAATTAAGACATCATCATGACATTACAGTCATAACTCCCGAGCCTTTGGTAACAACCTAAGACTGGTCAACACTAGTCAACCCAAAAGCCCAAAACAAGAAGCATAGAGAAAACACGATGCAAACACATATTTTGGTTTTGTTATATTACATAGTTGAATCAAGTGTGGAGTTTCAGTTTTCCATTTGCAAGTATACTTCAAGTGTCTTAAGTTTCATCATTTGACCTACAAGTCAACCATTTATACCCCGATAGCATTATCTTTCAAAATAACTTTTTAAGAATAACTTAAAGATAAATATTCACTAAACTGATCATCATTGACCTTTAATTGAATTGCTTTCTTTATTTAACTAAGATCCATATTCTAATTGATTAACTTTCCTATAATGTTACTTCAACTTTTCACATAAATCAAGGATCATTATTTGTTAAAATATAAGGAAGCCAATTATCAATCTTTGAATAAGAATATTATAACTTAATTAAAATGATCAATTAAATCAATCAATTAACATAGGTACACAATCCATGACCTATTAACATTCTAATAGTTTTCAATTAAATATTACTAAGTCTCATTGTTAAAATATTTAAGGTCATTATTCAAGTCATGAGAGTACAACTTGTCAACTTCAATGTAATTACTTAACAACTTCATTAAAAGAATTGATATTAGCATATCAATTAAAATTTTATTACGTAACTTAATTATTAATTAAATCTAATTAACTCTAGGGTTAACCCACAATACTAGGTACCACTTTTGTGGGAGGAAGAAACTTCAAAAAAATGACAAATTTTCGCATCTCCATTTCTCGTACGTTTGCATGAACACCCTAGACATGTTCGCGCGAACATGTTTCTGTCGAGTGTTCGTGCGAACATATCGTGCCATGTTCATGCAAACAAGTACGCAGCACATGTTCGTGCAAACATATATTTACAAAATTTTCAGCGGCTTAAAATGTCTTCTTCACTTTTCCAAATTCATTTTTATAGCGAGCATTGTTCATTGAGCGTTCGAGCGAACGTGTGACTTGAGCAACTTCCGTCAACATCATCTTCTCATTTTTGTTCTCATTTTCATTATCGGGTATGTCAAAATAATATTAATTTAATGTTTTCAACATTTTTTAAGTTATTTTTTTATATTATCAAAATAGATTTTAATGTTTTCAATGCATTTTTTTTGTGTTTTTAAAACATATTTGAATGTTATATAGTTTTTAATAGTTTTGAAAATATATTTGAATGTTATTTACGTTTTTAATAGTTTATAAAACATATCTAAATGTTAATTTAATATTTTTATTGTTTATTTATATTAATTTAGAAAATAGAAAAATATTATGCAGAAAACATTAGAAAACATTAGAAAAAATAGTAAAAAATATGTAATATAAAATTTAGAAAAAATATTAGAAAACAAATTTTTAAAAAAATTACGAAAACATTAGAGAATTTATAATTTAATATAAAATTTACAAAAAATTTATAAAAAAATATTACAAAAACATTAGAAAATTTATAATTTAATATAATATTTAGAAAACAAATCGTTAAAAATTAGAAAAAAAATTTAAAATATTTTTAAAAAATTGAAAATTTAGAAAAAAAATTACAAAAATATTAGAGAATTTATAATTTAATATAAAAAATTTTAAAAATATTAAAAAGTAAATTTTAAAAAAATTAGAAAAAATATTAGAAAATTTATAATTTAATATAAAATTTAGAAAACAATTTTTTTAAAAAAATTGCAAAAACATTAGAAAATTTAGAATTTAATATAAAATTTAGAAAATAAACTTAAGGGTCTAGATCCTGAATTGTACATGTAAAAATATCTTAAGGGTCTAGATCCTGAATTGTACATGTAAAAATATAGATTAAAATGTATAATTTTTTATTTTGAACATAGATGTACATGTATATTTGTTCATGGTTAAAAGTAAATGTATGTACATATTTTTAATAAATTCACATTTTTATATGTATAATTTGTGTATATGTTAACTATTGATCTTAATTTATCTTATAACTAAGTGTAATTAACTATATTTAATAACACATGTCTTAAGGGGAGATCCTAAATTATACATAAGAATGTAGATTAAAATGTATATTTTATTTCATAAATGTACATGTAAATATGTTCATGTGGTAGATATAGATGTACATACATATGTTTTCAATATTCATGTTTAAATGTACATATGTTATTATTTTTAATGTCTTAATAATTAGAAGTATATAATTAACTATATAATTCAATGACATGTCTTAAGGGGAGATCCTAAATTATACATATATAAGAATGTAGATTAATTTGCATTTCTACCTGTATGAATATAACATACATGTACATCCAAACCCTAACCCTAACCTAACCAAACCCTAACCCTAACCATTATCCAAACCCTAACTTTGACCTTAAAATTTAATTTCTAAACCCAATATTATAAATGATAATAAATACCCTAAATCATAATCTTGAACCAAATCATAAACTTCATATGCTAAGTTCCCTTATCCTAAATTCTTAACCATGGACTTTAATACTAACCCTTAAATTTAATGCTAGAAATTATGTAAGTTTGTGTAAACCCTGACAGTGTCATAAGGTCTTAAATCTTACCCTAAAATTGAGCCTAATTACACTAAAACCCTATTTGAAAACCTAATTGAAGCCTAACTTACATAAAATTAAAACAAGTTGACCCTAATCCTAAATTGTTAAAAATTACATTTGAGATACATGCACATACATGAAGTATGACCCTTGTTTTAAATGATATATATGTAACCCAACTTGAAACCTAAACCTCGAAACATTATTTTAAAAAAAAAAAAGGGTAAAAATTTATTCAAATAAAACCAAATTATAGAAGGCTTCAGACCCAACCAACCAAAACACCAACCCAAAACCAATTACACTCTGTCCTTTTCCACTAATTTCTCGAAAGTCCCAGCAAGATCAGCAGGAAGATCATCCCTAACAGAAATATCCCAACCAACACCTTTCTCTGATGCCCATTTTGCCAAGACATCAACCACTCCATTCCATTCCCTAGGAATATGAAAAAAAGAGATCCCATCCACAAAGCTACTCAAGTGGAGAATCTTTCTAATAATAGAGGCAATTTGCCAGCTAGATTCATCCACTCTCTGATTATTTATCATATCACAACAATCTGAGAGTCAGACTCACACACCATTCTCCTCCAACCAAGAGAACAAGCCCGCTCCATAGCCACCTTAATGGCCAAAGCCTCCATCACATTATTGGATTGAACTCCTTTCTGAATAGAGAATATGAAAATAACATTGTCATCTGCATCTCTCCCAATCCCCCCCACTCCAACCAGTCCAAGATTCTCATGGGAGGAGCCATCAGTGTCAATCTTTAGGACTGCATCAGGAGGAAGACTCCATCTCCCCACTCTACAAACCTTCCTGTTTCATGGCTGAGATCTCTTACTGCTACTAGTTCCAAATCCTTTATCCACTAATCCTAAATTCCTAATAATATGAGAATCACCAGGATCTATTGGCTCTGACATATCACATTTAGTAGAGCTAGTCTGTTGAAGCCTGGTTAGGATCAACTACCATAGTTTAGTGGCTCCCAAGTTGGAATTATAGAAGATCTGACAATTACGCTCCAACCAAAGATTCCACAGAATAAAAGAAGGTCCAATAGCCTAGGCCACCTGAAGGAATTAAGTTTTCATAGGGGGTCTGCCAAGGCTGTCCCAAAATTTAATAAGAGATTCGGCATGAATACGGCTATGGCACCATGCCTCCCACCACTTATGCCAGATCTTTCTAGAGAGAGGACATAAGAAGAAAACATGAGAAACATCTTCCCCATCCAACATACATAGGGGATAGAAAGAGGGTCCCTGAAACTCTCTTCGTTGGAGATTATCCCAAGTAAGACACTTATTTTGCGCAACCAACCATAGAAAAAACTTACATTTCGGCCAAGAAAATTTATTCTAGACCTTCCTCCACCAGGGAACCACCTGAACTACATTACATTGGCTATCCAGCCGAGCATATCCCTAGGCCACACTGAACTTACCTTTTGGGCAAGGACCCCAAGCCAGGATGTCTTTGTCTTTAGAAGAGTTGTAAAGCCTAGCAGAGAGAAGATGCGCCAGTTTAGCCCGAATCTCTGAGGAGCCCCCTGTGGGCCAAATTTTTGGATCCTTCCAACTAGCCACCTCCATCAATCCACACCTCCGAACAATCTTGAAGTGAGCTACCGTGGTCCAACCTACAGAAGAAAAAACCTGAAACAAAGGCAAAAGGTGGGAAAAACTAGAGAGAATAGGAAGGTGGCCATCCCAAGAGTCTTGCCAGAATAACACACTTGACCTCTCATTACAGATCCAGAAAAGGTCATCCTTGATAAGAGGAGCACCCCTTTTAAGGGTGTCCCAAATAAAGGACCCCTTACCATTAAGCTCAAGTCTAGGAATATCCTGGACCTCCACTCCTAAGAAATACTTATGGGTCAAAATCTTGGCCCAATCTCGATCTTGATTCTTGCACCATCTCTAGTATAACTTTACAGCAAGAGCTTTGACACCGAGAGCCATACATTTAAGGCCTAGACCCCCAGAGAACTTAGGCAAACAAACCGTGTCCT
This sequence comes from Cupressus sempervirens, assembly GCA_028749045.1. Lineage (NCBI taxonomy): Eukaryota > Viridiplantae > Streptophyta > Pinopsida > Cupressales > Cupressaceae > Cupressus > Cupressus sempervirens. The sequence continues at coordinate 664,949,258 of CM053793.1, read as the reverse complement.
AGTTGACTAAGCTCCATTTAGAGGATTGGAGATTTCCTGACCAAAGGAATTGTCGTAACAAAGCATCAAAATCTTTCAAAACTCCCACAGGAGGTGTTTGCACCTGTAAATAGGAGGAGCCTAAATCACAGTCTCGAGCAGGGTAACCCTCCCAGCAGATGAGAGCCACCTATGAGTCTAGTGACTCACTCTGCTAATAATATCAATCAAGAATTTCAAACCTCAAAACATTATCATTTAAGAGTAATATAAATAATTTATTAGGTACCCTTTAATTGAATTCTCTAATAATACCCTCCAAAATATAATAAAATCTTAGAATAACAAATTAACTCTAACCATAACCAAACTCTCAACTTTAAACTTATCTTATACTTATATGCAAATTAATCTAGGTCTGGATGTGTTACAGATTATCTAGGTCCATGATGTGTGATGTATGTTTAATTACATGTGTATAGTTTTTAATGTTAAAAATAAAAAAAGTATGTACAATAGACAATTTAGCTCTTCATACATTTTTACAGATATGGCTTCACACGATATGCTTGATGCAGCTTCTGGTGTGACACCTGATGGAGTTCCTACTGTGGCTCCTACTATGACACAGGTTGATGCGGATCCTATTGTAGCACCTGATGCAGATCCTGATATGGCTCCTCGTGCAGCTCGTGGTTGGGCTCGTGCTACAGCTTCTAGTGGGGCTACTCGTGTACCTCGATATAGGGCTCGTTGTGCAGCTCATGTTCCAGCTCTTGGTGTAGCTCATGTTCCAAGTCAGGTTGCACTTGCAACTCCTGCTGGAGGTCCTACCGCACCACCTCCATGCATCGATATTGATGCATTATTTGCATTTTTAGAGCATGAGGTTGCTAGACTGCAGCGCTCTATATTGAGCTCTGATGATGGTGTTGATAGAGACATATGTACTATGATATGTAGGAGTTTACAGGATTTGACAGCTAGGTTTAGAGGTCACCATTCATTTACTCCTGCCATATTAGCTTTCATATCTAGGGAGCTTAGGACTGAGGTTTCAGGAGATGCATCATTTGATGACGTCAAGAGGGTAGCCCCCAAAGACGTCATCTAAAGAGAGTTATTTCCAGCTTATGAGGGGACATAAGGTAGGGTGAGAGGCTACAGAATCACATGATGCAGAGACCCTATCATTGCTAGCATGATCTATCCACAATTTTTAGCTACATATGGTCATTATCCTAATAACGACCAAATACCCCTTTATTTTGCACAACAGTTGTACGATGAGTTTCGCATAGGGCTCAATGTCAACTACTTGGGATATTCCTGATTATTACGAACAAGGGCATGGTCGGGTGGCAGATCGTGACCAGTACCGCAGTGTAGATCATCTGCCACCTTCAGATCTTAGACAGTTTGTTGGATTGAGGATGCCTCCTGTGATTCCTACACATGTGCCTATTGTAGATAGAGTTGTCATTGCTTCCCAAAGGGAAGCAATTGACACTATTGGGCACATTGCATCTATGGTAGCTAGTATCACATTAGATTCTATTGGTCATTATCTTCATAGTTGATGTCCTCGTCCACTTGGTCGACCATCTTCATAGGCATCTAGTAGCACTTCAGGTGCCTCCTCTGATGATGATGCATATAGAGCTTTTGGGCTCCCACTGTTAGGAAATATTCGTGGTCTTTCAGGATAGCAGACACATATGGATATGTCACTATATTTTTTCGAGGATATGTTGTACTTTATTAGCTATATTTTTGATACACAGAGGATTCCAGTACATGCGGTGATGGATGTTGTTTGACAGCATCAGAGCCTCAACACAGTTCCACAGACACAGGCCGCCACACTAGTGACAGATGATACACCTGTGCATAGCTCATAGCATTTAGCACCAGACTCACGAAACTCTACAGATGACTCGAGCATACGAGTTGGAGATGTCCATATCACAGCTGAGGGCCTTGATGATTTTGGTGAGCAGTTGCGAGGCCTATCTGAGATTGATACTAGTTCGACCCTGGGTCTTTCATCATATATGGACCTGTTATTCGAACCTGGTAGCACTAATTCTACACCAGATGTACTTAGCCAGTTACACAGTCCACTTCACACAGATTTACTAGCAGTTGGACATGGAGTTTCAGGCTCAGGTGCATCAGTAGATGATATGATGGAGTCTGCTGATCATCCTCCACCTCCGGAGACCCAAGTACATATATAATTTCTTTTTAATTTTAAATATATATGAAATTAAAAAATATGTTCATTTATTGAAAAATTTAGTTCAGATATATATGCAGATATTTAATTTAATCTTTAACTCGTAATAAATCATGCAGGCACAGGTTGCTAAGCACATGGTTACACATACTGTTGGTTCAGGGCATCATATACATGAGAGAGATGATTCTATTGAGGCACCTGGTAGTGCTCAGGTACTTGAGTTTTAAATAGTTTGTTTAAAGTTATTTAAATATTTTGAAAACTAGATATATATCTATATATATGCAAATTTGTATTTAATTTGAATGTATATGTACATGATGCACGTATGTATATCTATGTTTTAAAGATAGAACTCTAACACATGTATGTATATATGTATATATATTTGCAGGGCTTGGTTGATGCGCCTCGGCAAGAGGATGTACAGGAGACTCGATCAGAGGGTCATTATGTTCGTATATGTCTTGAGGGGTCCTTCTAGTAGTAGATCAGATTTATATATTTTTTGATGCATATATATTGGAGGTCCAGTTTACATGTACACGTGTATTTTAGTTCCTTGATAACATCCATGTACTTTCACTTTTTATTTGATTATTGAGTATTTCAGTGTTAGATACCATCACATGTACGTATATATGACTTTTTATATTTTGCTACATACGTATATTTATTCGAGATTTACAGTTTGCATTTCAGATACATAGAGATATATTAGATCTGTAGATGTTTATTCTTGAGACTTGTATATGTGTACACATTGATAAATGAATTTAAATTATTAAATTCATCCATGGTACAATTAATTTAAATGATTAAATTATATAATTTTTTAATAAACTAAATTTGATAATTAAGAACTTATGATCATACAATTAAAAATATATTTAATTCAAGATGAAATTCAATAGTTTGAAAAAAAGTTGATATTTAAGAATTGTAACATAGATAATGAAATTGTGTAAGTTCAAAATTGTAACATAGATAATGAAAGTGTTGAAGTATAAAAAATACATAGAGGGTACTATGCAAGACAAGCAAGCAATGTTTGAATTATGTGATGATATCCCTAATTTGTGTCCCAATGAACTAATTGGTTTTGGAGTTCCTGGGAAACCTATTGGCGATTTCAAGCAGAACCTCTCCCTCCATGACTATTCAGGAAGCACTTCCGCAAATAAAAAAGTATTGGCCTTCATGGGATCAGACGACAAAAGAAAATTCCATAGACTCAAGACGATGTGGCACTATCCTTATTGATCAACTGAGAGTTATGATTCAGAATGCACGAGGGCAACTGCAAGATAGTGCGTAGAAATATATACTTCAAAAGTGTGAAGAGTGGAATTTGGTATGGGTGGGGTCAGGCGACCTCGTCCCTCTAGAGTTCCATGAGATAGAGCTTATATTAAAATTTGATAGAGATCACACTCGTAGAACTTCTTGTCCGACTGACCGCTTGTGTTGTTTGGGTAATTCATTCCAAACAGATACAGTTGCATATCATTTATCAGTCTTGAAAGCATTATATCCTGATGGCGTCAGAGTACTTTCTTTATTTTCTGGTATTGGTCGAGTAGAAGTTGCTCTTCATCAATTTGGAATACATTTAAGTTGTGTTGTATCTATTTTAAATTATGAGTTTCCTCGCATTATGATGGAAGTGAGAGAAATAATGCACTCAAAAGCCTCAGCTAGTAATTTTTCCTGATCAATGTGTAGGCTCATTTTTTTTGTAAATAACTCAACGTTAATAAACTATCTGAAAAATAGAAAATTGATTTTAACCAGAACAGAATGTTCTCTACTGATTTTAAATTGTCAAATCAAAGGATTACATACCCTAACTAAGAATAGTAATTTTTTTCATTTTCAAATTAATTTTATAAAGGTTTACAATCACAAAATACTTTTTTTAAACAAGAGTTCAATTTTTAGTCGTCCAATGAATTTTTTTGAACTGACTCTAAAGTGGTTTGTGGTGGAAGTTTATCGTAATAATAATGTTTCTGATCTTCTTTAACAGATGGTTTTTAATTATAACTTTTGGAGGACCTCCGTGGGCTTAGAAAGTATGCATTTTGTTTTACAATGATACAAAATCACCATATTTATTGTTTGCAACTACTTGAATTTCCTTGGAACTTTTTAAGGTGAATTATTATTAAATTCATCCATGTACAATTAATTTAAATTATTAAATTATATAATTTTTTAATAAATTAATGAAAATGAAGAACTTATGATCGTACAATTAATCTAAACACATTTAATTCAATAGTTTTAAAAGAAGTTGATATTTAAGAATTGTAACATAGATAATGAAATTATGTAAGTTTACACTAACTTCTAGCCTATTTATATCGAGTTGTTAAATTATTAAATTCATCCATAGTACAATTAATATTATAATTTTAAAAATAAACTAATGATAACTGAAACTCAGATATTCAGATTAAAAACACAATTTCACCAAAGTTGATATTCACAATTTCACCATAGTATGTAATTGAAAACACATTTCTCCAAAGTTGATATTCAGATTATTATAAAATAAATCTCAAAGGTCTAATCAACCATTATGTGCACATATAACATGCAATATTTTTTCATGATCTTCACTGTCTAGTCTCCACTTGCGACGTGCACGCTTAAGTTTGACTGGATGCAGACAAAGCCCTGTAGCAACGACTAGGTGGCTATATTGTAAAACTTTGTTGTGAGGTTGATAATCAACAAAGTGTATTCCATATTGGACTATTTTCTCTTGCTTCAAATATGTCCCCTCTATCACAACAGAACCTGTACCACAAATTTAAGTGTTTTAAAATTTGACAGATATGAAGTTACCTAAATATATATATATATTTAAATATATATGTGCATGTACATATGTATATGTATAATTTACCTATGGGGAACAAAATTCCATCACTTTCTTCAGGGTCATATAACTTTGTCCTCTCTGCAGTACATCGCAATAAATAATAACTGACACATTCATGATTTCCAGGCTCAACAATCACTGCAAAGACATCTCCTGCATAACAAGTATACATGAATGCATGTGTACAATATATATAAGATAGTTGAAATCGATAATTAAATAAAAACTTGAGATTAATTTTTATGATACTCACCCACTTTTACCAATCCAGAGATATGATTATAATCATCAGAAATCAATGGAATATCATCAAAATTTTCATCTTCTTTATCAAATTTATCGATAACATCAAGTGGTACCGAAATCCATGCACCTGTATATCCATGTGTCTGATTGATGCATTCTTCATAGTTTTAATCAATGCAACTGTCACAAAAACATGAGTATTCTCTTGTCTTCAATGTCCAATTGCAATTATCTATACTCATGAGTGAATGTAAAGAACGTGTCTTTTCTATCCTCTTGCAACCATGCATGTTTTTTCTATTGACACCTGAAAGTTCATTAAATTGAAAATATAGAAAAATTAAATTTAAACTTCAACGAATTCAAAAATAAAACTTAACAATAAAATTTTATAATTTAATCGTCCATAAAAGTTAAATAGACGTACACATCCATACCTGTTATCTCCCAGAAGACTCTATATGGTGTCTGTCGACTCATTTTTGATGATGTCCCAACCTCATCTAATGCGAAATGAGTCTTACACCATTCAACAACATCATGTGCATCATTTACATGAACTCCCTGATAATTCATTTGATATTTTCGCAAATCACGTTTGATGCAAGCTCCAGCACCATCATGTTCACCTTTTCCATGACCACTCTCAAAAAAATTCCATATGTGTTTTATATTCTCATTGCGATGATATCTACAAAATGCATAAAATGGTCTAGATGATTTAAACTGCGTGGTACATCCATCAGACTAAACATAATGTTTATCAACATTTATGTTTCTTTCTTTCAAATAAGAAAAGAATGTATTGAAGCAATGTTCTACATAGTGAATGTCATGTTCTTTATCATCACTTATATAAAAATGATATTCCTTTATAATTACTCGTGCTTGAACTATACTCTGAACACCATCCAAATCTAACTGTGCATGTCTATAAAAAACATGTACCATAATAGTGACCTGCTTATTAAAGTAATAATCTGATTGAATTGCTTTCTAATGAACAAATGAATAGTTTTCTGGAAAATCAACAATTGATACAATTGTTCCAAGTGGAAAATTATCTCTCAGAGTTTGAAACTGTTGTGCTTGCCACTTTGCAAAAAATGCATGACAAGTATAAGGTTGAATCAATTTCTTAAATCTGTCCATAAATGTTAGAACAGGCAACTCCTCTTCAACATATTCCAACCTTTTTGTTTCTTTCCCCAACTTTGTTTCATTCTTGACATACTTGTAACTTTTGCAATTCAATATTTTTGTTACATCAATATTTTCAATTTTCAAAGGAAATAGAGCCAATTCACCACATGTTTCACATAATCCTTTGATGCAATTTATTTGACCAGCTGGATCATTTATGTTGTCACACAAAATGGATGATATTAACTCACTTCTCCTACTAGGAGGAGCAACATGAAAACCATATGTGTCTTCTACAAACTTTTGAAATACCTGATAGTGGAGATCAAATTCAATATGATGACGACAACAACACATTTCAAACACTTTGTTCGACCTCACAAAGTATGGCTTCAATTTTTTAAACAATGTTTGCCCAACTTTTACATTAGGATGTTGACTACAAAATGACACATATAACTCATGCTGTGTTGTGTCCAACCAATGTTTTGTATGATGTTCATATTGACTAGGTGCAATCCTATGCCTGATAACATCTCTACTATTTGATGAAGGATGAGTGTTATCAATCCAAAATGATATGATTAGTTTTTTTAATAACTCTTCAATCCTATCAGAATGAGGTGCTCTACACATGATTGCTCAATTGCCTTCCATAGTACTGTCATCCACAATTAATGTTCTCTTAACATATTCTCTCATTGTTTTCCTACTAAAACCCATTTCAGACAAAATTGAAGATATTTGTCTATTTTGGGTCATATTCTTACTTACAACAGACATCAACATCACTTTTCTTTCCGCAAACTTATCTTTAGTTTGAGAGTGTTTTCCTATGTTTCTCAAACCTTGTTTAACATTTTCAATCAAATCAGTTTGCATGTTAGAAAATATTCTCTTTTTTGATGTTGTGTTTACACCTAACAATTTCAATGCCTCTTGCAACTTTTTTTGTGTAAGAAAAAGTGAAAGCAATTGAGCTTGTTCAAGTGTTTCAGTATTATCAAATTGAGTCATAATTTCTCTTATCTTCTTCTTCATTGACCTTCTCTTAGACAAACTTAATGGTTAAACACTAGCTGCAAGTTTTCTCAATTTATCTACATCCTTTTTAAGTAAATGATCTAACTTCTTATGAGAAATACCATACTTTATAGATTGGACAATATTTAAGAGTTCATCCATACTAGTTCCTGCACCTGATCTCGTCCCTTCTCTGATTTTTGTTATTGGAATTTCTACAGGGACCAATCTTGAGCCTTCTCCAACATCCATTATTTGAGATTCAACAAGGAAAGATTCTAACCCTTCTCCGACTTCTGTTATTTGAACCTCTGTAGGGACTAATCTTGAACCTTCTTCAACATTCATTGTTTGAGATTCTGTAGGGAGTGTTCCTGACCTCTCTCCCATAGGCACTACTTGTACTTCTGTTGAGCCTTCTTCAACATTTCCTTCACCTTGTTTAATTCGATGATAACGTGCCACAGTTTTATGAATATTTCTTTGTTCTGCTTCATCAGATCTTTTCCTTGCATATTTGTTTTTCCTTCCTCTCTTGTTTCCCATTATAAAATTTTAAAAAGTAATAATTTATCACTTGCCTCAAGATAAATTTTGTGCAATAACTAGATAAAAAAATCACTGTACAGATTTGTCTGTCGCTGTCAGTACTTTTAAATTATTTGACAAAAATCAATAGAATGCAGTCGTCTGCAACAAGACATAAATATTTTTCATTATATGACTAAAATCTGTGAGTCGCATTCTTTACAAGTAGCAAAGCACCAAATCCTTCTTAAGCCATCATTGAATCACAAACAAATAACATGGTATGAATACTATAATGTTTGTCCTAAAAAATAAATTTTTCTTTCTTATAAAATATATAATTGTTTTGTCTCTTTAATTTTTTCATTCTTATTGTAGGACTAGAAAAATGGGTTAAATGCATAATATACTATGAGAAATCACAAAACTCAATCAACATACATTAACACCCACTAGTCTACCATGAAAGCCAAACTAATAAAAAAAAGTAAACACAGAGTTAGAAACCCCCTCTTTTATTTGTAGCTCCTATGTCCTTCTTTTTTCTGCAAATGATGTAGCTCCAAAGTTTCTTAAAATGCAAATTTTGAGTGTTTTGAGTGATTTAGAGTGTTTCTTAAGGTCTTGGGATGCAATGCAAGGTGTGGAAGTGAAGATTAGGGTTTTGGAACCTAGAATGAAACAACTAATTACCAAGTGCACCCTAAAACTACCAAGCGCACCCTGAAACTACCAACTGTGCCCATGAAGTGTGCAATTGGTAAAACAGGGTTGCAGTTGATAAAAGAGGTCAAAACTTGATAATTAAGATGTGGGTATGCAAGATATGAGTTTTTTCAATATTTTAAAGTGTTTAGGGATGTTATGCAATGTGAGGAAATGTTAAATGACCTAGGTTTTGATATGCAAAGTACAAATGTCCTAGGGATGTTATGCAAGTGCAAATGCAAGGTGTCGTTTTGAAGGTATGCAAGATGAAGACTATGATGTGCAAAATGAAGGTTAGGGTTATGTTTTGGACTTGGTAAGGATGTTAAAGGTAGGTGTATGCAAAGTGGAATATGCAAGGGATGGTTTCCTAGGGTTGATAATGATGTTTAGGCTATGAAAAATGAGGATAGGTGATCAAGAAGACAAGTTGGTTGACAGACAATTTGATAGGGTTTGATAGTGAAAATGATGTTAGGGTTTGAAAAATGAAATATGAGAGGGATATACCACTAGGGTAAGTCAAAAATGACATTTAGAAATATGATTATGCTAATGATAGCTCGGTATACATAAGGTTTTTTGAACTTAGGTGAAATCTTTACAAGGTATTAACCTAAACGTTTAATGTTATGACAATAGACTTTGGATCTTGATCAAAAAATTGACAAAAAAAGATAAGATCAAAATGACAAAGCCAAATCTACCTTGACATAGGTAGCAGTTGGAAAGCTGGGCTGAAACTAAGGCAATTCTAAGAGCTATGTTTTCTAGATTTTTTGTTGAAAAATGGGTCAAACTTTACTAGTGCCTCTATAGAGATGGAGAAAAGGCCCAATTGGTGAAGGGATTGAGAAGAAGAGGGATATGGAGATAAAAGGAAGAGATAAAAAAAGATAGTGAGAATGAAATATATAACTAAGAGAAGGTAGAGAGGGAGATATAGGGATAGAGATGGATAAAGGGAGAGATGGAGAAGAAATATGGATATAGAGAAGAGGTTTATGTAGAGAAAAAAATGGATAGGTGATGAGAGAAGTGAAAGGGGTAGACAGAGATGGGGGGATGAATATAAAAATGAGACACAAGTAAATAGTGTTTGTGTGTGTGGGGGAGAGGGAGAGAGCAGTGAGGGAGAGACACATTGAAGGAGATAATTTGAAATGAATGCTTAAAATGATGTGTAGGACATCCGAAATGATGGTTAAAGTAGTCAAGATGAGGGTTGGGTATACAAAGATGCAAGATGGAAGATGCAAACTGATAATTTTTGAGGTGAAATGCAAAGGATGCAAGCTTAAATGCTAATCATTGCAATGTGAATATGAGGGATACTAAAAAGGTGTTATATGAAGTCTATATGATGCAAGTATGAGGCTCAAACTGTGAATAATGCAAGTGGATGCTATGCAAGAGTGAAATCTATGTTTTGCCAAGCACGTTTAGGAGCACAAGTTGCTATGTTTTCCAAGGTTTGAATGTATTGAACCAAAGTTTGTAATGTTTTGACAATGTTTTGACAATGTTTGATATTTTGACAAGGTTTTGCAAATTTTCAAGGTGTAAATTTGAATGTTGGCTTTTATCTTGATTATGTTTTACACACACGCAAGACACATTAAGACAAGAATAGCTGTTGTTAAAAGTGAACAGTCACACCACAACCTAGGCTTTAGGACTGTATCCACTGAATTCCTACTTGAACCAAAGTTCAGCCATGCTTATCCAGAGCAGACAACTTAGGACCTTGGCATCACAGGCTCCCCATTACAACGTACTCACTTCTCGGGGCTACCAAGATCCGCTTCCCAAGGGGCATGACTTCCCAAGGGACTATTGTCTCTACTAAGGACCGCAAGAATGTAGGATGTCTTCACAGGCATGGGTGACCCCTTGAGCTAGTGGATAGAAAGGATTTTGGCCACTAAAACATGGTTTTTAGTAAGGGCATTCCGTTCAGCAAGTGAGTGATAAACTTCCTCAGAAGGTCTCCCAGCCCCGAGAATCGAGGTTTGATGCACCACAAGGATACTGGAGGAGAGCTATCACTCAGCAATACCACCGACACAACTTTCACCGTAATCGAGTTTTATATAGCGGTTGGAACGTTGACCTAGCTTTTGGCCCGTTATCGCTCTGAGGTCGTCCCTTGGCATACCCAATATCAAGTATCTTGGTCCAAGGCAGGCCTCCTATAGAAGTTACATGGATTTCTCTTACACCTAATATCCACGAATGGCGAGGGGAGAGGATACGTCCAATGCAACTCCTAGGGATTTAAACACTGTAAATACGCTAGGCAAAAAATAAAAAGTTCATTTTAAGCACCAAACAAAGTGTTATTTAATCTAATAAATCCACACACAGTTTTGACAAACACACAATGGTCTTCGACAACATCCTACAAAGAAAACATTAGTAGTTTGTTATGATCATGTCTTCATCCCACAATTGCCACATGCTGCAGGGAGACCATTAGTAACACAAAATCATCTAATCTATGTTTTAGAAGGAAATGAAAACCTTAGATTATTTCTTTATAGAAATTGAGAATTCATAAAGAGTTATGACACATTTATTTTTATCGAATGAATTTGATTTGAAAATAAAATTAAATATTTTTTATTAATTCAAGTTATAAATTAAAAAATTCAATTAAATGTGAACGAAGATAAGAAATATTGATGAAAGTGTGAACGAAGATAGGAAGAATATTAATTTTCAAATATTGAGAAATCTCTCACCTGCCTTCGATTTATTTGTGGACAAAATTCATGGCAAAGACAGGCCTGCAATGCACTATCAGGTTGATACTAAATACGGAGATTGATGGCACAAAATGACGTCTATAATGAAAATTTGAAATCAATGATTGAAACGTGAGACATGGTTGTTTTTGTTTCGTGGATAGAATGATGTTTCATGCATGTAGGCGCAAGGCCCATTTTTGATAATTTATTGGCTTTTTCGATTGTCCGCACGAACACGAAATTTTTAGCTATGTTCACGCGAACATAGCTAGATATTTTTTCGGCCGCCGTGAAAGTGCAATGAACATGTTCGCCTAAACATGTGTTCATGCGAACATGCATAATATGTTTGCTCAAACACAGTGTTCGAGTGAACGCTCAAAATTAGGAAAATTTGAACTCATTTTTCATAATTTTTAAAAAAAATTTGCTCTTTTGACTCCCATAATTGCAGGATAATGATCTCCTACTATAAAATAAAAAATGTCAAAATGTGCTGCTCGGAGCAAGCTTTCCAACGACTATAATTTTAATATATATTTTATTCGTTAAGACTTTCAAATATGAGTTTAACTCATTATAGGTTCATTACCGATTGAACATCAACCGACTTCGACACTTCGAAAAAAATTAGTAAATTAGGTCAAATTTTTTTTGAAAAATATGTAGGCACTAGTTTATTGAGATACCTTACTATTCAAAAAATAATAATTTAGGTTTATGATAAATTGACTTCAAATTATTTGTGTCAAACGGAACGTATGTCTAAATTACGATTCGTGTCACTTCAAAACTTCATAAACTATACAATATTCAACAAAAATAAATCAAACCAAATGCAGACACTAGATATTGATGTTACAAATCCAACGCCAAAAGAATTACTTCATTATCATTTCTAAAAAAAAGTTATGTGTGTCAAACGGACTGTCACTCTTTAAAATATTGAATTTTATTATGTACAACTTTTCAAAGGAGATAAAAAAATTGACATATATATATATATATATATATATATATATATATATATATATATATATATATATATATATATATATATATATATATATATATATATATATATATATATATATATATTTAGATTAAAAAATATAGTTACAAAGTGGGAACAAAGTATTCAAAATCACTAGTTTATGTCATCTTGAAATTATTTATAGTTTCAGAGATATAGTCACTTGAACGTGACGTTTGTTGCAAAAATATTGATTTCAGTGTCAAAATTGGTCAAAAAGTGGAACCTATTATTGTGGGATCACCCTCTAATTAATTTAATTAATAATTACATATCCATGGCAACGTTTCAATTAATATCAGTTGACTAATAACTAACTATAATTTTGTAAGCTAAAAGTCAACTATAATCTAGTACACAAATATTCATATTCATAATAACTTGTTAATATTTAATAACAAGCTATATTGAGAATCTTTAATAATAATTCCGTGTGACCACATTTGTCATCTCTCAAAGAATACCAACATCCCCTTGACAAATTCATATTATCATTAATCATTTCAAATAAAACTCTATCGCACAACTTAATTATTAATATCATAGTTATAATATCAACTCAATGAATATCAATTGATTACAAATCAATTAAACTTCAAATTCAAAAACTAATATCTTTACAAAACTTTAATCATTAAATAATCTCTACTAGATTAAATCTAATCGAATTTATTGATAACTATTTACACCATTATTTATTAATAGTTTATTAGACCCAACAAATATTAATAAATAATAAACTCATCAAAACTATTACTAAGAAGCCTTACAAACTTCATTGGTTAGTATTGAACTAATTCTTAACACAATTAAGGTGTACCATTATTCATATTAATAATTCAAACCATTGTTATATTATAACAAGGTTATAAGGTAATTATGACTCTTTATTTAAATCCAAATCCAATATCATTAAAATTTGAATCTCTTAATAATCATCAGTTTAAACACTTTTATAAATTACCAACTCTTAACTATTTAATATATATTAAATAGTATTTAATATATATTAAATAATTAATATTAAAATTTCACTACATAAACTATATTAATATCTTTTCTCTATTAGTTTTCTCTCATTTAAAAATCCATTTACTAATAATTAATTACACTTCTTCTACTATTAACTAATTTTAATTAAATTTTATTTAATTAGATTATTAAATAAACCATATAAAATTAATGTATATTAATAAGATTCTAATAAGAAAATATTACAATAATATCTTTAATTCATTTCATGCTTTGATATATTATTTTTATGAAGTTTAAGCATAGAGAACTCTTGGTTATAGAAAATGGAAAAATATCTGTTCTTGAATAAAATAGTCCTAGTACGAAGGCCATATCTCCTTAATGAACTGTTGGATCGGGCTGAAATTGAAATATGTTGGAGAGGGCCAAGTTGTGCCAATTCTGACTAGAGCGATCGAATAAATTCGCTCACGATGAAAAGTTATGAATGACTAAGTTCAGGTCTATCCAAAGGGCAACGACAGGATAGTTTGTGATGAATTAAAAATTTCTTCTTAAAATAATTGTTCTCTAAATTTAACCATAAAAGGGTTTGTTCATACACATCTAAAAATATAATTGATAGAAAAATTACATTAATTATTCAAATTTTCACCATAAAATTTCTATTTTAATTCCAATCTTGTCTTTCTAAATTAATATAAATTCGAACCTAAATCCGATTCATATATAATTATTTCTCCTTAATTGAATCTAGAATTTTTCTATTGTTTTCTATTGATTTCTTCTCAACCAAATAGCATATCTAGATTCTAATTTCTAATTGTAGATTCAATCACAAGGAGTATTCAGACACATAACAGACACGATGAAGACAGAAAGAGAAATAGTGTAAAGAGAATATGTGACTATCACGAGTACACCTGGACACTGATGTTAATCTGCCATTCCTCAAAAGTTCATAGAAAATCCTTTCCTTCTCCAACATTTGCAATTCCTCCATGATCCAAGCCAACCAAAACCTCAAAGTGATGAGAAGAGCTTGTAGAAGCATATGAGCATGTAGAAGCATATGAGCTCCTCAAATGCATGTAAGTCTTGAAGCTTCCACTTTAGCTTGAAGCTTGTAGCTTGTCCAAACACACTAGGAGAGCCTTTATTTAAAGGCCTCTAAGATGCATCTAGAGTGTCTCTAGAAATAACTAGAAGATAAGCATGACAACCAAGCATTGGTCCTCTCCAACCTTCTAGATAAGTCTTAAGGTTGTAGACACCATGTGCTCAAATAAAATGCTAACTCCTAAGTGTAGACAACTAGTGCATTCTTAGAGTGCAAACCCCTATGTTGTCTACATGACAACTCTCAAAAATTTGCCAACTCCTATGTGAGCAAATATTAATATAATATTTAATTTAGTTTTTCCAATTTAATTTATTTATTTATTAAATCTCATGCACTAACTTTAGTAACTCCACTTTTAAGTCATAATATATTTATATTTTAATCACATGAGATTTAGAATCTTTTAATAATTTTAAATATATTTTTTACTTTTAAATTTTATTTTTCAAAACTTAATTTGCTAAAATATTTATTAGCTTAATAATATTATTTAGTCATTTATTTAAAAATGAACTCCAAATATATATTATTATTAAAATAAATAATTTCACATTCCAAATTTAAACTTTTAACTTTTATTTTCAAATTTAATTATTTTATTTAATTAATTTTTCAATTAATTAAATAAAATAAATATTAAAATATCATATTAATTTTCTATTTAATTAAACCATTAATTAAATCTTTTAATTAGGCTTAATTAATAGAAAATACTCCAAAGACTCACAAGGTAAAAATATGAAAATCCATCATAGCCATAATACATACAAAATCAAGCCAAGGGTTAATATCTGAAATTACATCATCCGACGTATTCAGAGGGTACTCAATTTAGATACTTGTCCTAATTTTCAATTAAAACAAATGACTTAAAGGGTTGGGATTTGGACTTGAGATAATGTGATAGGGTACGCTCATCCTGGCAATTCAGGGAAGTTGATACCTGGTACCTGCAACCTGCATAAAAACCATGCATGTACAAGCACAATATATCTTAAACTAAACAGGCAATGGCAGGAAGTGGTGCATTGTGTAGATCTCAACTAGCAGGTGACTACGACTCCCTTCCTTAACCACAGCAGGCACGTCATACAAAAGCAAACACGCACACCATACACATGCAAGTATGGGGTAAGTATTCATAAGAAAACACATATGATAATAAACCATTTTATTAATCATCATTAATAACTGCAAACACTGAAAATAATCATTATGCATATATGAAATGTAAAATCTAAGTGATCTCATCACATAATAAACTGAATCCATAGCACAATATCTAATAGTCTTGAAACAATGTTGCTAACCATCAACATGAAACTAGCCCCAAAAGAGCTTGACAATGACATCAAAAATGCAACCTAAGGGCAGACACTACATCCACCCCCCGTGGGATTAGGCTTACTCCCGGAAGCCTACAAGAAGGAAAAACTAAAATACTCACTATATGGGTCTCATTGAACCCTTTCCCTCTTATAGAGAAATATGATTCCACTAAGAACACTACAACTCACTCAGAACAATATGATTCTGGTTTTATGATAAATCAAAAATCATATCGATCCAATAATCATTTTTTAACAACTAATAACATAGATCCCTTAATACATTCTAAACAAGAGCAACTTAATGCTCACAAAGACAATCAAAGATATACTACCTCAAATCATAGATGAAAGATACATGTTTTGCAACTAGGAGTTTTAATTTTTAGTTTTGCCTTCGTTTAGGTTTTCAATATAATTTTAATTTTGAAACTTAAGTGTAGAAGTATGAAAAATATGCACGTAACAGTTTAAGTTTCGTTTCAACTCACTTAGTTTTAAGTTTCAGTTCGAAGGAGATAGACATGATAGTTTGATGTTTTCATTTTTGTTCAACTAGTTAACAACTAGTGGCATTCCAATATACCCAGAGCTCCCAATGTTGAAACTCGGGCTCTGATACCAAATGTAGTGCCTCGCCAAGGGATTCAAAGAATTAACCTAAAGTTTGTCAAACATATTTTTTTTTTGAACATGAAAGTAAAACCATTCATAACATTTGCGAAAGCAATAGTAACATCTAACTAAAAGTAAACATAACATAACAGATTACATTCTTTAAAAATCCCTTAACGTTGAATCACATCTAAATTAACTATTCATCTAACATCACATTCTTATGAAATAACAATGATACATCCAACATTTTTAAACCATATACAAGTGTCCTTTTTGAAATTCACTCTTTAGTTTAGCTCAATTATCCACTGTACATGTTACACGGTATGAAAAGCTTAAAAGAATAAACATCTTTGTAAATAAAGTACATCAACGTCCAATAGTAATCCATGATGCAATTAAAGTAAATAAAACCACATGTCATACATGATACATCATCACAAAAGATATAAACATCCATCATAAATGATAACCATATATCACAAACATAAATAATTAAGTGCACGGTTCCTCCCAACCGTAAATAGCATCATTAGACCATCGTGGATCCTAGCCATCCCTCCGTGCGTAACATTTCAAAGCACCGAAGAGATCATCGTTATTATCATAGTAGAAATGTCACTCCTAAAACATCCTACTAAAATACAAGTAAAGCATAAAGTAACATCATCTAACATATGAAAATTATCAATATAAGAAACATACCAATAAATACATCCATCATAAGGTATATCATCTATCATAATGATCCAAGAACAGAATGAAGATAAATACCAACCAAAAATGCATCAGCAACGGTGTCTCAGACGGATCTCAAATGATAAGAGTGAAAAAATACTATCACCCGACCGCGTGGAACCTAAATGGTCCACTCCCACCGTGCTGTGGAGATAATCTCAAGTCCTAAACAAGCTTTCAAAATCACATAACATAATACTCTTTAAGTCCAAGAATCTTAAAAGTATACTAACTCAAAAGTTCCATCACACAAAATTGACATCTAATTTCCAGAGGCACAACAATAAGTATACCACCAAAGGTACATAAAATCTATAGAGGAGACTTAGGCTACATACTAGGGAGTGTCATCACATGGCTGCTTGAGTTACCCTGGACTGGTCTCTCATTAGACCCTGGACCCTCAAGCGTTGAGTTACCCTGGACTGGTTACTCTAAACCTCAGACCCTCAAAGTGGCACATGTGGAAAGCAAGAAGCCTTTTCAAGAAGACAAGACACTTATCCCATCCTTAGTCTATACAAGCACTCAAAGCATGGGTGGTTTAAATATCTCGAACTTATCTTTTTAGTGTGTTTCCCCTCATAAATTTTATTTACTAGATTATCACTTATTACAAAACTTGCATTAGGTTACCCTGGTACTGACCACTTTGGGCCCCGGACACCTATGCAAGCCACTCCCATAGTCATGTACCTAGACAACCTCTCCTAAGCACATAAATCCACAGTTGTGTCCCATACCACAACACTCTTAAAGATCAAACTCGGTTTCTTAACAGGCAACTTGATAATAAAATAGTTCTCCCATCCAAGAACATATAAAAGCTCTGCAAAATAAACCTCATAAATGTAATCTCCAATATGAATCACAATATCTATTTATTTTCAACAAGCAACCAAAGAATATCTCAAAACAATACTGATCAAAGACTCCAAAATGGTTGAGTCAAACATATCACAACATGACATTATCAATAAGCAAATCAACACTTTAGTCCCATCAAAGCAACTGGAAAGCAATCCAAAGATAATATCATGAGAATTTCTGGAGTTTGATTGTGTCGTAATTTTTAAGCATCAACGTTTCGGATCACACACAGTGATCCATCATCAGGATGAGGAGTGCAAGAGAATAGAGAAAAAATGTATCACTCCTCATCCTGATGATGGATCACTGTGTGTGATCCGAAACGTTGATGCTTAAAAATTACGACACAATCAAACTCCAGAAATTCTCATGATATTACTAATGGATTGTGGAAATCAAATGACATTAATCCAAAGATAACTGATCGATGACACAAAAATGATTAAGTCCAATGTCTCAGATACATAAGAATCTTAGCTTCACACATGAAGATTGAAAAGCATTAACAAATTAGTAAATACAAACATTTCATAGAGCATACGATCACATTACCATGGTTGGGTTTAGAAAGATCAGAATTAAGACATCATCATGACATCACAATCATAACTCTCGAGCCTCTGGTAACAACCTAAGACTGTTCAACACTAGTCAACCCAAAAGTCCAAAATAAGAAGCATAGAGAAAACACGATGCAAACACATATTTTGGTTTTGCTATATTACATAGTTGAATCAAGTGTGGAGTTTCAGTTTTCCATTTGCAAGTATACTTCAAGTGTCTTAAGTTTCATCATTTGACCTACAAGTCAACCATTTATACCCTGATAGCATTATCTTTCAAAATAACTTTCTAAGAATAACTCAAGGATAAATATTCACTAAACTGATCATCATTGACCTTTAATTGAATTGCTTTCTTTATTTAACTAAGATCCATATTCTAATTGATTAACTTTCTTATAATGTTACTTCAACTTTTCACATAAATCAAGGATCATTATTCGTTAAAATATAGAGAAGCCAATTATCAATCTTCGAATAAGAATATTATAACTTAATTAAAATGATCAATTAAATCAATCAATTAACATAGGTACACAATTCATGACCTATTAACATTCTAATAGTTCTCAATTAAATATTACTAAGTCTCACTATTAAAATATTTAAGGTCATTATTCAAGTCATGAGAGTACGACTTGTCAACTTTGATGTAATTACTTAACAACTTCATTAAAAGAATCGATATTAGCATATCAATTAAAATTTTATTATCTAACTTAATTATTAATTAAATCTAATTAATTGTAATTAATTTAATTAATAATTACATATCCATGGCAACGTTCCAATTAATATCAGTTGACTAATAACTAACTATAATTTTGTAAGTTAAAAGTCAACTATAATCTAGTACACAAATATTCATATTCATAATAACTTGTTAATATTTAATAACAAGCTATATTGGGAATCTTTAATAATAATTCTGTGTGACCACGTTTGTCATCTCTCAAAAAGTACCAACATTCTCTTGACAAATTCGTATTATCATTAATCATTTCAAATAAAACTCTATCGCACAACTTAATTATTAATATCATAGTTATAATATCAACTCAATGAATATCAATTGATTAAAAATCAATTATACTTCAAATCCAAAAACTAATATCTTTACAAAATTTTAATCATTAAATAATCTCCACTAGATTAAATCTAATTGAATTTATTGATAACTATTTACACCATTATTTATTAATAGTTTGTTAGACCCAACAAATATTAATAAATAATAAACTCATCAAAACTATTACTAAGAAGCCTTACAAACTTCATTGGTTAATATTTAACTAATTCATAGCACAATTAAGGTGTACCATTATTCATATTAATAATTCAAACCATTGCTATATTATAACAAGGTTATAAGGTAACTATAATTCCTTATTTAAATCCAAATCCAATATCATTAAAATTTGAGTCTTTTAATAATCATCATTTAAACACCTTTATAAATTACCACCTCTTAACTATTTAATATATATTAAATAGTATTTAATATATATTAAATAATTAATATTAAAATTTTACTACATAAACTATATTAATATCTTTTCTCTATTAATTTTCTCTCATTTCAAAATTTATTTATTAATAATTAATTACACTTTTTCTACTATTAACTAATCTTAATTAAATTTGATTTAATTAGATTAGATAATAAATCATATAAAATTAATGTATATTAATTAGATTCTGATAAGAAAAGATTACAATAATATCTTTAATTCATTCCATGCTTTGATATATTATTTTTGTGAAGTTTAAGCATAAAGAACTTTTGGTTATGGAAAATGGAAAAATATCTGTTTTTGAATAAAACAGTCCCAGTATGAAGGCCATATCTCCTAAATGAACCATTGGATCGGGCTGAAATTGAAATATGTTGGAGAGGGCCAGCTTGTGCCAATTCTGACCAGAGTGATCGAATAAATTCGATCACGATAAAAAGTTATGAATGACTGAGTTCGAGTCTATCCAAACGGCAGTGACATGATAGTTTGTGATGAATTAAGAATTTCTTTTTAAAATAATTGTTCTCTAAATTTAACCATAAAAGGGTTTGTTCATACACATCTAAAAATATAGTTGATAGAAAGATTACATCTAATTATTTGAATTTTCACCATAAAATTTCTATTTTAATTCCAATCTTGTCTTTCTAAATTAATATAAATTCGAACTCAAACTCGATTCATATATAATTATTTCTCCTTAATTGGATCTAAGATTTTTCTATTATTTTCTATTGATTTCTTCTCAACCAAATAGCATATCTAGATTCCAATTTCTAATTGTAAATTCAATCACAAGGAGTATTCAGACACATATAACAGACACAATGAAGATAGGAAGAGAAATAGTGCAAAGAGAATATGTGAATATCACGAGTGCATCTAGACACTGATGCTAATTTGTCATGCCTCAGAAGTCCATAGAAAATTCCTTCCTTCTCCAACATTCGTAATTCCTCCATGATCCAAGCCAACCGAAACCTCAAAATGATGAGAAGAGTTTGTAGAAGCATATGAGCATGTAGAAGCATATGAGCTCCTCAAATGCATGTAAGTCTTGAAGCTTCCACTTTAGCTTGAAGCTTGTAGCTTGTCCAAACACACTAAGAGAGCCTCTATTTAAAAGCCTCTAAGATGCATCTAGAGTGTCTATAGAAATAATTAGAAGATAAGCATGACAACCAAGCATGGGTGTTCTCCAACCTTCTAGATAAGTCTTAAGGTTGTAGACATCATGTGCTCAAATAAAATGCTAACTCCTAAGTGTAGACAACTAGTGCATTCTTAGAGTGCAAACTCCTATGTTGTCTACATGACAACTCTCGAGAATTTGCCAACTCCTATGTGAGCAAATAAATATATAATATTTAATTTACTTTTTTTAATTTAATTTATTTATTTATTAAATCTCATGCACTAACTTTAATAACTCCACTTTTAAGTCTTAATATATTTATATTTTAATAACAAGAGATTTAGAATCTTTTAATAATTTTAAATATATTTTCTACTTTTAAATTTTATTTTTCAAAACTTAATATGCTAAAATATTTATTAGCTTAATAATATTATTTAGTCATTTATTTAAAAATGAACTCCAAATATATATTATTATTAAAATAAATATTGTCACCTTCTAAATTTAAACTTTTAACTTTTATTTTCAAATTTAATTATTTTATTTAATTAATTTTTCAATTAATTAAATAAAATAAATATTAAATATCATATTAATTTCTTATTTAATTAAATCATTAATTAAATCTTTTAATTAGGCTTAATTAATAGAAAATACTCCAAAGACTCACAAGGTAAAAATATAAAAATCCATCATAGCCATAATACATACAAAATCAAGCTAAGGGTTAATATCATGAATTATGTCATCCGACGTATTCGGAAGGTACTCAACTCAGATACCTGTCATAGTTTCTAATTAGAACAAATGGCTTAAATGGTTGAGATTTAGACTTGAAAATTTATCTCCCCTCTCTTATCATTGAGATAATGTGATAGGGTACGCTCATCCTGGCAATTCAGGGAAGTCGATACTCGGTACCTGCAACCTACATAAAAACCATGCATGTACAAGCACAATATATCCTAAACTAAATAGGCAATGGCAGGAAGTGGTGCATCGTGTGGATCCCAACTAGCAGGTGACTACGACTCCCTTCTTTAACCACATCAGACACGTCATACAAAAGCAAACACACACACCATACACATGCAAGTATGGGGTAAGTATTCATAAGAAAACACATATGATAATAAATCATCTTACTAATCATCATTAATAACTGCAAACACTGAAAATAATCATCATACATATATGAAATGTTAAACTTAAGTGATCTCATCATATAATAAACTGAATCCATAGCACAATATCTAATAGTCTCGAAACAATGTTACTAACCATCAACATGAAACTAGCCCCAAAAGATCTTGACAATGATAGCAAAAATGCAACCTAGGGACAAGCACTACATTTTATTAAATTAAATATCTCAACAAAATCTCTCTTCAGTTCAAAAAGGGAAATTTTCAGTTCACTATTGTTCAAAAATGAGTTAAATCAGTTAACTCCTTTTTCTACTCAAATTGAATCAGTTAACTCTTTATTTTACTCAAATTAAATCTATTAACTCCCCTTAATTTGAAAATCTCCCTTTATGACTGAACTTTACCTTTAATCCTGACCGTTGATTGAAATTGATCTCAACCGTTGATGAATTTCAGTAAAGTCTATTTAAGAGACCCTCATCTCTTCATTTTGAAAGGTTGAATGAGAATTTGTATCAAATTTTTGATGGATTTCATGCTCATATTCACATATGCAAAGATCAAGTTTGACCAAAAGTTGACTAGATTTAACCATGGTTGACTTGAGTTGACTACTTTCGAAAAAAATTTAAAATAATTAAATGAAATTATTTAATTAAATGAAGTACTTACTTCTAATTAATTAAACAAAGTTATTTAATTAAATGAGAAGCCATTCATAATTAATTAAATGAAGTTATTTAGTTAAATAAGAAAAGTGTCTCTAATTAATTAAAGATTATTTAATTAAATAGAAAAATTAATTATGAGAGCATATCTCATATTATTAAATTAAATCTCTCAACAAAATCTCTCTTCAGTTCAAAAAGGGAAATTTCCAGTTCAATATTGATAAAAAATGAGTTGAATTGGTTAACTCCTTTTTCTACTCAAATTGAATCAGTTAACTCCTTATTTTACTTAAATTAAATCTGTTAACTCCTTTTAATTTAGAAATCTTCCTTTATTGTACTAGTATGTTTCTGGATTCGATTGTGTTAAGATTTTTACCATCAACGTTTCGAATCACACTACGTGATCCATCACCAGGATGAAGAGCAAGAGAAGCACAAAAGTATATTTTTGTGCTTCTCTTGCTCTTCATCCTGATGATGGATCACGTAGTGTGATTCGAAACGTTGATGGTAAAAATCTTAACACAATCGAATCCAGAAACATACTAGTACAATATAATGGATTGTGGAAATTTGTTCTCTTTAATCTTCCTTTATGACTGAACTTCATCTTTAATCCTGACTGTTGATTGAAATCAATCTCAACCGTTGATGAATTTCAAAAAAGTCTATTTAAGAGATCCTCAATTCTTCATTTTGAAAGGTTGAATGAGAATTTGCATCGAATTGTTACTGAAATTCATACTCACATTTGCTCATATTCACATACACAAAGATCAAGTTTGACCAAAAGTTGACCAGATATAACCATCGTTGACTTGAGTTGACTAGTTTTTAAAAGAATTTTGAAATAATTAAACGAAATTATTTAATTAAATAGAGTACTTACTTCTAATTAATGAAACAAAGTCATTTAATTAAATGAGAAGCCATTCTTAATTAATTAAATGAAGTTACTTAATTAAATAAGAAAAGTGTCTCTAATTAATTAAAGATTATTTAATTAAATAGAAAAAGTAATTATGAGAGCATATCTCATTTTATTAAATAAAATATCTCAACAAAATCTCTCTTCAGTTCAAAAAGGGAAATTTTCAGTTCACTATTGATAAAAAATGAGTTAAATTAGCTAACTCCTTTTTCTACTCAAATTGAATCAGTTAACTCTTTATTTTACTCAAATTAAATCTATTAACTCCCTTTAATTTAAAAATTTCCCTTTACGACTGAACTTCACATTTAATCCTGACCATTGATTGAAATCGATCTCAACCGTTGATGAATTCTAGGAAAGTCTATTTAAGAAACCCTCATCTCTTCATTTTGAAAGGTTGAATGAAAATTTGCATTGAATTGTTGCTGAAATTCATACTCACATTTGCTCATATTCACATACGCAAAGATCAAGTTTGACCAAAAGTTGACCAGATTTGACCACGGTTGACTTGACTTGACTACTTTCAAATTTGTTTTTGAAATAATTAAACAAAATTATTTAATTAAATGGAGTACTTACTTCTAATTAATTAAACAAAGTTATTTAATTAAATGAGAAGCCATTCCTAATTAATTAAATGAAGTTACTTAATTAAATAAGAAAAGTGTCTCTAATTAATTAAAGATTATTTAATTAAATAGAAAAAGTAATTATGAGAGCATATCTCATTTTATTAAATTAAATATCTCAACAAAATCTCTCTTCGATTCAAAAAGAGAAATTTCTAGTTCACTATTGATAAAAAATGAGTTAAATCAGTTCACTCCTTTTTCTAATCAAATTGAATCAGTTAACTCCTTATTTTACTCAAATTAAATCTGGTAACTCTATTTAATTTGGAAATTTCCCTTTATGACTGAACTTCACCTTTAATCCTTACCGTTGATGAATTCTAAGAAAGTCTATTTAAGAGACCCTCATCTGTTCATTTTGAAAAGTTGAATGAGAATTTGCATCGAATTGTTGTTGGAATTCATACTCACGTTTGCTCATATTCACATATGCAAAGATCAAGTTTGACCAAAATTCGACCAGATTTAACCACAGTTGACTTGAGTTGACTAGTTTCGAAAAGAATTTTGAAATAATTAAACGAAATTAGTTAATTAAATAGAGTACTTACTTCTAATTAATTAATTAAACTTATTTTATTAAAAGAGAAGCCATTCCTAATTAATTAAATGAAGTTATTTAAATAAATAAGAAAACTACCTCTAATTAATTAAAGATTATTTAATTAAATAGAAAAAGTAATTCTGAGAGCATATCTCATTTTATTAAATTAAATATCTCAATAAAATCTCTCTTCAGTTCAAAAAGAGAAATTTTCAGTTCACTATTGATAAAAAATGAGTTAAATCAGTTAACTCCTTTTTCTACACAGATTGAATTAGTTAACTCCTTATTTTACTCAAATTAAATCTATTAACTCCCTTTAATTTGAAAATTTCCCTATATGACTAAACTTCACTTTTAATCCTGACCGTTGATTCAAATCGGTCTCAACCGTTGATGAATTCCAGAAAGTGTATTTAAGAGACCCTCATCTTTTCATTTTGAAAGGTTGAATGAGAATTTGCATCGAATTCTTGCTGTAATTCATACTCACATTTGCTCATATTCACATACGCAAGGATCAAGTTTGACAAAAAGTTGACCAGATTTTACGACGGTTGACTTGAGTTGACTAGTTTCGAAAAAAATTTTGAAATAATTAAACGAAATTATTTAATTAAATAGAGTACTTATTTTTAATTAATTAAACAAAGTTATTTAATTAAATGAGAAGCCAGTCCTAATTAATTAAACGAAGTTATTTAATTAAATAAGAAAAGTGTCTCTAATTAATTAAAGATTCTTTAATTAAATAGAAAAAGTAATTATGAGAGCATATCTCATTTTATTAAATTAAATATCTCAACAAAATCTCTCTTCAGTTCAAAAAGAGAAATTTTCAGTTAATTGTTGATAAAAAATGAGTTAAATCAGTTAACTCCTTTTTCTACACAAATTGAATCAGTTAACTCCTTATTTTACTCAAATTAAATTTGTTAACTCCCTTTAATTTGGAAATCTGCCTTTATGACTGAACTTCACCTTTAATCCTGACCGTTGACTGAAATCGATCTCAACCGTTGATAAATTTTAAGAAAGTCTATTTAAGAGACCCTTATCTCTTCATTTTGAAAGGTTGAATGAGAATTTGCATTGAATTGTTGCTGAATTTTATGCTCATATTCACATATGCAAAGATCAAGTTTGACCAAAAGTTGACCAGATTTAACCATGGTTGACTTGAGTTGACTAGTTTGAAAAAAAAATTTAAATAATTAAATGAAATTATTTAATTAAATGGAGTACTTGCTTCTAATTAATTAGACAGAGTTATTTAATTGAATGAGAAGCCATTCATAATTAATTAAATGAAGTTATTTAATTAAATATGAAAAGTGTCTCTAATTAATTAAAGATTATTTAATTAAATAAAAAAAGTAATTATGAGAGCATATATCATATTATTAAATTAAATATCTCAACAAAATCTATCCTTAGTTCAAAAAAGAAAATTTCCAGTTCACTATTGATAAAAATTGAGTTAAATCGGTTAACTCCTTTTTCTACTCAAATTGAATTAGTTAACTTATTATTTTACTCAAATTAAATCTGTTAACTCTCTTTAATTTGGAAATCTCCCTTTATGACTGAACTTCACGTTTAATCCTGACTGTTGATTGAAATCGATCTCAACCATTGATGAATTTCAGAAAAGTCTATTTAAGAGACCCTCATCTCGTCATTTTGAAAGGTTGAATGAGAGTTTGCATTGAATTGTTGCTGGAATTCACACTCACATTTGCTCATATTCACATACGCAAAGATCAAGTTTGACCAAAAGTTGACCAAATTTAACAACGGTTGACTTGAGTTGACTAGTTTCGAAAAGAATTTTGAAATAATTAAACGAAATTATTTAATTAAATGGAGTACTTACTTCTAATAAATTAAACAAAGTTATTTAATTAAATGAGAAGCGATTCCTAATTAATTAAATGAAGTTATTTAATTAAATAGGAAAAGTGTCTCTAATTAATTAAAGATTATTTAATTAAATAGAAAAAGTAATTATGAGAGCATATCTCATTTTATTAAATTAAATATCTCAACAAAATCTCTCTTCAGTTCAAAAAGGGAAATTTCCAGTTCACTGTTGATAAAAAATGAGTTAAATCATTTAACTCCTTTTTCTACT
Source organism: Cupressus sempervirens (assembly GCA_028749045.1). Classification (NCBI taxonomy): domain Eukaryota; kingdom Viridiplantae; phylum Streptophyta; class Pinopsida; order Cupressales; family Cupressaceae; genus Cupressus; species Cupressus sempervirens. The sequence continues at coordinate 664,921,777 of CM053793.1, read as the reverse complement.
CAAATTGAAGCAGTTAACTCCTTATTTTACTCAAATTAAATCTATTAACTCCCTTTAATTTGGAAATCTCCCTTGATGATTGAACTTCACCTTTAATCCTGACCGTTGATTGAAATCGATCTGAACCGTTGATAAATTCTAGGAATGTCTATTTAAGAGACCCTTATCTCTTCATTTTGAAAGGTTGAATGAGAATTTGCATCAAATTGTTGCTGGATTTTATGCTCATATTCACATATGCAAAGATCAAGTTTGACCAAAAGTTGACTAGATTTAACCATGGTTGACTTGAGTTGACTAGTTTCAAAAAGAATTTTAAATAATTAAATGAAATTATTTAATTAAATGGAGTACTTACTTCTAATTAATTAAACAAAGTTATTTAATTAAATTTGAAGCCATTACTAATTAATTAAATTAAGTTACGTAATTAAATAAGAAAATTGTCTCTAATTAATTAAAGATTATTTAATTAAATAGAAAAAGTAATTATGAGAGCATATCTCATATTATTAAATTAAATATCTCAACAAAATCTCTCTTCAGTTTCAAAAGGAAAATTTCCACTTCACTATTGATAAAAACTGAGTTAAATCAGTTAACTCCTTTTTCTACTCAAATTGAATTAGTTAACTTCTTATTTTACTCAAATTAAATCTGTTAACTCTCTTTAATTTGAAAATCTCCCTTTATGACTAAACTTCACGTTTAATCCTGACCATTGATTGAAATCGATCTCAACCATTGATGAATTTTAGAAAAGTCTATTTAAGAGACCCTCATCTCTTCATTTTGAAAGGTTGAATGAAAATTTGCATCGAATTGTTGCTAGAATTCATACTCACATTTGCTTATATTCACATACGCAAAGATCAAGTTTGACCAAAAGTTGAGCAGATATAACCATGCTTAACTTGAGTTGACTAGTTTCGAAAAGAATTACGAAATAATTAAACAAAATTATTTAATTAAATGGAGTACTTCTAATTAATTAAACAAAGTTATTTAATTAAATGAGAAGCCATTCTTAATTAATTAAATGAAGTTATTTAATTAAATAATAAAAGTGTCTCTAATTAATTAAAGATTATTTAATTAAATAGAAAAAGTAATTATGAGAGCATATCTCATTTTATTAAATTAAATATCTCAACAAAATCTCTCTTCGGTTCAAAACAGAAAATTTTCAGTTCACTATTGATAAAAAATGAGTTAAATCAGTTAACTGCTTTTTCTACTCAAATTGAATCAGTTAACTCCTTATTTTACTGAAATTAAATCTGTTAACTCTATTTAATTTGAAAATCTCCCTTTATGACTGAACTTCACCTTTAATCCTGACCATTGATTGAAATCGATCTCAACCGTTGACGAATTCCAAGAAAGTTTATATAAGAGACCCTCATGTCTTCATTTTGAAAGGTTGAATGAGAATTTGCATCGAATTGTTGCTGGAATTAATACTCACATTTGCTTATATTCACATTCACAAGGATCAAGTTTGACCAAAAGTTGACCAGATTTAACTACGGTTGACTTCAGTTGTCTAGTTTCGAAAAGAATTTTGAAATAATTAAACGAAATTATTTAATTAAATGGAGTAATTACTTCTAATTAACTAAACAAAGTTATTTAAGTAAATGAGAAGCCATTCCTAATTAATTAAATGAAGTTATTTAATTAAATAAGAAAAGTGTATCTAATTAATTAAAAATTATTTAATTAAATAGAAAAAGTAATTATGAGAGCATATCTCATTTTATTAAATTAAATATCTCGACATAATCTTTCTTAGGTTCAAAAAGAGAAATTTCTAGTTCACTAAAAAATGAGTTAAATTAGTTAACTTCATTTTCTAATCAAATTGAATTAGTTAACTCTTTATTTTATTCAAAATAAATCTGTTAACTCTCTTTAATTTGGAAATCTTCCTTTATGACTGAACTTCACCTTTAATACTGACCGTTGACTGAAAGTGATTTTAAACGTTGATGAATTCCAGAACAGTCTATTTAAGAGACCCTCATCTCTTCATTTTGAAAGGTTGAATTAGAATTTGCATCGAATTGTTGTTGGAATTCATACTCACATTTGCTCATATTCACATACGCAAAGATCAAGCTTGACCAAAAGTTGACCAGATTTAACCACGGTTGACTTGAGTTGACTAGTTTCAAAAATTTTTGTGAAATAATTAAAAGAAATTATTTAATTAAATAGAGTACTTACTTCTAATTAATTAAACAAACTTATTTAATTAAATGAGAAGCCATTCCTAATTAATTAAATGAAGTTATTTAATTAAATAAGAAAAGTGTCTCTTATTAATTAAAGATTATTTAATTAAATAGAAAAAGTAATTATGAGAGCATATCTCATTTTATTAAATTAAATATCTCAACAAAATCTCTCCTTAGTTCAAAAAGGGAAATTTTCAATTCATTGTTGATCAAAAATGAGTTTAATCAGTTAACTCCTTTTTCTACTCAAATTGAATCAGTTAACTCCTTATTTTATTCAAATTAAATCTGTTAACTCCCTTTAATTTGGAAATCTTCCTTTATGACTGAACTTCACCTTTAATACTGACCGTTGACTGAAAGTGATTTTAAACGTTGATGAATTCCAGAACAGTCTATTTAAGAGACCCTCATCTCTTCATTTTGAAAGGTTGAATGTGAATTTGCATCGAATTGTTGGTAGATTTCATGCTCATACTCACATATGGAAAGATCAAGTTTGACCAAAAGTTGACCAGATATAACTATGGTTGACTTGAGTTGACTAGTTTCGAAAAGAATTATGAAATAATTAAACGAAATTATTTAATTAAATGGAGTACTTGCTTCTAATTAATTAAAAAAAATTATTTATTTAAATTAGAAGACATTCGTAATTAATTAAATGAAGTTATTTAATTAAATAAGAAAAGTGTCTCTAAATAATTAAAGATTATTTAATTAAATAGAAAAAGTAATTATGAGAGCATATCTCATTTTATTAAATAAAATATCTCAACAAAATCTCTCTTCAGTTCAAAAAGGCAAATTTCTAGTTCACTATTGATAAAAAATGAGTTAAATCAGTTCACTCCTTTTTCTACTCAAATTTAATCAGTTAACTCTTTATTTTTCTAAAATTAAATTTGTTAACTCTCTTTAATTTGGAACTCTCCCTTTATCACTGAACTTCACATTTAATCCTGACCGTTGATTGAAATCGATCTCAACCGTTGCTAAATTCTAAGAAAGTCTATTTAAGAGACACTCATCTGTTCATTTTGAAAGGTTGAATAAGAATTTGCATCGAATTGTTGCTTTAATTCATACTCACATTTGCTCATATTCACAAACGCAAAGATCAAGTTTGACCAAAAGTTGACTAAATTTGACCACGGTTGACTTGAGTTGACTAGTTTTGAAATAAATTTTGAAATAATTAAACAAAATTATTTAATTAAATGGAGTACTTATTTCTAATTAAATAAAAAAAGTTATTTAATTAAATGAGAAGCCATTCCTAATTAATTAAATGAAGTTATTTAATTAAATAAGAAATGTGTCTCTAATTAATTAAAAATTATTTAATTAAATAGAAAAAGCAATTATGAGAGCATATCTCATTTTATTAAATTAAATATCTCAACAAAATATCTCTTCCATTAAAAAAAGAAAATTTCCAGTTCACTATTGATAAAACATGAGTTAAATCAGTTAACTCATTTTTCTTCTCAAATTGAATCGGTTAACTCTTTATTTTACTCAAATTAAATCTGTCAACTCTCTCTAATTTGGAAATCTCCCTTTATGACTGAATTTCACCTTTAATCTTGACCGTTGATTGAAATCGATCTCAACCGTTGATGAATTCTAGGAAAGTCTATTTAAGAGACCCTCATCTCTTCATTTTGAAAGGTTGAATGAGAATTTGCATCGAATTGTTGCTGCAATTCATACTTACATTTGCTCATATTCACATACGCAAAGATCAAGTTTGACCAAAAGTTGACCAAATTTAAAAAAGGTTGACTTGAGTTGACCAGTTTCGAAAAAAATTTTAAAATAATTAAACAAAATTATTTAAATAAATGGAGTACTTACTTCTAATTAATTAAACAATGTTATTTAATTAAATTTGAAGTCATTCCTAATTAATTAAATGAAGTTATTTAATTAAATAAGAAAAGTGTCTCTAATTAATCAAAGATTATTTAATTAAATAGAAAAAGTAATTATGAGAGCATATCTCATTTTATTAAATTAAATATCTCAACAAAATCTCTCTTCAGTTCAAAAAGTAAAATTTTTCAGTTCACTATTGTTTAAAAATGAGTTAAATCAGTTAACTCTTTTTTCTACTCAAACTGAATTAGTTAACTCGTTATTTTACTCAAATTAAATCTGTTAGCTCCTTTTAATTTGGAAATCTTCCTTTATGACTGAACTTCACCTTTAATCCTAACCGTTGACTGAAATCAATCTCAATAGTTGATGAATTCCAGAAAAGTCTATTTAAAAGACCCTCATCTCTTCATTTTGAAAGGTTGAATGAGAATTTGCATCGAATTGTTGCTCGAATTCATACTCACATTTGCTCATATTCACATACGAAAAGATCAAGTTTAACCAAAAGTTGACTAGATTTAACCAGGGCTGACTTGAGTTGACTAGTTTTAAAAAGAATATTGAAACAATTAAACAAAATTATTTAATTAGATGGAGTACTTACTTCTAATTAATTAAACAAAGTTATTTAATTAAATGAGAAGCCATTCCTAATTAATTAAATGAAGTTATTAAATTAAATATCTCAACAAAATCTCTCTTTAGTTCAAAAAGGGAAATATCCAGTTCACTATTGATAAAAAATGAGTTAAATTAGTTAACTATTTTTTTTACTCAAATTGAATCATTTAACTCTTTATTTTACTCAAATTAAATCTGTTAACTCCCTTTAATTTGGAAATCTCCGTTTATGACTGAACTTCACCTTTAATCCTGACCGTTGATTGAAATCGATCTCAACCATTGATGAATTCTAAGAAAGTCTATTTAAGAGACCCTCATCTCTTCATTTTGAAAGGTTGAATGAGAATTTGCATCGAATTGTTGCTGGAATTCATACTCACATTTGGTCATATTCACATACGCAAAGGTCAAGTTTGACCAAAAGTTGACCAGATATAACCATGGTTGACTTGAGTTGACTAGTTTCGAAAATAATTATGAAATAATTAAACGAAATTATTTAATTAAATGGAGTACTTACTTCTAATTAATTAAACAAAGTTATTTAATTAAATGAGAAGCCATTTCTAATTAATTATATGAAGTTATTTAATTAAACAAGAAAAGTGTCTCTAATTAATTAAAGATTATTTAATTAAATAAAAAAAGTAATTATGAGAGCATATCTCATTTTATTAAATAAAATATCTAAACAAAATCTCTCTTCAGTTCAAAAAGAGAAATTTCTAGTTCACTATTCATAAAAAATGAGTTAAATTACCTAACTCTTTTTTCTACTTAAATTGAATCAATTAACTCTTTATTTTACTCAAATTAAATCTGTTAACTCCCTTTAATTTGAAAATCTCCCTTTATGACTGAACTTCACGTTTAATCCTAACCATTGATTGAAATCGATCTCAACCGTTGATGAATTCCAGGAAAGTCTATTTATGAGACCCTCATGTCTTCATTTTGAAAGGTTGAATTAGAATTTGCATCGAATTGTTGCTGAAATTCATACTCACATTTGCTTATATTCACATACGCAAATATCAAGTTTGACCAAAAGTTGACCAAATTTAACTACGGTTGACTTGAGTTGTCTAGTTTCGAAATTTTTTTTGAAATAATTAAATGAAATTATTTAATTAAATGGAGTCCTTACTTCTAATTAGTTAAACAAAGTTATTTAAGTAAATGAGAAGCCATTCCTAATTAATTAAATGAAGTTATTTAATTAAATAAGAAAAGTGTCTCTAATTAATTAAAGATTATTTAATTAAATAGAAAAAGTAATTATGAGAGCATATCTCATTTTATTTAATTAAATATCTCAACAAAATCTCTCTTCAGTTCAAAAAGGGAAATTTCCAGTTCACTATTGATTAAAAAATGAGTTAAATCAGTTAACTCCTTTTTCTACTCAAATTGAATAAGTTAACTCCTTATTTTACTCAAACTAAATCTGTTAACTCCCTTTAATTTGGAAATCTCCGTTTATGACTGAACTTCACCTTTAATCCTGACCGTTGATTGAAATCGATCTCAACCGTTGATAAATTCCAGGAAAGTCTATTTAAGAGACCCCCATCTCTTCATTTTGAAAGGTTGAATGAGAATTTGCATCGAATTGTTACTGGAATTCATACTCACATTTGCTAATATTCACATACGCAAAGATCAAGTTTGACCAAAAGATGACTAGATTTAACCACGGTTGAATTCAGTTAAATAGTTTTGAAAAGAATTTTTTAATAATTAAACGAAATTATTTAATTAAATGGAGTACTTACTTCTAATTAATTAAACAAAGTTGTTTAATTAAATGAGAAGCCATTCCTAATTAATTAAATGAAGTTATTTAATTAAATAAGAAAAGTGTCTCTAATTAATTAAAGATTAATTAATTAAATAGAAAAAGTAATTATGAGAGAATATCTCGTATTATTAAATTAAATAACTCAACAAAATCTCTCTTCAGTTCAAAAAGGGAAATTTCTAGTTCACTATTGATAAAAAATGAGTTAAATCGGTTAACTCATTTTTCTACTCAAATTGAATAAGTTAACTCCTTATTTTACTCAAATTAAATCTATTAACTCCATTTAATTTGGAAATCTCCCTTTATGACTAAACTTCACCTTTAATCATGACTATTGATTGAAATCGATTTCAACCGTTGCTGAATTATAGAAAAGTCTATTTAAGAGACCCTCAACTCTTCATTTTGAAAGGTTGAATGAGAATTTGCATCGAATTGTTGCTAGAATTCATACTCACATTCGCTCATATTCACATACGTAAAGATAGTGTTTGACAAAAAGTGGACCAGATATAACCATAGTTGACTTGAGTTGACTAGTTTCGAAAAGAATTATGAAATAATTAAACAAAATTATTTAATTAAATGGAGTACTTACTTCTAATTAACTAAACAAAGTTATTTAATTAAATGAGAAGCCATTCCTAATTAATTAAATGAAGTTTTTTAATTAAATAAGAAAAGTGCCTCTAATTAATTAAAGATTATTTAATTAAATAGAAAAAGTAATTATGAGAGCATATCTCATTTTATTAAATTAAACATCTCATCAAAATCTCTCTTCAGTTCAAAAATGGAAATTTCTAGTTCACTATTGATCAAAAATGAGTTACATCAGTTAACTCCTTTTTCTACCTAAATTGAATAAGTTAACTCCTTATTTTACTCAAATTAAATATGTTAACTGCCTTTAATTTGGAAATGTCTCTTTATGACTGAACTTCACCCTTAATCTTGATCGTTGATTGAAATTGATCTCAACCATTGATGAATTCCAGGAAAGTCTATTTAAGAGACCCTCACCTCTTCATTTTGAAAGGTTGAATGAGAATTTGCATCGAATTGTTGATAGAATTCATACTCACATTTGCTCATATTCACATACGCAAAGATTAAGTTTGACCAAAAGTTGACCAGATTTAACCATGGTTGACTTGAGTTGACTAGTTTGGAAAAGAATTTTGAATTAATTCAACAAAATTATTTAATTAAATGGAGTACTTACTTCTAATTAATTAAACAAAGTTATTTAATTAAATTAGAACTATTCCTAATTAATTAATCGAAGTTATTTAATTAAACAAGAAAAGTGCCCCTAATTAATTAAAGATTATTTAATTAAATAGAAAAAGTAATTATGAGAGCATATCTCATTTTCTTAAATTAAATATCCCAACAAAATCTCTCTTCACTTCAAAAAGGGAAATTTCCAGTTCACTATTGATCAAAAATGAGTTAAATCAGTTAACTCCTTTTTCTACTCAAATTGAATCAGTTAACTCCTTATTTTACTCAAATTAAATCTGTTAACTCCCTTTAATTTGGAAATCACCTTTTACGACTGAACTTCACCTTTAATCCTGACCGTTGATTCAAATCGATCTCAACCGTTGATGAATTCCAGGAGAGTCTATTTAAGAGACCCTCATCTTTTCATCTTGAAAGGTTGAATGAGAATTTGCATCGAATTGTTGCTGGAATTCATACTCACATTTGCTAATATTCACATATACAAAGATCAAGTTTGACCAAAAGTTGACCAAATTTAACCACGATTGACTTGAGTTGACTAGTTTCGAAAAGAATTTTGAAATAATTAAACGAAAGTAATTAATTAAATGGAGTACTTACTTCTAATTAATTAAACAAAGTTATTTAATTAAATGAGAAGCCATTCCTAATTAATTAAATGAAGTTATTTAATTAAATAAGAAAACTTTCTCTAATTAATTAAAAATTATTTAATTAAATAGAAGAACTAATTATGAGAGCATATCTCATTTTATTAAATTAAATATCCTAACAAACTCTCTCTTCAGTTCAAAAAGGGAAATTTCCAGTTCACTATTGATCAAAAATGAATTAAATGAGTTAACTCCTTTTTCTACTTAAATTGAATCAGTTAACTCCTTATTTTACTCAAATTAAATATTTTAACTCCTTTTAATTTTGAAATATCCCTTTATGACTGAACTTCACCTTTAAACCTGACCGTTGACTGAAATCGATCTCAACCGTTGATGAATTTCAAGAAAGTCTATTTAAGAGACCCTCATCTCTTCGTTTTGAAAGGTTGAATGAGAATTTGCATTGAATTGTTGTTGGAATTCATACTCACATTTGCTCATATTCACATACGCAAAGAACAAGTTTGACCAAAAGGCGACCAGATTTAATCATAGTTGACTTGAGTTGACTAGTTTCGAAAAGAATTTTGAAGCAATTAAACGAAATTATTTAATTAAATGGAGTACTTACTTCTAATTAATTAAACAAAGTTATTTAATTAAATGAGAAGCCATTCCTAATTAATTAAATGAAGTTATTTAATTAAATAAGAAAAGTGTCTCTTATTAATTAAAGATTATTTAATTAAATAGAAAAAGTAATTATGAGAGCATGTCTCTTTTTATTAAATTAAATATTTCAACAAAATCTCTCCTTAGTTCAAAAAGGTAAATTTTTAGTTCACTATTGATCAAAAATAAGTTAAATCAGTTAACTCCTTTTTCCACTCAAATTGAATCAGTTAACTGCTTATTTTACTCAAATTAAATCTGTTAACTCTCTTTATTTTGGAAATCTCCCCTTATGACTGAACTTCACCTTTAATCCTGACCGTTGATTGAAATCGATCTAAACCGTTGATGAATTTCATAAAAGTATATTTAAGAGATCCTCATCTCTTTATTTTGAAAGGTTCAATAAGAATTTGCATCGAATTGTTGCTGGAATTCATACTCACATTTTCTCATATTCACATACGCAAAGATCAAGTTTGACCAAAAGTTGACCAGATATAACCATGGTTGACTTGAGTTGACTAGTTTCGAAAAGAATTTTGAAATAATTAAACGAAATTATTTAATTAAATGGAGTACTTACTTATAATTAATTAAACGAAGTTATTTAATTAAATGAGAAGCCATTCCTAACTAATTAAATGAAGTTATTTAATTAAATAAGAAAAGTGTCTCTAATTAATTAAAGATTATTTAATTAAATAGAAAATGTAATTATGAGAGCATATCTCATTTTATTAAATTAAATATCTCAACAAAATCTCTCTTCAATTCAAAAAGGGAAATTTCCAGTTCACTATTGATAAAAAATGAGTTAAATCAGTTAACTTCTTTTTCTGCTCAAATTGAATTGGTTAACTCCTTATTTTACTCAAATTAAATATGTTAACTCCCTTTAATTTGGAAATCTCCCTTTATGACTGAACTTCACCTTTAATCCTCGTTGATTGAAATCAATCTCAACCGTTGATGAATTCCAGTAAAGTCTATTTAAGAGACCCTCGTCTCTTCATTTTGAAAGGTTGAATGAGAATTTGCATCCAATTGTTGCTAGAATTCATACTCACATTTGCTCATATTCACATACGCAAGATCAAGTTTGACCAAAAGTTGACCAAATTTAACTACGGTTGACTTGAGTTGTCTAGTTTCGAAATTTTTTTTGAAATAATTAAATGAAATTATTTAATTAAATGGAGTCCTTACTTCTAATTAGTTAAACAAAGTTATTTAAGTAAATGAGAAGCCATTCCTAATTAATTAAATGAAGTTATTTAATTAAATAAGAAAAGTGTCTCTAATTAATTAAAGATTATTTAATTAAATAGAAAAAGTAATTATGAGAGCATATCTCATTTTATTTAATTAAATATCTCAACAAAATCTCTCTTCAGTTCAAAAAGGGAAATTTCCAGTTCACTATTGATCAAAAATGAGTTAAATCAGTTAACTCCTTTTTCTACTCAAATTGAATAAGTTAACTCCTTATTTTACTCAAACTAAATCTGTTAACTCCCTTTAATTTGGAAATCTCCGTTTATGACTGAACTTCACCTTTAATCCTGACCGTTGATTGAAATCGATCTCAACCGTTGATAAATTCCAGGAAAGTCTATTTAAGAGACCCCCATCTCTTCATTTTGAAAGGTTGAATGAGAATTTGCATCGAATTGTTACTGGAATTCATACTCACATTTGCTAATATTCACATACGCAAAGATCAAGTTTGACCAAAAGATGACTAGATTTAACCACGGTTGAATTCAGTTAAATAGTTTTGAAAATTTTTTTTTAATAATTAAACGAAATTATTTAATTAAATGGAGTACTTACTTCTAATTAATTAAACAAAGTTGTTTAATTAAATGAGAAGCCATTCCTAATTAATTAAATGAAGTTATTTAATTAAATAAGAAAAGTGTCTCTAATTAATTAAAGATTAATTAATTAAATAGAAAAAGTAATTATGAGAGAATATCTCGTATTATTAAATTAAATAACTCAACAAAATCTCTCTTCAGTTCAAAAAGGGAAATTTCTAGTTCACTATTGATAAAAAATGAGTTAAATCGGTTAACTCATTTTTCTACTCAAATTGAATAAGTTAACTCCTTATTTTACTCAAATTAAATCTATTAACTCCCTTTAATTTGGAAATCTCCCTTTATGACTAAACTTCACCTTTAATCCTGACTGTTGATTGAAATCGATCTCAACCGTTGATGAATTATAGAAAAGTCTATTTAAGAGACCCTCAACTCTTCATTTTGAAAGGTTGAATGAGAATTTGCATCGAATTGTTGCTAGAATTCATACTCACATTCGCTCATATTCACATACGTAAAGATAGTGTTTGACAAAAAGTGGACCAGATATAACCATAGTTGACTTGAGTTGACTAGTTTCGAAAAGAATTATGAAATAATTAAACAAAATTATTTAATTAAATGGAGTACTTACTTCTAATTAACTAAACAAAGTTATTTAATTAAATGAGAAGCCATTCCTAATTAATTAAATGAAGTTTTTTAATTAAATAAGAAAAGTGCCTCTAATTAATTAAAGATTATTTAATTAAATAGAAAAAGTAATTATGAGAGCATATCTCATTTTATTAAATTAAACATCTCATCAAAATCTCTCTTCAGTTCAAAAATGGAAATTTCTAGTTCACTATTGATCAAAAATGAGTTACATCAGTTAACTCCTTTTTCTACCTAAATTGAATAAGTTAACTCCTTATTTTACTCAAATTAAATATGTTAACTGCCTTTAATTTGGAAATGTCTCTTTATGACTGAACTTCACCCTTAATCTTGATCGTTGATTGAAATTGATCTCAACCATTGATGAATTCCAGGAAAGTCTATTTAAGAGACCCTCACCTCTTCATTTTGAAAGGTTGAATGAGAATTTGCATCGAATTGTTGATAGAATTCATACTCACATTTGCTCATATTCACATACGCAAAGATTAAGTTTGACCAAAAGTTGACCAGATTTAACCATGGTTGACTTGAGTTGACTAGTTTGGAAAAGAATTTTGAATTAATTCAACAAAATTATTTAATTAAATGGAGTACTTACTTCTAATTAATTAAACAAAGTTATTTAATTAAATTAGAACTATTCCTAATTAATTAATCGAAGTTATTTAATTAAACAAGAAAAGTGCCCCTAATTAATTAAAGATTATTTAATTAAATAGAAAAAGTAATTATGAGAGCATATCTCATTTTCTTAAATTAAATATCCCAACAAAATCTCTCTTCACTTCAAAAAGGGAAATTTCCAGTTCACTATTGATCAAAAATGAGTTAAATCAGTTAACTCCTTTTTCTACTCAAATTGAATCAGTTAACTCCTTATTTTACTCAAATTAAATCTGTTAACTCCCTTTAATTTGGAAATCACCTTTTACGACTGAACTTCACCTTTAATCCTGACCGTTGATTCAAATCGATCTCAACCGTTGATGAATTCCAGGAGAGTCTATTTAAGAGACCCTCATCTTTTCATCTTGAAAGGTTGAATGAGAATTTGCATCGAATTGTTGCTGGAATTCATACTCACATTTGCTAATATTCACATATACAAAGATCAAGTTTGACCAAAAGTTGACCAAATTTAACCACGATTGACTTGAGTTGACTAGTTTCGAAAAGAATTTTGAAATAATTAAACGAAAGTAATTAATTAAATGGAGTACTTACTTCTAATTAATTAAACAAAGTTATTTAATTAAATGAGAAGCCATTCCTAATTAATTAAATGAAGTTATTTAATTAAATAAGAAAACTTTCTCTAATTAATTAAAAATTATTTAATTAAATAGAAGAACTAATTATGAGAGCATATCTCATTTTATTAAATTAAATATCCTAACAAACTCTCTCTTCAGTTCAAAAAGGGAAATTTCCAGTTCACTATTGATCAAAAATGAATTAAATGAGTTAACTCCTTTTTCTACTTAAATTGAATCAGTTAACTCCTTATTTTACTCAAATTAAATATTTTAACTCCTTTTAATTTTGAAATATCCCTTTATGACTGAACTTCACCTTTAAACCTGACCGTTGACTGAAATCGATCTCAACCGTTGATGAATTTCAAGAAAGTCTATTTAAGAGACCCTCATCTCTTCGTTTTGAAAGGTTGAATGAGAATTTGCATTGAATTGTTGTTGGAATTCATACTCACATTTGCTCATATTCACATACGCAAAGAACAAGTTTGACCAAAAGGCGACCAGATTTAATCATAGTTGACTTGAGTTGACTAGTTTCGAAAAGAATTTTGAAGCAATTAAACGAAATTATTTAATTAAATGGAGTACTTACTTCTAATTAATTAAACAAAGTTATTTAATTAAATGAGAAGCCATTCCTAATTAATTAAATGAAGTTATTTAATTAAATAAGAAAAGTGTCTCTTATTAATTAAAGATTATTTAATTAAATAGAAAAAGTAATTATGAGAGCATGTCTCTTTTTATTAAATTAAATATTTCAACAAAATCTCTCCTTAGTTCAAAAAGGTAAATTTTTAGTTCACTATTGATCAAAAATAAGTTAAATCAGTTAACTCCTTTTTCCACTCAAATTGAATCAGTTAACTGCTTATTTTACTCAAATTAAATCTGTTAACTCTCTTTATTTTGGAAATCTCCCCTTATGACTGAACTTCACCTTTAATCCTGACCGTTGATTGAAATCGATCTAAACCGTTGATGAATTTCATAAAAGTATATTTAAGAGATCCTCATCTCTTTATTTTGAAAGGTTCAATAAGAATTTGCATCGAATTGTTGCTGGAATTCATACTCACATTTTCTCATATTCACATACGCAAAGATCAAGTTTGACCAAAAGTTGACCAGATATAACCATGGTTGACTTGAGTTGACTAGTTTCGAAAAGAATTTTGAAATAATTAAACGAAATTATTTAATTAAATGGAGTACTTACTTATAATTAATTAAACGAAGTTATTTAATTAAATGAGAAGCCATTCCTAACTAATTAAATGAAGTTATTTAATTAAATAAGAAAAGTGTCTCTAATTAATTAAAGATTATTTAATTAAATAGAAAATGTAATTATGAGAGCATATCTCATTTTATTAAATTAAATATCTCAACAAAATCTCTCTTCAATTCAAAAAGGGAAATTTCCAGTTCACTATTGATAAAAAATGAGTTAAATCAGTTAACTTCTTTTTCTGCTCAAATTGAATTGGTTAACTCCTTATTTTACTCAAATTAAATATGTTAACTCCCTTTAATTTGGAAATCTCCCTTTATGACTGAACTTCACCTTTAATCCTCGTTGATTGAAATCAATCTCAACCGTTGATGAATTCCAGTAAAGTCTATTTAAGAGACCCTCATCTCTTCATTTTGAAAGGTTGAATGAGAATTTGCATCCAATTGTTGCTAGAATTCATACTCACATTTGCTCATATTCACATACGCAAGATCAAGTTTGACCAAAAGTTGACCAAATTTAACTACGGTTGACTTGAGTTGTCTAGTTTCGAAATTTTTTTTGAAATAATTAAATGAAATTATTTAATTAAATGGAGTCCTTACTTCTAATTAGTTAAACAAAGTTATTTAAGTAAATGAGAAGCCATTCCTAATTAATTAAATGAAGTTATTTAATTAAATAAGAAAAGTGTCTCTAATTAATTAAAGATTATTTAATTAAATAGAAAAAGTAATTATGAGAGCATATCTCATTTTATTTAATTAAATATCTCAACAAAATCTCTCTTCAGTTCAAAAAGGGAAATTTCCAGTTCACTATTGATCAAAAATGAGTTAAATCAGTTAACTCCTTTTTCTACTCAAATTGAATAAGTTAACTCCTTATTTTACTCAAACTAAATCTGTTAACTCCCTTTAATTTGGAAATCTCCGTTTATGACTGAACTTCACCTTTAATCCTGACCGTTGATTGAAATCGATCTCAACCGTTGATAAATTCCAGGAAAGTCTATTTAAGAGACCCCCATCTCTTCATTTTGAAAGGTTGAATGAGAATTTGCATCGAATTGTTACTGGAATTCATACTCACATTTGCTAATATTCACATACGCAAAGATCAAGTTTGACCAAAAGATGACTAGATTTAACCACGGTTGAATTCAGTTAAATAGTTTTGAAAAAAAATTTTTAATAATTAAACGAAATTATTTAATTAAATGGAGTACTTACTTCTAATTAATTAAACAAAGTTGTTTAATTAAATGAGAAGCCATTCCTAATTAATTAAATGAAGTTATTTAATTAAATAAGAAAAGTGTCTCTAATTAATTAAAGATTAATTAATTAAATAGAAAAAGTAATTATGAGAGAATATCTCGTATTATTAAATTAAATAACTCAACAAAATCTCTCTTCAGTTCAAAAAGGGAAATTTCTAGTTCACTATTGATAAAAAATGAGTTAAATCGGTTAACTCATTTTTCTACTCAAATTGAATAAGTTAACTCCTTATTTTACTCAAATTAAATCTATTAACTCCCTTTAATTTGGAAATCTCCCTTTATGACTAAACTTCACCTTTAATCCTGACTGTTGATTGAAATCGATCTCAACCGTTGATGAATTATAGAAAAGTCTATTTAAGAGACCCTCAACTCTTCATTTTGAAAGGTTGAATGAGAATTTGCATCGAATTGTTGCTAGAATTCATACTCACATTCGCTCATATTCACATACGTAAAGATAGTGTTTGACAAAAAGTGGACCAGATATAACCATAGTTGACTTGAGTTGACTAGTTTCGAAAAGAATTATGAAATAATTAAACAAAATTATTTAATTAAATGGAGTACTTACTTCTAATTAACTAAACAAAGTTATTTAATTAAATGAGAAGCCATTCCTAATTAATTAAATGAAGTTTTTTAATTAAATAAGAAAAGTGCCTCTAATTAATTAAAGATTATTTAATTAAATAGAAAAAGTAATTATGAGAGCATATCTCATTTTATTAAATTAAACATCTCATCAAAATCTCTCTTCAGTTCAAAAATGGAAATTTCTAGTTCACTATTGATCAAAAATGAGTTACATCAGTTAACTCCTTTTTCTACCTAAATTGAATAAGTTAACTCCTTATTTTACTCAAATTAAATATGTTAACTGCCTTTAATTTGGAAATGTCTCTTTATGACTGAACTTCACCCTTAATCTTGATCGTTGATTGAAATTGATCTCAACCATTGATGAATTCCAAGAAAGTCTATTTAAGAGACCCTCACCTCTTCATTTTGAAAGGTTGAATGAGAATTTGCATCGAATTGTTGATAGAATTCATACTCACATTTGCTCATATTCACATACGCAAAGATTAAGTTTGACCAAAAGTTGACCAGATTTAACCATGGTTGACTTGAGTTGACTAGTTTGGAAAAGAATTTTGAATTAATTCAACAAAATTATTTAATTAAATGGAGTACTTACTTCTAATTAATTAAACAAAGTTATTTAATTAAATTAGAACTATTCCTAATTAATTAATCGAAGTTATTTAATTAAACAAGAAAAGTGCCCCTAATTAATTAAAGATTATTTAATTAAATAGAAAAAGTAATTATGAGAGCATATCTCATTTTCTTAAATTAAATATCCCAACAAAATCTCTCTTCACTTCAAAAAGGGAAATTTCCAGTTCACTATTGATCAAAAATGAGTTAAATCAGTTAACTCCTTTTTCTACTCAAATTGAATCAGTTAACTCCTTATTTTACTCAAATTAAATCTGTTAACTCCCTTTAATTTGGAAATCACCTTTTACGACTGAACTTCACCTTTAATCCTGACCGTTGATTCAAATCGATCTCAACCGTTGATGAATTCCAGGAGAGTCTATTTAAGAGACCCTCATCTTTTCATCTTGAAAGGTTGAATGAGAATTTGCATCGAATTGTTGCTGGAATTCATACTCACATTTGCTAATATTCACATATACAAAGATCAAGTTTGACCAAAAGTTGACCAAATTTAACCACGATTGACTTGAGTTGACTAGTTTCGAAAAGAATTTTGAAATAATTAAACGAAAGTAATTAATTAAATGGAGTACTTACTTCTAATTAATTAAACAAAGTTATTTAATTAAATGAGAAGCCATTCCTAATTAATTAAATGAAGTTATTTAATTAAATAAGAAAACTTTCTCTAATTAATTAAAAATTATTTAATTAAATAGAAGAACTAATTATGAGAGCATATCTCATTTTATTAAATTAAATATCCTAACAAACTCTCTCTTCAGTTCAAAAAGGGAAATTTCCAGTTCACTATTGATCAAAAATGAATTAAATGAGTTAACTCCTTTTTCTACTTAAATTGAATCAGTTAACTCCTTATTTTACTCAAATTAAATATTTTAACTCCTTTTAATTTTGAAATATCCCTTTATGACTGAACTTCACCTTTAAACCTGACCGTTGACTGAAATCGATCTCAACCGTTGATGAATTTCAAGAAAGTCTATTTAAGAGACCCTCATCTCTTCGTTTTGAAAGGTTGAATGAGAATTTGCATTGAATTGTTGTTGGAATTCATACTCACATTTGCTCATATTCACATACGCAAAGAACAAGTTTGACCAAAAGGCGACCAGATTTAATCATAGTTGACTTGAGTTGACTAGTTTCGAAAAGAATTTTGAAGCAATTAAACGAAATTATTTAATTAAATGGAGTACTTACTTCTAATTAATTAAACAAAGTTATTTAATTAAATGAGAAGCCATTCCTAATTAATTAAATGAAGTTATTTAATTAAATAAGAAAAGTGTCTCTTATTAATTAAAGATTATTTAATTAAATAGAAAAAGTAATTATGAGAGCATGTCTCTTTTTATTAAATTAAATATTTCAACAAAATCTCTCCTTAGTTCAAAAAGGTAAATTTTTAGTTCACTATTGATCAAAAATAAGTTAAATCAGTTAACTCCTTTTTCCACTCAAATTGAATCAGTTAACTGCTTATTTTACTCAAATTAAATCTGTTAACTCTCTTTATTTTGGAAATCTCCCCTTATGACTGAACTTCACCTTTAATCCTGACCGTTGATTGAAATCGATCTAAACCGTTGATGAATTTCATAAAAGTATATTTAAGAGATCCTCATCTCTTTATTTTGAAAGGTTCAATAAGAATTTGCATCGAATTGTTGCTGGAATTCATACTCACATTTTCTCATATTCACATACGCAAAGATCAAGTTTGACCAAAAGTTGACCAGATATAACCATGGTTGACTTGAGTTGACTAGTTTCGAAAAGAATTTTGAAATAATTAAACGAAATTATTTAATTAAATGGAGTACTTACTTATAATTAATTAAACGAAGTTATTTAATTAAATGAGAAGCCATTCCTAACTAATTAAATGAAGTTATTTAATTAAATAAGAAAAGTGTCTCTAATTAATTAAAGATTATTTAATTAAATAGAAAATGTAATTATGAGAGCATATCTCATTTTATTAAATTAAATATCTCAACAAAATCTCTCTTCAATTCAAAAAGGGAAATTTCCAGTTCACTATTGATAAAAAATGAGTTAAATCAGTTAACTTCTTTTTCTGCTCAAATTGAATTGGTTAACTCCTTATTTTACTCAAATTAAATATGTTAACTCCCTTTAATTTGGAAATCTCCCTTTATGACTGAACTTCACCTTTAATCCTCGTTGATTGAAATCAATCTCAACCGTTGATGAATTCCAGTAAAGTCTATTTAAGAGACCCTCATCTCTTCATTTTGAAAGGTTGAATGAGAATTTGCATCCAATTGTTGCTAGAATTCATACTCACATTTGCTCATATTCACATACGCAAGATCAAGTTTGACCAAAAGTTGACCAAATTTAACTACGGTTGACTTGAGTTGTCTAGTTTCGAAATTTTTTTTGAAATAATTAAATGAAATTATTTAATTAAATGGAGTCCTTACTTCTAATTAGTTAAACAAAGTTATTTAAGTAAATGAGAAGCCATTCCTAATTAATTAAATGAAGTTATTTAATTAAATAAGAAAAGTGTCTCTAATTAATTAAAGATTATTTAATTAAATAGAAAAAGTAATTATGAGAGCATATCTCATTTTATTTAATTAAATATCTCAACAAAATCTCTCTTCAGTTCAAAAAGGGAAATTTCCAGTTCACTATTGATCAAAAATGAGTTAAATCAGTTAACTCCTTTTTCTACTCAAATTGAATAAGTTAACTCCTTATTTTACTCAAACTAAATCTGTTAACTCCCTTTAATTTGGAAATCTCCGTTTATGACTGAACTTCACCTTTAATCCTGACCATTGATTGAAATCGATCTCAACCGTTGATAAATTCCAGGAAAGTCTATTTAAGAGACCCCCATCTCTTCATTTTGAAAGGTTGAATGAGAATTTGCATCGAATTGTTACTGGAATTCATACTCACATTTGCTAATATTCACATACGCAAAGATCAAGTTTGACCAAAAGATGACTAGATTTAACCACGGTTGAATTCAGTTAAATAGTTTTGAAAAAAAAATTTTAATAATTAAACGAAATTATTTAATTAAATGGAGTACTTACTTCTAATTAATTAAACAAAGTTGTTTAATTAAATGAGAAGCCATTCCTAATTAATTAAATGAAGTTATTTAATTAAATAAGAAAAGTGTCTCTAATTAATTAAAGATTAATTAATTAAATAGAAAAAGTAATTATGAGAGAATATCTCGTATTATTAAATTAAATAACTCAACAAAATCTCTCTTCAGTTCAAAAAGGGAAATTTCTAGTTCACTATTGATAAAAAATGAGTTAAATCGGTTAACTCATTTTTCTACTCAAATTGAATAAGTTAACTCCTTATTTTACTCAAATTAAATCTATTAACTCCCTTTAATTTGGAAATCTCCCTTTATGACTAAACTTCACCTTTAATCCTGACTGTTGATTGAAATCGATCTCAACCGTTGATGAATTATAGAAAAGTCTATTTAAGAGACCCTCAACTCTTCATTTTGAAAGGTTGAATGAGAATTTGCATCGAATTGTTGCTAGAATTCATACTCACATTCGCTCATATTCACATACGTAAAGATAGTGTTTGACAAAAAGTGGACCAGATATAACCATAGTTGACTTGAGTTGACTAGTTTCGAAAAGAATTATGAAATAATTAAACAAAATTATTTAATTAAATGGAGTACTTACTTCTAATTAACTAAACAAAGTTATTTAATTAAATGAGAAGCCATTCCTAATTAATTAAATGAAGTTTTTTAATTAAATAAGAAAAGTGCCTCTAATTAATTAAAGATTATTTAATTAAATAGAAAAAGTAATTATGAGAGCATATCTCTTTTTATTAAATTAAATATCTCAACAAAATCTCTCCTTAGTTCAAAAAGGTAAATTTTTAGTTCACTATTGATCAAAAATAAGTTAAATCAGTTAACTCCTTTTTCTACTCAAATTGAATCAGTTAACTCCTTATTTTACTCAAATTAAATCTGTTAACTCTCTTTATTTTGGAAATCTCCCCTTATGACTGAACTTCACCTTTAATCCTGACCGTTGATTGAAATCGATCTAAACCGTTGATGAATTTCATAAAAGTATATTTAAGAGATCCTCATCTCTTTATTTTGAAAGGTTCAATAAGAATTTGCATCGAATTGTTGCTGGAATTCATACTCACATTTTCTCATATTCACATACGCAAAGATCAAGTTTGACCAAAAGTTGACCAGATTTAACCATGGTTGACTTGAGTTGACTAGTTTCGAAAAGAATTTTGAAATAATTAAACGAAATTATTTAATTAAATGGAGTACTTACTTATAATTAATTAAACGAAGTTATTTAATTAAATGAGAAGCCATTCCTAACTAATTAAATGAAGTTATTTAATTAAATAAGAAAAGTGTCTCTAATTAATTAAAGATTATTTAATTAAATAGAAAATGTAATTATGAGAGCATATCTCATTTTATTAAATTAAATATCTCGACAAAATCTCTCTTCAATTCAAAAAGGGAAATTTCCAGTTCACTATTGATAAAAAATGAGTTAAATCAGTTAACTTCTTTTTCTGCTCAAATTGAATCGGTTAACTCCTTATTTTACTCAAATTAAATATGTTAACTCCCTTTAATTTGGAAATCTCCCTTTATGACTGAACTTCACCTTTAATCCTCGTTGATTGAAATCAATCTCAACCGTTGATGAATTCCAGGAAAGTCTATTTAAGAGACCCTCATCTCTTCATTTTGAAAGGTTGAATGAGAATTTGCATCCAATTGTTGCTAGAATTCATACTCACATTTGCTCATATTCACATACGCAAGATCAAGTTTGACCAAAAGTTGACCAAATTTAACCACGGTTGACTTGAGTTGACTAGTTTCAAAAAGAATTTTGAAATAATTAAATGAAATTATTTAATTAAATGGAGTACTTCCTTCTAATTAATTAAACAAAGTTATTTGATTAAATGAGAAGCCATTCCTAATTAATTAAATGAAGTTATTTAATTAAATAAGAAAAGTGTCTCTGATTAATTAAAGATTATTTAATTAAATAGAAAAAGTAATTATGAGAGCATATCTCATTTTATTAAATTAAATATCTCAACATAATCTCTTTTCAGTTCCAAAAGGGAAATTTCTAGTTCACTATCGATCAAAAATGAGTTAAATCAATTAACTCCTTTTTCTACTCAAATTGAATCAGTTAACTCCTTATATTACTCAAATTAAATCTGTTAACTCTCTTTAATTTGGAAATCTCCCTTTATGACTTAACTTCACCTTTAGTTCTGACTGTTGATTGAAATCGATCTCAACTGTTGATGAATTCTAGGAAAGTCTATTAAAGAGACCCTCATCTCTCAATTTTGAAAGGTTGAATGAGAGTTTGCATCAAATTGTTGCTGGAATTTATACTCACATTTGCTCATATTCACATACGCAAAGATCAAGTTTCACCAAAAGTTGACCAGATTTAACCACAGTTGACTTAAGTTGACTAGTTTCAAAAAGAATTTTGAAATAATTAAACAAAATTATTTAATTAAATGGAGTACTTACTTCTAATTAATTAAAAAAAGTTATTTAATTAAATGAGAAGCCATTCCTAATTAATTAAATGAAGTTATTTAATTAAATAAGAAAAGTGTGTCTGATTAATTAAAGATTATTTAATTAAATAGAAAAAGAAATTATGAGAGCATATCTCATTTTATTAAATTAAATATCTCAACAAAATCTCTCTTCAATTCAATAAGGGAAATTTCCAGTTCACTATTGATAAAAAATGACTTGAATCAGTTAACTCCTTTTTCTACTCAAATTGAATCAGTTAACGCCTTATTTTACTCAAATTAAATCTGTTAACTCCCTTTAATTTGGAAATCTTCCTTTATGACTGAACTTCACTTTTAATCTTAACCGTTGATTGAAATCGATCTCAACTATCGATGAATTCTAGGAAAGTCTATTTAAGAGACCCTCATCTCTTCATTTTGAAAGGTTGAATGAGAATTTGCATCAAATTATTGCTGGAATTCATACTCACATTTTCTCATATTCACATACGCAAAGATGAAGTTTGACCGAAAGTTGACCAAATTTAACCATGGTTGACTTGAGTTGACTAGTTTCGAAAAGAATTTTGAAATAATTAAATGAAATTATTTAATTAAATGGAGTACTTCTAATTAACTAAATAAAGTTATTTAATTAAATGAGAAACCATTCCTAATTAATTAAATGAAGTTATTTAATTAAATAAGAAAAGTGTCTCTAATTAATTAAAGATTATTTAATTAAATAGAAAAAGTAATTATGAGAGCATATCTCATTTTATTAAATTAAATATCTCAACAAAATCTCTCTTCAGTTCAAAAAGGGAAATTTCTAGTTCATTATTGATCAAAAATGAGTTAAATCAATTAACTCCTTTTTTTACTCAAATTGAATCATTTAACTCCTTATTTTACTCAAATTAAATCTGTCAACTCCCTTTAATTTGGAAATCTCCCTTTATGACTGAACTTCACCTTTAGTACTGACCGTTGATTGAAATCGATCTCAACCATTGATGAAATCTAGTAAAGTCTATTTAAGAGACCCTCATCTCTTCATTTTCTATGAGGCCTCGCCCCGACCCATCACATCATAGTGATACATTACCCTTATTTTGTTATTCATGACTCGAGATGTCGAGACATTATCTAATGCTTAGAACATATTTTATTATTTCATGATGTGTGATGTTATTTTCAGATATATTTGATGATTGTCATTTAATGTTCCATGTATATGTATGTTGATGAACTCAGTAAATGTAGGATTGAGACTTTGATTTAAGAGATTTTAAATGATTAAGAATTAAGTAGGATAAAGAAACCTTTATTGATGTATGTTTTAATTTATGTAAATTTTTGATACATATACATTTATGTACATGTGATTTTACGAGACTACTGATGTGTGCAATGAGTGTGCAGATATTTAGCCGAGAAATCCTATGGAGGAACAGAACTGATCTCTATGTGCTAAATTTGAAAACCTTGTTGTTCGTAATTCACATTTTTGTATTGTGAGATGTATGTATGCATTTTCTTTTTTCAGTGAATGTTAATATTCGTAATTATGTTCTTTCAGTGTCGCTTGACACTCGTAAAATGTTTATGTGCTTCGGTGTGCTGTTTAGGGTTAATTGTTTAACCTTTGGACCAAATTAGTTTAAGTTAGTGTCAGTTTCTCTATTAGGTTCTTAATCAAGGTTAGTCATCCCTTAACTCGGATTAGTGCTTATTTGCAAGTTAGAGTAGTTAGTTGGACCTATTTTTATTCCTAAATTTTATTTGACTCTTAACCCCTTTCCTAAGGCTTTTAAATATGTTATTATTCTAACCAAAGGGTGTGGGTATGGGTTAGGGGTCTTTTGCAACCCCTAAGCCCCTTTTTTTGACTTTTGAGGTCACTCAAAAAGTCCCTTTTTGCCTTTGTGCGAAAATTGATCATGGTTATCTTGAGTTACCTCACCTCATCTCCACTTAGGGTTTAACCATAGTGTAGATTGAGTTAGGAGTTTCTAGAGTTGCTAGTGAGTGGGAATAGTTATTGCTCCTTTTTGGGTGGTTGAGTTGGATGCTTATTGAGAGGTCTTCCTTGGACTAGTTGGTTGTTACCCAATCTCTACATTTAGAGAAGTTTTCTTGAAGCTTGAAGGAAGGAAAGGGATACTCTACTCAAACTTGTTCATTGCCATTACCTCTTTGTGAAGGTAGGAAATTCTCATCTCCCTTATTCAGTTTTTATGTTTGGTTTCATGTTCATGTTACCTTGTTGTTGTTTCACTGTTGTATGGTTGTGGGTATGTGGAAAGATTTGAAAACCATGTCATTTTTTGTTATTTTCCTTTCTTGTTTATGTTTGCAATTTTGAGTTTTCCTTACATGGGTGTTTTGGTATTACTCACCCTTGGAGAGGGCAGAAGTGACCAATTTTGGGAAAGGTCTGTTTAGTTGGACTCCAACCTGTGTAGAGTCTCTTCTCAAGATGAGAAGAGGGATAAAGGGTAGGGTGTTATGGGCCCCTACCCGTCAGCACAAACTTGGTATGAGTATGGCAAGTTTAAATGGAAGAATGGAAGTTCTTGGTTATTAGCCCCGATTGGGCATCTGAATGGATGTTGTGCTTGACTTCTCCTGTTGGAAGAATCCACCTTTCCCTAGTCTTGATTCATTGTGAATCCTATTGTGTAAACCATGTATGGTTATGCATGTTTGGTTTTCTTTTGGTTCTGCTTGGTTGTCACCCGATCAGATATTGGTTTCCTCCATGATACTTGAAATGAGATTCAGAAAACATTACAAATTCCTTGACTTTGGTCATGAAGAAAAATTCTTTTTTTAAATTGTTGTAATTGGGATTGATATCCTATGAAATTTTATTTTAAACCTTATTGTAAATGGAAACGAAGCCAGGTTTTCTTCTTGATTCTTTCCCGACTGAGCCTTTGAATCAGGTTGGCCAATAAAATTAGTGTTGGGTATAAATTGCTTGTCATGTGATTTAATTGTAAATTTTAATTTTAGATGGATGAATTTTAAAATTTGGATGGAATGGATGATGTTCAGTTTGGCATTATATCAAGTTGTTCATATATGTTGGAAATGGAAATTTATGTTCATTCATGTAAAAATAGTTTTATGATTATTGGATATTAATCAAACTTGCATTATTGAGTAAATGGTTAAATCTATGTTTTAATTCTATTCCAATTTTATAGTAAAAAAAAAAATATTCATGCATTGCTTGTAATCCTATACTTAGAAAATTTTCAAAAAAGTGGCCCAAGAGAGTAAGAAAACTCTCTGCCTTTTGTATGGGCTTGACATTTAGAATTTTATGGAACAGAGAATATTCTTTTAAATATCCTCTTTTAAAACATATGT
Organism: Cupressus sempervirens; assembly: GCA_028749045.1. NCBI lineage: Eukaryota > Viridiplantae > Streptophyta > Pinopsida > Cupressales > Cupressaceae > Cupressus > Cupressus sempervirens. The sequence goes on along the minus strand of CM053793.1, from coordinate 664,896,221 downwards.
TAAATCTTGTAAAATTAAATTAGAATAATAATGATATTTAGAAATGGTGTAAATATAATTTTAAACTAATATAATAAATATCTTATTGTTACCTATAAAACTTTATTGCATTAATGGACTATCTCCTTCCTTAGCCGTCAGCATGGGAGAGGAGTTAAAAAAATGTTTTTTTAATTTTTGTTGAAGTCAATATCATCATCATGGATGACGTTACCTCCTTGTCCCATCATTTTGGGCGCAGTATGCTTGTGTGAGGAGTGAAGTTTTGTCAGGGTTAGTATTTTAGGTGGGCGGCATAGTCTTTAGGAAGAAGTTTAAAAAAAAAAAAGAGCAAACTTTATGTGTTGACTTCTTCTCCATCCCTCCTTACAACCAAGGCATTGGCAAAGACTGGAGAGCTTTTACTACCACGCATCTCCATGTCTGATCAGATCATGTGAATGACGAGTTTTTGGGGGAAGGGGCAAGTCACCTTTATGAGTGACATCTTAAACTTTTCAAATCCCCTCTCCATGGCTTGCAAATTTCCTTGGCCATTGCATGTGCTGCAAGCTCGGATCCTGTGTAGTACCTAGGCTTGCATGTGCAGATATAGGGTCACGTGCTGGGTTGTGAGAGGAGTGTTTGGGGTTAGTTTGGAGTTAGGGGTTTAGTGGAGTCCATGTTAATAGGTAGTTGTATAGTTAGTTAGTAGGTTAAGATTAGATTTAGTTATGTTTTAGTAGGTTAGGTTAGTATTTAATTTATTTTGTTTGGGTAATTCTTAGTTTATTAGTTAGTTTTTTTTAACTTAAGTTTAGTTTTAGATTAGTTAAGTGGTTTTATTATTTGATTTTAGTTTCTTTATATATATATATATATATATATATATATATATATATATATATATAGTTTAAAATGAAACTTTAAATTGTTAAAGTATAATTAGTTGATTTAATAAAGTTTAAGGTTATTTTATATTTTGATTTGGGACTTTTGTTGTAATTGTTAATAATTTTTTTAGTTTCTTAGTTATGTTTAATTTTGTAAATATTAATTTAGTTAGTTTTAATTTAAATGTACTCTAATTGTTTTAACCATTAAGTAGATTAAATTTATTGATTAATTTGTTATTTAAGTAAGTTTTATTGCATATCATTACAAGTTAATGTAATATCATAATTTTATCGATATTAATCTAATAACGAAAGTTTTAAAATTTTAACGATGTTATCGTCCTCATGTTTAAAATCTTAGGATTGTAATGTAAAGAACCTGTACTAAAACTCCTATCTCAATCATCTCAAACTTAGAGCATGTTAAATTATTAGTTATTATTCAAAAAAAAAAAAAAAAAAAAGTCGTTTGTGTTTTTGCCCTCATAGTTTGGGCATGACATTTTGGTATCAGAGCTCATGTTTCAATGCTAGGAACCTTAACCATTATGCTTCCTAAACTTAACTCAAACTTTTAATTGTGTAGATGCTGCCTGTTACTCGTAACCAGCGAGGCAGAGGTCGTAGGACTAGGGGTGGTAGAGCGGGACAGGAGGATGGACCACCACCACCTCCACCTCCACCACCACCGAACCTGAACCAAGACATTATAGATGCACTTTAGACTTTGATCGGTGTAGTTCAACAGAGAGTGGTACCCGTAGTTCAGCCAGTTTAGCAGATTCCAGTAGTGGAAGCAGAGGAACCCGAAGGAAGCGGGCCCAGAGTCAGAGAGAGGACTAGGAGTCCCCCATCGAGACAGTTAGAGGGTCAGGGTGAACACGAGGAAGAGTCCATACACCAGAGAGGACCCCCTTTTGACAGACCTCCTAGACATGTAGGAGATGACATTAGGGAATTGATTTGACTCAGACCACCATTGTTTACCGGTACCACTGAGGGTGCAGTAGCAGAGGCATGGTTGCAGAGCTTATAGCGGTGCTTTGAGTTATGCCCTTATGGGAGTAATCTAAAAGCACACCTAGCAGTTCATCAGTTGAGAGGGGATGCCTCCAACTAGTGGCATCAGGAGGAGATCATTAGTGGAGTGAGGATGGACACCCTCACATGGGAAGCTTTCCTAGAAAGATTTTGGGAGAGGTACTTGTCAGAGCATTTCTGGCAGAAACAGATAGAGGAGTTCCATTCTCTTTATCAGAGAGGCCTTACAGTGGCTCAGTTCGAGAGTAGGTTTCTTGAGCTCCTTCCTTACGTGGAATACATGAAGGATGAGAAACTACGGGTGCATCGCTTTATCATGGGTCTGAATTTCTCTCTTCAGGGCCGAGTTAGGATGGCCTTTCCTACCACCTTCAGATAGGCAGTGGAGATAGCACTAGTTGCTGAGGATACTCGAGGTAAGCAGGAGTCACGGGATCGATCTCAAAACTGAAACTCCTCCTAGCAGAAACCCCCTTGGAAAGGGAATTAAAACTATACAATAGGGTCCTCTAGGGGCCAACAGTCTCAGCAGCCAAAACCCCAGCAGCAGTAGCAATAGAAACCTTCTCAGGGTTATCAGGGCTCTAAGCCCAAGCAGTGGTAGTCATAGGGTCCTAGGCAGGACCAGAGAGTATAGGCCCCACAGTCACAGTTAGTGAAGACTCAGTAGTCTTCTAGGGGAGGATTCAGTGGATCTAGCAGGTCAGGAGGCCCACAGCAGTCTGGGTCACAGGGTGCACGATCTTATACTTGAGGACCATGCTACACTTGTGGTGGCATGGGTTATATAGCTAGGGAGTGTCCACAGGGACAGGCATCCAGTGGTCAGAGCAGGGCTTTTTCAAAGCCGACAGTTGGTGACATGGGTAGATCCCATAGAGTTTTTGCAGCAGTTGACAACCGCCAGGCTGAGCATCAAGCCATAGTTATCGAGGCTACATGTATTATATAGGGCCATATGGTTGTAGTTTTATTTGATTTCGGGCCTACTGACTCTTTTATATCTCCATTTGTGGTGGAACGTTGCGGGCTAGTGGTAGTTAGACAAGATGTTAGTTGGGAGGTAGAGTTAGCCTCAGGAGCCAGAGTGTTAGTTAGTTCCATGGTGCGGAGTTGTCAGATGCAGATTGGAGACATGTCCACTAGGACTGATCTATGCATCACCCCTCTAGGTTCTTATGATGTTGTCCTTGGCATGGATTGACTTTATGCCCACAGCACTAAGATGGATTGTTGACAAAAGACGGTGGAATGTGTGGATGACAATGGTATCTCTAGGGAGATCTTCGGAGTGAAGAGGCCAGTCTCCCTTCGTATGATTTCCGCTATGTAGCTTAGATGGTGCATGCGAAATGGTTGTTAGTTGGTTTCTATCACTATTAGTGACTGAGAGGAAGATTCAAAAAGGGAGCCATCCCTTGATGATTTTCCAATCCTTCAAGAGTTTGCAGATGTGTTTCCTTTAGAGCTTCCTGGTATGCATCCACCGCGAGCAGTGGATTTTCACATAGACCTAGTGCCAGGAGCTGAGCCAATTTTGAGAGCACCATACAAGATGACTACTCATGAGCTTAGTGAGCTAAAGGCTCAGTTGGAAGAACTCTTAGAGAAGGGTCATATTCGACCTAGTGTGTCACCTTGGGGTGCACCGGTGATTTTTGTCAAGAAGAAGGATGGATCACTTAGGTTGTGTATCGATTATCGACAATTGAACAAGGTGACCATCAAGAACCGATATCCTCTTCCTAGAATCGATGATCTCTTTGATCAGTTGCAGGGTGCTTGAGTATTTTCAAAGATTGACCTAAAGTCGGGTTACCATCAGTTGAGGATTGTGGATAGTGATATCCCCAAGATAGCTTTTCGTACTTAGTATGGCCACTACAAGTTCACCGTGGTACCTTTTGGCCTTACGAATGCTCCAGATGTATTCATGAGTCTCATGAATGGAGTATTTCATACCTTTTTGGATAAGTTTGTGGTTGTGTTTCTTGATGACATTCTGATTTATTCTCATGATGAGAGAGAGCATGAAGGGCACCTGAGACAGGTATTACAGAGGCTGAGAGAGAATCAGTTGTTTGGAAGCTTGTCGAAGTGTGCATTCTTCAGACCCCAGATACATTATTTTGGTCATGTCATATCAGGTGATGGTGTCTCAGTAGACCCATCAAAGATCAGGGCTATCATGGATTGGCCAGCACCCACCAGTGTTTATACAATCTAGTACAACATCCTTATAAAATAATAATGATAAGTCCAATGTTTATACATTACATTTCAAATTCTCTTTCATCCACTATACATGTCACAGGGTATGAAAAGCTCAAAAATATACATACATAGAATAAGGTACATCATCCTATTCCAATCCATGATACATCAGAGCAGAGATAATCACATGATACAACATCATAGAGAACATTTTCATCCATCATAAAGATCAAACATAATAAACTAAGTGCACGGTTCCTCACAACCATCAATAGCATCATTAGACAATCGTGGATCCTAGCCATCCCTCCGTGCGTAACATTCCAAATCATCGAAGAGATCATCGGTATTACATAGTAGGAATGCCACTCCTAATAAATACAACATCATATGTAAAAGTACTCTAACATGCAAATAAAAGCATAAGATAACATCATCTAACATATGCTAATCATCAATGAAAAAGGATACATATCCACCATCATGAAGGATGCATTAGCCACGATGTCTCAATGAATCTCAAAATGATAAGAGTGGAAAATACACTACCACCGCATGGTACCTAAGTGGTCCACTCCCACCATGCTAAGGAGATAATCTCAAGTCCCAAACAGGCTATCAAAATCACATAGCACATATCTCTATAAGTCCAGGAATGCTAAAAGTATACTAACTCAAAGTTCCAAACACAAAATCTGACATCTAATCCTAGAGGCACACAATGACATGTAGGAACCTACTATGCAAGCGGGAAAGTGTCATCGTAATTATCACGTACAAGTTACCCTGGTAGTTAGCTAAAATCCACGAGTCCATACTGATTTCATGTAGCCACTAGTATCCTCTCATACTGACAAGGCATACTACAGAATGCAAGGTTGCAACCATGCGTCTCACTACTCCCATCCTAGCTGGTACAAGCACTCAAGGAATGGGCGAGAACAAAACACTTATCTTTTTAGGTTCATTCAGTTAGTATTAGGTGTGAATGTTATCACTTATTGATCCAACTTACAATGAGTTACCCTGGCAGCCTCTTAGGGCCCTGGCCCCCATTGCAAGCCACTTCCCATCACTACATGCAGATATCCTACCCTAATGCTCATGGACTCATAAATCTCAAAATTACAAAAGATAATCCATAAAATCATCAAATATGCATAAAAGCATCAAATCTCCATGAGCTAACATCCATAGAAAATTATGAACACAATAGCTCTCTATTGGCAACTGAAGTATCACTGATAATCAAATATCCAATAGTTCTCAATAACCAAAATATATATATCTCAATCATACTGATCGAAGACTCCAAAAATGGTTGAGTCAAACATGTCACATCATGACATCATCAAAATAAATCCACATTACAGTCCCATCATGGCGACTAGAAAAATAACCAAGGTTAACTGATCGATGACCAAAATAATGGTTAAGTCAAGTGTCTCATACATAAGAATCTCAACTATAACAATCAGTGATCACAACCAATACATAGAGCATTCCATCACATATCCATGGTTGGGTTTATAAAGATCGAGATTAAAACATCATCATGTCACCACAATCACATAACCCCCAAACCTCTGGTGAACGTCCTATACTGGTCAACACTAGTCAACCCAAAACCCAAAATAGTAGCGTAAAGAATACACGATGTAAACACATGTTTTGGTTTGGCTAAGTTTATAACTTGAATTTAAATGTAGAGATCTCAATTTATGTTTCCAAGTTAAGAGAAAGAATTTGAAGGAACATTTATATATGAATACAAATCCATTCTTTAATTATAATTTCAATCCAAACGTTCCCCTCCCAAATCCATTTTTAATAAAACAATTAATTTTAATCATGAGCCCTTGATATATACCAATTAACAAATTCATAATTATAAAACATATAATTATATTTACATATTATATACATACTTATATATACATGTATTTATTAAAATATATACATATAAATACATATATGAATATATAAATTATTTATCATTTAACAAAATCGATTTAATCAAATTCGATTAATGCCAAATCAAATATGGCAAACATTTAAAAAAAAAAATAACACACAAATTATTAATATAATCGCCGGTACGTAGGACCTTGCGGTTGTAGGGCCTGCGGCGTCAATGGTACTGCGTGCCACTGCCGTCGCAGTACCTGTGATGGGGTACGTTGCGTCCGCAGTGGGGTGCGGGTCTCATCCCACCTCGACTCAATGCTTAAAATTGTTTATTCTTTTAACAATCGCTACGCGATTTCATTTGTGAAAAAAGTTTATTAAAACATTTTCGCCCATGGGTATGTCATCTGGTTTTTTAACAAATATATATATATATATAAATAAAGGTATATGTATATATATATGTATGTATATATATATATATATATATATATACAGAATTAAAATTTCACAGCATATGAGCGTATACACACACACACACACACACACACACACACACACACATATATATATATAAAATTGCATATATATATTTATATGTATGTATAAAAAAATTGACAATATATGAATAAAAACTTCAATTTTCAGAATTCCTCCATAGACCTTTAATCTCCAAAAATTTTCAATAATTAATCTAATGGGTTTGACTATAAATTTCAACCCTAGCCCCGTGTTTTTTTTAGATCCATGCATATAAAAAGTCTCAAATAAATTAATCTACCCATATTGAGAATGCACAGTAAATTATGAAATTCTTCAGAAGACATATGGAAGACACGAAGAAGACAAGAAATGCATGATGCGGAAATAGCATAAGTAAAAATACAAATATCTACCCAGATTCTGATGCTAATCGCTCTTCCTCATAAAACCCGCAGAGCAAGCTCCCTTCTTCAGAATTCTCGAATCCTCCAATGCTTCAATTGCACTTCAAACGCTCTCTCTAAGCTTCTATGAGTGCCTGAATATAAAGAGCTTTTAGAAAACATCTAGAATGCTTCTAAAAACAGCTGGAAGGTGTCACCAACTAAGCATGGGTCTTTTCCAACCTTCAAGATGAGCCTTAGGGTTGTAGACACCATGTGCTTAATTGATGCACTAACCCCCATGTTGTTGACACTTGAGAAATAGAGAAGTGCATTAATTCCCATGCAAGCTTATAACTCCAATTACTTTTTTATATAATTTCCATCTAAATATTTATAACTTTCATTTTAACTTTTATAACTTTTATTATTATTATTATTTATTTATTACTTTATTATTATTTTATTATTATTATTAATTTTAATTTTCTAATTTTCTTTTATTTAATTCATTTTCCTCAATAATTCACATTTAATTAATTACAAACAAAATATCAAATGACATGATATTTTATATTAATTTTCTCAAATAATTAATTTATTAATTAAATCCATTTATTAAGACTTAATTAATAGACAATTCACCATAGACCTCCAAGATAAAATATGAAAACCCATCATAGAGAAAATCACTCAAAATCAGTCTAAAGGGTTAAAAATCACGAATCATGTCATCTGACACATTTGGTGGGTAAAATATCTAGATACTTGTCCTACCTCACTAGGACAATTGGTTTAAAGGTTTGGGATTTGGACTTGAGAATTTATCTCCCTTCTGTTATCATTGAGATAGTATAATAGGGTACGCTCATCCTGGCAATTCAAGGAAGTCGATACCCAGTACCTACAACCTGAAGAAAAACCATGCATGTACATACAATATATATATAATGCTAAGCTAAATAGACAATGGCATGAAGTGGTGCATCGTGTAGATCCCAACTAAGCAGGTAACTATGACTCCCTTCCTTAACCACATCAGAAAAACCATAAAATAAGAAAACACGCACACCATACACATGATAGTATGGTGTAAGTATCTATAATAAAACACATAAGATAATAAACCATCCATCTAATCTTCAATACTAACTAAAAATAGTATAATGATCATCATGTATGTATGAAATGTAAAATCCAAATGATCTCACCATATAACCACTGAATCCATAACATAATATCTGATAGTGTCAAAACAATACCACTAATCCATCAACATAAAACTAGTCTAACATAGTCTGAAGATAATAACAATGTCCAGAAAAGATGTGAACGAGGGTAGGCACTACATTATTTAATTAAATAAGAAAAGTGTTTCTAATTAATTAAAGATTATTTAATTAAATAGAAAAAGTAATTATGAGAGCATATCTCATTTTAATAAATTAAATATCTCAACAAAATCTTTCTTCAATTCAAAAAGAGAAATTTCCAATTCACTATTGATCAAAAATGAGTTAAATCAGTTAACTCCTTTTTCTACTCAAATTTAATCAATTAACTCCTTATTTTACTCAAATTAAATTTGTTAACTCCCTTTAATTTGGAAATCTCCCTTTATGACTAAACTTCACCTTTAATCTTGACCGTTGATTGAAATTGATCTCAACCATTGATAAATTCTAAGAAAGTCTATTTAAGAGACCCTCATCTCTTCATTTTGAAAGGTTGAATGAGAATTTACATCGAATTTTTGCTTGAATTCATACTCACATTTTCTCACATTCACATACACAAAGATCGAGTTTGCCGAAAAGTTGACCAGAGTTAACCACAGTTGACTTCAGTTGACTAGTTTCGAAAAGAATTTTGAAATAATTAAATGAAATCATTTAATTAGATGGAGTGCTTACTTCTAATTAACTAAACAAAGTTATTTAATTAAATGAGAAGCTATTCCTAATTAATTAAATGAAGTTATATAATTAAATAAGAAAAGTGTCTCTAATTAATTAAAGATTATTTAATTAAATAGAAAAAGTAATTATGAGAGCATATCTCATTTTATTAAATTAAATATCTCAACAAAATCTCTCTTCAGTTCAAAAAGGGAAATTTCCAGTTCACTATTGATCAAAAATGAGTTAAATCAGTTAACTCCTTTTTCTACTCAAATTGAATCAGTTAACACCTTATTTTACTCAAATTAAATCTATTAACTTCCTTTAATTTGGAAATCTCCCTTTATGACTGAACTTCACCTTTAATCCTGACCATTGATTGACATCAATCTCAACCGTCGATGAATTCTAGGAAAGTCTATTTAAGAGACCCTCATCTCTTCATTTTGAAAGGTTGAATGAGAGTTTGCATCGAATTGTTGCTGGAATTCATACTCCCATTTGCTCATATTCACATACGCAAAGATCAAGTTTGACCAAAAGTTGACCAAATTTAACCACGGATAACTTGAGTTGACTAGTTTCGAAAAGAATTTTGAAATAATTAAACAAAATTATTTAATTAAATGGAGTACTTACTTCTAATTAATTAAACAAAGTTATTTAATTAAATGAGAAGCCATTCCTAATTAATTAAATGAAGTTATTTAATTAATTAAGAAAAGTGTCTCTAATTAATTAAAGATTATTTAATTAAATAGAAAAAGTAATTATGAGAGCATATCTCATTTTATTAAATTAAATATCTCAAAAAAATCTCTCTTCAGTTAAAAAAGAAAAATTTCCAGTTCACTATTGATGAAAAATGAGTTAAATCAGTTAACTCCTTTTTCTACTCAAATTGAATCAGTTAACTCTTTATTTTACTCAAATTAAATCTGTTAACTCCCTTTAATTTAGAAATCTCCCTTTATGACTAAACTTCACCTTTAATCCTGACCGTGTATTGAAATCAATCTCAACCGTTGATGAATTCCAGGAAAGTCTATTTAAGAGACCCTCTTCTCTTCATTTTGAAAGGTTGAATGAGAATTTGCATCGAATTCTTGCTGGAATTCATACTCACATTTGCTTATAGTCACATAAGCAAAGATCAAGTTTGACCAAAAGTTGACCAGATTTAACCACGGTTGACATGAATTGACCAGTTTCGAAAAGAATTTTGAAATAATTAAACAAAATTATTTAATTAAATGGGGTACATAATTGTAATTAATTAAACAAAATTATTTAATTAAATGAGAAGCCATTCCTAATTAATTATATGAAGTTATTTAATTAAATAAGAAAAGTGTCTCTAATTAATTAAAGATTGTTTAATTAAATAGAAAAAGTAATTATAAGAGCATATTTCATTTTATTAAATTAAATATCTCAACAAAATCTCTCTTCAGTTCAAAAAGGGAAATTTTCAGTTCACTATTGATAAAAAATGATTTAAATCACTTAACTCTTTTTTCTAATCAAATTGAATCAGTTAACTCCTTATTTTATTCAAATTAAATCTGTTAACTCCCTTTAATTTGGAAATCTCCCTTTATGACTGAACTTCACATTTAATCCTGACCATTGATTGAAATCGATCTCAACTGTTGATGAATTCCAGGAAAGTCTATTTAAGAGACCCTCATCTCTTCATTTTGAAAGGTTGAATGAGAATTTGCATCGAATTGTTGCTAGAATTCATACTCACATTTGCTCATATTCACATACGCAAAGATCAAGTTTGACCAAAAGTTGACCAGATTTAAACACGGTTGACTTGAGTTGACTACTTTCAAAAAGAATTTTGAAATAATTAAACGAAATTATTTAATCAAATGTAGTACTTACTTCTAATTAATTAAACAAAGTTATTTAATTAAATTAGAAGTCATTCCTAATTAATTAAATGAAGTTATTTAATTAAATAAGAAGACTATCTCTAATTATTTAAGGATTATTTAATTAAATAGAAAATGTAATTATGAGAGCATATCTCATTTTATTAAATTAAATATCTCAACAAAATCTCTCTTCAGTTTAAAAAGGGAAATTTTCAGTTCACTATTGATCAAAAATGAGTTAAATCAGTTAACTCCTTTATCTACTCAAATTGAATCAGTTAACTCCTTATTTTACTCAAATTAAATTTGTTAACTCCCTTTAATTTGGAAATCTCTCTTTATGACTCAGCTTCACCTTTAATCCTGACCGTTAATTAAAATCGGTCTCAATCGTTGATGAATTCTAGGAAAGTCTATTTAAGAGACCCTCATCTCTTCATTTTGGAAGGTTGAATGAGAATTTGCAACGAATTGTTGCTGGAATTCATACTCACATTTGCTCATATTCACATACAAAAAGATCAAGTTTGACCAAAAGTTGACCAGATTTAACCACAGTTGACTTGAGTTGACCAGTTTCAATTTTTTTTTGAAATAATTAAATGAAATTATTTAATTAAATGGAGTACTTACTTCTAATTAATTAAACAAAGTTATTTAATTAAATAAGAAGCCATTCCTAATTAATTAAATGAAGTTATTTAATTAAATAGGAAAAGTGTCTCTAATTAATTAAAGATTATTTAATTAAATAGAAAAAGTAATTATCAGAGCATATCTCATTTTATTAAATTAAATATCTCAACAAAATCTCTCTTCAGCTCAAAAAGGGGAATTTCCATTTTACTATTCATAAAAAATGAGTTAAATCAGTTAACTCCTTTTTCTACTCAAATTGAATCAGTTAACTCCTTATTTTACTCAAATTAAATGTGTTAACTCCCTTTAATTAGGAAATCTCCCTTTATGACTGAACTTCACTTTTAATCCTGACCGTTGATTGAAATCGATCTCAACCGTTGATGAATTCTAGGAAAGTCTATTTAAGAAACTCTCATCTCTTCATTTTGAAAGGTTGAATGAGAATTTGCATCGAATTGTTGCTAGAATTCATACTCACATTTGCTCATATTCACATACGCAAAGATCAAGTTTGACCAAAAGTTGACAAGATTTGACCACAGTTGACTTGACCTGACTGGTTTCAAATTTTTTTTTGAAATAATTAAACGAAATTATTTAATTAAATGGACTACTTACTTCTAATTAATTAACAAAAAGTTATTTAATTAAATGAGAAGCCATTCCTAATTAATTAAATGAAGTTATTTAATTAAATAAGAAAGGTGCCCCTAATTAATTAAAGATTATTTAATTAAATAGAAAAAGAAATTATGACAGCATATCTCATTTTATTAAATTAAACATCTCAACAAAATCTCTCTTCAGTTCAAAAAGGGAAATTTCTAGTTCACTATTAATCAAAAATGAGTTAAATCAGTTAACTCCTTTTTCTACTCAAATTGAATCAATTAACTCCTTATTTTACTCAAATTAAATCTGTTAACCCCCTTGAATTTGAAAATCTCCCTTTATGACTGAACTTTAGCTTTAATCTTTATCGTTGATTGAAATCGATCTCAACCATTGATGAATTCCAGGAAAGTCTATTTAAGAGACCCTCATCTCTTCATTTTGAAAGGTTGAAAGAGAATTTGCATCAAATTATTGCTAGAATTCATACTCATGTTTGCTCATATTCACATACGCAAAGATTAAGTTTGACCAAAAGTTGACTAGATTTAACCATGGTTGACTTGAGTTAACTAGTTTCGAAAAGAATTTTGAAATAATTAAACAAAATTATTTAATTAAATGGAGTACTTCTAATTAATTAAACAAAGTTATTTAATTAAATGAGAAGCCATTCCTAATTAATTTATTGAAGTTATTTAATTAAATAAGAAAAGATCCCCTAATTAATTAAAGATTATTTAATTAAATAGAAAAAGTTATTATGGGAGCATATCTCATTTAATTAAATTAAATATCTCAACAAAATCTGTCTTCAGTTCAAAAAGGGAAATTTACAGTTCACTATTGACCAAAAATGAGTTTAATCAGTTAACTCATTTTTCTACTCAAATTGAATCAGTTAACTCCTTATTTTACTCAAATTAAATCCGTTAACTCTCTTGAATTTGGAAATCTCCCTTTATGACTGAACTTCACCTTTAATCCTGACCGTTGATTGAAATCGATCTCAACCGTTGATGAATTTTAGGAAAGTCTATTTAAGAGACCCTCATCTCATCATTTTGAAAGGTTGAATGAGAATTTGCATTGAATTGTTGCTGGAATTCATACTCACATTTGCTCATATTCACAAACGCAAAAATCAAGTTTGACCAAAAGTTGACCAAATTTGACCACGGTTGACTTGAGTTGACTAGTTTCGAAAAGAATTTTGAAATAATTAAACGAAATTATTTAATTAAATGGAGTACTTACTTATAATTAATTAAACAAAGTTATTTAATTAAATGACAAGCCATTCCTAATTAATTAAATGAAGTTATTTAATTAAATAAGAAAAGTGGCTCTAATTAATTAAAGATTATTTAATTAAATAGAAAAAGTAATTATGAGAGCATATCTCATTTTATTAAATTAAACATCTTAACAAAATCTCTCTTCAGTTCAAAAAGGGAAATTTCTAGTTCACTATTGATCAAAAATGAGTTACATCAGTTAACTCCATTTTCTACTTAAATTGAATCACTTAACTCCTTATTTTACTCAAATTAAATCTGTTAACTGCATTTAATTTGGAAATCTCCATTTATGATTGAACATCACCTTTAATCCTGATTGTTGATTGAAATCGATCTCAACCGTTGATGAATTCCAGGAAAGCCTATTTAAGAGACTCTCATCTCTTCATTTTGAAAGGTTGAATGAGAATTTGCATCGAATTGTTGATGGAATTCATACTCACATTTGCTCATATTCACATATGCAAAGATTAAGTTTGACCAAAAGTTGACCAAATTTAACCATGGTTGACTTGAGTTGACTAGTTTGGAAAAGAATTTTGAAATAATTAAACGAAATTATTTAATTAAATGGAGTACTTACTTCTAATTTATTAAATAAAGTTATTTAATTAAATGACAAGCCATTCCTAATTAATTAAATGAAGTTATTTAATTAAATAAGAAAAGTGGCTCTAATTAATTAAAGATTATTTAATTAAATAGAAAAAGTAATTATGAGAGCATATCTCATTTTATTAAATTAAACATCTTAACAAAATCTCTCTTCAGTTCAAAAAGGGAAATTTCTAGTTCACTATTGATCAAAAATGAGTTACATCAGTTAACTCCATTTTCTACTTAAATTGAATCAGTTAACTCCTTATTTTACTCAAATTAAATATGTTAACTGCCTTTAATTTGGAAATCTCCATTTATGACTAAACATCACCTTTAATCCTGATTGTTGATTGAAATCGATCTCAACCGTTGATGAATTCTACGAAAGTCTATTTAAGAGACTCTCATCTCTTCATTTTGAAAGGTTGAATGAGAATTTGCATCGAATTGTTGATGGAATTCATACTCACGTTTGCTCATATTCACATATGCAAAGATTAAGTTTCACCAAAAGTTGACCAAATTTAACCATGGTTGACTTGAGTTGACTAGTTTGGAAAAGAATTTTGAAATAATTAAACGAAATTATTTAATTAAATGGAGTACTTACTTCTTATTAATTAAACAAAGTTATTTAATTAAATGAGAAGCTATTCCTAATTAATTAATTGAAGCTATTTAATTAAATAAGAAAAGTACCCCTAATTAATTAATGATTATTTTATTAAATAGAAAAAGTAATTATGAGAGCATATCTCATTTTATTAAATTAAATATCTCAACAAAATCTCTCTTCACTTCAAAAAGGGAAATTTCCAGTTCACGATTGATGAGAAATGAGTTAAATCAGTTAATTCCTTTTTCTACTCAAATTGAATCAGTTAACTCCTTATTTTACTTAAATTAAATCTGTTAACTCCCTTTAATTTGGAAATCTCTCTTTACGACTGAACTTTACCTTCAATCCTGACTGTTGATTCAAATCAATCTCAATTGTTGATGAATTCCAAGAAAGCCTATTTAAGAGACCCTCAGCTCTCCATTTTGAAAGGTTGAATGAGAATTTGCATCAAATAGTTGCTGGAATTCATGCTCACATTTGCTCATATTCACATATGCAAAGATCAAGTTTGACCAAAAGTTGACCAAATTTAATGACGATTGACTTGAGTTGACTAGTTTTGAAAAGAATTTTTAAATAATTAAACGAAATTATTTAATTAAATGGAGTACTTACTTCTAATTAATTAAACAAAGTTATTTAATTAAACTAGAAGCCATTCCTAATTAATTAACTGAAGTTATTTAATTAAATAAGAAGAGTGTCTCTAATTATTTAAAGATTATTTAATTAAATAGAAAAAGTAATTATGAGAGCATATCTCATTTTATTAAATTAAATATCTCAACAAAATCTCTCTTCAATTCAAAAAGGGAAATTTCCAGTTCACTATTGATAAAAAATGAGTTAAATCAGTTAACTCCTTTATCTACTCAAATTGAATCAGTTAACTCCTTATTTTACTCAAATTAAATTTGTTAACTCCCTTTAATTTGGAAATCTCTCTTTATGACTGAACTTCACCTTTAATACTGACCGTTGATTGAAATCAATCTCAACTGTTGATGAATTCTAAGAAAGTCTATTTAAGAGACTCTCATCTCTTCATTTTGAAAGGTTGAATGAGAATTTGCATCGAATTGTAGCTGGAATTCATACTCACATTTGCTCATATTCACATATGCAAAGATCAAGTTTGACCAAAAATTGACCAAATTTAACCACGGTTGACTTGAGTTCACTAGTTTCGAAAAGAATTTTGAAATAATTAAATGAAATTATTTAATTAAATGGAGTACTTACTTCCAATTAATTAAAGAAAGTTATTTAATTAAATAAGAAGCCATTCCTAATTAATTAAATGAAGTTATTTAATTAAATAACAAAATTGTCTCTAATTAATTAAAGATTATTTAATTAAATAGAAAAAGTAATTATGAGAGCATATCTCATTTTATTAAATTAAATATCTCAACAAAATCTCTCTTTAGTTAAAAAAGAGAAATTTCTAGTTCACTATTGATCAAAAATGAGTTAAATCAGTTAACTCCTTTTTCTACTCAAATTGAATCAGTTAACTCCTTATTTTACTCAAATTAAATCTGTTAACTCCCTTTAATTTGGAAATCTCCCTTTATGACTGAACTTCACCTTTAATCCTGACCGTTGATTGAAATCGATCTCAACCGTTGATGAATTTCAGGAAAGTTTATTTAAGAGATCCTCGTCTCTTCATTTTGAAATGTTGAATGAGAATTTGCATCTAATTGTTGCTGGAATTCATACTCACATTTGCTCATATTGACATACGCAAAGATCAAGTTTGACCAAAAGTTGACCAGATTTAACCACGGTTGATTTGAGTTGACCAGTTTTCAAAAGAATTTTGAAATAATTAAACGAAATTATATAATTAAATGGAGTACTTACTTCTAAATAATTAAACAAAGCTATTTAATTAAATGAGAAGTAATTCCTAATTAATTAATTGAAGTTATTTAATTAAATAAGAAAAGTGCCCCTAATTAATTAAAGATTATTTAATTAAATAGAAAAAGTAATTATGAGAGCATATCTCATTTTATTAAATTAATTATCTCAAAATCTGTCTTCAGTTCAAAAAGGGAAATTTCCAGTTCACTATTGACCAAAAATGATTTAAATGAGTTAACTCCTTTTTCTACTCAAATTGAATCAGTTAACTCCTTATTTTACTCAAATTAAATTTGTTAACTCCCTTTAATTTGCAAATCTCCCTTTATGCCTGAACTTCACCTTTAATCTTGACCGTTGATTGAAATCGATCTCAACCGTTTATGAATTCCAAGAAAGCCTATTTAAGAGACCCTCATCTCTTCATTTTGAAAGGTTGAATGAGAATTTGCATCGAATTGTTGCTGAAATTCATACTCACATTTGCTCATATTCACATATGCAAAGATCAAGTTTGAGCAAAAGTTGACTAGATTTAACCACGGTTGACTTGAGTTGACTAGTTTCGAAAATAATTTTGAAATAATTCGACGAAATTGTTTAATTAAATGGAGTACTTACTTTTAATTAATTAAACAAAGTTATTTAATTAAATGAGAAGCCATTCCTAATTAATTAAATGTAGTTATTTAATTTGTGAGGCCTCACCCAATTCGTCATAGTACCAATGAGATAATTGTATTACGGTGATTTTAATCCTATGTTTGATACACTTTTAAGACTGTAGGGTTATGTCATTTTAATATCTTCATTTTGATGATCCGCAATTACCTCTGCATATTATGACCTAATTGATGGATTTAATGATTCTATTTCATGTTGTAAGCTATTGAAATTGCTTTAATAGAAACTGAATGGAAGAAATGCTTGTAATATATGAAGGTAATGTTGAAGTGGAAATTAGAGTTAAAAGATAAATTTTTTTTATGCATTAAGACCTAACCTGCATACCTAGGGATTCAATAGTTATGGATTCAGCATCTTGTCGTAGAATATGAAGTTATTTAGAATATTAAATTGACCATGTTATGTTGATAAGTAAAGTTTAGGTTTATAGTATTTTGAACATTTTACATGGAAATTGTTAGGAGAAGTAATGTAATTATAAGGAATGAAGTATGGAACTCAAATGTCGAATGTGATATGTAAGTTTATATATTTTAATATTTTGAAGGTTATATTTGAAATGATTAAGAAAGAGAAAGTTAATTTGAGATGATGAAATATATTCAAGTCTAATGTTGAATGAGATAATGATTTATTTTACATATGCTTATATGATTTTCTTGGACTACTGACCCTCGAGTTTAGTGTGCAGGAATTTGACCATGGGTTAAAGGGGAATTAAGGCTCAAACTACTACAAACATGACATAACCAAGGTTCAATTAGTGGAAAAGATTCAAACCTAATTTTAATGTTTTTTATTTCGTATATGTGAATTGTATGTGTCCGTAGTAGCCTAGTTCATGTATTATTGTAAAACAAGTCATTTTTTTTAATATAATGTGATATTTTGTGTGTGTCACTTGACACTTGTGCTTGTTATGTGATATGAAATGTTATTCGTCAATGGATCATGTGGCCACCTTATTTTGTGATAAATGCCTCAATTGAGGAATTTAATTATTGCCATAGTCAGTAAAAGGACAAGGTCATCACCTTGGGGAATTTGAAATTTGAATCACCTAGCTTTGGGAGGGTCATAAAGTAACTTTAAGGTAAGTTGGGATTAAAAGTAACCCCACCCATGTTAGTACTATAGGCTAGGGAGCTACTAATGACCTCTAGGGTGTCTAGTGGACCTAGGAGACCCCATGAAAATGACATTCTTTATGGAATCCGAAAATGAGAAGGGTATATATATAGAGGTATGGCTAAATGAGAAACTACTTGGCCACTCTCTAATTTTAGAGACAGTTAGGTTTTGGAGGGAGAGGAGGGGAGCTCTACTACAACTATTCTTTGGACCAAGGTTGGTATCTCAAGCTTGCTTCCTTTCCTTTTTCTTTCTTTTAGCATGGTTAAGCCAATCTACAAGTGTGGAGTTTATCAATGGAGTATGCATTGCATTGCATTGTGGAGTAGCATTCATGTGAGTGTTTGAATGGTGTTCATTCCATGTAGATTAGTGTGACACCATTGTGCATCTTGTTGTATTGTGTGGAGTATTGTGAGTATGAGGTTTGGATTTCCTCTATTTCCTTGTGCATTATGGGTGTTGATATTGTGTTGTGATAATGTGATGTGCTCTTGAAAATCTATTGTTTTATTGCTACTTGGTTTTGTTTTCTTGTTGTGCTTGAGTGTTCTTATGGGTGTGGGACTTACACTCACCCTTGTGGGAAGGGAAGAGAAGTCCAGGGTGAATGGGCAGCAGTTGGATTGCATAGTTGAGGACCTTGGAGTATGGGCTCCATTGTATGCCATTTTCATATTCATATTTTGCTTTGGGGGAGGATAAGAAAAAAAAAAAAAAAAATGGTGAGGAAGGAAGTAACTGAAGTATGGGTTTGTAGGAAGCTAAAGCTTTTGGTTGTGTGTGGTGGAGGATGTTGTGTTGGTAATGTGTGTGGTGGAAGATGTTTATGAAGCCCCGAAAGGGCATGATATTATGAATCCCCAAAAGGGCCTTGTATTTTGTTGATTTAGCCCTAAAAGGGCATGAGTTTTATGGAAAATATGATATGAAATGGTAAACCTCCTTGTGTTTACACCTTCACCCTATGTTCAAGGTTCCAATGGTGAGCCTTTGTGAAATATCCTTGGGATGGGATTTGTTGCAGTTTTATTATGTGGTGTATATGTTTCTTACAAGTGTGTATGTGGATTTTTTTTGAGCCTTGTTCCCCTAGCATGGGGGTGGTCTCTTTGAGGCCTATGGTTGGGTGGAAAGCACCCATGGTCCTTGTTGTTTTGTTGTGATGCATTTGCAAGTTCTTAGAGAAAAATCTTGGAAACTTGGAGTCCTTGTTATCTTCCATGTGCATAGGAGGAGAAGACAATATTGCATTGAGATGAGATAGAGAGAAAAACTCTTTTTTTGTTATGTGAGCCTAAATGTATTGTAAGAGAAAGCTACTGTCTTGGTTTGATTGTCAATGGAAAGGTTGTGAGTGCTCATGTGTAGTAAAAGTATTTTCCATTGTGTATATTATGATATGTTGACTTCACCACCTTTTTGTGTATCATGAGGGTATTGTTGGGCATTCCTTTTGTACGAGGTCAACGGTAGGAATCCATAGTGTAATTCCTCTCTTGAAAAGAAAATCTTTTTAAGGATCCACTCCAAGGTTCAGTGTTTGTCTTGCGACGTACCAAAATCTGCTCAGTAGAAGATAAATGTCAATGTTCACAAGGAGGCCTTTGCTGGTTCCAAAAACTCTTTACCTTGGAATCAAGTAAAATCTGTTCACTGTTTCAAAATATCACACCAAAAAGAACAATGTTTTTGTATTTTATATTTTTTTTAATGAATGCAACTCTAACAATGCAACTTACTATGAGGTCCTATTCTAATAGGGGGGTTAGCAAAGAAAATAACGAAACTAAAAGAAAATAACATTGAATCAAATAACTTGAAATTGAAATTCCTAAACAGACATAAGCTACAAAACACAACACGCTGCGAGTTAAACCTTCAAAGAAATCAGTAGGAAACCAATGAAAATAGGAGCAGCGCTTCCTAGAATCCACTGATGCAATTGTCGATGAGAATCTTTAACAAATCGAATGATGTTTCACTCTTCATCAAATCACAAGGCCACAAAAAGTGTGCTCATGCAAGACAAAAAGCTATGTAGACACAATCAGGTGATCTCTTCTCAAGCTCATTATGTCAACGAAATTCATATATCTGTAGCAAACACCAAAACTAAAAGATCGCACAACCAGAAACAATGCAATAAACCTTTGGCTCAATCACAATCTTATGAATAAAATCCACAAAACAATGACACATTCATGCAAGAATAACTACACTACAAATGCTAGCACCAAAAGCATAATTTTATTGCATAATAACAGTGGCCCCCTTTTTACATTTTACAATGGGGTATTTATAAGAAATCATCTCCTCAATTTGTGTTGAGAGTGAGAGATATCTTAATGCAATAAAAATACCTTTAAAACATTAAAACAAACTAAAAATATACAAACTGGTAATCTAACTGATGCTTGGAGTGACTCCATCCATATTTTATTCATTAATTGGATACATGATCCCTTTACATGTTAAAACAATGAAAGCATGAGAGAGAAAATAGGAAGAAGCCATCAGTCAAAGTAGAAGTGCATGGAGACACCAAAAATAGAAGCTGGCCCTTCACTTGATGTGTGTCAGAGTTATCTTGCCATCAAAATGTGTTTCCAACGCATGGAAAGTGTTATTTTTGGAACTGGCAGTTGACTGTCGGCGCACTTCTAAATTGCAGAGCCTCATGAAAATGTGGAGCTGCGGACCTGCGAACCTGTGAACCTGCGGATCTACGAAGCTCTGGAGCTGTGGACCTTGATTGAGTCAAAAAACCTCAAAACTTTCTAAGTGTCAAAATTAAAATTCTGGCATCTGGGTTTTGTTCATTCTCATCCTAAAGATATGTTTGGATATTTGCCCTTGAATTTCTCTATAATCTCAGTAATTTTAATGGCATAGAGAAGATCCAAAGCCTCATACTTATCTTTGACCTTCTATCTATAGTTGTCCACCTCAATCCGAGTTTCTACAAAATCTTCGAGTTTGGTATCCAACTTTAACAATGGTTCTTCTGTCCTGAAGGCTTGTCTGATATCTTCATTACTAGATGCTTCCTCTAAAGTTTTTCTGAAGTTTTCCACAACTACCTCAACTGGTAAAAGCTTCTCCCATTCTTCATCTTCAAAAATATCCAAGCATGCATCACTATATAGCTTTTCTGCTTCCAAAATTCGCTCTCGAGCTTGGTCCTTGAGCCTATGTATCTCATCATGCAATGTTTCCATCACTTTATTTCCCTCTGCAATCTTTTCTATCCAATCATCTATTATGTCTAGTTCTTCACCAGTATATACATCAATCAAAATATGGTACCTTTGTCCTTTTATGGCTTGTAGAATTTGCAAATCCTTGCCCCAAACTCATACCTCATCCATAATGCTGAAATCCTGCCTCAAAATTGCCACGATCTTATCAACGTTGTCTTATGTAGCATGCAATAATTTTAGACTTCCTGTAATTATAGTGATACCCCTATCCTCATGGTTGTCTCACCAATCCTAACAAGGTCTCAAAAATGGATTGAGCCGTACACCTTCCCCTTCTTTTAGAATGGTAGTCAAAGTCTCCTCAGGGCGTTCAGAGTTAAGAGGACCAATAACTTCAGCTAGATATCCTTTCAAGATCTCAACTTGCCTTCGAAGTGCTCTGATTTCAATCTCATCACGTTCCATGTGGTTAAGAACCTCTTTGACTCCTATAGTCATCATTTGTTGAGAAGTATGCTGTGTAGGTTTCCCTAATGTGATATCCTTTACCTCATAGCCTTGAAGCCTGATAGCTTCTTCATCTGTACCTTTCGGGGGATGAGCCACTTGTGCAAATAGGTCCTGATTTTGAGTAGTGGTAATGAATGCAAATGGTGTTGCATCCTGTAATGGAGTGTCAGGCTTGCTCAAAATCTCTGCAATGTCACAGATATCATCTTCTAAAGCAAAGAATTGATGCTTAGCACTTCTCATTATTTCCTTTCGAAACCATCTCAAGATATGTCTTTCTCCAACCTTAGCTCTAGATGATGAAGGGATGTGTTCAGCTACCTCCTTCCCTTTGTCATTTTTGCTTGGAGTTTCCTATTATGAGGGTTCTTCTTCTATAGTCTCAATTTCTGTAGATCCCGTAGTTTGATCCTCAACTTCCTGAGAAGGCTATTGTATACATTCCATTACCTGTGCCTCTTTTGATGGCTCACTAGTAACCCTTGGTTCTGGTTCTCCTTGTAATGATGATTCCTTCTTAACATGTTCTTCTGAACTTGGAGATGGAGGTGTCACTGAAACCCTATCTACCATCATAGACTGAGGTGAAGATGGGGGCGTTGGATGAGGACCTTGTGTCTCAGATGGCATCTGCATCCCATCTTGCTGTTGAGATTCACCTGTAGGAGTATCTCTAATCTTATCTCCAACCAATTCTGTACCCACTGGCATGAAATCAAAATCTGGAATGGAGAGAATATTATCACCTAGCTCTATTTGCTCATTCACCCATCATTGTACTTCATCTTTCGACGAAGAGAGCTCTACTATTTTAGCTTGGGTGGGTGGTGGGATATTTGTGACATTCTTCTTTCTTTCCAATTCTGTATCTTTGGCAAGTCGGGTTCTCCCTTGTAGAGGCACTTGTTCTTCCTCCCCATCTGACTCTGTTTCATCCTCGTTTGATTCCTCGGGAATAGTTTCAGGAACAGAGGGATTAGGCACTAATCTTTTATGAACTCTTTGCCTCGTGTTCATTCTAACCTTGACCCTCCTTTGCTTCTGTGGAACCATAGGAGAAGCGAGCTCTTGATGCATCGGAGGAATGGATGTCTCTAGAATCTCTCCCTCCCCTTGCTGGCTTGAAAAAATAGGAGGCAATGGAAAATCAACATGGAAATGAGAAATCCTAGAGTCGTGGGGGTCCTGGGGAGTAGATTCATGTTGCTGCAAAGGGGCCCGTTCTTCAACATGCTCTGTCTGGATCCTCTGAGGAGAGGCTCTCTTCCTCTTTTCTTTCTTCTTCTCTGGTGGATGGTAATATCCCACTGGACGATCAAGCTAGTAGACCATTTCTAGCCTGATAGGAGACTGGAGCGCAAAGATAGGAACTATGACTTTCCTCCCCTTTACTTTTTCTAGGCGAGCATGTATATGGAATATCACTGTATCTAAAATTGGATCAAGCAGAAAGGGTTTCTTGATCCAACTCTTTGTCATTCTGATGATATGTCTTGCTCAATGATTAATATCATCCTCTTCCTCTCTATAAATTTTTGCATTCAGAATGGGCCTCTGGCCAACTTTATCTATATTAAATAAGGGATCTAATAGCTCCTGTGAATCTTGTATCCTTATCTCATCCAGGATGGTCAAATGGAGAGCTTTCTCTACTAAATACAAAGTCATTCTACAATAGTCCCTGATACGGAGATCACAGTCATTTGTGGCATTCATCCAATGATCTTCAATAGCGTCCTTGTGGTAGAATTCTTTTCCTACCAAATTTTCCACTTTACCAACACTATCAAAGAACGGATGGGGAGAGTTATATTCCTCAAGAGGATAGTTCTCCCATTCCCACTCAAAGGTCAGGATATCTTGCTTTCACTTTACTTGGTATGCCCCTATTACAAAAGGCCAATCCCAACAAGGCCTTCGTTGTTTCTTTATCCTCTAATAGGCTGACTCAATCTGCCGAGAAATTTCCATCAGAACCAACTTATCACTTGGGTACCTTGGGAGCTTCTTTGGATGGATAGATGCACCACCGACCCGAATGTATGTGAATGTTCAGAACTAGATAAAATATGCATCAAGAGCTGTGATTTGTGCCTTGGCCTCATCAGACAATCTCTTTCCATAGTCGCCTTCGATGAATCAAATGATGGCGAAGATAAAGGCATCATTCACAATTCGGTACTCTTTGCTTTGCGGCGAGAGCTTTTACTTAACTAGCTAAGGATAAACTATATAAGGCCATGCGTTAGAATCCTGCATACTGCCCTTTTTGTACAACCCGGGATAGTCGATGGCCCTTGCTACAAGTAGATAAATCACATAAGAAGTCATATAGAACTTCTTCTTGTCCTTTACTGTCCGCAACTGATCACACAAGTTCTCACTAAGTGTGGTAGCCCAATCTAGTGGCATCTTTGCGTGTCTGATGGTTTCAATGAAGTTAACCATGAATGGAGCGAGATGACCTGCTGCCAACAGCCCCTTAACTCTGCTCAGGAGAATGATTGAATATCCAATGCCATCCCTCATATATCCTCGAGCCATATCCACTTTGCTGATTGTCTTTCCTCGAGATGGCTTCTCAATGAAGTATGAGGAATATATAATGTCCATGGCCTCCTGGTGATGATCTTTATGCCACCTCTTAGTTGTTTCATATGAAAGCATGATAAACTGATCAGCTCTGGGTAAGTGAAAGATTCTCTCGATATTATCAGGTCATAGATCCAAGACTACTTCCCTAGTGACACTCTTTACCACCCTTTCCTCGGGAACAAAATGTCGGGATAAGGTCATGATCAATTTAGCTGACTGAACAGCCTCAGGATGTGATGCTGCATTTACCAATCCAGACCGTATTGAGGCAGATCTCAAAGAAGATCTTTCAGTTGGGTTGTTACAAACCCTCAAAAATTCTCCCAAGTCTTTGTGTCCAAGTTCTGTGTCTTTGATCTCAGAGTGTTCATTGTGTAACCGTGACTTCGGGGTTATGCCTCGATACTTGTATACGAATGGCTTTGTTATTGATTTGGATGTGGACGCCATTTGATTATATTACCTGCATGTCACAAAAAAAAAAAAAAAAAATTTAATTACTGGATACATAAAACACATTAAAAAAAATGATACTCAAAAAAAAATTTTATTTTACTTATGGTTTTTTTTTCTTAATTTTAATTTTTTTGCTTTTTGACAAAATAAAAATAATAAAATAAAATAATTTAAAAAAGTGAGGGTAGTGGTCGCAGCCGCGCGTGCCGCGCAAAAGATCAAGTTTGACCAAAAGTTGACCAAGTTTAACCACGGTTGACTTGAGTTGACTAGTTTTGAAAAGAATTTTGAAATAATTAAACAAAATTATTTAATTAAATGGAGTACTTACTTCTAATTAATTAAACAAAGTTATTTAATTAAATGAGAAGCCATTCCTAATTAATTAAATGAAGTCATTTAATTAAATAAGAAAAGTGTCTCTGATTAATTAAAGATTATTTAATTAAATAGAAAACGTAATTATGAGAGAATATCTCATTTTATTAAATTAAATATCTCAACAAAATCTATCTTCAGTTCAAAAATTGAAATTTCCAGTTCACTATTGATCAAAAATGAGTTAAATCAGTTAACTTCTTTTTCTACTCAAATTGAATCAGTTAACTCCTTATTTTACTCAAATTAAATCTGTTAACTGCCTTTAATTTGGAAATCTCCCTTTATGACTGAACTTCACTTTTAATCCTGACCGTTGATTGAAATCGATCTCAACCGTTGATGAATTTCAGGAAAGTCTATTTATGAGACCCTCATCTCTTCATTTTGAAAAGTTGAATGAGAATTTGCATCAAATTGTTGCTGGAATTCATACTCACATTTGCTCATATTCACATACGCAAAGATCAAGTTTGACCAAAAGTTGACTAGATTTAACCATGGTTGACTTGAGTTGACTAGTTTCAAAAAGAATTTTGAAATAATTAAATGAAATTATTTAATTAAATGGAGTACTTACTTCTAATTAATTAAACAAAGTTATTTAATTAAATGAGAAGCCATTCCTAATTAATTACATAAAGTTATTTAATTAAATAAGAAAAGTGTCTCTGATTAATTAAAGATTATTTAATTAAATAGAAAAAGTAATTATGAGAGCATATCTCATTTTATTAAATTAAATATCTCAACAAAATCTCTCTTCATTTCAAAAAGGGAAATGTGCAGTTCACTTTTGATAAAAAATGAGTTAAATTAGTTAACTCCTTTTTCTACTCAAATTGAATCAGTTAACTCCTTATTTTACTCAAATTAAATCTGTTAACTCCCTTTAATTTGGAAATCTCCCTTTATGATTGAACTTCACCTTTAATCCTGACCGTTGATTGAAATCGATCTCAACCGTTGATGGATTCTAGGAAATTCTAATTAATATGAAATTTAAAGCTTCCTAAAATAATTAAACAATTAACACAAATCTTAAAACCTAAACTATCGAAATCTAATATCTATACTTAAATAATTTAAAACTGACTTCTCTTAAATTCATTCAAATTTATCAAAAACAAGAAATCATTAAAAGACATATTGCATCTACCCATACACCTATATAAACTATACTTAATTTTATTCCAATTTTAATTTTATAAAAATCAAATAAAACATTTCTAATATAATGACCATATGAATTTAAATTAAGATAATAAAATTATTTCATGACACGTTATCTACAATTTTTAACAATACTTCAACAAAACTAAAACATTATTAGCTATAATTTTTAAAGAAATCATTCTGATTATCATTTTAATAAAGTCAATTAACCTAAATTTCTTTAATTCAAAATCTAATTGTAACCATTACTAACCAACACTAACTATACAACTTCATAACATACTAATTTAATTACTTCCTTAAATTAATACAAAAATCTAAGTTAATTAAATTAATATCTAATCTACACTTACTTTTAAAATAACAAAACAACTAACAAAAAAAATGTTCCAACATTCTAATTTAAATCTAAAACTAACTAAATTCAATAAAATCTAACTACAAAGAATATAAACTAACCACTCACTTAATCTAAACTAAAACTAACATTAAAAAAAAATTAAATTATAAACAACAATTAATCCGACGAAATAATGACTAACTATCAATCACTAATTTTAAAACTATCTTAAAACTAAATTAAACTCAACTTATAACTTAAATAATACAAACTATACTAAAACTAACCATATCATAAACTAATCTAAACTTAAATAAACTAACCACAACAATAAACATACCTAACACTAACCTATACTAACCCATCCCCAAACCTTAACACTAACTCACTAACACACCCATCTAAATCCTACCTTCCCTCACGATGGCGCCCAACTACCATGCAAACATCCATCATGACAAAGTTTGTAGCACTTCCCAAGCATTTTCTAGGCTATACACTCTGCCCAAGGTGATAGGGTGCACTGACCAAGGTGAATTGCAAGGATTAAAAAAGAACATAAGATGCAAGAAAAATCTAAACCTACTTCCCCATGCGCTTTCTCCAAACGCTCTGTCTAGCAAGAGGCGCTCTGCCCAAGAGTACCTAGCACTTACCCAAATCTAACAAGATATGTGGCAACCAATGTTTAAAAAGGGTGGGAGAAAGTTTTGAACAAATTCTCTCTGACAATGCATTAACACAAAAAGTCACTTCTTAGGATAGCAAGGGCAACGAATTTTAATGAGGAAGCCAGGGTGATGTCGCCCTAAACAAGCTAAAATTGACTTAGCAAAACAAATCATATTCTTCCTAAAGAGCTAGCGCCAGGAAAGAAGTAGTAAATGTAAAAAAAGTTTATTTGGTGAAGGATAGGATATTTCCTTAATCTATACGTCCATTATTGTATTTATTTTATTTTTACTTTATTTTATTTTCTTAGAGGGGATCATCTAGGGAATATGCTCTGCAGACTATGGAGGAAATTAAATTTCCTCCCCATGTATTTTCCAGAGAGTTTTCACTCCTGGAAGTGCATAACTATATTTTGAAACAAAATTTAGACTAAGTAAGGACATGATAAAAAAATATGCATACCATTGTGTTAATGAGGATTTAATATAATCTATTGTTAATATATGTTCTTTAAACTATCATACCAATGCAAAAGAGTGCATCTGCATAGTCTCTTAGTCTTTTATTTAAAAAGAAATGTATGTTTTATATATATTCATCAAAGAACATGATATGTGTTCTAATTCTTTTTTTTTTTTTTTTGAATTCAAGGATTACAAAACTTCTTAATCCAATTGGTTTTATTTTTGAAGAACTTATGAGGAGTATGATACATACACTGGATTAAAAAGGTGGTGAATAATTCTAAATCAATTTGTTTGTATCCATTTATGAAATTTATCAAGGAATGAGGTAAACTTAGAATTCACAAAGTAGGATTTTTTTTTTTGATTTCATCATCATAGTTATACATCAAATTTAAAACTTCATCATATCAATTATTTTCTCTTCATTATCATAATTGAAATTTGAACATTCATAATTCAAAGGCATTATCTACCAACTATTGTATCACATACATATGCCAAAATTTGAGTTCACAAGTAAACATTGCAAAGAGCATTTCATAATTTTATTTTATTTTTCTATTATGCTCCTGGTTCAAGGCTCCATCGGGAAAGAACCAGTAAGAAAACCTGATGTCATTGCCATTATATCAAAGTTTCAAGATACAAATTACATAGGATTTCAATCCTGAAATACAACACTTAAATAAAATTCCCTTCATGACCCTCAACAAGGGTTCCATATCCACTTCTGCAACACATTTCTACAAACCGTGGAAGAAACAGAAACTGATCGGGTGACAACCAAGCATAACCAAGAGACAATAAAACATGCATATCATACATGGTTTACACAATAGGATTCACAATGAACCAAAACTAGGGAAAGGTGGATTCTTCCAACCAGGAGAAGTCAAGCACAACACCAAACAGATGCCCAATCGGGGCTATGTACCAAGAACTTCCGTTCTTCCATTTCAACATATGAAAATCATACAAGGTTTGTGCTGACAGGTAGGGGCCCATAACACCCTACCCTTTCTCCCTCTTCTCATCCTAAGAAGAGACTCTACACTAGTTGGAGTCCGACTAAACAGACCTTTCCCAAAATTGGTCACTTCTACCCTCTCCAAGGGTGAGTAATACCAAAACACCCATGCAAGAAAAACATCAAAAAAAAAAAAACATAAACATGAAAGGAAATCAACCAAAAATAATAAGGTTTCCAAAGCTTCCCAACATACCCACAAACATACCAACATTGAAACAATAGCAAGGTAGCATAAGCATGAAACAAGAATGAAATCTGAACAAGGGAGATGAGAATTCCAACCTTCACCAAGAGGTAATGGCAATGAACAAGTTTGAGTAGAGTTTCCACTTCCTCCCTTCAACCTTCAAAAGCTTCTCTCTAAATGTAGAGATTGGGTAACCACCTCTACAAGTTCAAGAAGGCCTCTAAATAAGCCTCCAACTCAACCACCAAAAAGGAGCAATAACTACTACCACCCACTAGCAATTCTAGAAACTCCTAACTCAACTCACACTAGGGTTAAACACTAAGTGGAGGTGAGGTGAGGTGACTCAAGATAACCACTTGCAATTTTCGCACAAAGGAAAAAATGAGACTTTTGAGTGATCTCCAAAGTCAACAAAAGGGGCTTAGGGGTTGGAAAAGACCCCTAACTCATACCCATACCCCTTGGGTATAATAATAACATGTTTTGAAGTCTTAGGAATAGGTTTAGAGCCATCCAAAAGCTAAGAATAAAATTAGGACCAACTAACAACTCTAAAAAGTAGATTAAGCACTAATTCAGATTAGGGATGACCAAACTCGATTAACAACTTAATTAGCAAATTGACACTAACTTAAACCGACTTAGGTCCATGGGTTGCACAGCTAGCCCTAACTAGCACGCTGAGGAGCACAAACAATTCATGAGTGTCAAGTAACACTAACAAAACATAGTTACGAACATTAACATTTAATGAACATAGAAAGATACATACATACATCTCATAGT
This sequence comes from Cupressus sempervirens, assembly GCA_028749045.1. Classification (NCBI taxonomy): domain Eukaryota; kingdom Viridiplantae; phylum Streptophyta; class Pinopsida; order Cupressales; family Cupressaceae; genus Cupressus; species Cupressus sempervirens. Next base: position 664,866,257 of record CM053793.1, on the reverse strand, counting down.
ACAATACATGAATTACGAACAACAAGGTTTCCAAAAATTAGCACAAAGCGATCAGTTTTGTTCCTCCATAGGGTTTCTTGACTAAATATCTGCACACTCATTGCACACATCAGTAGTCCCGTAAAATCACATGTACATATATATGTATCAGAAATTCACATAAATTGAAAGATACATAAATCAGGGTTTCTTGTATTCTACTTATATCCTTCACCATAAAGATTCCAGAATCAATGTCTTAATCCTACATTTACTAATTCATCAACATACATATACCTAAAGCATTAAATGACGAACATCAACTATCTAAAAATAACATCACACAACATGAAATAATATGATATGTTCGAGTATCCGATAATGTCTCGACATCTCGAGTTGTGAGTATCAAAATGATAAAGTAACATCTAAAGCTACGAAGGGGCGGGGCGAGGCCTCACAAAAATTTGACCAGATTTAACCATGGTTGAGTTGAGTTGACTAGTTTCGAAAAGAATTTTGAAATAATTAAACAAAATTATTTAATTAAATGGAGTGCTTACTTCTAATTAATTAAACAAAGTTATTTAATTAAATGAGAAGCCATTCCTAATTAATTAAATGAAGTTATTTAATTAAATATGAAAAGTGTCAATAATTAATTAAAGATTATTTAATTAAATAGAAAAAGTAATTATGAGAGCATATCTCATATTATTAAATTAAATATCCCAACAAAATCTCTCTTTAGTTCAAAAAGGAAAATTTCTAGTTCACTATTGATCAAAAATGAGTTAAATCAGTTGACTGCTTTTTCTACTCAAATTGAATCAATTAACTTCTTATTTTAGTCAAATTAAATCTATCAACTCCCTTTAATTTGGAAATCCCCCTTTATGACTGAACTTCACCTTTAATCCTGACCGTTCACTGAAATCAATCTCAACCATTGATGAATTCCAGAAAAGTCTATTTAAGAGACCCTCATCTCTTCATTTTGAAAGGTTGAATGAGAATTTGCATCGAATTGTTGTTGAAATTCACACTCACATTTTCTCATATTCACATTCACAAAGATAAAGTTTGAGCAAAAGTTGACCAGGTTTAACCACGGTTGACTTGAGTTGACTAGTTTCGAAAAGAATTTTGAAATAATTAAATAAAATTATTTAATTAAATGGAGTACTTACTTCTAATTAATCAAACAAAGTTATTTAATTAAATTAGAAGCCATTCATAATTAATTAAATGAAGTTATTTAATTAAATAAGAAAAGTGTCTCTAATTAATTAAAGATTATTTAATTAAATAAAAAAAGTAATTATGAGAGCATATCTCATTTTATTAAATTAAATATATCAACAAAATCTCTCTTCAGTTCAAAAAGGGAAATTTCCAGTTCACTATTGATCAAAAATGAGTTAAATCAGTTAACTCTCTTTTCTACTCAAATTGAATCAGTTAACTCCTTATTTTACTCAAATAAAATCTGTTAACTCCCTTTAATTTGGAAATCTCCCTTTATGATTGAACTTAACCTTTAATCCTGACCGTTGATTGAAATCGATCTCAACCATTGATGAATTCTAGAAAAGTCTATTTAAGAGACCCTCATCTCTTCATTTTGAAAGGTTGAATGAGAATTTGCATCGAATTGTTGTTGGAATTCATACTCACTTTTGCTCATATTCACATATGCAAAGATCAAGTTTGACAAAAAGTTGACCAAATTTAACCACGGTTGACTTGAGTTGATTAGTTTGGAAAAGAATTTTGAAATAATTAAACGAAATTATTTAATTAAATAGAGTAATTACTTCTAATTAATTAAACAAAGTTATTTAGTTAAATGAGAAGTCATTCCTAATTAATTAAATGATGTTATTTAATTAAATAAGAAAAGTGCCTCTAATTAATTAAAGATTATTTAATAAAATAGAAAAAATAATTATGAGAGCATATCTCATTTTATTAAATTAAATATCTCAACGAAATCTCTCATCAACTCAAAAAGGGAAATTTTCAGTTCACTATTGATAAAAAATGAGTTAAATGAGTTAACTCCTTTTTCTACTCAAACTGAATCAATTAACTCTTTATTTTACTCAAATAAAATTTGTTAACTCCCTTTAATTTGGAAATCTCCCTTTACGACCGAACTTCACCTTTAATCCTGACCGTTGATTGAAATCGATCTCAACCGTTGATGAATTACAGAAAAGTCTATTTAAGAGACCCTCATCTCTTCATTTTGAAAGCTTGAATGAGAATTTGCATCAAATTATTGCTAGAATTCATACTCACATTTGCTCATATTCACATATGCAAAGATCAATTTTGACCAAAAGTTGACCAGATTTAACCACAGATGACTTGAGTTAACTAGTTTTGAAAAGAATTTTGAAATAATTAAACGAAATTATATAATTAAATTGAGTACTTACTTCTAATTAATTAAACAAAGTTATTTAATTAAATGAGAAGCCATTCCTAATTAATTAAATTGAGTTATTTAATTAAATAAGAAAAGTGTTTCTAATTAATTAAAGATTTTTAAATTAATAAGAAAAAGTAATTATGAGAGCATATTTCATTTTAATAAATTAAATATCTCAACAAAATCTCTCGTCAGTTCAAAAAGGGAAATTTCCAGTTCACTATTGATCAAAAATGAGTTAAATCAGTTAACTCCTTTTTCTACTCAAATTGAATCAGTTAACTCCTTATTTTACTCAAATTAAATCTGTTAAATCCCTTTAATTTGGAAATCTCCCTTTATGAGTGAACTTCACCTTCAATCCTGACCGTTAATTGAAATCGATCTCAACCATTGATAAATTCCAGGAAAGTCTATTTAAGAGACCCTCATCTCTTCATTTTGAAAGGTTCAATGAGAATTTGCATCAAATTCTTGCTAGAATTCATACACACATTTGCTCATATTCACATACAAGAAGATCAAGTTTGACTAAAAGTTGACCAAATTAAACTAGGGTTGACTTGAGTTGACTAGTTTCGAAAAGAATTTTGAAATAATTAAACAAAATTATTTAATTAAATGGAGTACTTACTTTTAATTAATGAAACAAAGTTATTTAATTAAATGAGAAGCCATTCCTAATTAATTAAATGAAGTTATTTAATTAAATATGAAAAGTATCTCTAATTAATTAAAGATTATTTAATTAAATAGGAAAAGTAATTATGAGAGAATATCTCATTTTATTAAATTAAATATCCCAACAAAATCTCTCTTCAGTTCAAAACGAAAATTTTCCAATTCACTATTGATCAAAAATGAGTTAAACCAGTTAACTCCTTTTTTTACTCAAATTGAATCAGTTAACTCCTTATTTTACTCAAATTAAATATGTTAACTCTCTTTAATTTGGAAATCTTCCTTTATGACTGAACTTCACCTTTAATTTTGACCATTGATTGAAATCGATCTCAACCGTTGATGAATTTCAAGAAAGTCTATTTAAGATACCCTCATCTCTTCATTTTGAAAGGTTGAATGAGAATTTGCATCGAATTGTTGCTGGAATTCATACTCCCATTTGCTCATATTCACATACACAAAGGTCAAGTTTGACCAAAAGTTGACCAGATTTAACCACGGTTGACTTGAGTTGACTAGTTTCGAAAAGAATTTTGAATTAATTAAATGAAATTATTTAATTAACTGAGTACTTACTTCTAATTAATTAAACAAAGTTATTTAATTAAATGAGAAGTCATTCCTAATTAATTAAATGAAGTCATTTAATTAAATAAGAAAAGTGTCTCTGATTAATTAAAGATTATTTTATTAAATAGAAAAAGTTATTATTAGAGCATATCTCATTTTATTAAATTAAATATTTCAGCAAAATCTCTCTTCAGTTCAGAAAGGAAAATTTCCATTTCACTATTGATAAAAAATGAGTTAAATCAGTTAACTCCTTTTTCTACTAAAATTGAATCAGTTAACACCTTATTTTACTCAAATTAAATCTGTTAACTCCCTTTAATTTGGAAATCTCCCTTTATGACTGAACTTCACCTTTAATCCTGACCATTGATTGAAATCGATCTCAACCGTTCATGAATTCAAGGAAAGTCTATTTAAGAGACCCTAATCTCTTCATTTTGAAAGGTTGAATGAGAATTTGCATCGAATTGTTGCTAGAATTCATACTCACATTTGCTCATATTTACATACGCAAAGATCAAGTTTGACAAAAAGTTGACCAGATTTAACCACGGTTGATTTGAGTTGACCAGTTTTCAAAAGAATTTTGAAATAATTAAATGAAATTATTTAATTAAATGGAGTACTTACTTCTAATTAATTAAACAAAGCTATTTAATTAAATGAGAAGTAATTCCTAACTAATTAATTGAAGTTATTTAATTAAATAAGAAAAGTGCCCCTAATTAATTAAAGATTATTTAATTAAATAGAAAAAGTAATTATGAGAGCATATCTCATTTTATTAAATTAAATATCTCAACAAAATCTATGTTGAGTTCAAAAAGAGAAATTTCTAGTTCACTATTGATAAAAAATTAGTTAAATCAGTTAACTCCTTTTTCTACTCAAATTGAATCATTTAACTCTTTATTTTACTCAAATTAAATCTGTTAACTCCCTTTAATTTGGAAATCTCCTTTTATGACTGAACTTCACCTTTAATGCTAACCGTTGATTGAAATCGATCTCAACCGTTGATGAATTCCAGTAAAGTCTATTTAAGAGACCCTCATCTTTTCATTTTGAAAGGTTGAATGAGAATTTGCATCGAATTGTTTCTAGAATTCATACTCACATTTTCTCATATTCACATATGCAAAGATCAAGTTTGACCAAAAGTTGACCAGATTTAACCACGGTTGACTTGAGTTGACTAGTTTCGAAAATAACTTTGAAATAATTAAATGAAATTATTTAATTAAATGGAGTACTTACTTCTAATTAATTAAACAAAGTTATTTAATTAAATGAGAAGCCATTCCTAACTAATTATATGAAGTTATTTAATTAAATAAAAAAATTGTCTCTAATTAATTAAAAATTATTTAATTAAGTAGAAAAAGTAATTATCAGAGCATATCTCATTTTATTAAATTAAATATCTCAAAAAATTTCTCTTCAGTTCAAAAAGAGAAATTTCCATTTCACTATTGATCAAAAATGAGTTAAATGAGTTAACTCTTTTTTCCACTCAAATTGAATTAGTTAACTCCTTATTTTACTCAAATTAAATCTGTTAACTCACTTTAATTTGGAAATCTCCCTTTATGACTGAACTTCACCTTTAATCCTAACCGTTCATTGAAATCAATCTCAACTGTTGATGAATTCAAGGTAAGTCTATTTAAGAGACCCTCATCTCTTCATTTTAAAAGGTTGAATGAGAATTTGCATCGAATTGTTGCAGGAATTCATACTCACATTTGCCCATATTCACATACGCCAAGCTCAAGTTTCATCAAAAGTTGACCAGATTTAACCACAATTGACTTGAGTTGACTAGTTTCGAAAAGAATTTTGAAATAATTAAACAAAATTATTTAATTAAATGGAGTACTTACTTCTAATTAATTAAACAAAGTTATTTAATTAAATGAGAAGCCATTCCTAACTAATTAAATGAAGTTATTTAATTAAATAAGAAAAGTGTCTCTAATTAATTAAAGATTATTTAATTAAATAAAAAAGTAATTATGAGAGCATATCTCATTTCATTAAATTAAATAACTCAACAAAATCTTTCTTCAGTTCAAAAAGGGAAATTTCATGTTCACTATTGATAAAAAATGAGTTAAATCAGTTAACTCCTTTTTCTACTCAAATTGAATCAGTTAACTCTTTATTTTACTCAAATTAAATCTTTTAACTCCTTTTAATTTGGAAATCTCCCTTTATGACTGAACTTCACCTTTAATCCTGATCGTTGATTGAAATCGATCTCAACCATTGATGAATTCTAGGAAAGTCTATTTAAGAGACCCTCATCTCTTCATTTTGAAACGTTCAATGAGAATTTACATCGAATTGTTGCTAGAATTCATACTCACATTTGCTCATATTCACATACGTAAAGATCAAGTTTGACCAAAAGTTGACCAAATTTAACCACGGTTGACTTGAGTTCACTAGTTTTGAAAAGAATTTTAAAATAATTAAACAAAATTATTTAATTAAATGGAGTACTTAATTCTAATTAATTAAAGAAAGTTATTTAATTAAATGAGAAGCGATTCCTAACTAATTAAATGAAGTTATTTAATTAAATCAAAAAAGTGTCTCTAATTATGTAAAGATTATTTAATTAAATAGAAAAAGTAATTATTAGAGCATATCTCATTTTATTAAATTAAATATCTTAACAAAATCTCTCTTCAGTTCAAAAAGGGAAATTTTCAGTTCACTATTGATCAAAAGTGAGTTAAATCAGTTAACTTCTTTTTCTACTCAAATAGAATTAGTTAACTCCTTATTTTACTCAAATTAAATCTTTTAACTCCCTTTAACTTGGAAATCTCCCTTTATGACTGAACTTGATGCAAGAGCATCCAGAGGTATAAGGGCAATCCTGTGTCAACCAAAAAATGTACTTAGACTTAGTTTGTGTTTCATGTCTTTACATTTTTTGATACCCATTTGGGTCAAATAAAGGTTCCAACTCTCACAGTTCCATTATCAGTGTGTTTGAAAATTTTTAAAGAATAGGAGCATGCAATTTGGCCATCATTTTGGTGACCTAAAAGGTGTGAATTGGCCAGATGAATGTAATTGTGATTTAGAGCATTCCAGAAAAAGAATTAGGTCTAAAGGCCCCACAGTTTGAAAGTTATTGCAATTTTTCAGGTTTTGGAGACCTCCTAAGAATGCTTCAAAGTCAGGTTAGGGGCATTAAATGACCCTGAAAAGGGCTAAAAAAATGGGAGATATGCAAAGCTGGTCCATAAGGCTATAGAGCGCTTCGAGAGCTTTTCAAAAATGTAAACGGTTCGTCAATCGGAGCTACAGTTCAAAAGTTATGCCTCCCGAAAGTTCGGTTACCATTTCTAGATTCTTCTAGATTTGCACCGACTTCTAATGCCGCTTTTGGAACCTTCTATTTGGTCGGTGGATGCCTACTAGCACTTTCTAGAATGTACTCCTAGTCCTTAACCCTCCGAGGTCTATTTAAGGAGATTTTTGGCATTGTAAAAGGCAGTTCGAAGTGGAGTTTGAGAGGGGGTACCATAAGGAGAATTTATCTCCAAATTTATGCTATTGTAAGTCGTTAGGGCATGTTTTGAAGTTTATTTTCCTGTACTATTTGTACTAGCTTATTTTCTCAATTAATATTATTTCTCTTTTCTTATGTTTCCATTCTGTTCTTGGGTTGTGTCCCCATCAAGTGGTATCAGAGCTGGTTTTCCTGAGTGTGTAGACAGAGCACCGACTGTGAGTCAGTTTGCACCAGGACTGTGTGGTTGTGGGTTCGAGTTAGAAGATGCCTCCACAAAGAGAGTGTGGCAGAAGGACCAGAGCTATTAATCCTAAGGAGGTTAGAGCCCTCCAGAGGCAGGTACAAGCATTGCAAGAGGAGCTTCGTAGAGGAGCAAATGTTGCCGTAGGTGACAACAGCGAGGATGACAATGAAGAAGAAGTAATGGGACCAGAGGAGGAAGTTGAAGGGGAAGTTCTGAATCCTGTAGAGGAAAGGCTTTTTAGGGCCATTACTAAGTTTGAGAAAAGACCTACAATTGAAGTGGGTGTATTTTCAAGAAATCTGAAACTAGATGAGTTGATCGATTGGATCAATGAACTGGAAGAAAACTTTGAGTATGAGAATATAAGGGACCCAGATAGGGTTAAGTTTGCAAAGGCCAAATTGAAAGGCCATGCCAAAATCTGGTGGCAAGAGGTTCAACTGGAAAGAAACAAAAGAGGAAAGGAGAAGATCACAAGATGGGATCGCATGGTGGACAAATTGAAGAAGTAGTTCATTCTTGTGGCCTATGAGCTTGATTTGTTTAAGAAGATGCATGGGTTAAAGCAAGCAGGAAGATCAATCCAAGAATATTCAGAGGAATTTTACCGACTCTTGATTAGAGCGGGGCATGCAGAAGAAAATAAGGAGAAGGTTTCTCGTTATATCAGTGGGTTGAGACCTAGCATCCAGGAGGAATTAAGTCTAGTAAGAATGACCAACGTTGAAGAGGCATACCAGTTTTCCCTATGAGTTGAAGAGAAGCTGAATAAAAGGTTTGAAGGAAGACAAAGAGGGTGTGGTCAAAGAGGAAGGGGAAGCGGTAGATCATCTAGAGGCCGTAATGAAACTCAAAAGAAAAATGAAGATGAGGGTACTAGCAGGAACCAGAGGAATGAGAGTTTCAACCGCTCCCGTGACCAAGACTTTGGAAATTAGAGAGGAAGAGGTAGAGGACATGGACAAGGAAGTGGAGGCTTTCGTGGTACCTGTTTCCATTGCAATGAAGAAGGTCATCGTGCCTTTGAATGCCCTCAACAATAAGGAAGGATAGATAGGAGAGTTGAGGGCCAAGCTAGGGTTGCTCATGTGGATGAGGATGCACAATCATCACATTCAGAGGATGCAGAAAGAGGAGAGACCTTGGTAAATAAAAGAGTCCTACTAAGTGGTGAGAATGAACCAGGACAATGGAGGAGTTTGTTCTGTACCAGATGCAAGTGTGAGGATAAATGTTGTGATGTGATCATTGATAGTGGTAGCACTAATAACTTGGTATCAGAAGAGATGGTCTCTAAGCTGAATCTCAAGAGGGAGAAACATCCCCAGCCCTATCGGATTTCTTGGGTAAAAGATGATCATAAGGTCCTAGTAAGTGAACAATGTTTAGTAAAATTCAAAATTGGGAGTTACCATGATGAAGTTCTCTGTGATGTTATTTCGATGGATTTTTGCCATCTATTGTTGGGTAGACCATGGCAGTTTGATAGACATGCAGTGCATAATGGACATGCAAACACATACTCTTTGACAAAGGATGGAGTTCGCCACAAATTGAAGCCCATGAAAAAGGAAGGTGAAAAGGTATGTAGCAGTGCTAGGATTTGTCTTGTTGATGGAAGGAAGTTTTTAGATGGCATGAAACATCAGCATATGTGCTATGCTTTGATTCCTAGGAAAGATAAAGAAGGTAGTAGTGAATACCACTTGAAGTTTCAAATTTACTAGGGGAGTTTGGAGATATTATCTCTGATAATGTTCTAGATGGATTGCCGCCAGTAAGGAAAATCAGTCATCAGATAGATCTAATTCTAGGAGCTAGTTTGCCGAAAAAGGCTGCTCACAGGATGACTCCTATTGAAACAGAGGAGCTAAATAGACAGGTTCAGGAGCTGTTGAGGAAGGGCTTGATTCAAGAGAGCCTGAGTCCATGTAAAGTACCTTCAGTACTCACACCAAAGAAGGATGGAGAATGGAGGATGTGTACAGATTCTCGAGCTATAAATAGGATCACCATCAAGTACTGGTTTCCTTTGCCAAGGATGTATGATATTATGTACTGCTTGAGTGGAGCTCAGTACTTCACAAAGATAGATCTGAAGAGTGGTTATCATCAGATACAGATTCGAGAAGGAGATGAGTGGAAAACAGCCTTCAAGACCAAGGAGGGTCTTTATAAGTGGTTAGTCATGCCCTTTGGATTGACAAACGCCCCAAGCACCTTCATGCGGCTCATGAATGAGGTACTTAAGAAGTTCTTGGGAAAATTTGTTATTGTCTATTTGGATGATATCTTATTTTTCAGCAAGATTTTGGAAGAACATTTACTGCATGTTGGTAGTGTCCTTGAAAGGCTAAGGGAAGAGAAATTGTTAATTAATCTGAAGAAGTGTGTCTTTGCAAAAAGGGAGTTAGTCTATTTGGGGTTTGTTATATCACCTGAAGGTCTCAAAATGGATTCAGAGAAGGTAAAAGGCATCTTGGAATGGCCTACTCCAAGGTCTGCTACTGAGGTAAGATCATTTCATGGTCTGGTTAGTTTTTACAGGAAGTTTATTAAGAATTTCAGTGGCATATGTCCACCCCTAACTGATACAATAAGAGGGGATAGAAAAGAGTTCAAATGGACTGCAACAGCTGCGAGAAGTTTTGAATTGTTGAAGAAGAAGGTAACAGAATAGCCTGTGTTGGCACTTCCAAATTTTAGAAAGGTTTTCCAGGTGGATTGTGATGCTAGTGGCAGCGCTATTGGGGCTGTATTAAGCTAAGAAGGTAAGCCTATTGCATATTTTAGTGAAAAATTGAATGATGCAAAGAAGAAGTATTCTGTTTATGATCAAGAGTTCTATGCAATAGTTCAAGCCTTAAAGAAATGGAGGCATTATTTATTGCCAAAGGAATTTGTTTTGTATACTGATCATCAGGCATTACAGTACCTAAATAGCCAAGGTAAATTGAATCAGAGGCATATGAAGTGGGTAGAATTCTTGCAGAGTTATACATTTGTGTTGAAGCATAGAAGTAGAAAATCTAACAGGGTTGCAGATGCACTAAGTAGGAGACAGTCACTGCTTACAATAATGCAGGTTGAAGTAGTTGGGTTTGATGAACTCGAGAATTTGTACTCTGAGGATCCTAATTTTTCTGAAGCATGGAAAGCTTGTAAAGAACTTGTTGCTGTAGATAGAACCAAGTGGTTAGACTATTTGATTCAGGATGGCATGTTGTTCAAAGGTAGTCAATTGTGCATTCCAAGGAGTTCCATGAGGGAAAATCTAATTAAGGAGAAACATAGTGGAGGGATGGCAGGACATTTTGGTCGAGATAAGACCATTTCCATTCTTAGAGAACATTATTTTTGGCCTCAAATTTCACAGGATGTGAAGAAGTTTGTACAGAGTTGTCAGGTTTGTCAAGTTGCTAAGGGGTTTAGTCACAATACTGGTCTATATTAGCCGTTGCTTGTTCCATCAAGGCCATGGGAGGACATAAGTATGGATTTTGTTCTTGGATTACCAAGGACACAAAGGGGTAATGACTCAGTATTCGTGGTGGTTGATAGGTTCTCCAAAATGGCACATTTCATTCCATGCCACAAAACTCATGATGTTGTCCATATTGTAGACTTTTTTTTCAAAGAGGTGGTAAGACTACATGGTTTCCAAGCAGTATAGTTTTTGACAAAGACACTAAATTTGTGGGGTATTTCTGGAGGACATTGTGAAAAAAGTTGAGAATAGACTTGAAATTTAGTTCCATGCATCACCCACAAACTGACGGTCAAACATAAGTGGTAAACAGAAGTCTGGGCAATTTGCTGAGATGTTTAGTTGGGGATAAGCCCAAGGGATGGGATTTAATTCTACCACAGGCATAGTTTGCTTATAATAACTTTATAAATAGGAGTACTGGAAAATCACCATTCCAAATTGTATATGGGAATAGCCTAAGGACTGCACCAAAGCTGAGGAAGATAGAACAAGGGGAGAGGACAAGTGTTGAAGCTGAGGAATTTGCTGAACATATCAAGCGTCTACATGAGGAGGTTCAGGAACACATAACCAAGATGAACCAAGAGTATAAAGCTAGGGCTGATCAAAGAAGAAGACATAAGGAATGCCAAGTAGGAGATTTAGTCATGGTGCACTTACGAAAAGAAAGATTTCTAGCCGCTACTTACAACAAGCTAAAAATGAAGAAATTTGGCCCTTGCAAAATTTTGAAGAAACATGACTTAGGAAATGCATATGAAGTGGAGCTGCCAGATGGTATTCACATTTCTCCCATTTTCAACATTGCAGATTTAACAGAGTATCATGATGATGATGCAGATGATGAGCTGGTGTTAGAGCCATGTCCAATTTCTGCTTCTAAGAAGGAGGAGATAGAAGACATTCTAGATCATTGTGTGGGTAGGAGTACCAGAAACAGGCAGTATGAAGAGTATTTGGTCAAATGGAAACGACAACCGATCGAGGACTCAACTTGGATTTCAGAAGCTGAGGTTTCCCATTTGGGATTTCCTCTACCATCCATAAAGTGACAGGGTCACTTTTCAATCTACCCTAGTTGTCTGATGCAGGAGCATCCAGAGGTATAAGGGCAATCTTGTGTCAACCAAAAAATGTACTTAGACTTAGTTTTTGATTCATGTCTTTACATTTTTGGATACCCATTTGGGTCAAATAAAGGTTTCAACTCTCATAGTTCCACTATCAGTGTGTTTGAAAATCCTTAAACAAATAGGAGCATGCAATTTGGCCATCATTTTTGCAACCTAGAAAGTGTGAATTGGCCAGATGAATGTAATTGTGATTTAGAGAATTCCAGAAAAAGAATCAGGTCAAAAGGCCCCACGATTTGAAAGTTATTGCAATTTTTTGGGTTTTCGAGACCTCCTAAGAATGCTTCAAAGTCAGGTTAGGGGCACTAAATGAACTCGAAAAGGGCCAAAAAATGTGGACGAGCAAAGCTGGTCCATAGGGCTATAGAGTGCTTTGAGAGCTTTCTGAAAATGTAAATGGTTCGTCAATCGGAGCTACGGTTTAAAAGTTATGCCTCTCGAAAGTTCAGTTACCATTTCTAGATTCTTCTAGATTTGCACTGACTTCCATTGCCGATTCTGGAACCTTCTATTTGGTCGGTGGATGCCTACTAGCACTTTCTAGAATGTACTCCTAGTCTTTAACCCTCCGGGGTCTATTTAAGGAAATTTTTGGCATTGTAAAAGGTAGTTCGGAGTGGAGTTTGAGAGGAGGTACCATAAGGAGAATTTATCTCCAGATTTATGCTATTGTAAGCCCTTAGGGCATGTTTTGAAGTTTATTTTCCTGTACTATTTGTACTAGCTTATTTTCTCAGTTAATATAATTTCCCTTTTCTGTTGTTTCCATTCTGTTTTTGGGTTGTGTCCCCATCAGAACTTCACCTTTAATCCTGACTGTTGATTGAAATCGATCTCAATCGTTGATGAATTCTAGGAAAGTCTATTTAAGAGACCCTCATCTCTTCATTTTGAAAGGTTGAATGAGAATTTGCATCGAATTGTTGCTGGAATTCATACTCACATTTGCTCATATTCACATACGCAAAGATCAAGTTTGACAAAAAGTTGACCAAATTTAACCACAGTTGACTTGAGTTGACTAGTTTCAATTTTTTTTTGAAATTATTAAACGAAATTATTAAATTAAATGGAGTACTTACCTCTAATTAATTAAACAAATTTATTTTATTAAATGAGAAGCCATTCCTAATTAATTAAATGAAGTTATTTAATTAAATAAGAAAAGTGTCTGTAATTAATTAAAGATTATTTAATTAAATAGACAAAGTAATTATGAGAGCATATCTCATTTTATTAAATTAAATATCTCACCAAAATCTCTATTCAGTTCAAAAAGGGAAATTTTCGGTTCACTATTGATAAAAAATGAGTTAAATCAGTTGACTCTTTTTTCTACTCAAATTCAATCAGTTAACACGTTATTTTACTCAAATTAAATCTTTTAACTCCCTTTAATTTGGAAATCTCCCTTTATGACTGAACTTCATCTTTAATCCTGACCGTTGATTGAAATCGATCTCAACCGTTGATGGATTCTAGGAAAGTCTTTTTAAGAGACCGTCATCTCTTCATTTTGAAAGGTTGAATGAGAATTTGTATCGAATTGTTGCTAGAATTCATACTCACATTTGCTCATATTCACATATGCAAAGATCAAGTTTGACCATAAGTTGACCAGATTTAACCACGGTTGACTTGAGTTGACTAGTTTTGAAAAGGATTTTGAAATAATTAAATGAAATTAATTAATTAAATGGAGTACTTACTTCTAATTAATTAAACAAAGTTATTTAATTAAATGAGAAGCCATTCCTAATTAATTAAATGAATTTATTTATTTAAATAAGAAAAGTGTCTCTAATTAAGTAAAGATTATTTAATTAAATAGAAAAAGTAATTATGAGAGCATATCTCATTTTGTTAAATTAAATATCTCAACAAAATCTCTCTTCAGTTCAAAAAGAGAAATTTTCAGTTCACTATTGATAAAAAATGAGTTAAATCACTTGACTCCTTTTTCTACTCAAATTGAATCAGTTAACTCCTTATTTTACTCAAATTAAATCTGTTGACTCATTTTAATTTGGAAATCTCTCTTTATGATTGAACTTTACCTTTAATCCTGACCATTGATGTAAATCGATCTCAACCATTGATGAATTTCAAAAAAGTCTATTTAAGAGACCCTCATCTCTTCATTTTGAAAAGTTGAATGAGAATTTGCATCGAATTTTTGCTACAATTCATACTCACATTTGCTCATATTCACATATGCAAATATCAAGTTTGACCAAAAGTTGACCAGATTTAACTACGGTTGACTTGAGTTGACTAGTTCCGAAAAGAATTTTGAAATAAATAAATAAGATTATTTAATTAAATGGAGTGCTTACTTCTAATTAACTAAAAAAAGTAATTTAATTAAATGAGAAGCCATTCCTAATTAATTAAATGAAGTTATTTAATTAAATATGAAAAGTGTCTCTAATTAATTAAAGATTATTTAATTAAATAGAAAAAGTAATTATGAGAGCATATCTCATTTTATTAAATTAAATATCCCAAAAAAATCTCTCTTCAGTTCAAAAAGGAAAATTTCCAGTTCACTATTGATAAAAAATGAGTTAAATCAGTTGACTCCTTTTTCTACTCAAATTGAATCAGTTAACTTCTTATTTTAGTCAAATTAAATTTGTTAACTCCCTTTAATTTGAAAATCTCCCTTTATTACTAAACTTCACCTTTAATCCTGACCGTTGATTGAAATCGATCTCAACCGTTGATGAATTCTAGAAAATTCTATTTAAGACCCTCATCTCTTCATTTTGAAAGGTTGAATGAGAATTTGCATCGAATTGTTGCTGAAATTCATACTCACATTTGCTCATATTCACATTCGCAAAGATCAAGTTTGACCAAAAGTTGACCAAATTTAACCACTGTTGAATTGAGTTGACTAGTTTCGAAAAGAATTTTGAAATAATTAAACGAAATTATTTAATTCAAAGGAGTACTTACTTCTAATTACTTAAACAAAGTTATTTAATTAAATGAGAAGCCATTCCTAATTAATTAAATGAAGTTATTTAATTAAATAAGAAAAGTGTCTCTAATTAATTAAAGATTATTTAATTCAATAGAAAAAGTAATTATGAGAGCATATCTCATTTTATTAAATTAAATATCTTAAAAAAATCTCTCTTCACTTCAAAAAGGGAAATTTTCAGTTCACTATTGATAAAAAATGAGTTAAATGAGTTAAATCTTTTTTCTACTCAAATTGAATCAGTTAACTCCTTATTTTACTAAAATTAAATCTGTCAACTCCCTTTAATTTGGAAATCACCCTTTATGACTGAACTTGACCTTTAATCCTGACCGTTGATTTAAATCGATCTCAACCGTTGATGAATTCCCGAAAAGTCTATTTAAGAGACCCTCATCTCTACATTTTGAAAGGTTGAATGAGAATTTGCATCGAATTGTTGCTGGAATTCATACTCGCATTTGCTCATATTCACATACGCAAAGATAAAGTTTGACCAAAAGTTGACTAGATTTGACCATAGTTGACTTGAGTTGACTAGTTTCGAATTTTTTTTTGAAATAATTAAACAAAATTATTTAATTTAATGGAGTACTTACTTCTAATTAATTAAACAAAGTTATTTAATTAAATGAGAAGCCATTCCTAATTAATTAAATGAAATTATTTAATTAAATAAGAAAAGTGTGTTTAATTAATTAAAGATTATTTAATTAAATAGAAAAAGTAATTATGAGAGCATATCTCATTTTATTAAATTAAATATCTTACAAAAATCTCTCTTCAGTTCGAAAAGGGAAATTTTCAGTTCACTATTGATAAAAAATGAGTTAAATCAGTTAACTCTTTTTTCTACTCAAATTGAATCAGTTAACTCCTTATTTTACTCAAATTAAATCTGTTAACACCCTTTAATTTGGAAATCTCCCTTTATGACTGAACTTGACTTTTAATCCTGATCGTTGATTGAAATCGATCTCAACCATTGATGAATTCCAAGAAACTCTATTTAAGAGACCCTCATCTCTTCATTTTGAAAGGTTCAATGAGAATTTGCATAGAATTGTTGTTGGAATTCATATTCTCATTTGCTCATATTCACATACGCAAAGATCAAGTTTGACCAAAAGTTGACCAGATTTAACCACTGTTGACTTGAGTTCACTAGTTTCGAAAAGAATTTTGAAATAATTAACCAAAATTATTTAATTAAATAGAGTACTTATTTCTAATTAACTAAACAAAGTTATTTAATTAAATGAGAAGTCATTCCTAATTAATTAAATAAATTTAGTTAATTAAATAAGAAAAGTGTCTCTGATTAATTAAAAATTATTTAATTAAATTAAAAAAGTAATTATGAGAGCATATCTAATTTTATTAAATTAAATATCTCAACAAAATCTCTCTTCAATTCAAAAATGGAAATTTCCAGTTCACTATTGATAAAAAGTGAGTTAAATCAGTTAACTTATTTTTCTACTCAAATTGAATCAGTTAACTCCTTATTTTACTGAAATTAAATCTATTAACTCCCTTTAATTTGGAAATCTCCTTTTATGACTGAACTTCACCTTTAATCCTGACCGTTGATTGAAATCGATCTCAACCGTTGATGAATTTCAGGAATGTCTATTTAAGAGACCCTCATCTCTTCATTTTGAAAGGTTGAAATAGAATTTGCATTGAATTGTTGCTGGAATTCATACTCACATTTGCTCATATTCACATATGCGAAGATCAAGTTTGACCAAAAGTTGACTAGATTTAACCATAGTTGACTTGAGTTGACTAGTTTCGAAAAGAATTTTGAAATAATTAAATGAAATAATTTAATCAAATGGAGTACTTACTTCTAATTAATTAAACAAAGTTATTTAATTAAATGAGAAGCCATTCCTAATTAATTAAATGAAGTTATTTAATTAAATAAGAAATTTGGCTCTAATTAATTAAAGATTATTTAATTAAATAGAAAAAGTAATTATGAGAGCATATCTAATTTTATTAAATTAAATATCTCAACAAAATCTCTCTTCAGTTCAGAAAGGGAAATTTCCAGTTCACTACTCATAAAAAATGAGTTAAATTAGTTGACTCCTTTTTCTACTCAAATTTAATCAGTTAACTTCTTATTTTACTCAAATTAAATCTGTTGACTCCTTTAATTTGTAAATCTCTCTTTATGATTGAACTTCACCTTTAATCCTGACCATTGATATAAATCGATCTCAACCATTGATGAATTTCAAGAAAGTCTATTTAAGAGACCCTCATCTCTTCATTTTGAAAATTTGAATGAGAATTTGCATCAAATCATTGCTGAAATTCATACTCACATTTGCTCATATTCACATATGCAAAGATCAAGTTTGACCAAAAGTTGACCAGATTTAACCACGGTTGACTTGAGTTAACTAGTTTCGAAAAGAATTTTAAAATAATTAAACAAAATTATTTAATTAAATGGAGTGCTTACTTCTAATTCACTAAAAAAAGTTATTTAATTAAATAGAAAAAGTAATTATGAGAGCATATCTCATTTTATTAAATTAAATATCCCAACAAAATCTCTCTTCAGTTCAAAAATAAAAATTTTCAGTTCATTATTGATCAAAAATGAGTTAAATCAGTTGACTCCTTTTTCTACTCACATTGAATCAGTTAACTTCTTATTTTAGTCAAATTAAATATGTTAACTTCCTTTAATTTTTAAATCTCCCTTTATGACTGAACTTCACCTATAATCCTGACCGTTGATTGAAATCGATCTCAACTATTGATGAATTCCAGAAAACTCTATTTAAGAGACCCTCATCTCTTCATTTGGAAAGGTTGAATGAGAATTTGCATCGAATTGTTCCTGGAATTCATACTCAGATTTGCTCATATTCACATTTGCAAAGATCAAGTTTGACCAAAAGTTGACTAGATTTAACCACGGTTGACTTGAGTTGACTAGTTTCGAAAAGAATTTTGAAATTATTTAATTCAATGGAGTACTTACTTGTAATTAATTAAACAAAGTTATTTAATTAAATGAGAAGCCATTCCTAATTAATTAAATTAAGTTATTTAATTAAATAAGAAAAGTGTCTCTAATTAATTAAAGATTGTTTAATTAAATAGAAAAAGTAATTATGAGAGCATATCTCATTTTATTAAATTAAATATCTCAAAAAAATCTCTCTTTAGTTCAAAAAGGGAAATTTCCAGTTTACTATTGATCGAAAATGAGTTAAATCAGTTAACTTATTTTTCTTCTAAAATTGAATCAGTTAGCTCCTTATTTTACTCAAATTAAATCTATTAACTCCCATTAATTTAGAAATCTCCCTTTATGACTGAACTTCACCTTTAATCCTGACCGTTGGTTGAAATCGATCTCAACCGTTGATGAATTCCAAAAAAGTCTATTTAAGAGACCCTCATCTCCTCATTTTGATAGGTTGAATGAGAATTCGCATCGAATTGTTGTTGGAATTCATATTCACATTTGCTCATATTCACATACGCAAAGATCAAGTTTGACCAAAAGTTGACCAAATTTACCCATGGTTGACTTGAGTTGAATAGTTTTGAAAACAAAATAAAATAATTAAACCAAATTATTTAATTAAATGGAGTGTGTACTTCTAATTAATTAAAAAAAAGTTATTTAATTAAATGAGAAGCCATTCCTAATTAATTAAATGAAGTTATTTAGTTAAATAAAAAAAGTGTGTCTGATTAATTTAAGACTACTTAATTAAATAGAAAAAGTAATTATGAGACCATATCTCATTTTATTAAATTAAATATCTCAACAAAATCTCTCTTCCATTGAAAAAGGGAAATTTCCAGTTCACTATTGATCAAAAATGAGTTAAATCAGTTGACTCCTATTTCTACTCAAATTGAATCAGTTAACTCCTTATTTTACTCAAATTAAATCTGTTGACTCCTTTTAATTTGGAAATCTCTCTTTATGATTGAACTTCACCTTTAATCTTGACCATTGATGTAAATCGATCTCAACCATTGATGAATTTCAAGAAAGTCTATTTAAGAGACCCTCGTCTCTTCATTTTGAAAAGTTGAATGAGAATTTGCATCGAATTGTTGCTAGAATTCATACTCACATTTGCTCATATTCACATATGCAAAGATCAAGTGTGACAAAATGTTGACCAAATTTAACCACGATTGATCAAAAATAGAAATTTTCAGTTCACTATTGATCAAAAATGAGTTAAATTAGTTAACTTCTTTTTCTACTCCAATTGAATCAGTTAACTCCTTATTTTATTCAAGTTAAATCTGTTAACTCACTTTAATTTGGAAATCTCCCTTTATGACTGAACTTAACTTTTAATCTTGACCGTTGATTGAAATTGATCTCAACCGTTGATGAATTCTAGGAAAGTCTATTTAAGAGACCCTCATCTCTTCATTTTGAAAGGATCAATGAGAAATTGCATCGAATTGTTGCTGGAATTCATACTCACATTTGCTCATATTCACATATGCAAACATCAAGTTTGACCAAAAGTTGACCAAATTTAACCACGGTTGACTTGAGTTGACTAGTTTCAAAAAAAATTGAAATAATTAAACGAAATTATTTAATTAAATGGAGTACTCACTTTTAATTAATTAAACAAAGTTATTTAATTAAACGAGAATACATTCCTATTTAATTAAATGAATTTATTTAATTAAATAAGAAAAGTGTCTCTAATTAATTAAAGATTATTTAATTAAATAGAAAAAGTAGTTACGAGAGCATATCTCATTTTATTAAATTAAATATCTCAACAAAATCTCCCTTCAATTCAAAAAGGGAAATTTCCAATTCACTATTGATCAAAAATGAGTTAAATCAGTTAACTCCTTTTTCTACTCAAATTGAATCAGTTAACTCCTTATTTTACTCAAATTAAATCTGTTAACTCCCTTTAATTTTGAAATCTCCCTTTATGACTAAGCTTCACCTTTAATCTTGACTGTTGATTGAAATCGATCTCGACCGTTGATGAATTCCAGGAAAGTCTATTTAAGAGATCCTCATCTCTTCATTTCGAAAGGTTGAATGAGAATTTGCATCAAATTATTACTAAAATTCATACTCACATTTGCTCATATTCACATACGCAAAGATTAAGTTTGACCAAAAGTTGACTAGATTTAAGCATAGTTGACTTGAGTTGACTAGTTTCGAAAAGAATTTTAAAATAATTAAACGAAATTATTTAATTAAACAGAGTGCTCACTTCTAATTAACTAAACAAAGATCAAGTTTGACCAAAAGTTGACCAGTTTTAACCACGGTTGACTTGAGTTGACTAGTTTCGAATTTTTTTTGAAATAATTAAACAAAATTATTTAACTAAATGGAGTACTTACTTCTAATTAATTAAAAAAAGTTATTTAATTAAATGAGAAGCCATTCCTAATTAATTAAATGAAGTTATTTAATTAAATAAGAAAAGTGTCTCTAATTAATTAAAGATTATTTAATTAAATAGAAAAAGTAATTATGAGAGCATATCTCATTTTATTAAATTAAATATCTCAACAAAATCTCTCTTCAATTCAAAAAGGGAAATTTACAGTTCACTATTGATCAAAAATGAGTTAAATCAGTTAACTCCTTTTTCTACTCAAATTGAATCAGTTGACTTCTTATTTAACTCAAATTAAATCTGTCAACTCCTTTTAATTTTGAAATCTCCTTTTATGACTGAACTTCACCTTTTGTCCTAACCGTTGATTGAAATCGATCTCAGCTTTTGATGAATTCCACGAAAGTCTATTTAAGAGACCCTCATCTCTTCATTTTGAAAGGTTGAATGAGAATTTGCATCGAATTGTTGCTTGAATTCATACTCACATTTTCTCATATTCACATACACAAAGATCAAGTTTGACCAAAAGTTGACCGGATTTAACCATGGTTGACTTGAGTTGACTAGTTTCGAAAAGAATTTTGAAATAATTAAACAAAATTATTTAATTAAATGAAGTACTTACTTCTAATTAACTAAACAAAGTTATTTAATTAAATGAGAAGCCATTCCTATTTAATTAAATGAAGTTATTTAATTAAATAAGAAAAGTGTTTCTAATTAATTAAAGATTATTTAATTAAATAGAAAAAGTAATTATGAGAGATTATCTCATTTTATTAAATTAAATATCTCAACAAAATCTCTCTTTAGTTCAAAAAGAAAAATTTCCAATTCACTATTGATAAAAAATGAGCTAAATCAGTTAACTCCTTTTTCTACTAAAATTGTATAAGTTAACTCCTTCTTTTACTTAAATTAAATCTGTTAACTCCCTTTAATTTGAAAATTTCCCTTTATGACTGTAATTCACCTTTAATCCTGACCGTTGATTGAAATCGATCTCAACCGTTGATGAATTCCAGGAAAGTCTATTTAAGAGACCCTCATCTCTTCATTTTGAAAGGTTGAATGAGTATTTGCATCGAATTGTTGCTGGAATTCATACTCATATTTGCTCATATTCATATATGCAAAGATCAAGTGTGACCAAAAGTTGACCAGATTTAACCACGGTTGAATTGAGTTGACTAGTTTCGAAAAGAATTTTGAAATAATTAAACGAAATTGTTTAATTAAATGGACTACTTACTTCTAATTAACTAAACAAAATTATTTAATTAAATGAGAAGTCATTCCTAATTAATTAAATGAAGTTATTTAAATAAATAAGAAAAGTGTCTCTAATTAATTAAAGATTATTTAATTAAATAGAAAAAGCAATTATGAGAGCATATCTCATTTTATTAAATTAAATATCTGAACAAAATCTCTCTTCAGTTCAAAAAGGGAAATTTCCAGTTCACTATTTATCAAAAATGAGTTAAAGCAGTTAACTCCTTTTTCTACTCAAATTGAATCAGTTAACTCCTTATTTTACTCAAATTAAATCTGTTAACTCCCTTTAATTTAGAAATCTCCCTTTATGACTGAACTTCACCTTTAATCCTGATCATTGATTGAAATTGATCTCAACCGTTGATGAATTCTAGGAAAGTCTATTTAAGAGACCCTCATCTCTTCATTTTGAAAGGTTCAATGATAATTCGGATCGAATTGGTGCTGGAATTCATACTCACATTTGCTCATATTCACATACGCAAAGATCAAGTTTGACCAAAAGTTGACCAAATTTAACTACGGTTGACTTGAGTTGACTAGTTTCGAAAAGAATTTTGAAATAATTAAATGAAATTATTTAATTAAATGGAGTACTTACTTCTAATTAACTAAACAAAGTTATTTAATTAAATGAGAAGCCATTCCTAATTAATTAAATGAAGTTATTTAATTAAATAAGGAAAGTATCTCTAATTAATTAAAGATTATTTAATTAAATAGAAAAATTAATTATAAGAGCATATCTCATTTTATTAAATTAAATATCTCAACAAAATCTTTCTTCGGTTCAAAAAGGGAAATTTCCAGTTCACTATTGATGAAAAATGAGTTAAATCAGTTAATTCTTTTTTCTACTCAAATTGAATCAGTTAACCCCTTATTTTACTTAAATTAAATCTGTCAACTCCCTTTAATTTGGAAATCTCCCTTTATGACTGAACTTGACCTTTAATCCTGACCGTTGATTGAAATCGATCTCAACCGTTGATGAATTCCAAGAAAGTCTATTTAAGAGACCCTCATCTCTTCATTTATAAAGGTTGAATGAGAATTTGCATCGAATTGTTGCTGAAATTTACACTCACATTTGCTCATATTCACATACGCAAAGATCAAGTTTGACCAAAAGTTGACTAGATTTAACCACGGTTGAACTGAGTTGACTAGTTTCAAATATAATTTTGAAATAATTAAATGAAATTATTTAATTAAATGGAGTACTTACTTCTAATTAACTAAACAAAGTTATTTAATTAAATGAGAAGCCATTCCTAATTAATTAAATGAAGTTATTTAATTAAATAAAAAAAGTGTCTCTAATTAATTAAATATTATTTAATGAAATAGAAAAAGTAATTATGAGAGCATATCTCATTTTATTAAATTAAATATCTCAACAAAATCTCTCTTCAGTTCAAAAAGGGAAATTTCCAGTTCACTATTGATCAAAAATGAGTTAAATCAGTTAACTCCTTTTTCTACTCAAATTGAATCAGTTAACTCCTTATTTTACTCAAATTAAATCTGTTAACTCCCTTTAATTTAGAAATCTCCCTTTATGACTGAACTTCACCTTTAACCCAGACCGTTGATTGAAATCGATCTCAACCGTTGATGAATTTCAGGAAAGTCTATTTAAGAGACCCTCATCTCTTCATTTTGAAAAGTTGAATGAGAATTTGCATCAAATTTTTGCAAGAATCCATACTCATATTGTCACATATTGACATACGCAAAGATCAAGTTTGATCAAAAATTGACCAGATTTAACCACGGTTGACTTGAGTTGACTAGTTTCGAAAAGAATTTTGAAGTAATTAAACAAAATTATTTAATTAAATGGAGTACTTAATTCTAATGAATTAAACAAAATTATTTAATTAAATGAGAAGCCTTTCCTAATTAATTAAATGAAGTTATTTAATTAAAAAAGAAAAGTGTCTCTAATTAATTAAAGATTATTTAATTAAATAGAAAAAGTAATTATGAGAGCATATCTCATTTTATTAAATTAAATATCTCAAAAAAATCTGTCTTCAGCTCAAAAAGGGAAATTTCCAATTCACTTTTGATAAAAAATGAGTTAAATCAATTAACTCCTTTTTCAACTAAAATTGAATTAGTTAACTCCTTATTTTACTCAAATTAAATCTGTTAACTCCCTTTAATTTGGAAATCTCCCTTTATGACTGAACTTCTATAATGCCCCACCAAGGGATCCAAAGAATTAACCTAGAATTTCTTTAAGTTTAGTAACACATTTTTTTTTTTTGATAGTAAACATCACATATAACTTTTGCACAATAACGGAAGCAATAGCATTGTCCATCTAAAAAGTAAACATAACATACATAACAGATTACATTCTTTAATATCCCTTATCGTTGAATTAGATACATGAATCCATCTAGTACAACATCTTCATGAAATAATAATGATAAGCTCAATGTTTATACATTACATTCCAGAATGCACAATCCTCCACTGTACATGTCACAGGGTATGATAGGCTCAAAGAATATACATATGTAGAATAAGGTACATCATCCTATTCCAATCCATGATACATCAAAATAGAGATAATCACATGATACTTCATCATAGAAGACATATACATCCATCATAAAGATCAAACAAAATAAACTAAGTGCACGGTTATTCTCGATTGTTAATAGCATCATTAGACCATCGTGGGCCCTAGCCATCCCTCAGTGCGTAACATCGCAAATCACTGAAGAGATCATCAGTATTAACATAGTAGGAATGTCACTCCTAACATATACAACATCATATGTAAAAAGTAATCTAACATGCAAATATAAGCATAAGATAACATCATCTAACATATGCTAATCATCAATGAAAGGATACATATCCACCATCACGAAGGATGCATCAGCCATGATGTCTCAATGAATCTCAAATGATAAGAGTGAAAAATACACTACCACCCGACCGCATGGTACCTAAGTGGTCCACTCCTACCGTGCTGAGGAGATAATCTCAAGTCCCAAACAGTCTATCAAAATCACATTGCATTTATCACGTAGAAGTTACCTTGGCAGTTAGCTAAACTCCACGGGTCCATACTGATCTCATGCGGCCACTAGTATCCTCTCATACTGACAAGGCATACTATGGAATGCAAGGTCGCAACCATGCATTCTCACTACTCCCTTCCTAGCCTATACAAGTACTCAAGGCATGGGCGAGAACAAAAAACTCTTATCTTTTTAGGTTCATTCAGTTAGTATTAGGTGTGAATGTTATCACTTATTAATCCAACATACAATGAGTTACCCTGGCAGCCTCTTAGGGTCCCGGCCCCCATTGCAAGCCACTTCATGTCACTACATGCAGATATCCTACCTTAATGCTCGTGGACTCATAAATCTCAAAATTACAAAAGATAATCCATAATAAAATCATCAAATATGCATAAAAGCACCAAAATATATCTCAATCATACTGATCGACGACTCCAAAAATGGTTGAGTCAAAGATGTCACAACATGACATCATCAAGAATAAATTCACATCTCAGTCCCATCATGGCGACTATAAAATAATCAAGGATAATTGATCGATGACCAAAAATAATGGTTAAGTCAAGTGTCTCATAAATAAGAACCTCAACTATAACAATCAGTATTACAACCAATACATAGAGCATTCCATCACATAACCATGGTTGGGTTTGTAAAGATCGAGATTAAGACATCGTCATGACATCACAATCACATAACTCCCAAGCCTCTAGTAGACGTCCTATAACTGGTCAACACTAGTCAACTCAAAACTCAAAACAATAGCATAAAGAATACACAATGTAAACACATGTTTTGGTTTTGCTAAGTTTTCAAACTCAAATGCAAAAGTTTCGGTTTACATTTTCCAAACTATATCAAGTGGAAAAATTTCACGTTTTACCTAACCCATGTATTTGTTTGATAGATAAAAATTTTATCCATTAGACTCAATTTTCTAATTGATCTAATAATATTTTATTTATATAAACTTTGTTTGAAGATTGACATTTCCTATGAACAAAACTTTGATTATTTATTCTAATAATTAATCTTAATTAAAACTAAGTTAAATTAAATTAATTTTTAATATCTCTTCATAATTGACAAGCTTAATAGCAATATTTTAAATCATTAAAAAGAGTGACCCATTAATTGAGAACTTTATAATAATCATTTATGATTAATTATGTATACATATATACTTATATACATACATAAATATATATATATACTTAATAGCATTTAATAATTAATAACATCTCAACATTTAAAACAAAATTGAAAACTCAAATCACATATGAAATAACGTTGTGGATTAAACCTTATATAATTTGAAACCCACATATGACTCAACACAATTTAAAATCGCGCGGCTATTTAAAGTACCGCACCGTAGGTACACTACGGTCGTAGGTACCCTATGATCTCGCAGGCCTGCGGTGGGTGGGGTATATGATACCCGCCCAACATTTACATATATATATATATATATATATATATATATATATATATATATTTAAAATGTTTTCAATTGTAACATTTTCTTTTATAATGTTTTTCTGAAATGAAATTGAAATCGCAAATGCGTTTTAATTAAATGAAGTTATTTAATTAAATAAAAAAAGTGTCTCTAATTAATTATAGATTATATAATTAAATAGAAAAAGTAATTATGAGAGCATATCTCATTTTATTAAATTAAATATCTTAACAAAATCTCTCTTCAGTTCAAAAAGGAAAATTTCCAGTTCACTATAGATCAAAAATGAGTTAAATCAGTTAACTCCTTTTTCTACTCAAATTGAATCAGTTGACTCCTTATTTTACTCAAAGTAAATCTGTTAACTCCCTTTAATTTGGAAATCTCCCTTTATGACTAAACTTCACCTTTAATCCTGACCATTGATTGAAATTGATCTCAACCATTGATGAATTTCAAGAAAGTCTATTTAAGAGGTCCTCATCTCTTCATTTTGAAAGGTTGAATGAGAATTTGCATCGAATTGTTGCTAGAATTCATACTCACATTTGCTCAGATTCACATACGCAAAGATCAAGTTTGACCAAAAGTTGACCAGATTTAACCATGGTTGACTTGAGTTGACTAATTTCAAATTTTTTTTTTTAAATAATTAAACAAAATTATTTAATTAAATGGAATACTTACTTCTAATTAACTAAACAAAGATATTGAATTAAATGAGAAGCCAACCCTAATTAATTAAATGAAGTTATTTAATTAAATAAGAAAAGTGTCTAATTAATTAAAGATTATGTAATTAAATAGGAAAAGTAATTATGAGAGCATATCTCATTTTATTAAATTAAATATCTCAACAAAATCTCTCTTCAGTTCAAAAAGGAAATTTTACAGTTCACTATTGATAAAAAATGAGCTAAATCAGTTAACTCCCTTTTCTACTCAAATTGAATCAATTAACTCCTTATTTTACTCAAATTAAGTCTGTCAACTCCCTTTAATTTGGAAATCTCCTTTTATGACTAAAGTTCACCTTTAATCCTTACCATTGATTGAAATCGATCTCAACCGTTGATGAATTCCAGGAAAGTCTATTTAAGAGACCCTGATCTCTTTATTTTGAAAGGTTGAATGAGAATTTGCATCGAATTGTTGCTGGAATTCATACTCACATTTTCTCATATTCACATACGCAAATATCAAGTTTGACCAAAAGTTGACCAGATTTAACCACGATTGACTTCAGTTGACTAATTTCGAAAAGAATTTTGAAATAATTAAACGAAATTATTTAATTAAATGGAGTACTTACTTCTAATTAACTAAAAAAAGTTATTTAATTAAATGAGAAGCCATTCCTAATTAATTAAATGAAGTTATTTAATTAAATAACAAAAGTGTCTCTAATTAATTAAAGATTATTTAATTAAATAGAAAAAGTAATTATGAGAGCATATCTCATTTTATTAAATTAAATATCTCAACAAAATCTCTCTTCAGTTCAAGAAGGAAAATTTCAAGTTCACTATTGATAAAAAATGAGTTAAATTAGTTAACTCCTTTTTCTACTCAAATTGAATCAGTTAACCCCTTATTTTACTCAAATTAAATCTGTTAACTCCCTTTAATTTGAAAATCTCCTTTTATGATTGAACTTCACCTTTAATCCTGACCATTGATTAAAATCGATCCCAACCGTTGATGAATTCCATGAAAGTCTATTTAAGAGACCCTCATCTCTTCATTTTGAAAAGTTGAATGAGAATTTGCATCGAATTGTTGCTGGAATTCATACTCACATTTGCTCATATTCACATACACAAAGATGAAGTTTGACCAAAAGTTGACTTAATTTAACCACGGTTGACTTGAGTTGACTAGTTTTGAATTTTTTTTTGAAATAATTAAACAAAATTATTTAATTAAATGGAGTTCTTACTTCTAATTAACTAAACAAAGTTATTTAATTAAATGAGAAGCCATTTCTAGTTAATTAAATGAAGTTATTTAATTAAATAAGAAAAGTGTCTCTAATTAATTAGAGATTATTGTAGTGCCTACCCTCATTCACATCTTTTCTAGACTTATTGTTGCTATTATTATCAGACTTTGATGGACTAGTTTTATGTTGATGGTTTAGTGGTGTTGTTTTGACACTATCAGATATTATGATAGGGATTCAATTGATATATGATGAGATTATTTAGACTTTACATTTCATGTATGTATGATGATCATTACATTGTTTTCAGTTATTAATGATGATTAGTTAGATGGTTTATTATCTCATGTGTTTTATTATGGTTACTTACCCCATACTTGCATGTGTATGGTGTGTGTGTTTTCTTATTGTATGGCATTTCTGATGTGGTTAAGGAAGGGAGTCGTAGTCACCTGCTTAGTCGGGATCCACACAATGCACCACTTCCTGCCATTGTCTATTTAGCTTACCATTATACATATTGTATGTACATGCATGGTTTTTTTACAGGTTGCAGGTACTGGGTATCGACATCTCTGAATTGCCAGGATGAGCGTACCCTATTATACTATCTCAATTATAAGAGAAGGGAGATAAATTCTCAAGTCCAAATCCCAAACCTAAAAAACATTTGTCCTAGTGAGTTAGGACAAGTATCAGAGTTGAATACCCACCGAATGTGTCGGATGACATATTTCATGATTTTTAACCCTTTAGATTTATTTTGTATGATTTGTTCTATGATGGGTTTTTCATATTTTACCTTGGAGGTCTATGGTGAATTTTTCATTAATTAAGTCTTAATAAATAGATTTAATTAATAAATTATTTATTTGAGAAAATTAATAAAATATCGTGATCTTTGATATTTTGATTGTGATTAATTAAATGTGAATTATTGAGGAAAGGAATTAAATAAAAGAAAACTAGAAATTAAAATTAATAATAATTATAAAATAATAATAAAGTAATAAATAATAATAATAATAAAAGTTATAAAAATTAAAATGAAAATTATAAAATTTAAATAGAAATTATTAGAGTTATAAGCTTGCATGGGAATTAAGATGTGTCAACAATACGGGGGTTAGTGCATCAATTAAGCACATGGTGTCTACAACTCTATGACTCAACAAAAAGGTGGGAAAAGACCCATGCTTAGTTGGTGACACCTTTTAGCAATTTCAAAAAGCATTCCAAAGGTTTCTTGAGAGCTCTTTATATTCAGGCATTCATATAAGCTTAGGGAGAGAGCGTGGAGAGCAATTGGAGGATTGGAGGACTCAAGAACTTTGAAGAAGGGAGCTTGCTCTGCGAGTTTTTTGAGGAAAAGCAAATTAGCATAAGAATCCGGGTAGATTCTTGTGATTTTTCTTATGCTATTTCCGCATCATGCATTCCTGTCTTCTTCGTGTCTTTCATATGTCTTCTGAGGAATTTCATATTTTTATTGTATGCGTTTTTAATTTGGGCAATTAAATTTATTTGAGAATTTTATATGCATGGATAAAAAAGAAGAAGAGAAAACGGGGCTAGGGTTAATTCATAGCTAAACCCATTAGATTAATTATTGGATAAATTTGAGATCAAAGTTTATAGGAAATTTCTGAAAATTAGAATTTCTAAATAAACCGTGTATATACATGTTTATATTTTTTAATCTGCATACACATATACATATATTTATATGCAATTATATATATAAATATGTATACATGATTATATGTTGTGATGTTTTTTTTAATTCTACAAGTATATACACATATATATATACACATATATTTATACATATATATATATACATACATATGTATATATAATGTATATATTTAATTAAAAAAAATGAATATCATTAATCTAAAACATTTTTAAAAAAACATTGAACTTTATTTAAAAATTGAATTGCATACTCGCGAATGGAAAACGCATAAGCGATTTTTTTTTTTAAATAAGAAATTTAATGCAAATTGAGGCAGGCGGGGAGGGCCGAGCCTGTACCCCCACCCCACTACGTATATATGGCAGAGGCTGGTAGCACTGCTGCCGCAGGCTCTGCGACACTGTCGCAGGCCTGCTACAGCAGGCCCACACGGTACCTCCTCTGTGCAGTGATATAGGTATATATGAATTGACTTCCAAGGTTGTGATGCAATTTTGCGATTTGCGATTTGCAATTTGCAAATTGCGATTTGATTATTATATTTTGTTTTATAAAATGTCACTTTTTATATGTATAGATGTATATTTATGTATATATATATATATATATACAAGTATATATATATACACAAGTAGATTTATATATATATATATATATATAAGTATATATGTATATATATATTATTAATTATAAATGATTATTATAAAGTTCTCAATTAATGGATCACTCTTTTAATGATTAAAATATTGCTATTAAGCTTGTCAATTATGAAGAGATATTAAAAATTAATTTAATTATACTTATTTTTTAATTAAGATTAATTATTAGAATATATAATCGAAGTTTTTGATTCATTGAGAATGTCAATTTTCAAACAATGTCATATAAATCAATTAGAAAATTGAGTCTGATGGAGAAACTTTTATCTATCAAATGAATACTTGGGTTAGATAAAATGTGAAATTTCTCCACTTGATGTTAATTTGGGAATACATAAACTGAGACTTTTGAATTCAAATTTGAAAACATAGCAAAACCAAAACATGTGTTTACATTGTGTATTCTTTATGCTATTGTTTTGGGTTTTGGGTTGACTAGTGTTGACCAGTTATAGGACGTCTACCAGAGGCTTGGGAGTTATGTGTTTGTGATGTCATGATGATGTTTTAATCTCGATCTTTATGAACCCAACCATGGTTATGTGATGGAATGCTCTATGTATCAGTTGTAATACTGATTGTTATAGATGAGACACTTGACTTAACCATTATTTTTGGTCATCGATCAGTTATCCTTGGTTATTTTCTAGTCACCATGATGGGACTGAAATGAGGATTTATTCTTGATGATGTCATGTTGTGACATGTTTGACTCAACCATTTTTGGAGTCTTCGATCAGTGTGTTTGAGATATATTGTTGGTAATTGAGAACCGTTGGATACTTTTGATTATCAGTGATGCTTCAGTTGCCAATAGAGAGTTGTTGTGGTCATGATTTTCTATGGATGTTTGCTCATGGAGATTTGATGCTTTTATGCATATTTGATGATTTTATTATGGATTATCTTTTGTAATTTTGAGATTTATGAGTCCATGAGCATTAGGGTAGGATATCTGCATGTAGTGACGGGAAGTGGCTTGCAATGGGGGCCGGGGCCCTAAGAGGCTGCCAGGGTAACTCATTGTAAGTTGGATTAATAAGTGATAACATTCACACCTTATAATAACTGAATGAACCTAAAAAGATAAGAGTTTTGGTTCTCGCCCATGCCTTGAGTGCTTGTATAGGCTAGGATGGGAGTAGTGAGAATGCATGGTTCTGACCTTGCATTCCATAGTATGCCTTGTCAGTATGAGAGGATACTAGTGGCCACATGAGATAAATAAGGACCCATGGAGTTTAGCTAACTGCTAGGGTAACTTGTACGTGATAAATGTGATGACACTTTCCCGCTTGCATAGTAGGTTCCTACATGTCATTGTGTGCCTCTGAGAAGTAGATGTCATCTTTGTGATTGGAACCTTTGAGTTAGTATACTAGTAGGATTCCTGGACTATAGAGATTTGTGCTATGTGTTATGGATAGCCTGTTTGGGACTTGAGATTATCTCCTCAACACGGTGGGAGTGGACCACTAAGGTACCATGCGGTCGGGTGGTAGTGTATTTTCCACTCTTATCATTTGAGATTCATTGAGACATCGTGGCTGATGCATCCTTCGTGATGGTGGATATGTATCCTTTCATTAATGATTAGCATATGTTAGATGATGTTATCTTATGCTTATATTTTCATGTTAGATTACTTTCTACATATGATGTTTTATATGTTAGGAGTGACATTCCTACTATGTTAATACCAATTATCTCTTCAGTGATTTGGGATGTTACGCACAGAGGGATGGCTAGTGCCCACGATGGTCTAATGATACTATTAACAGTTGGGAGGAATCGTGCACTTAGATAGTTATGTTTAATCTTACGATGGATGTATATGTATTCTATGATGATGTATCATGTGTATCATGTGATTGTCTTTGATGTATCATGAATTAGAATAGGATGATGTACCTTATTTCACATATGTATATTCTTTTAAGCCTTCATACCCTGTGACATGTACAGTGGATGATTGAGCATTTGGAAATGTAATATATGAACATTGCACTTATCATTATTATTTCATGTGGATTTTGTACTAGATGGACTCATGTATGTTAGTTAATTTAGATGTAACTCAACGTTAAGGGATTCTTAAAGAATGAAATCGGTTATGTATGTTATGTTTACTTTTAGATGTACATTGCTATTGCTTCTGTTATTATGTACAAGTTATATGTGGTATTTACTTTCATGTTATTTTAAAAAAAAATTAAAAAAATGTTACCAAACTTAGTGAAATTCTAGGTTAATTCTTTGGATCCCTTGGCGGGGCATTACATTTGGTATCAGAGCTCGAGTTTCTACATTGGGAGCTCTGGGTATTTTGGAGCAACTAGAACTGTGAACTATTAAGTGTATCTCTTCAACTTGAAACTAGGTGAACTGAAACAGAACCTGAACTGTTACTTGAATAATTTTCATACTTCAACACTTAGTTTTCAAAAATGGAGATTTTACTTAATCCTAAACATAGAATTGAACTTAGTCTATTGCAAACATGTGTCCTTTGATGGTAATAGTACCTTGTTCTATTGTAGGATGGTGTCTGGGACTAGGTCTTCTGTTAGAGGCCGTGGTCATGGCAGAGCTGTCAGTGCCCATGAGTTTTCCTATGAGGGATCGACTCATGTAGAGAGCAAGGAAGAGCACTCTAAAAGGCAGTAGGAAGAGATCCGTAGAGAGGACCAAGCTGAGTCTGATGAGGTTAGTCTGAGACAGATGATGCAGACTATTCTAGAACGTTTACCTCCTGTTCAAGAATAGCCTAGAGTGCATCAGACAGAACAAAAGCATAGACCCAGATCTAGAAGTCCTCGGAAGGATCGTCAGAGGTCCATTGTGTCCACTCAGATGAAGGATCTTTCAAGATCCAAGGTCAAGCCTTTCAATGGGCAAGGTTCTGGTTATATGGCCAAGAAGTGGCTGATTTCCCTCAACAGGATTTTTGCCATGCAAGATTTTGATAGCAATGTTAAGGCAAGATTTGGGATCACTAATTTAGAGAATTTTTGGGCCACTTGGTGGACGATTAAGGAGAAGAATTTGGGAATCGATATGAGCAGTGTCACGTGGGAACTATTCTTAGAGAGTTTTCGTGAACGATTCCTACTAGAGGAATGGAAACTATAAAGGGCAGATGAGTTTCATAATCTCAAGCAGTACACTTTGTTAGTGACCGAGTATGAGCGTAAGTTTTATGAGCTTATGCCTTTTTGGGGGTTCAGTAAAAATTCAGCTCAGTTGACACAACACTTTATTAGGGGTTTGAATAACTGTATAATTGGGGGTGCCAAGGTATTTGAGCCAAAAACTTTCAAGGATGCGGTACATCGAGCAATCCTTGTTGAGAAAAGTGTCAACCTTGGTCAAGATGGTTTTGTAGGAGCACTAGCAGCATCAAGATCTAAAGGCAACTTCAATTCAGGTGGTAACAAGAAGCCTTTCTTTTCTAAGGGAAAACAGTATCAGCAGCAGTCTCAGCAGATGCAACAGTAGAAAGGATCAACTTCTCAGGCTCAAGGTGGTGGCAAAGGTTCTAACTTTAAGAACAACTGCAATGCTCAACGCAATAAACAGAATCAGTCCAATCAGCTAGTTCAGAGTAGCCAATCATTTGTAAGTAGGAACAGTTGCCAGCAATCTAATGTACCACCTATGGGAAGAGGATCTGGCAGGAATATATAATTGATCAACATTAGGGAAATCATCAGGGAACAGTGGTTGAGACCACAGGTGCTATTTGAGGTATATCTCTTTCAGTATTGTTTGATTTAGGAGCTACAGATTCATTTATTTCACCATCTATAGTTTCTAAGTGTAAGCTAGATGCGGTGAAGCAAGATCATGGTTGGCAAGTGGAACTAGCCTCAGGGATTAAGGCCTCCACGGATTCTGTAGTTCATAAGTGTTGGCTTAGCTTAGAGAGCTTTGATACAGCAGTGGATCTTCGAGTCATACCCCTTGGTTCCTATGATGTGATTCTAGGCATGGACTGGCTTGGATCTCATAGAGCCAGTATAGATTGTAGGAAGAAGATTATTTTGTGCCAAGATGACCAAGGGAATGATGTGAAGATAGTTGGGATATCAAGGCCTATATCTTTGCGGATGATTTTTGCTATGCAATTGAACAGAAGTTTCTGTAAGGGATGTCAGATATTTTCTATTATGGTAAATGATCTTGATGAGGAAGATCCTGTGAGGAAGACTTTAGATCACCCAATTTTACAGGAGTACGTAGATGTCTTTCCAAGTGAGATTTCAGGCATGCCTCCAAAGAGGGACATTAATTTTAGCATTGATCTAATTGCTGGAGTGGAGCCTATCTCTAAAGCTCCTTATCATATGACTACTCAGAAACTGGGTGAGCTATGTCTTCAGCTAGAGGAACTTCTGGACAAAGGGAGCATTCAGCCTAGTGTATCACCATGGGGAGCTCTAGTGCTCTTTATGAAGAAGAAAGATGGTTCTTTGCACCTTTGTATTGACTACAGATAGTTGAAAAAGGTGACTATTAAGAACAGGTATCCTTTGCCTAGGATTGATGACTTATTTGATCAGATCAAGAGAGCTACAGTATTCTCCAAGATTGACCTTAAGTTAGGATACCACCAGCTTCATATTAAGGAAGCAGACATTCACAAAACTAGTTTTTGAACTCGCTATGGGCATTATGAGTTCACAGTGGTACCTTTTGGATTGACTAACACTCCTTCGGTGTTCATGAGTTTGATGAATGGTGTTTTTTGATCATATCTTGACAAGTTTGTTCTCCTGTTTCTTGATGACATATTGATATTTTCTAAGACTCAGAAGGAGCATGAGGAACACCTGCGGTTGGTATTGCGATGTTTGAGAGGCAATCAGCTTTACGCCAATGCCGCTAAGTGTGAATTCTCCAAAATGGAGATTCAGTATTTAGGGCATGTTATCTCAGGTGATGGTATTTTAGTGGATCCTGCAAAGATTCAGGTGATAATAGATTGGCTTACCCTGACTAATGTGTCAGAGATTCGTAGTTTCATGGGCCTAGCAGGTTATTATCGCAGATTTGTCCAGAACTTCTCTAGGATAGCACATCCTATCACTTCACTTCAGAGGAAAGGAAAGAAGTTTGTGTGGACAGAGAAATGTGAGGAAGCATTTCAGAGGCTCAAGGAGCTTCTGACTAGTGCACCGATTTTAGCTGTACCTGATCCAGAAGGTGATTTCATGGTGTGTACAGATGCTTCTCTTGAAGGAATTGGAGCAGTGTTGATGCAGAATGGATGGGTGATTGCGTATGAATCACAGAAGCTCAAGGATCATGAGTTAAATTACCCTACTAATGATCTTGAGTTAGCAGCAGTAGTTCATGCTTTGACAAGGTGGAGACATTTTTTGTTGGGGCACAAATTTGACCTACATAGTGATCATCATAGTCTTCAGTACATTTTTACTTAGCCTAATTTGAATGCTCGCCAGAGACGATGGATGGAATTTCTATGGGAGTATGATTTTGAGGTTAAGTACATTCATGGTAAGGAGAATGTGGTGGCAGATGCTTTGAGTCGCAGGAGACATGTGGTAACATCGATGACTCTTAGTGTGGATTTGAGGAGTCGGATTCTTCAGGCACTTCCTATGAATTCTTGGTATCAGGAAGTGTCCAGAGAGATAGACTCAGGGAGAGCCTTGGAAGGTAAGTTTGCAGGTTACATTCGAGAATCAGATGGTCTTTTGAGACATTTGGGGAGGATTTATGTGACATTACTAGATGAGCTTTGCACGTTGATTCTGGCAGAAGCCTATCGTACACCTTACTCAGCACATCCAGGTGTCAAGAAGATGCATGCTGATTTGAGATGTTTTTTCTTTTGGTCCGGGATGAAGTGAGATATTGCTCATTTTATGGATAGGTGTCTTGAGTGTCAAAGAGTCAAGGCAGAACACCAGCACCCGGTAGGACTATTGCAACCTAATCTCATTCCTTCTTGGAAATGGGATATCATCTCCATTAATTTTATAGTAGAATTACCTATGACAGTTTGACGTGATGATGCTATCATGGTTACCGTTGATCGGTTGACTAAGGTAGTGCATTTTTCACCGATTAGGTCTTCCTACATAGCAGCTTCTATAGCGAATTTCTTCATGCGTGACATTGTGAGATTACATGGTATTCGTAGAAAGATCATTTCTGACAGGGATCCTATGTTCACATTTACATTTTGGACATCATTATAGCATGAGCTTGGAGCATAGCTAAACTTCAGTTTGGCATATCATCCAGAGACTGATGGTCAGATAGAGAGGGCGAATCAAGTTTTGGAGGATATGTTATGGATGTATGTGATGGATAGGCAGACACATTGGGAGGACTATCTCTACCTAGTGGAGCTTTCTTACAACAATGGGTATCATAGTTCTATTGGCATGGCACCTTTTTAGGCATTATATGGATGTCCTTGTCATACACCATTGAGTTGGGACAGCCTCAAGGATCACATTCTATTGGGACCTGAGATGCTTTGTGATATGGAGCAATAGGTAGGGCATATCCGTGAGAATTTGACTATGGCACAGGATAGGTAGAAGAAGTATGTCAATGCTCATAGGATTGATAAGCAATTTGCTATGGGTGATAAGGTTTTCTTGAGAGTGTGACCGCAAAAGAGTCTGATCTGGTACAGAAAGGGTTCTAAGCTAGCACCTCGCTTTGTGGGACCATTTAAGATTTTGGAGAGGATTGGCCCGGTTGCTTACCACCTTGCTCTACCACCCAGCCTAGCTCGCATTCATGATGTTTTCCATGTTTCAGTGCTTAGGCAGTATATTCCTAATATTGTGCATGTTCTTGATTGGAATGTGTTGCAGGTAGAGGATGGGCAGCTGGCTTTGGATCCGGTTCATATTCTGGAGCAGCGGGAGTTGACCCTCAGGGGTTGAACCATCGAGCAGGTAAGGGTCCAATGGGACCCTACTGATGATTCTTTAGCTACTTGAGAGGATGCAACTAGATTGAGGGAGTTATATCCCTATTTATTTGTAGGCTTCCAAGAGTAAGCCTAATCCAAGGGGGGGTGGATGTAGTGCCTACCCTCTTTCACATCTTTTCTAGACTTATTGTTGCTATTATTATTAGACTTTGATGGACTAGTTTAATGTTGATGGTTTAGTGGTGTTGTTTTGACACTATCAGATATTATGATAGGGATTCAATTGATATATGATGAGATCATTTAGACTTTACATTTCATGTATGTATGATGATCATTACATTGTTTTCAGTTATTAATGATGATTAGTTAGATGGTTTATTATCTCATGTGTTTTATTATGGTTACTTACCCCATACTTACATGTGTATGGTGTGCGTGTTTTCACATTGTATGGCATTTCTGATGTGGTTAAGGAAGGGAGCCGTAGTCACTTGCTTAGTCGGGATCTACACGATGCACCACTTCCTACCATTATCTATTTAGCTTAGCATTATACATATTGTATTTACATGCATGGTTTTTCTGCATGTTGCAGGTACCGGGTATTGACTTCTCTGAATTGCTAGGATGAGCGTACCCTATTATACTATCTCAATGATAAGAGAAGGGACATAAATTCTCAAGTCCAAATCCCAAACCTAAAAACCATTTGTCCTAGTGAGTTAGGACAAGTATCAGAGTTGAATACCCACCGAATGTGTCGGATGACATATTTCATGATTTTTATCCCTTTAGATTTATTTTGTATGATTTGTTCTATGATGGGTTTTCATATTTTATCTTGGAGGTCTATGGTGAATTTTCCATTAATTAAGTCTTAATAAATAGATTTAATTAATAAATTATTTATTTGAGAAAATTAATAAAATATCATGATCTTTGATATTTTGATTGTGATTAATTAAATGTGAATTATTGAGGAAAGGAATTAAATAAAAGAAAACTAGAAATTAAAATTAATAATAATTATAAAATAATAATAAAGTAATAAATAAAATAATAATAATAAAAGTTATAAAAATTAAAATGAAAATTATAAAATTTAAATAAAAATTATTGGAGTTATAAGCTTGCATGGGAATTAACATGTGTCAACAACATGGGGGTTAGTGCATCAATTAAGCACATGGTGTCTACAACTCTATGACTCCGCAAAAAGGTGGGAAAAGACCCATGCTTAGTTGGTGACACCTTTGAGAGTTCTTCTCTCGATCATCCAGTTTTGCGGAACTTTTTGAATGTTTTTGTTAAGGAGATTCCTGGGATACCTCCGAAGAGAGAAATTGATTTTCGGATCGATTTATGCTAGGAACGGAACCAATTTCCAAGACTCCTTATAGAATGACAGCTCAAGAGCTAGTTGAACTTAAGTTTCAGTTGGAAGAGCTTTTGGAAAGAGGTTTGATTCATCCTAGTGTTTCACCTTGGGGTGCTCCAGTGATCTTTGTTAAGAAGAAAGATGGTTCTTTAAGGCTTTGTATCGATTATAGACAGTTGAACAAAGTCACTATTAAGAACAGGTATCCTTTGCCTCGAATTGATGACTTGTTTGACCAGGTCAAAGGTGCCTAAATCTTTTCAAAGATTGATCTAAAATTTGGATATCATCAGCTTAGAATCCAGGAAGCTAATATCCATAAAACAACTTTTCGCACCAGGTATGGACACTTCGAGTTCACAGTGGTACCGTTTGGGTTAACTAATGCACCTTCTGTGTTCATGAGTTTGATGAACGGTGTGTTCAGAACTTACCTTGACAAGTTCATGGTGGTTTTTCTAGATGACATTTTGGTTTACTCTAACACTGTTGAGGAGCACAAGCAGCATTTAGAGTAGGTTTTGGAATTTCTTCGAAGGAACAGATTGTATGCCAATCCTGAAAAGTGCGAATTCTTTAGATCGAAGATTTTTTACTTAGGGCATATTATTTTCGGTGATGGAATTTCTATGGATCCATCCAAAATTCAGGCTATTGTAGATTGGCCAGCACCTACGAATGTATTCAAGGTTCGAAGTTTCATGGGCTTAGCAAGCTATTACCGTAGATTTGTATTAAATTTCTCCAGTATAGCGCACCCTATCACATCTCTTCAGAGAAAAGGGAAGAAATTTGTGTGGACAGTTGAGTGTGAGGCCACATTTCAGAAACTGAAGGAATGTTTGACCAGTACACCAGTTCTAGCGGTCCCTGATTCAGCTAAGGAGTTTGTGGTTTGCACTGATGCATCATTGGATGGCATAGGGGCAGTTTTGATGAAAGAGGAACGTGTTATAGCTTATGAATCCAGAAAACTTAAGAGTCATGAGGTGAATTACCCAATTCATGATCTCGAACTTGCTGCGATTATGCATGCTTTGACCAAGTGGCAGCATTTTCTTCTAG
Organism: Cupressus sempervirens; assembly: GCA_028749045.1. NCBI lineage: Eukaryota > Viridiplantae > Streptophyta > Pinopsida > Cupressales > Cupressaceae > Cupressus > Cupressus sempervirens. Next base: position 664,826,354 of record CM053793.1, on the reverse strand, counting down.
GTCAACATTTTGAGTTACATTCTGATCATCAAAGTCTTCAGTATCTTTTCATGCAACCAGATCTCAACGCTAGGCAGCGAAGATGGATGGAATTCTTGTGTAAATACGACTTGAAGATTAAATATGTGCAAGGGAAGGAGAATGTGGTTGCTGATGCTCCTAGCAGAAGGTGACATGAACTATCTTCTTTGATTCTTTCAGTGGATCTTAAGGATAGGATCTTACAGAACCTTTTCGCAGATCATTGGTTTCAAGATGTTAAGGCTGTTATGGATAGTGGCAGCATCTTGGAGGGACGTTTTGAGGGGTATTCAGTGAATCCTGAAGGTTTGCTGCTGTATAAAGGGAATGTGTACATTCCTGAGCTAGGGGATTTGAGAGATCTTATTATGGTTGAAGCACACAAGGCACCATATTCAGCTCATCCGTGTGTCAAGAAAATGCATGCGGACCTTAAACGGCATTATTATTGGCCTGGAATGAAAAGAGACATAGCAGATTTTGTGGCTCATTGCTTGGAATGTCAGCAAGTTAAGGCTGAACATCAACATCCTACAAGTTTATTGCAGCCACATAATATTCCAGAATCGAAATGGGACACCATTTCAATAGATTTTATTATTGGATTTCTTATGACAGCTCAAAGGCATGATGCTATCATGGTGGTTGTGGACCGTTTATCTAAGGTTTCTCATTTTATTCCAGTTAGATCGTCCTATAATGCAGCAACCGTTGCCAAAGTATATATGGAACAGATAGTTAAGTTACACGAAATTCCTAAAACGATTATTTGTGATAGGGATCTAGTGTTTACTTCGTCTCTTTGGAAATCTATGCAGTGAGAGTTAGGTACTCAGCTGAATTTCAATTCAGCCTATCACCCTGAGACGGACAGACAAACTGAACATGTCAACCAAATTCTGGAAGACATGCTTAGGATGTACGTAATGGATAGACAGAATAAATGGGAGGAGTATCTACACTTGGTAGAGCTCGCTTATAACAATGGATATCACAGCTCCATAGGTATGGCACCATTTCAAGCATTGTATGGAAGACCTTGTAGGACACCTCTTAGCTGGGACAATTTGGAAGACAGGACTCTTCTAGGACCTAAAATGTTGTTAGATTTGGAGCAACAGGTTAACAGGATCAGAGAGCACCTTATTACTACTTAGGATAGGTAGAAGAAATATGCTGATAAGCATAGAATCGACCGTCAATTCTTGGTTGCTGATAAAGTGTTTCTCCGGATTAGGCCGCGTAAGAGTCTGATTCATTATGGAAAGGGGTCCAAGTTAGCACCACGATTTGTTGGTCCAGTTGAAATTCTGGAACGGATTGGACCTATTGCCTACAAACTTTCCTTGCCACCGAATCTTTCACGCATTCATAATGTTTTTCATGTTTTAGTTTTGCGTAAGTATATTCCTGACATTGCTCACGTACTGGATTGGAAACATTTGCAAATTTTGGATGGGCAGGTCATGCTGGAACTAGTGTTGATCACGCAAAGCAGAACTATGAGTTTAAGAGGAAGAGAAATAAGGCAGGTAAAAGTCTTATGGGACCCCAATGATGAAACATCTGCTACCTGGGAGGATATTGAAATGATGAGAACCGCTCATCCGCATTTATTTTCTGACTTCTAGGAGAAAGTCGAACCCTAGTGGGGGAGGGTGTTGTGCCTGACCCTACTTCTTCCTGTTTCTCTTTATTAACTTCAGATGTTGTTTTTGACACAAGTTTTGTGGCTATGAGATTTTATTTTTTGGGTACTATTTTGTTATATCAGATAGTTTAGTTTTGGTTTCATGAGATACATATATTTTGGATACTGCTTTTGTATTTCATTTGGACTGTTTTTGGGTTTACAACTAATCAGTTTTAGTTGTAGTGTTGATTTTGAAATACATCACTTGATCTCTGAACTGAATTAGGTTTTGATTAGAATTAATGTTTTCGCGGAATTCGTGTTACAGGATGGTAATTGTAGGATTTCTAGTTATGGCTATACTTGTGAAAATCAGAATTGGTATCTTCATGTTGATCTGGTATAACTGATGTGTTGGAACATTTGATTTTTATATTTTGTTGCAGATATATTAGATTGTAAGCATAATGTTAAAAGGATGTTTGTAAAACTCTTTTGTGTTTTTATGTAACTGTGTATATGTTTACGTAAATGTTAGTCATTATCTTATTGATGAAAAGTTTACATATCTGGAACATATATGACAAATGCATTCTAGTATTATTAGGAATTTCTTAGGTATATTGCTATCTTTATTATTTTCGAGAAATTCATTTCATGCCTTTAAGTTCTTGACTTGTGGATATATTTATATTTAGGGATAATTTGATAAGTCACACACTAGAATTCATATAAATATAGGTATGAGATTTTTGAACATATATTTGCATAAACTCAAGTGTGGAGTGATGGTTTTGGGAGTTTGCAATGTTTAATACCAATGGCAATAAACATGGGAGGTAATTGTGTTATGCATTTATTATATATATTTATTTGAATTTAAAAAAAGAAAACCATTCACCCTAAAAACCATAGAGGGTTTCGCATGATTTGAATAGGTAAAAATGTTTATTGTTTCTTGAGGCCAACATGGTGGAGGCTATAAGGAAAGCCGTATGCACAACTCTTTGGGAACTGTAGATTTATTAATTGCTCTTTAAAGGAGGCTTTACTATCCTTGATGGAATGTCAGCCATTGCTGTTTGTAAAGAGGATTTCAATGGTTATGACCTAAATTTGGGCCTTTTTCCTCTAACTCTTGGATGTTGTTGCTGGGATTCCGGCAAGATGTGGGGTTTCTGTTGGAAGGATTTTCTTGCTTATGTATTAGAGAAAAAGGGAACTCGATGGAAGTTTTATTGCGGTTGGAAATTGGTTTCAGTGTTTTGCATTGTGGAGATTTTGTTTTGATTGGGGCTTGGAGTCGAGCAAAAATTTGGAGCTTTGTGTTGAACATTTTCCTTCATCTGCTGAGTTTTGAGGTAGGGGGCAGTTCCTAACCTTTACCCTTTACTATTTTGGGTGTTAATTTTGTTCTAAGGAAATTGTGGGAGTTCAGTTTTAAGTTACTCTTGTCGATACCCAAGTGTGCATATATGTAGGGTTGGACAAATGGAGTCGAGCTCTACATGTATCCATATTTGGATATCGAGCAATATGAGTTTTCAATCATTGTGTTTTGGATTTAGATGATGTTTTAAGAAGTATTATATGTATTCAGATTTGAGATGACTGTGGTCAACTGTGTGTTTCGATTTCTTTTTTTATATAGACATTTTGTCATATGAATGGCTTGTGATAAAATAACACCGTTACTCTGTGACATGGGTTTTACGATTTTGCAGAAACCAATCACTCAGTCTAAGTATCATATCATTGTTTGGATTTATAAGTGGACATTTTGTCGAATAGTTTCATGGTATGAGGGTTGACATTTGGTCATATATAAAGTTCGAAACATACAGAATGCTACATCAGCATTTCTTGATGTAGAATTATTATGACATAAAAGGCTATCTAACAGACGATACTCTGTATGAGTAGGCATTATGATTCAATTACTGTTTGGAATTTGTATGCTGTCAAGTTTTAGTTATCTTGCTACAATGAGATTTGGAACTCTGCGATGACATTATTTCATTAGTTAGATAAAACTAGAAGCAGGTAGATGCATCAATTCAATAGTATAAAACTGTTTAATACTGGTTTGAACTTTTTTTTCATTAGAAGATAGGTATATAAGCATATAAAAAAAATACTTGTTTTATGATAGTGAGATGACAGTCTTATGTTGTGAATTGGGTCATCGAGGGCAGTATTGTATAATGTTTTTATTTGGTACTCAAGTTTAACAGTGGTGAATAGAGATAGATTATTATTATGTTCTAAATCGATTTTAAACATCACATCTTAATATGTTGTTGTGGTTATTTTGGTGGTGGCATATTGTCAAAATAGAGGTGTTACTTTTATAGACACTTGTTTTACTTAATATCTTAGTTAACGATCACTTGTTAAGATTTGGCTATAATTAGTTTATACTATGATTATAATGTGTTCTATTAGCATTATTGGATTGTTTGAGATTAGATGCTTAAGACATAATTCTTTTATTATGTAAGATGAATTTTAGTTCTTAATAAAATGAAAGTAGTATATGAATTGAGGCAGATTTTGATACATGATTGATGATGTGAATATCATGTGCATTTTGATTTGTTATCTTGGTCAGTTCGATGTTAAGTGTAGATGATTAGGTCAGCAGGGAATTAAGAGTATAGTATGAAGATTTTGTAAGTATCGTTGAGCTGTGCAATAGTTCAATTGTATCTATGTAATCTTGATATTATAGGTTTTAATCCTGTTGATGTAATTATCCATATTTACCTTTGAACTTGGTAGTATAAGATGTGTTACAGATGGATTTAAGGATGTAGTATCATGTTGTAAATTGAATTTATAATTGTCGCATGTTCATTCTTAGTATATCTGTTTGATGTGTATTTTTAAGGATATCTGTGATGAACATATATCGAGATGGCTGAATTTGGTTTATCCTATTCAGTTAATTAATTCAGTGATAGCTTCAAAATAAATTGGGTGGGTTAATTTCACATAAAAGATAAATAGCCTTACCTATGACTTAAACCTATATGGTTAAGTATAGAGAAAAGGCATGGTCTCTATTTTGTCAATGACAAGTAAAATAGAGAATACCGTTATGTGATGACTATGAGCATACCATATTTGGACGCAGAAACTTAGTGCCATAACGATGACACCTCAGAATATATATGTTTCATTTATGAGTTATTCTTAGTGTGAGTTTAATTTTTGCAATGAAAAGTAATTATTTACTTCTTGCATATTATTATCAGGTTTGCACTATATTAGATGGATTAGAAATCTGCTTTTGGATATCTATATGTTGGTACTAACATGTATGCAGATGGATTTTGCCTTTTAACTCAGTGTGTACCGAGCCCCTATTTGTGTTATGTTGCATTCTGTGTGGTTTTTAGGTACTTCGAGATTCAAGTACCTAAGGATATTTATTGAAGTTACTTCTGAATCAGCATTTAGGGTTCCTAGGTTGGACATAGGTGTCAAGAAATCAAATTGTATTTCATTATAATTCTAAACTCTTTATGTATTCTTATTGTAATGAAAATGTATTTGGATGATATTCTCTTTCATTGGGGAATTTTTCTGTCTAAGAGTGATTCAGTCCTTGTAATGGAACTTATGTTGAGATGATTTTATAATATAAAACAATTATTGCGTTTATGGAATTGTGTTTTGTTTTAAATTCTTTCAGTTATGTCTTGTGTGACATTACAGAAAGTCTATTTAAGAGACCCTCATCTCTTCATTTTCAAAGGTTGAATGAGAATTTGCATCGAATTGTTGTTGGAATTCATATTCACATTTGCTCATATTCACATACGCAAATATCAATTTTGACCAAAAGTTGACCAGATTTAACCACGACTAACTTGAGTTGACTAGTTTCGAAAATAATTTTGAAATAATTAAACGAAATTATTTAATTAAATGGAGTACTTACTTCTAATTAATTTAAAAAAGTTATTTAATTAAATGAGAAGCCATTCCTAATTAATTAAATGAAGTTATTTAATTAAATAAGAAAAGTGTCTCTAATTAATTAAATATTATTTAATTAAATAGAAAAAGTAATTATGCGAGCATATCTCATTTTATTAAATTAAATATCTCAAAAAAATCTCTCTTCAATTCAAAAAGGGAAATTTCCAGTACACTATTGATAAAAAATGAGTTAAATCAGTTAACTCCTTTTTCTACTCAAATTGAATCAGTTAACTCCTTATTTTACTCAAATTAAATCTATTAACTCCCTTTAATTTGGAAATCTCCCTTTATGAATGAACTTCACCTTTAAACCTGACCGTTGATTGAAATCGATCTAAACCGTTGATGAATTCCAGGAAAGTCTATTTAAGAGACCCTCATCTCTTCATTTTGAAAGGTTGAATGAGAATTTGCATCGAATTGTTGCATGAATTCATACTCACATTTCCTCATATTCACATACCCAAAGATCATGTTTGACCAAAAGTTGACCAGATTTAACCACGGCTGACTTGAGTTGACTAGTTTCGAAAAGAATTTTGAAATAATTAAACGAAATTATTTAATTAAATGGAGTACTTAATTCTAATCAATTAAACAAAGTTATTTAATTTAATGAGAAGCCATTCCTAATTAATTAAATGAAGTTATTTAATTAAATAAAAAAAGTGCCTTTAAGTAATTAAACATTATTTAATTAAATAGAAAAAGTAATTATGGGAGCATATCTAATTTTATTAAATTAAATATCTCAACAAAATCTCTCTTCAGTTCAAAAAGAGAAATTTCCAATTCACTATTGATAAAAAATGAGTTAAATCAGTTAACTCCTTTTTCTACTCAAATTGAATCAGTTAACTCCTTATTTTACTCAAATTAAATCTGTTAACTCCCTTTAATTTGGAAATCTCCCTTTATGACTGAACTTCACTTTTAATCCTGACCGTTGATTGAAATCGATCTCAACCGTTGATGAATTCCAAGAAAGTCTATTTAAGAGACCCTCATCTCTTCATTTTGAAAGGTTGAATGAGAATTTGCATCAAATTGTTGCTGGAATTCATACTCACATTTGCTCATATTCACATACGCAAAGATCAAGTTTGACCAAAAGTTGACCAGATTTAACCACGGTTGACTTGAGTTGACTAGTTTCAAATTTTTTTTTGAAATAATTAAACAAAATTATTTAATTAAATGGAGTACTTACTTCTAATTAATTAAACAAAGTTATTTAATTAAATGAGAAGCCATTCCTAATTAATTAAATGAAGTTATATAATTAAATAAGAAAAGTGTCTCTAATTAATTAAAAATTATTTAATTAAATAGAAAAAGTAATTATGAGAGCATATCTCATTTTAATAAATTAAATATCTCAACCAAATCTCTCTTCAGTTCAAAAAAGGAAATTTCTAGTTCACTATTGATCAAAAATGAGTTAAATCAATTAACTCCTTTTTCTTCTAAAATTGAATCAGTTAACTCCTTATTTTACTCAAATTAAATTTGTTAACTCCCTTTAAGTTGGAAATCTCACTTTATGACTGAACTTCACCTTTAATCCTGACCGTTCATTGAAATCGATCTCAACCATTGATGAATTTTAGAAAAGTCTATTTAAGAGACCCTCATCTCTTCATTTTGAAAGGTTGAATGAGAATTTGCATCGAATTGTTGCTGGAATTCATACTCACATTTGCTCATATTCACATACGCAAAGATCAAGTTTGACCAAAAGTTGACTAGATTTAACCACGGTTGACTTGAGTTGACTACTTTCGAAAAGAATTTTGAAATAATTAAACGAAATTATTTAATTAAATGGAGTACTTACTTCTAATTAATTAAACAAAGTTATTTAATTAAATGAGAAGCCATTCCTAATTAATTAAATGAAGTTATTTAATTAAATAAGAAAAGTGTCTCTAATTAATTAAAGATTATTTAATTAAATAGAAAAAGTAATTATGAGAGCATATATCATTTTATTAAATTAGATATCTCAACAAAATCTCTCTTCAGTTCAAAAAGGGAAATTTTTAGTTCACTATTGATCAAAATTGAGTTAAATCAGTTAACTCCTTTTTCTACTCAAATTGAATCAGTTAACTCCTTATTTTACTGAAATTAAATCTGTTAACTCTCTTTAATTTTTAAATCTCCCTTTATGACTAAACTTCACCTTTAATCCTGACCGTTGATTGAAATCGATTTCAACTGTTGATGAATTCCAGGAAAGTCTATTTAAGAGACCCTCATCTCTTCATTTTGAAAGGTTGAATGAGAATTTGCATCGAATTGTTGCTGGAATTCATAGTCACATTTACTCATATTCACATATGCAAAGATCGAGTTTGACCAAAAGTTGACCAGATTTAACCACGGTTGACTTGAGTTGACTAGTTTCGAAAAGAATTTTGAAATAATTAAACAGAATTATTTAATTAAATGGAGTACTTAATTCTAATTAATTAAACAAATTTATTTAATTAAATGAGAAGCCATTTCTAATTAATTAAATGAAGTTATTTAATTAAATAACAAAAGTGTCTCTAATTAATTAAAAATTATTTAATTAAATAGAAAAAGTAATTATGAGAGCATATTTCATTTTATTAAATTAAATATCTCAACAAAATCTCTCTTCAGTTCAAAAAGGGTAATTTCCAGTTCACTATTGATCAAAAATGAGTTAAATGAGTTAACTCCTTTTTTTACTCAAATTGAATCAATTAACTCCTTATTTTACTCAAATTAAATCTGTTAACTCCCTTTAATTTGGAAATCTCCCTTTATGACTGAACTTCACCTTTAATCCTGACCGTTGATTGAAATCGATCTCAACCGTTGATGAATTTCAGGAAAGTCTATTTAAGAGACCCTCATCTCTTCATTTTGAAAGGTTGAATGAGAATTTGCATCGAATTGTTGCTAGAATTCATACTCACATTTGCTTATATTCACATACGCAAAGATCAAATTTGACCAAAAGTTGACCAAATTTAACTATGGTTGACTTGAGTTGACTAGTTTCGAAAAGAATTATCAAATAATTAAACGAAATTATTTAATTAAATGGAGTACTTACTTCTAATTAATTAAACAAAGTTATTTAATTAAATGAGAATCCATTCCTAATTAATTAAATGAAGTTATTTAATTAAATAAGAAATAATTAAATAGAAAAAGTAATTATGAGAGCATATCTCATTTTATTAAATTAAATATCTCAACAAAATCTCTCTGTAGTTCAAAAAGGGAAATTTCTAGTTCACTATTGATAAAAAATGAGTTAAATTAGTTAACTCCTTTTTCTACTCAAATTGAATCAGTTAACTCCTTATTTTACTCAAATTAAATTTGTTAACTCCCTTTAATTTGAAAATCTCCCTTTATGACTGAACTTCACCTTTAATCCTGACAGTTGATTGAAATCGATCTCAACCGTTGATGAATTTTAGGAAAGTCTATTTAAGAGACTCTCATCTCTTCATTTTGAAAGGTTGAATGAGAATTTGCATCGAATTGTTGCTGGAATTCATACTCACATTTGCTTATATTCACATACGCAAAGATCAAGTTTGACCAAAAGTTGACCAGATTTAACCACGGTTGACTTGAGTTGACTAGTTTTGAAAAGAATTTTGAAATAATTAAACAAAATTATTTAATTAATTGGAGTACTTACTTCTAATTTATTAAACAAATTTATTTAATTAAATGAGAAGCCATTCCTAATTAATTAAATGAAGTTATTTAATTTGTGAGGCCTCACCCAATTCATCATAGTACCAATGAGATAATTGCATTACGGTGATTTTAATCCTATGTTTGATACACTTTTAAGACTGTAGGGTTATGTCATTTTAATATCTGCATTTTGACGATCCGTAATTACCTCTGCATATTATGACCTAATTGATGCATTTAATGATTCTATTTCATGTTGTAAGCTATTGAAATTTTTTTACTAGAAATTGAATGGTAGAAATGCTCGTAATATAAGAAGGTAATTTTGAAGTGGAAATTAGAGTTAAAAGATAAATTTTGTTATGCATTGAGACCTAACCCGCATACCTAGGGATTCAATAGTTATGGATTCAACATCTTGTCGTAGAATATGAAGTTATTCAGAATATTAAATTGACCATGTTATGTTGATAAGTAAAGTTTAGTTTTATAGTATTTTGAACATTTTACATGGAAATTGTTAGAAGAAGTAATGTAATTATAAGGAATGAAGTATGGAACTCAAATGTCAAATGTGATATGTAAGTTTTGATATTTTAATATTTTGAAGGTTATATTTGAAATGATTAAGAAAGGGAAAGTTAATTTGAGATGATGAAATATACGCAAGTCTAATGTTGAATGAGATAATGATTTATTTTACATATGCTTATATGATTTTCTTGGACTACTGACGCTCGAGTTTAGTGTGAAGGAATTTGACCATGGGTTAAAGGGGAATTAAGGCTCAAACTACTACAAACATGACATAACCAAGGTTGAATCAGTGGAAAAGATTCAAACCTAATTGTAATGTGTTTTATTTCATATATGTGAATTGTATGTGTGGGTAGTAGCCTAGTTCATGTATTATTGTAAAACATGTCATTTTTTTTAATATAATGTGATATTTTGTGTGTGTCAGTTGACACTTGTGCTTGTTATGTGATATGACATGTTATTCATCAATGAATCATGTGGCCACCTTATTCCGTGAGAAATGTCTCAATTGAGGAATTTGATTATTGCCTTAGTCAGTAAAAGGACAAGGTCATCACCTTGGGGAATTTGAAATTTGAATCACCTAGCTTTGGAAGGGTCATAAAGTAACTTTAAGGTAAGTTGGGATTAAAATTAACCCCACCCATGTTAGTACTATAGGCTAGTGAGCTATTAATGACCTCTAAGGTGTTTAGTGGACCTAGGAAACCCCATGAAAATGACATTCTTTATGGAATCCGAAAATGAGAAGGATATATATATATATATATAGAGAGAGAGAGAGAGGTATGGCTAAATGAGAAACCACTTGGCCACTCTCTAATTTTAGAGACAGTTAGATTTTGGAGGGAGAGAAGGGGAGCTCTACTGTAACTATCCTTACCCTAGCTTGGACCAAGGTTGGTATCTCAAGCTTGCTTCCTTTCCTTTTTCTTTCTTTTAGCATGGTTAAGCCAATCTGCAAGTGTGGAGTTTATCAGTGGAGTATGCATTGCATTGCATTATGGAGTAGCATTCATGTGAGTGTTTGAATGGTGTTCATTCCATGTAGCTTAGTGTGACACCATTGTGCATCTTGTTGTATTGTGTGGAGTATTGTGAGTATGAGGTTTGGATTTCCTCTATTTCCTTGTTGCATTATGGGTGTTGATATTGTGTTGTGATAATGTGATGTGCTCTTGAAAATCTGTTGTTTTATTGCTACTTGGTTTTGTTTTCTTGTTGTGCTTGAGTGTTCTTATGGGTGTGGGACTTACACTCACCCTTGTGGGAAGGGAAGAGAAGTCCAGGGTGAACAGACAGCAGTTGGATTGCATAGTTGAGGACCTTGGAGTATGGGCTCCATTCTATGCCATTGTCATATTCATATTTTTCCTTGGGGGAGGATAAGAAAAAAAAGAAAAAGAAATGGTGAGGAAGGAAGTAACTGAAGTATGGGTTTGTAGGAAGCTAAAGCTATTGGTTGTGTGTGGTGGAGGATGTTGTGTTGGTAGTGTGTGTGATGGAAGATTTTTATGAAGCCCCGAAAGGGCATGATATTATGAAGACCGAAAGGGCCTTGTATTTTGTTGATTTAGCCCCAAAAGGGCATGAGTTTTATGGCAAATATGATATGAAATGGTAAATCTCCTTGTGTTTCCACCTTCACCTATGTTCAAGGTTCCAATGGTGAGCCTTTGTGAAATATCCTTGGGATGGGATTTGTTGTAGTTTGGTTATGTGGTTTATATGTTTCTTACAAGTGTGTATGTGGATTTTGTTTGAGCCTTGTTCCCCTAGCGCAGGGGTGGTCTCTTTGAGGCCTATGGTTGGGTGGAAAGCACCCATAGTCCTTGTTGCTTTGTTGTTATGCATTTGCAAGTTCTTAGAGAAAAATCTTGGAAAATTGGAGTCCTTGTTATCTTCCATGTGCATAGGAGGACAAGACAATATTGCATTGAGATGAGATAGAGAGAAAAACTCCATTTTGTTATGTGAGCCTAAAAGTATTGTAAGAGAAAGCTACTATCTTGGTTTGATTGTCAATGGACAGGTTGTGAGTGCTCATGTGTAGTAAAAGTATTTTCCATTGTGTATATTATGATATGTTTACTTCACCACCTTTTTGTGTATCATAGAAGAGATAATATTTATAGGAAGGATTATCCTGGTGGATTGCTATTATCATTTTAGTTCCATTGTTTACCAATTGTGAATGTACATTCAAATCTAGATCTACATAAGAAGATAATGTTGAGAAAATGGTTTCTAAATTTCATAATTCATAGATAGGGATAATCTAGATAACTTCGTATAAAGTCTTGTCATGAAATGTTGAGTTATTGGATTAAGTTAATGTTTTGAATGCTAAATGAATCACAATTTTAAAACTATACTTAGTTTATAATTATCTCCTAATTATCCTTGCAATAACTTACCTTGAATATCCTAGATTACAGAAGAAGAAAATCAAGTGATGATATAAAATATACAAGACTTGAGACATAAGCTTGCTGTACATGCACATTTTATCCTCTGGAAAATGTATGAGAAAGTAAAATAAACCTCTTCTCTTAATACAAAAATTAAAATATTCAAGAGTATTCCTTAGACTCCTAGGACCCTATAACCTATAAATCATATTTTAACATAATAAACTAACCATCATATTAATTGCATTAGAAGGGACCTCATATGAGACACATAACTCGAGTCAACACCCTATCAAATCAAAAGAAACTTTAAAAAAAAAAAATATACAATGCTCATGTTAAAAAAACCTAAACTAGCACCAAGTAATATTTTAAACAAGACATAGTGTGACAAACAACCTACTATATTATCTACCCTAGGCTAGCATGGGTTGGTGAATGAGAAAACAATTTAATATGCTATAGAGACCAAGGTATTTAATATCTCTGACATGACCAAGACTTATTTCATCCACCTATTCCCTACGTGCTTTGTGCCTTCAAATATTATATTGGAATACCGTGGAAGTTTATGACATAATTTTGATAAGAGGGAATGGCTTCCATTTTGTCCTTGACGCCTTGATTTTCCTTGGAAGAAGTTATGGCATTTTATATGTCTTTCTTCACCCACCTAATTAAGACTAGGATAAACTCCATGCTGCCAACAATATGGGACCAAGTAGCAAGTCGATTTAACATGAGAATTCGAAATGCATATCTTCTAGCTCAAAATTAATAGGATTTGACTCATGGAAAAGGCGTCTATGCTTTTCTTAGCCAAAACTTTGGTAAGTGTGTCCACCATGGAGAGAAACCCAAGGAATTCGCTTGGTCTATGGGTAAGTGAAGAAGATTATGGGGTAGTAGCACGTAGGTAGTAGGGTGATTTGGAACTTTGCTAGAGAAAAAGTATTTCATCTTCTTAAAAGAAATGTGAGTGGGGTCAAGTTAATGGACTATGACTAATAGGGTATTTTAGATAGATGGATAGTTAATATGTTCATATGCATTCATTTTGTTACCTTAGTATTAGTAAGGATAGATTATCTTTTAAAATCATTCTTTTATGATATATGTTTATATAAATGAATTGATCATTCTTTTCACTAAAATTTCAATTGTAGTAGGTGTTGACCCTAATATTAAAATGTGATGTCACTTGCATTAGAGATATAATATGAATAATAAATAGATAATTCAATCTTAATAACTATGTCAATAAAAGATGTAAGTTGGGATATGAAAAAAATAAAAATATACACCGATTGATTTTGGGAACATTTTATATACTCTAGAAAAGTGTTAATTATGTATATATTGTTATTTGAATCGATTGCCTAGAGTAGCATAGTTGGCATCAAAGTTGATGATAGTTCTAATGGATGGTTAATCGAGGGTAACATGCATTGAAGAAATGTTAACTCATATGACAAATTAGTAAAGATGACATTGAAATGTGGAGTGTAGATTGAAGAAGTAGGTATGAGTATTCTCTTTCCAAACCCTGGGTCAGTAGATGTCAGAGGGATGTCCAACTCAGTGATGATATAGTTGTAACACACATATGTCTTTTGGAGGTTATTTAGGCTTATGAAATTAATTAATTAAGAATAATAATGATAATAATAATAATAATAATTTTTTTTTTTAAAAAAATTGTGCTTAATGTACATTTAGGGTAAATTTAGGGCATGACATTTTGGTATCAGAGCCTAGTTGAAGCACTGGGCATTGATGGGTCCATAAACAAATGTAAAATTTAAATGTTACCTTTAAAAGAGAAAAACTTCAATTGACTCATCTTTTAAGCTAGTATGTGCTATGAGAGAGTCAACTAAAGCATAACACCCTTATTGTTCTTGACTTGTTGATAAGATAACCTTTGACCAATTTTTTTTATAAATGACTTTTAATCATATTAAATAGATTATTCTAAATGATACTAACCAATATAATTCTCCTAGTACTAGGTAACTTTGTTCATCATCGTAATAATAATTTCATTAATACTAAAATAAAATAATTAACCCTAATAATACATTCGCCAAACCCTTCTCTCACTACTTATAGATTTAGTACAAGCCATTGTCATACAATTACTATAAAAAAGGACATACATATAGATCTAAAGAGTTATATATATAGCATCAAGGAGCTAGCATTTTCCTTATCTCATAGGTGAACAATGATCTATCATTAGTGTCATTCTCAACTTCAAGATAAGACATATATAAAAACATTCACCTCTAACATTCCTAGATGAAAGATCTTTCTGAGGCACTACTAATATTATTATAGTGAAAATAAGAAAAGAAAGAAATCAACAATAAACAAGAATTGAATTTCAATTAAAAGATTAAATTTATTTTATAAGATTTTACTCTTTTAAAAAAAATAAATAAATATAATCTATACAGTTTTGCTTTTAACTAACATTAGCTAAACTTGTATTTCTTTACTCATTCCATTGATAAAGGAATACTAAGTTAATATTATGTGTCAAAAATGTTCTTATATGCCTTTCACATTTGTCACTGCATGTAGGAGAGCTTAGTGACCATAGATTGAACTAGAATGAAGGAATTGTAAAGAAAACAAATGCAAGATTTATCTAAGATTTTCTATGCAAGTAAATTTAATATAAACTAGATGAAATACAAATTTAATCTAAGAGTTATTAAGAAAACATTGAAGCTAGAACATGTAAAATGAAAGTATTGAATGAGAATGTAATAAACTATTTTAAAAAGCACAAAAATGGAGTACTCAAACTGATAGAGTTTATTCATTCACAAATTTCATCCTCTCAAATGAGAGACATAAGTTACCAATTTATAGAGAAATCCAAAATAAAGCAATGGTGTATATCAATTAGATGAATGGTGGAGATTGAATGAATGTTCACTTTGAAATGGAAGTTTCCATTTAAGAGAGAGTTAATTGATTTGTTTCCTTGTTCCTTTTAAAATCACTCAATGTTTCCATTTTTTTTGTATAAAAACAAATCAAAAGAAGATTTTGGAGATTTTGTTAAAATTATGTTTCATATTTTGAATATTTAAATTCAAATAATATATATATGTAGATATTTAATTCAAATAAGTAATAAATTCATTTTGCATGTAATTTTAGAAAATATCAAAATTAATATAATCAAAGTATTAGGAAAATTTAATTAAATTAATTGATTTAGTGGGTTTAGTAGCCAAGATGTCAATATTCATGAGCTTATTATTTTATTTATATTTATTTCTGTATTAATTTTTATAGTGATTTTTGTAGATTAATGATTTTCTACAATTGATATTTAAATCAAATAGAGTCAATTAGGACTAGAAATGCCTAATAAATTAGGATTTTGTTGATCATTAGAAAGATTAGGAGTAAGTTAGTTTTTGAGACCAATTTGAGGTATTACAAATATAAAAATACAAGGTATACTATTGATTATATTATGATCCAATTTAATACTATTCCTATAACTAACAACATTAGCTATTTATGATTAATTGTACATATATGAAAATTATAATTGATTATCATTAATAATAGTGTTGAAGGGTCTAGGTGTCATAAAAATATAGCATATAAATTAGGGCAGTGTACATGTTGGATAAGCTGGATAATTACTTATTTAGGCACATCCATTTGGACACAATTCAAATTGGGAATCTAGGTTTCAAAAAGAATTTACATGTTACTTTATAGATATCATGCTTACCCTCAAGGATAGGATGTTAAATTGAATCATTGATAAAGGATATTTCTATAGTAAGGTTGCGTAAGCATATGTTTCCTTCTGAGATCAACTATTAGCAAAGTTTAGTTACAACACTAGGTGCCTAACCCATTATGTTTCAACATATGCAATAAATGACAACTTGGTGTAAGATTTATTAGTACACCCAATTAAACCATGAGCTATGGATGAAGCACTTTGAGACATAGGGGGATATGAGACTTCTTACTAAGCCATTAGTTCCATAAAACAACAATGTATCCTCTTCTCCACCAGGGAACCTTGGTATGGCTATGTTATTTCTGTGAGCTTCATATTTGATGTGAATTCTTGTTGGTCATTTGTTCAAACTTTACATTTATATCGTCTTTATTTCTACCAATAATTTGACACTTCACATTTCATTAGATTTCTTGAAGTTGGTCCCATTGTGCCTCAGGGACATGTCTTGTGTTATTTTAAAATTTACTAATGTGGCCACAGACGTATTATTTTCTTGTAAAATATTCCTTTTATTTGTGAGTTTCTTTTGAGGCATTTTCTTGGATTGTATTGAAATGGCCATACCAAGGAGAATCCTTGACAAACCATTTAGGGAATTAAACTTTCTAGTTATCCATTGAAAAGTTTCTACACAAGATTTCTACGACACTAACCCCTTTGTATGTCATAATTATGGAATAAGGACCAACCTCTTTTACCATAGGTATGCTATGTATATTAAACTAGTTAAGACCATAGATGTCTGTTATGTTGGGGACCCTAAGCAAGGATGTAAGAAATTTAGTAGTTAGACCTTAGTAAAGAAAGGATTGGATTACTTGGCACCAAAAGTAGAATACTCAAGTAGGGTCAGCTCTGATAATTACAACATAAGCAATAACACAACACTAATACCTAGTTGATGAACTCCAAGAGGAGGTTCATGCCTAGGGGGGGAGGATGTGAGGCCTCACCTAATTCGTCATAGTACCAATGAGATAATTTTATTATGGTGATTTTAATCCTATGTTTGATACACTTTTAA
Source organism: Cupressus sempervirens (assembly GCA_028749045.1). Classification (NCBI taxonomy): domain Eukaryota; kingdom Viridiplantae; phylum Streptophyta; class Pinopsida; order Cupressales; family Cupressaceae; genus Cupressus; species Cupressus sempervirens. Next base: position 664,809,258 of record CM053793.1, on the reverse strand, counting down.
GACTGTAGGGTTATGTCATTTTAATATCTGCATTTTGATGATCCGCAATTACCTATGCATATTATGACCTAACTGATGCATTTAATGATTCTATTTCATGTTGTAAGCTATTGACATTGCTTTAATAGAAATTGAATGGTAGAAATGCTTGTAATATAAGAAGGTAATGTTGAAGTGGAAATTAGAGTTAAAAGATAAATTTTTTTATGCATTGAGACCTAACCCGCATACCTAGGGATTCAATAGTTATGGATTCAGCATCTTGTCGTAGAATATGAAGTTATTCAGAATATTAAATTGACCATGTTATGTTGATAAGTAAAGTTTAGTTTTATAGTATTTTGAACTTTTTATATGGAAATTGTTAGAAGAAGTAATGTAATTATAAGGAATGAAGTATGGAACTCAAATGTCGAATGTGATATGTAAGTTTTGATATTTTAATATTTTGAAGGTTATATTTGAAATGATTAAGAAAGGGAAAGTTAATTTGAGATGATGAAATATATGCAAGAATAATGTTGAATGAGATAAGGATTTATTTTACATATGCTTATATGATTTTCTTCGACTACTGACGCTCTAGTTTAGTATGCAGGAATTTGACCATGGGTTAAAGGGGAATTAAGGCTCAAACTACTACAAACATGACATAAAAAAGGTTGAATCAGTGGAAAAGTTTCAAACCTAATTGTAATGTGTTTTATTTCGTATATGTGAATTGTATGTGTGCGTAGTAGCCTAGTTCATGTATTATTGTAAAACAAGTCATTTTTTTTAATATAATGTGATATTTTGTGTGTGTCACTTGACACTTGTGCTTGTTATGTGATAAGACATGTTATTCGTCAATGGATCATGTGGCCACCTTATTTTGTGATAAATGCCTCAATTGAGGAATTTGATTATTGCCTTAGTCAGTAAAAGGACAAGGTCATCACCTTGGGGAATTTGAAATTTGAATCATCTAGCTTTGGGAGGGTCATAAAGTAACTTTAAGGTAAGTTGGGATTAAAATTAACCCCACCCATGTTAGTACTATAGGCTAGGGAGCTATTAATGACATCTAGGGTGTCTAGTGGACCTAGGAGACCCCATGAAAATGACATTCTTTATGGAATCCGAAAATGAGAAGGATATATATATAGAGGTATGGCTAAATGAGAAACCACTTGGCCACTCTCTAATTTTAGAGACAGTTAGGTTTTGGAGGGAGAGGAGGGGAGTTCTACTGCAACTATCCTTACCCTAGCTTAGACCAAGGTTGGTATCTCAAGCTTGCTTCCTTTCCTTTTTCTTTCTTTTAGCATGGTTAAGCCAATCTGCAAGTGTGGAGTTTATCAATGGAGTATGCATTGCATTGCATTGTGGAGTAGCATTCATGTGATTGTTTGAATGGTGTTCATTCCATGCAGATTAGTGTGATACCATTGTGCATCTTGTTGTATTGTGTGGAGTATTGTGAGTATGAGGTTTGGATTTCCTCTATTTCCTTGTTGCATTATGGGTGTTGATATTGTGTTGTGATAATGTGATGTGCTCTTGAAAATCTATTGTTTTATTGCTACTTGGTTTTGTTTTCTTGTTGTTCTTGAGTGTTCTTATGGGTGTGGGACTTACACTCACCCTTGTGGGAAGGGAAGAGAAGTCCAGGGTGAACGAGCAGCAGTTGGATTGCATAGTTGAGGACCTTGGAGTATGGGCTCCATTCTATGCCATTGTCATATTCATATATTGCCTTGGGGGAGGATAAGAAAAAAAAAAAAAAAAAATGGTGAGGAAGGAAGTAACTAAAGTATGGGTTTGTAGGAAGCTAAAGCTGTTGGTTGTGTGTGGTGGATGTTGTGTTGGTAGTGTGTGTGGTGGAAGATGTTTATGAAGACCCGAAAGGGCATGATATTATGAAGCCCCGAAAGGGCCTTGTATTTTGTTGATTTAGCCCCGAAAGGGCATGAGTTTTATAGAAAATATCATATGAAATGGTAAACCTCCTTGTGTTTCCACCTTCACCCTATGTTCAAGGTTCCAATGGTGAGCCTTTGTGAAATATCCTTGGGATGGGATTTGTTGTAGTTTTGTTATGAGGTGTATATGTTTCTTACAAGTGTGTATGTGGATTTTGTTTGAGCCTTGTTCCCCTAGCACGAGGGTGGTCTCTTTGAGGCCTATGGTTGGGTGGAAAGCACCCATGGTCCTTGTTGTTTTTTTGTAATGCATTTGCAAGTTCTTAAAGAAAAATCTTGGAAACTTGGAGTCCTTGTTATCTTCCATGTGCATAGGAGGACAAGACAATATTGCATTGAGATGAGATAGAGAGAAAAACTGCATTTTGTTATGTGAGCCTAAATGTATTGTAAGAGAAAGCTATTGTCTTGGTTTGATTGTCAATGGAAAGGTTGTGAGTTCTCATGTGTAGTAAAAGTATTTTCCATTGTGTATATTATGATATGTTGACTTCACCACGTTTTTGTGTATCATGAGGGTATCACTGAAGATAATTCATTGTAATAATATTGTTGTTTTATTGGATGGTAACACCAATCAGAGATCCAAATTACTTGATGCTCTTAAGTGGAATGCAAAATAAATTTGATATCATAGAAGAGATAATATTCATAGGAAGGATTATTCTGGTGGATTTCTATTATCATTTTAGTTCCATTGTTTACCGATTGTGAATGTACATTCAAATCTAGATCTGGATAAGAAGATAATGTTGAGAAAATGGTTTCTAAATTTCATAATTCATAGATAGGGATAATCTAGATAACTTCATATAAAGTCTTGTCATGAAATGTTGAGTTATTGGATTAAGTTAATGTTTTGAATGCTAAATGAATCACAATTTTAAAACTATACTTAGTTTATAATTATCTCCTAATTATCCTTGCAATAACTTACCTTGAATATCCTAGATTACAGAAGAAGAAAATCAAGTGATGATATAAAATATGCAAGAAATAAGACATAAGCTTTCTGTAGGTGCACATTTTATCCTCTGGAAAATGTATGAGAAAGTAAAATAAATCTCTTCTATTAATACGTAGATTAAGATATTCAAGAGTATTCCTTAGACTCCTAGGACCCTATAACCTATAAAGCATATTTTAACATAATAAACTAACCATCATATTAGTTGCATTAGAAGGGACCTCATATGAGACACATAACTCGAGTCAACACCCTATCAAATCAAAAGAAACTTTTAAAAAAATAAAATACAATGCTCATGTTAAACAAACCTAAACTAGCACCAAGTAATATTTTAAATAAGACATAGCGTGACAAACAACCTACTATAATATCTACCCTAGGCTAGCATTGGTTGGTGAACGAGAAAACAATTTAATATGCTATGGAGACCAAGGTATTTAATTTCTCTGACATGACCAAGACTTATTTCATCCACCTATTCCCTAGGCGCTTTGTGCCTTCAAATATTATATTGGAATACCGTGCAAGTTTATGACATAATTCTGACAAGAGGGAATGGCTTCCATTTTGTCCTTGACGCCTTGATTTGCCTTGGAAGAAGTTATGGCATTTTATATGTCTTTCTTCACCCACCTAATTAAAACTAGGATAAACTCCACGCTACCAACAATATGGGACCAAGTAGCAAGTCGATTTTACATGGGAATTCGAAATGCATATCTTCTAGCTCAAAATTAATAGGATTTGACTCATGCAAAAGGCGCCTATGCTTGTCTTGGTCAAAACATTGGTAAGTGTGTCCACCATGGAGAGAAACCCAAGGAATTCGCTTGGTCTATCAGTAAGTGAAGAAGATTATGGGGTAGTAGCACGTGGGTAGTAGGGTGATTTGGAACTTTGCTGGAGAAAAAGTATTTCATCTTCTTAAAAGAAAAGTGAGTGGGGTCAAGTTAATGGACTATGACTAATAGGGTATTTTAGATAGATGGATAGTTAATATGTTCATATGCATTCATTTTTTTACCATAGTATTAGTAAGGATAGATTATCTTTTAAAATCATTCTTTTATGATATATGTTTATATAAATGAATTGATCATTTTTTTCACTACAATTTCAATTGTAGTAGGTATTGACCCTAATATTAAAATGTGATGTCGCTTGCATTAGAGATATAATATGAATAATAAATAGATAATTCAATCTTAATAACTATGTCAATGAAAGATGTAAGTTGGGATATGAAAAAAATAAAAATATACACCCATTGATTTTGGGAACATTTTAAATACTCTAGAAAAGTGTTAATTATGTATATATTGTTATTTGAATCGATTTCCTAGAGTAGCATAGTTGGCATCAAAGTTGATGATAGTTCTAATGGATGGTTAATCGAGGGTTACATGCATTGAAGAAATTTTAACTCATATGAAAAATTAGTAAAGATGACATTCAAATGTGGAGTAGAGATTGAAGTAGTAGGTATGAGTATTCTCTTTCCAAACCCTGGGTCAGTAGATGTTAGAGGGATGTCCAACTCAGTGATGATATAGTTGTAACACACATATGTCTTTGGAAGTTATTTAGGCTTATGAAATTAATTAATTAAGAATAATAATAATAATAATAATAATTAAATAAAAAATAAAAAAATGTGCTTAATGTACATTTAGGGTAAATTTAGGGCATGACATAATTAAATAAGAAAAGTGTCTCTAATTAATTAAAGGTTATTTAATTAAATAGAAAAAGTAATTATGAGAGCATATCTCATTTTATTATATTAAATATCTCAACAAAATCTCTCTTTAGTTCAAAAAGGGAAATTTTCAGTTCACTATTGATAAAAAATGAGTTAAATCAGTTAACTCCTTTTTCTAGTCAAATTGAATCAGTTAACTCCTTATTTTAGTCAAATTAAATATGTTAACTCTCTTTAATTTGGAAATCTCCCTTTATGACTGAACTTCACCTTTAATCCAGACCGTTGATTGAAATCGATCTCAACCGTTGATGAATTCCAAGAAAGTCTATTTAAGAGACCCTCATCTCTTCATGTAGTGCCTACCCTCGTTCACATCTTTTTTGGACATTGTTGTTATTATCAGACTATGATAGACTAGTTTTATGTTGATGGATTAGTGGTATTGTTTTGACACTATCAGACATTATGTTATGGATTCAGTGGTTATATGATGAGATCATTTATATTTTACATTTCATGCATACATGATGATCATTATACTGTTTTCAATTATTATTGATGATTAGATGGATGGTTTATTATCTTATGTGTTTTATTAGGGATATTTACCCCATACTTGCATGTGTATGGTGTTTGTGTTTTCTTATTGTATGGTGTTTCAGATGTGGTTAAGGAAGGGAGTCGTAGTCACCTGCTTAGTCAGGATATACACGATGCACCACTTCCTGCCACTGTCTATTTAGCTTAGCATTAGATATATTGTATGTACATGCATGGTTTTTTTGCAGGTTGTAGATATCGGGTATCAACTTCCTTGAATTGCCAGGATGAGCGTACCCTATTATACTATTTCAATGATAAGAGAAGGGAGATAAATTCTCTAGTCCAAATCCCAAACCTTTAAACCAATTGTCCTAGTGAGGTAGGACAAGTATCTAGATATTTTACCCACCGAATGTGTTAGATGACATGATTCATGATTTTTAACCCTTTAGACTGATTTTGAGTGATTTTCTCTATGATGGGTTTTCATATTTTATCTTGGAGGTCTATGGTGAATTTTCTATTAATTAAATCTTAATAAATGGATTTAATTGATAAATTAATTATTTGAGAAAATTAATATAAAATATCATGTTATTTGATATTTTTTATTCTAATTAATTAAATGTGAATTATTGAGGAAAATGAATTAAATAAAAGAAAATTAGAAATTAAAATTAATAATAATAATAAAATAATAATAAAGTAATAAATAAATAATAATAATAAAAGTTATAAAAGTTAAAATGAAAGTTAGAAATATTTAAATAAAAATTATATAAAAAGTGACTTAGAAGCTTAGAGATAGCGTTTGGAGTGCAATTGGAGCATTGGAGGACTCGAGAATTCTTAAGAAAGGAGGAGCTTGCTCTGCAGATTTTCTGAGGAAGAGTGATTTAGCATCAGAATTCGGGTAGATTCTTGTGATTTTACTTATGCTATTTTCACATCACACATTCCCTGTCTTCTTCATGTCTTCCATATGTCTTCTGAGAAGTTTCATATTTATATGCATTCTCAATGTGGGTAGATTAATTTAATTGGAGAATTTTATATGCATGTATATATATATGTATGTATATATATATATATATATGTATATATATATCTATATATATATCTATATATATATATATGTATACATTTATTATGGATCTATTATAAAATTCAAATATATATATATATATATATATACATACATATACATACATATATATATATATACATACATACATATATATATATATATACTGATATATATATACATACATATATATATATATATACTGATATATATATATATATATATATATATATATATATATATATATATATACTGATATATATATATATATATATATATATATATATATATATATATAATGCACCAAATTGAGCGATTAATAAAATGGTAGTGGAAAATTTATTAATTTGTATCACGATTCATATCGCAAGAAACAAAAGTTTATACATTATATGCTGTGGGCACGATTTGTACCCCGCGCCGGCGGAAGGTAGAGACCTGCCATCGTAGGTCAGCGGCGACAGGGGTATTACGTATGTTCTCATAATTACTTTTTCTATTTAATTAAATAATCTTTAATTAATTAGAGGCATTTTTCTTATTTAATTAAATAACTTCATGTAATTAATTAGGAATGGCTTCTCATTTAATTAAATAATTTCGTTTAATTATTTCAAAATTCTTTTCGAAACTAGTCAACTCAAGTCAACCGTGGTTAAATCTGGTCAACTTTTGGTAAAACTTGATCTTTGTGTATGTGAATATGAGAAAATGTGAGTATAAATTCCAGCAAAAATTTGATGCAAATTCTCATTCAACCTTTCAAAATGAAGAGATGAGGGTCTCTTAAATAGACTTTCCTGTAATTCATCAACGGTTGAGATCGATTTCAAGCATGGGTCAGGATTAAAGGTGAAGTTCAGTCATAAAGGGAGATTTCCAAATTAAAGGGAGTTAACAGATTTAATTTGAGTAAAATAAGGAGTTAACTGATTCAATTTGAGTAGAAAAAGGACTTACCTGATTTAACTCATTTTTGATCAATATTGAACTGGAAATTTCCCTTTTTGAACTGAAGAGAGATTTTGTTGAGATATTTAATTTAATAAAATGAGATATGCTCTCATAATTACTTTTTCTATTTAATTAAATAATTTTCAATTAATTAGAGGCACTTTTCTTATTTAATTAAATAGCATCATTTAATTAATTAGGAATGGCTTCTCATTTAATTAAATAACTTTGTTTACTTAATTAGAAGTACTCCATTTAATTAAATAATTTTGTTTAATTATTTCAAAAAATATTTGAAACTAGTCAACTCAAGTCAACCATGGTTAAATCTGGTCAACTTTTGGTCAAACTTGATCTTTGCGTATGTGAATATGAGCAAATGTGAGTATGAATTCTAGCAACAATTCGATCCAAATTCTCATTCAACCTTTCAAAATGAAGAGATGAGGGTCTCTTAAATAGACTTTCCTAGAATTCATCAACGGTTGAGATCGATTTCAATCAACGGTCAGGATTAAAGGTGAAATTCAGTCATAAAAGGAGATTTCCAAACTAAAGGGAGTTAACAGATTTAATTTGAGTAAAATAAGGAGTTAACTGATTCAATTTGAGTAGAAAAAGGAGTTAACTGATTTAACTCATTTTTGATCAATAGTGAACTAGAAATTTTCCTTTTTGAACTGAAGAGAGATTTTGTTGAGATATTTAATTTAATAAAATGAGATATGCTCTCATAATTACTTTTTCTATTTAATTAAATAATCTTTAATTAATTAGGGGTACTTTTCTTATTTAATTAAACAACTTCATTTAATTAATTAGGAATGGCTTCTCATTTAATTAAATAACTTTGTTTAATTAATTAGAAGTAAGTACTCAATTTAATTAAATAATTTAGTTTAATTATTTCAAAATTCTTTTTGAAACTAGTCAACTCAAGTAAACCATTGTTAAATTTGGTCAACTTTTGGTCAAACTTGATCTATGCGTATGTGAATATGAGCAAATGTGAGTATGAATTCAAGAACCAATTTGATGCAAATTCTCATTCAACCTTTCAAAATGAAGAGATGAGGGTCTCTTAAATAGACTTTCCTGAAATTCATCAACGGTTGAGATCGATTTCAATCAACGGTCAGGATTAAAGGTGAAGTTCAGTCATAAAGGGAGATTTCCAAATTAAAGGGAGTTAATAGATTTAATTTGAGTAAAATAAGGAGCTAATTGATTCAATTTGAATAGAAAAAGGAGTTGACTGATTTAACTTATTTTTGATCAATAGTGAACTGAAAATTTCCCTTTTTGAACTGAAGAGAGATTTTGTTAAGATATTTAATTTAATAAAATCAGATATGCTCTCATAATTACTTTTTCTATTTAATTAAATAATCTTTGATTAATTAGAGGCACTTTTCTTATTTATTTCAATAACTTCATTTAATTAAATAGGAATGGCTTCTCATTTAATTAAATAACTTTGTTTAATTAATTAGAAGTAAGTACTCCATTTAATTAAATAATTTTGTTTAATTATTTCAAAATTCTTTTCAAAACTAGTCAACTCAAGTCAACCGTGGTTAAATCTAGACAACTTTTGGTCAAACTTGATCTTTGCATATGTGAATATGAGCAAATGTGAGTATGAATTCTAGCAACAATTCGATGCAAATTCTCATTCAACCTTTCAAAATGAAAAGTTGAGGGTCTCTTAAATAGACTTTCCTAGAATTCATCAACAGTTGAGATCGATTTCAATCAACGGTCAGGATTAAAGATGAAGTTCAGTCATAAAGGGAGATTTTCAAATTAAAGGGAGTTAATAGATTGAATTTGAGTAAAATAAGGAGTTAACTGATTCAATTTGAGTAGAAAAAGGAGTTAACTGATTTAACTCACTTTTGATCAATAGTGAACTAGAAATTTCCCTTTTTGAACTAAAGAGAGATTTTGTTGAGATATTTAATTTAATAAAATGAGATATTATACCCCAACCCATCCTAGTATCGATGATACATTGTTATTTTGATACTCATGATTGTTATGTCAGAACATTATTGGATACATTGAACATTGTTAAGCTATTTATACGATGTGTGATGTTACTTCAGTTATTTGATTTTGTCATTTAATGCTTATAAATATGCATAATGATGAAGAAAATGTATGCAACACTAACACATTTGGTTATGCAAGTCGAAATGTTAGAAATATGAGTATTATTAGATAAACAACTATTTATTGAGAAATGGATGCTTTAATTTATATAATTCTTCTAATATGTAATTCATATTATGCATGTGGTTTTGGACCTACTGAGGTGTGCAATGAGTGTGCAGGAAAATTAGCTGAGACAACTCAACAGGAAAAATGGAGCTAAACTACTTGTTAATTTTGGGCTAACCTTATATTGTAATCCTTTAAAAGTTTTAATTTGATCTTACTATTCTCCTAACTTTTAATTGTTCCTAATAAGCCTTTAAAGGCTTAGAGACATTAAATTTAAGTACCCCTATGGGTAAGGGTATGGGTGGGGGTACTTTCCAACCCTTTAGCCTCTTAGGTTGACTCTTAGGGTCTCTTAAAAACCCTATTATAGGCTGATTTCGAAAATGGGTTGTTCTTTACTTGGGTTAGTAAAACCAAACCTCCATCTTGAGTTACTTGAATCTTAGTGGGGTTAAGGACCATACTTAGAGGCACTTTTGGGGGTGTTTAGTTTTTTTGTCACCCAATCCTCTAGTTTTGGAGGAAGTCTTGAAGATTGAAGAAAGAAAAAGGGAAGCTCTTCTCAAACCACCATTGCCATAACTTTTTTATGAAGGTAGGAGTTCTTCACTCCATGAATGGTTCTTTATGTGTGTTCATGTTTTAAATCTTGCTTCAATCATGTTGGAGACATTGTGTAGATATGCATTTCTTGTTTGTGTGTTGGGGATGGATTTGGGAGAGATTTTATGTTGTTTCTTTTGATGTTATGCATATGCCTTCTTGGTGTGTTGATTGTTTTTTAGAGGTTTTCATGGGGATTTTTTTGGCAACACTCACCCTTGGATAAGGAAGAAGTGGCCATGCTTGGGGAAAGGGCATTAGTTGGACCTCAATAGTGTAGAGTCTCCTCTCATGGAGAGAGGAGGGAGAAAAGGTAGGGTGTATGGGCCCCTACTTGTCATCCTATACCTTGTTGCTATTGAGAATTCTTGAATGTGGTAAAGAATGAAAATCCTTGTGGATATAGCCTCGAAAGGGCCTTGTGAAAGAATGGAAATTCTTGAAGTTTTAGCCCTGAAAGGGCTAAGTGAAGGTATGGTGAGACTTCTCCTGTTGAGAAAATCCACCTTTCCCCTATATTGGTTCATTATTGGACCTATTGTGCAACCGGGTGGGAATGTATGTTCATTTTGCTTATCTCCTTGTGATGTTATCTCCATGTTGGTTCTTGTCTCTTCCATGTTTATCCTTGATGCAATGAAGACATTTGATAACTGTTCTTTTGTGGAATCCTTGAAGAAAATTCAATGAATTATAATATTATGTAAGTTGTAATTGAATTTGATGTAGTTTCAAAGACATCGGGTTTTCATACTGGTTCTTTCCCGGTGGAGCCTTGAACCAGGATGATTAATAGAGGAAAGAAAAAGATTATGCAATTCTTCTTGCAATGCTCTCATGTGTTTCCAAACTTTGGCATATGTATGTGAGAAAATTAGAATGATAGTTAATGTCTTAAATTGGGAAATTGTGAGTTTCAATTATGATAATGAAAGGCAAATGGATGTGTTGAAGTTTTATTTCAATGTTTTGAACAATAGCATGTAATAATAATCCTACATTGTGATCACCAAGTTATCACATACATGGTTAAGCTTCATTATTAATATAATTAAATTTGATAATAATGATCCATCAACTTTTTGAATTATGAATGTAGGATCATAATTACTTTTTAAGTTTCATAAAGAACAAAATCAATATGATTAAGAGGATTATAACTCCATATTGCCCCTAGAAATGTTTAAACCCATCTTGCATATCAAAGAACTTCAGCAAGAAAGCATGCCAACACTTAGTCAAACTTGGCTTTGAAAAAAAAAAAAACAAATGTGCACCTCTAGGTCTAGAAAGGCTCTCTGGATTTTGTATGGCAAAGGAATTTACTCCAAAATTGTGACAAAGAATATTCCTTATAGATTCCTTTTAAATTTTAACCCAAAAAAAAGGGGCGTATATATATATTAATATAACAACAAATATTCTAGATGCTACCTAATAAACTTTTAACTCTAAATGCTCCCCCCCACTCTTCTTCTCTAAGTCCTCTCATACCCGAGCTCGCACGTAAATTGCATGTTTTGATTGCACGGGAGATCCTTCCACCACTGTGCATACGTACACCTCCCTGATGCCAAGTCAAAATTGGTGGAAAAAGGGGAGTAATGGGATATTTTGTTGAAGGTGAAAAAAAAAGCACTTATCAAACTTGTATATTACTCCTTATTCACTCTATCCCAAAACTGGCACACCTTCCTTGCATTCTCCATTGGATCACGTGCCCCCATGTTTGATGGTCAAGTCAGCACTTTATTTGGGTACGCTTAGTTATAGTCTGCAGGAAACCTCCACCTGCTTCCTCCATGCGATTTCAAATTTCATCGACTTGGGACTGCGCGCTTGTGTAGTTTTACAGTCATCCTTTAATGCTGCACTTGACGTAACCTCCTTGGAGTATTCGATATTGCATTTATAAGTGATTATCAGGTCTGAGCCTGGCCGACAGTTTGGGAGATTGGGTTGGAGTGTTTCTTTGGCGCACTTGTATCCAACTTGGGGGGGAGGGAAAGTTTATTAAATGATGATCGGACGGGCCACCCCGACCCAATCCTTGCTCCGCCATGCGAATCTCCATACAACGCTAGATCAGCGTGGAAGGGTGGGAAACGGGATGTGATGTGCATCACTGTTGTAGGGAGATGTGATGTGGTGTAGGGATGGGGTAGATTAGGTTAGGATAGTGATAATGTAATTAAGTTTTTTTTTTTTTTTTGAGTTTCTTCTTTTGCTTTGTAAGTTAGTTCATGTCTGTAATTAGTTATATTAATTTTAGTTAGTAAAAGATTTAAGTTAGTAAGTTTAGTTTTATTAAATATTGTTGGTTGAGTTTAATATTATGATAATGCTAAATTTAAGATAGTTTACAATTTAGGTTAGTAAGTTAAGATATTAGTATTCAATTTATGTAATAGATAATATTAGTAATTAGAGTAAGATGTTATGATAAGTTGATAAGGATTAGTATTTTTTTTTAGCAATTGAGTTTGTATATTAAAATGCATAAAGTGTAACTTTAGGATTTTAGTAATAGTAAAGTTGTAATTTTGTAATTCAATTTAGTTTAAGTTATTTATAAGTGATATGAATTTCAAAAATTATTAGTTTAAATTGTGATATTGTTATCAAGATTTAACTGTGTAATTTTCGAGTCTAACTCATTGATCCATGTTCCATGAGTAGTGATTCAACATGAATCCATCTCTCATGAAATTATATTAGTTAGTTTTAACTTGCTAGAAATTCTAATAAATATATTATTAATTAATGTTGTAAATTAATAAAATTTCGTTGTTTAGAATCTGTTAGATTAGTTTTAGTTTGAATAATTGCTAGTTTTAATTTGCTAATGATTCAATTGAATATGTTTTAAAGGTTAGCTTTGGTTATTATTGTATATAAGCAAGTATAGGTATTAAAATTCTTTTATAGTATGGTTCACCTATTAATTAGTTTAATGGATTTTAACAGAAGATTGTATATTTAAGATTTGAGATAGTTGATATTTCATTTTATTCTGTTGGTATTGTTTAATGATAGATAGGTTAGTATTATTTTTGTCATCCGAATAAGTTGGTCTTTTGTATTTATCCGTAAAATAAAAATAAAAAATAAAAAATTGTGTGTGTTTTGCCCCTTATATTCTGGGCATGACATTTTGGTATCAGAGCCCGTGTTTCAACACTAGGAACCTAAAACCATTATGCTTCTAAACTTAAATAAAAACTTTAATTATGTAGGATGCCTCCTGTTACATAGAGCAACCAATGAGGCAAAGGTCGTAGGGCGAGAGGTGGTAGAGAAAGACAAGAGGATGGACCTCCACCTCCACCTCCACCACCACTGAACCCGAACCAGGACATCATAGATGCACTTCAGACTTTGATCAGTGTAGTTCAGCAGAGAGTAGGACCTGTACTTCAGCCAGGTCAACAGATTCCAGTTGTGGAAGTAGAGGGACCCGAAGGAGGCAGACCTAGGGTCCGAGAGAGGACTAGGAGGTGCTTTGGATTACGTCTATATGGGAGTAATCTAAAGGCATGACTAGCAGTTCATCAGTTGAGAGGAGATGCCTCCAATTGGTGGCATCAGGAGGAGACCATTGGAGGAGTGAACATGGATACCCTCACCTAGGAGTCATTCCTAGAGAGGTTCAGGGAGAGGTACCTATCTGAGCACTTCAGGCAGAAGCAGATAGAGGAATTTCATTCACTACATCAGAGGGGTCTCACCGTGGCTCAGTATGAGAGCAGTTTTCTCGAGCTCCTTCCTTATGTTGAGTACATGAAGGACAAGAAACTACGAGTGCATCGATTTATCATGGGCCTGAATTTCTCACTTCAGGGTCTAGTTCGCATGGCCTTTCCTACCACCTTCAGACAGGTTGTTGAGATGGCACTAGTGGCAAAGGACACTCGAGGTAGATAGGAGTCACGGGATTGGTCTCAGAATCAAAACTCTACCCAATAGAAGCCCCCTTGGAAAGGGAATCAGAACTACACAGCTAGGTCCTCTAAGGGCCAACAGCCTCAGTAGCAGAAACCCCAGCAGGAGTAGCAGTAGCAGAAACCCTCACAGGGTTATCAGGGCTCCAAGCCCAAGCAGTGGCATTCACAGGGTCTGAGGCAGGATCAAAAAGTACAGGTTCCAAAGTCATAGCCAGCGAAGACTCAACAGTCTTCTAGGGGTGGATTCAGTGGATCTAGCAGGTCAGGAGGCCCACAGCAGTCTGGATCACAGGGTACCCGATCCTATACACGAAGTCCATATTACACTTGTGGTGGCATGGGGCATATTGCTAGAGAGTGTTCTTAGGGACAGTCCTCTAGTGGTCAGAGAGGGGCTTTTTCAGAGCCAATAGTTGGCGACGTAGGCAAATCTCATAGAGTTTTTGCAGTGGTTGACAATCGCTAGGCCGAGCATCAGGCCATGGTTATTGAGGCTACAGGTAGTATACGAGGTAGCATGGTTACTATTTTATTTGATTCTGGAGCTACTACTTCATTTATATCTCCTTTCATCATGGAGTGTTACGGGCTAGTGGCAGTTAGTTAGGATGTCAGCTGGGAGGTAGAGTTAGCCTCAGGAGCCAGAGTGTTATTCAGTTCCATGGTGCATAGTTGCCCAATTTAGATTGGAGACATGTCCACGATGTCTGATCTATGTATTACCCCCCTAGGTTCTTATGATGTTGTTCTTGGCATGGATTGGCTGTATGCCCATAGCACCAAGATGGACTGTCGACAAAAGAGAGTGAAATGTGTGGATGAGTATGGTATCTCTAGAGTGATTCTTAGGGTTAAGAGACCCATATCCCTTCGTATGATTCCCGCTATATGCAACTTAGACGGTGCATGCGGAAGGGATGTTAGTTGTTCGTTATCACCATCAGTGACAGAGAGGAAGATCCTGAAGGGGAGCCATCCCTTGATGATTTTCCTATTTTGCAAGAGTTTGCAGATGGCTTTCCTTCAGAGCTCCCTGGTAGGCCTCCACCTAGAGCAGTGGATTTTCATATTGATCTTGTGCCAGGAGCAAAGCCAGTGTCGAGAGCATTGTATAGGATGACTACTCATGAGCTTAGTGAACCTAAGATTCAGTTGGAGGAAATCTTAGAGAAGGAGCATATTCAACCTAGTGTGTCACCTTGGGGTGCACCAGTGATATTCGTTAAGAAGAAGAACGGATCACTTAGGTTGTGTATCGATTATCGGCAATTAAACAAAGTAACCATCAAGAATCGATACCCTCTTCCTAGGATTGATGACCTCTTTGATCAGTTGCAAGGGGCTCGAGTATTTTTAAAGATTGATCTCAAGTCAGGAGCTATGATCAGTTGAGGATTGTGGATAGTGATATCCCTAAGACTGCATTTCGTACTAGGTATGGTCACTACGAGTTCACTGTGGTACCATTTGGCCTCATGAATGCTCCAGCTGTATTCATGAGCCTCATGAATGGAGTATTTTGTACCTTTTCGGATAAGTTTGTGGTTTTTTTCTTGGATGACATCTTGATATATTCACGTGATGAGAAGGAGCATGAAGAGCACTTGAGACAGGTATTGCAGAAATTGAGGGAGAACCAGTTGTTTGGCAGCTTATCGAAGTGTGCATTCTTTAGACCTGAGATACATTATTTGGGTCATGTCATATCAGGCGATGGTGTCTCAGTAGACCCATCGAAGATTAGGGCCATCATGGATTGGCTGGCACCCACCAGTGTCACTGAGGTGAGGAGCTTTATGGGACTAGTAGGGTATTATTGACGCTTCATTGCAGGATTCTCTAGATTGGCACATCCCATCACATCTCTTGAAAGGAAGGGAAAGAAGTATGAGTGGACGGAGAAGTGTGACAGAGCCTTTCAAGAGCTCAAGAGATCCCTCATGAGTGCATCGATTCTTACAGTACTAGATCCATCCGCAGAATTTGTGGTGTGCACTGATGCATCTTTGGATGGTATAGGGGCAGTTCTTATGCAGGATGACCGACCCATTTCCTTTGAGTCTAAGAAGTTGAAGACTCATGAACTAAACTACCCTACTCATGACCTAGAGCTTGCGGCAGTAGTTCATGCCTTAGTGAGGTGGTGACACTTTCTACTGGGTCATAGATTTGAGCTTCATTCTGACCACCAGAGCTTACAGTACATATTCACACAGCCGAACCTTAATGCTAGGCAAAGAAGGTGGATGGAGTTCCTTTGTGAGTATGATTTTAATGTTCATTACATCAAGGGGAAGGAGAATGTAGTTGCGGATGCCTTAAGTAGAAGGCACCATGAGTTATCATCTATGACTACTTGTACTGATTTGAGGGAAAGGATTCTTCAGCACTCGCCAGCGGATGAGCTTTATTCAGAGGTTAGTCAGGTGGTGTGTTCTTAGAGACCCTTAGAAGGGAAGTATTTAGAGTATTCCTTGGAGTCTGACGGACTCTTACGCAATAGAGGACATATGTATGTACCCCTCACTGGGGGATTGTGTGAGTTCATTATACTTGAGGCTCACAAAGCACCTTATGCAGCGCACCCCGGTGTTAAGAAGTTACATGCAGATTTGAGGTAGTTGTATCACTGGCCAGGCATGAGAGTGCAGATTGCTAACATAGTTGCGAGATGCCTTGAGTGTCAAAGGGTGAAGGCAGAGCATTGGCATCCCAGTGGGCTCCTTCAACCACATGAGATTGCTAAGTGGAAGTGGGATGTTATATCTATGGACTTTATTGTTGGTCTCCCCTGATCATCTCATCGCCATGATGCCATTTTGGTGACAATTGACACATTGACCAAGGTTGCCCACTTCTCTCCTATGCGTACTACATATACAACATGAAACATAGCACAAGTGTTTCTACGAGATATTGTTAGACTTCATGGCGTTCCCTGTAAGATCATCTCCGATAGGGACTCTTTGTTCACCTTGTCCTTTTGGAGGGAGTTGTAGTTGGCATTGGGCACTAGGCTCAATTTAGTACAACGTACCATCCTCAGACCGATGGGCAGACTGAGCGAGTGAATCAAGTTTTGGAGGACATGTTGTGTATGTACATGATGGACCATCAGGTCAAGTGGGAGGAATACCTACATCTTGTCGAGTTTGCCTATAACAATGGGCACCATTCTTCCATAGGTATGCCGCCTTATGAGGCCTTGTATGGAAGACCCTACAGGATGTCGTTGAATTGGGATAGGATCAAGGACCGAGTATCTATTGGCCCTCAGCTGGTTAAGGAGATGGAGCAGTAGGTGACTCTGATTAGACAACGCCTGAGAGAGGCACATGATCGACAGAAGAAGTATGCAGATGCGAAGAGGATAGATCGAGAGTATCAGGTTGGCAATAGAGTTTTCTTGAGGGTGCGGCCACATAAGAGTCTGATTCGATTCGAAAAGGGCTCTAAGTTGGCACCCCGGTTCGTTGGACCGTTCGAGATCCTAGAGAGGATAGGACCAGTTGCCTATCGTTTAGCCCTGCCACCTAGCCTATCACGCATCCACAATGTGTTTCACATTTCTGTACTTAGAGAATACATTTATGATGAGTCTCATATTATAGATTGGGATGCTTTGCAAGTGGAGTCAGACAATCAGTTAGTGCTACAGCCCATCTGTATTATTGCCCGATGGCCCCTAGCACTTCGAGGTCGAGAGTTGGACCAGGTTGGAGTCCAGTGGGATTGCTACGATGAAGTTACGGCTTCTTGGGAGGATGCAGCGTAGATGCGAGCATAGTACCCTTATCTTTTGATGAACTCCAAAAGGAAGTTCATGCTAGGGAGGATGTGAGGCCTCGCCCCGACCCATCCTAGTACCGATGATACATTGTTATTTTGATACTCATGATTGTTATGTCAGAACATTATTGGATACATTGAACATTGTTAAGCTATTTATACAATGTGTGATGTTACTTTAGTTATTTGATTTTGTCATTTAATGCTTATAAATATGCATAACGATGAAGAAAATGTATGCAACACTAACACATTTGGTTATGCAATTCGAAAGGTTAGAAATATGAGTAGAATTAGATAAACAACTATTTATTGAGAAATAGATGCTTTAATTTATATAATTCCTCTAATATGTAATTCACATTATGCATGTGGTTTTGGACCTACTGAGGTGTGCAATGAGTGTGTAGGAAAATTAGCTGAGACAACTCAACGGAAAAAGCGGAGCTAAACTACTTGTTAATTTTGGGCTAACCTTATATTGTAATCCTTTAAAAGTTGTAATTTGATCTTACTATTCTCCTAACTTTTAATTGTTCCTAATAAGCCTTTAAAGGCTTAGAGACATTAAATTTAAGTACTGCTATGGGTAAGGGTATGGGTGGGGGTAATTTCCAACCCTTTAGCCTCCTAGGTTGACTCTTAGGGTCTCTTAAAAACCCTATTATAGGCTGATTTCGAAAATGGGTTGTTCTTTACTTGGGTTAGTAAAACCAAACCTCCATCTTGAGTTACTTGAAGCTTAGTGGGGTTAAGGACCATACTTAGAGGCACTTTTGGGGGAGTTTAGTTTTTTTGTCACCCAATCCTCTAGTTTTGGAGGAAGTCTTGAAGATTGAAGAAAGAAAAAGGGAAGCTCTTCTCAAACCACCATTGCCATAACTCTTTTATGAAGGTAGGAGTTATTCACTCCATGAATGGTTCTTTATGTGTGTTCATGTTTTAAATCTTGCTTCAATCATGTTGGAGACATTGTGTAGATATGCATTTCTTGTTTGTGTGTTGGGGATGGATTTGGGAGGGATTTTATCTTGTTTCTTTTGATGTTATGCATATGCCTTCTTGGTGTGTTGATTGTTTTTGAGAGGTTTTCATGGGGATGTTTTTGACAACACTCACCCTTGGATAAGGAAGAAGTGGCCATGCTTGGGGAAAGGGCATTAGTTGGACCTCAATAGTGTAGAGTCTCCTCTCATGGAGAGAGGAGGGAGAAAGGGTAGGGTGTATGGGCCCTTACTTGTCATCCCATACCTTGTTGTTATTGAGAATTCTTGAATGTGGTAAAGAATGAAAATCCTTGTGGATATAGCCTCGAAAGGGCCTTGTGAAGGAATGGAAATTCTTGAAGTTTTAGCCCCGAAAGGGCTAAGTGAAGGTATGGTGATAGACTTCTCCTGTTGAGAAAATCCACCTTTCCCCTATATTGGTTCACTGTTGGACCTATTGTGTAACCGGGTGGGAATGTATGTTCATTTTGCTTATCTCCTTGTGATGTTATCTCCATGTTGGTTCTTGTCTCTTCCATGTTTATCCTTGATGCAATGAAGACATTTGATAAAAGTTCTTTTGTGGAATCCAAGAAGAAAATTCAATGAATTGTAATATTATGTAAGTTGTAATTGAATCTGATGTAGTGGCAAAGATATTGGGTTTTCTTATTGGTTCTTTCCCGATGGAGCCTTGAACCAGGATGATTAATAGAGGAAAGAAAAAGATTATGCAATTCTTCTTGCAATGCTCTCATGTGTTTCCAAACTTTGGCATATGTATGTGAGAAAATTAGAATGATAGTTAATGTCTTAAATTGAGAAATTTTGAGTTTCAATTATGATAATGAAAGGAAAATGGATGTGTTGAAGTTTCATTTCAATGTTTTGAACAATAGCATGTAATAATAATCCTACATTGTGATCACCAAGTTATCACATACATGGTTAAGCTTCATTAATAATACAATTAAATTTGATAATAATCATCCATCACCTTTTTGAATTCTGAATTTAGGATCATAATTCCTTGTTAAGTTTAATAAAGAACAAAATCAATATGATTAAGAGGATTATAACTCCATATTGCCCCAGAAATGTTTAAACCCATCTTGCATATCAAAGAACTTAAGCAAGAAAGCATGCCAACATTTAGTCAAAATTGGCTTTCAAAAAAAAATACAAATGTGCACCTCTAGGTCTAGAAAGGCTCTCTGGATTTTGTATGACAAAGGAATTTACTCCAATATTGTGATAGAGCATATTCCTTGTAGATTCCTTTTAAATTTTAACCCAAAAAAAAAGGGGGTATATATATATTTATATAACAACAAATATTCTAGATGCTACCTAATAAACTTTTAATTCTAAATGCTCCCCCCCACTCTTTTTCTCTAAGTCCTCTCATACCAGAGCTCGCACGTAAATTGCATGTTTTGCGTGCACGGGAGATCCTTCTACCACTCTGCATACGTACACCTCCCTGATGCTAAGTTAGAATTGGTTGAAAAAGGGGAGTAATGGGATATTTTTTTGAAGGTGAAAAACAAAGCACTTATCAAACTTGTATATTACTCCTTATTCACTCTGTCCCAAAACTGGCGCACCTTCCTTGCATTTTCCATTGGATCACGTGCCCCCATGTTTGATGGTCAAGTCAGCACTTAATTTGGGTATGCTTAGTTATAGTTTGCAGGAAACCTCCACCTGCTTCCTCCATGCGATTTCAGATTTCATCGACTTGGGACTGCGCGCTTGTGTAGTTTTACACTCATCCTTTAATGCTACACCTAACATAACCTCCCTGGAGTATTCGATATTGCATTTAGAAGTGATTATCACGTTTGGGAGATTGGGTTAGAGTGTTTCTTTGGCGCGCTTGTATCCAACTTGGGGGAGAGGTAGAGTTTATTAAATGATGATCGGACGGGCCACCCTAACCCAATCCTTGCTCCGCCATGCGAATCTCCATGCAATGCTAGATCAGCATAGAAGGGTGGGAAATGGGATGTGACGTGCATCACTGTTGTAGGGAGATGTGATGTGGTGTAGGGATGGGGTAGATTAGGTTAGGATAGTGATAATATAATTAAGTTTTTTTTTTTTTTGAGTTTCTTCTTTTGCTTTGTAAGTTAGTTCATGTTTGTAATTAGTTATATTAAGTTTAGTTAGTATATGATTTAAGTTAGTAAGTTTAGTTTTATTAAATATTGTTGCTTGAGTTTAATATTATGATAATGCTAAATTTAAGATTGTTTACAGTTTAGGTTAGTAAGTTAAGATATTAGTATTCAATTTATGTAATAGATAATATTAGTAATTAGAGTAAGATGTTATGATAAGTTGGTAACGATTAGTATTTTTTTTTAGCAATTGAGTTTGTATATTAAAATGCATAAAGTGTAACTTTAGGATTTTAGTAATAGTAAAGTTGTAATTTTGTAATTCAATTTAGTTTAAGTTATTTATAAGTGATATGAATTTCAAAAATTATTAGTTTAAATTGTGATATTGTTATCAAGATTTAACTGTGTAATTTTCGAGTCTAACTCATTGATCCATGTTCCATGAGTAGTGATTCAACATGAATCCATCTCTCATGAAATTATATTAGTTAGTTTTAACTTGCTAGAAATTCTAACAAATATATTATTAATTAATGTTGTAAATTAATAAAATTTCGTTGTTTAGAATCTTTTAGATTAGTCTTAGTTTGAATAATTGCTAGTTTTAATTTTTTAATGATTCAATTGAATATGTTTTAAAGGTTAGATTTGGTTATTAATGTATATAAGCAAGTATAGGTATTAAAATTCTTTTATAGTATGGTTCACCTATTAATTAGTTTAATGGATTTTAACAGAAGATTGTATATTTAAGATTTGAGATAGTTGATATTTCATTTTATTCTGTTGGTATTGTTTAATGATAGATAGGTTAGTATTATTTTTGTCATCCGAATAAGTTGGTCTTTCCTCTTTATCTGTAACAAAAAATAAATAAAAATTGTGTGTGTTTTACCCCTTATATTCTGGGCATGATAGAGATTTTGTTGAGATATTTAATTTAATAAAATGAGATATGCTCTCATAATTACTTTTTCTATTTAATTAAATAATCTTTAATTAATTAGAGGCACTTTTCTTATTTAATTAAATAACTTCATTTAATTAATTAGGAATGGCTTCTCATTTAATTAAATGACTTTGTTTAATTAATTAGAAGTAAGTACTCCATTTAATTAAATAATTTCATTTAATTATTTCAAAATTCTTTTCGAAACTAGTCAACTCAAGTCAACCGTGGTTAAATCTAGTCAACTTTTGGTCCAACTTGATCTTTGCGTATTTGAATATGAGCAAATGTGAGTATGAATTCCAACAACAATTCGATGCAAATTCTCATTCAACCTTTCAAAATGAAGAGATGAGGGTCTCTTAAATAGACTTTCCTGCAATTCATCAACGGTTGAGATCGATTTCAATCAACGGTCAGGATTAAAGGTGAAGTTCAGTCATAAAGGGAGATTTCCAAATTAAAAGGAGTTAATAGATTTAATTTGAGTGAAATAAGGAATTAACTGATTCAATTTGAGTAAAAAAATGAGTTAACTGATTTAACTCATTTTTTATCAATAGTGAACTGAAAAATTCTCTTTTTGAACTGAAGAGAGATTTTGTTGAGATATTTAATTTAATAAAATGGGATATGCTCTCATAATTACTTTTTCTATTTAAATAAATAATCTTTAATTAATTAGAGACACTTTTCTTTTTAAATTAAATAACTTCATTTAATTAACTAGGACTGGCTTCTCATTTAATAAAATAACTTTGTTTAATTAATTAGAAGTAAGTACTCCATTTAATTAAATAATTTTGTTTAATTATTAAAAAATTCTTTTCGAAACTAGTCAACTCAAGTGAACCGTTGTTAAATGTGATCAACTTTTGGTCAAACTTGATCTTTGCATATGTGAATATGAGCAAATGTGAGTATAAATTCCAGCAACAATACGATGCAAATTCTCATTCAACCTTTCAAAATGAAGAGATGAGGGTCTCTTAAATAGAATTTTCTAGAATTCATCAACGGTTGAGATCGATTTCAATCAACGGCCAGGATTAAAGATGAAGTTTAGTCATAAAGAGAGATTTCCAAATTAAAGGGAGTTAACAGATTTAATTTGAGTAAAATAAGGAGTTAACAGATTTAATTTGAGTAAAATAAGGAGTTAACTGATTCAATTTGAGTAGAAAAAGGAGTTAACTAATTTAACCCATTTTTTATCAATAGTGAACTAGAAATTTTCCTTTTTGAACTGAAGAGAGATTTTGTTGAGATATTTAATTTAATAAAATGAGATATGCTCTCATAATTACTTTTTCTATTTAATTAAATAACCTTTAATTAATTAGAGACACTTTTCTTATTTAATTAAATAACTTCATTTAATTAATTAGGAATGGCTTCTCATTTAATTAAATAACTGTGTTTAATTAATTAGAAGTAAGTACTACATTTAATTAAATAATTTTGTTTAATTATTTCAAAATTCTTCTCGAAACTAGTCAACTCAAGTCAATCGTGGTTAAATCTGGTCAACTTTTGGTCAAACTTGATCTTTGCGTATGTGATTATGAGCAAATGTGAGTATGAATTCCAACAACAATTCGATGCAAATTTTCATTCAACATTTCAAAATGAAAAGATGATGGTCTCTTAAATAGACTTTCCTGGATTTCATCAACGGTTGAGATCGATTTCAATCAACAGTCAGGATTAAAGGTGAAGTTCAGTCATAAAGGGAGATTTCCAAATTAAAGAGAGTTAACAGATTTAATTTGAGTAAAATAAGGAGTTAATTGATTCAATTTGAGTAGAAAAATGAGTCAACTGATTTAACTCATTTTTGATCTATAGTGAACTGGAATTTTCCCTTTTTGAATAGAAGAGAGATTTTGTTGAGATATTTAATTTAATAAAATGAGATATGCTCTCATAATTACTTTTTCTATTTAATTAAATAATCTTTAGTTAAATAGAGGCACTTTCCTTATTTAATTAAATAACTTCATTTAATTAATTAGGAATGGCTTCTCATTTAATTAAATAACTTTGTTTAATTAATTAGAAGTAAGTACTCTATTTAATTAAATAATTTTGTTTAATTATTTTTAAAAAAATTTGAAACTAATCAAGTCAAGTCAACCATGGTTAAATCTGGTCAACTTTTGGTCAAACTTCATCTTTGAGTATGTGAATATGAGCAAATGTGAGTATGAATTCTAGCAACAATTCGATGGAAATTCTCATTCAACTTTTCAAAATGAAGAGATGAGGGTCTCTTAAATAGACTTTCTCGGAATTCATCAATGGTTGAGATTGATTTCAAGCAACGGTCAGGATTAAATGTGAAGTTCTGTCATAAAGGGAGATTTTCAAATTAAAGGGAGTTAACAGATTTAATTTGAGTAAAATAAGGAGTTAACTGATTCAATTTGAGTAGAAAAAGGAGTTAATTGATTTATCTCATTTTTTATCAATAGTGAACTAAAAATTTCCCTTTTTGAACTGAAGAGAGATTTTGTTGAGACATTTAATTTAATAAAATGAGATATGCTCTAATAATTAATTTTTCTATTTAATTAAATAATCTTTAATTAATTAGAGACACTTTTCTTATTTAATTAAATAACTTCATTTAATTAATTAGGAATGGCTTCTCATTTAATTAAATAACTTTGTTTAATTATTTAAAAGTAAGCACTCCATTTAATTAAATAATTTCGTTTAATTATTTCAATATTCTTTTCAAAACTAGTCAACTCAAGTCAACCGTGGTTAAATCTGGTCAACTTTTGGTAAAACTTGATCTTTGCGTATGTGAATATGAGAAAATGTGACTATGAATTCCAACAACAATTCGATGCAAATTCTCATTCAACCTTTCAAAATGAAGAGATGAGGGTCTCTTAAATAGACTTTCCTGAAATTCACCAACGGTTGAGATCTATTTCAATCAACAGTCAGGATTAAAGGTGGAGTTCAGTCATAAAGGGAGATTTCCAAATTAAAGGGAGTTAACAAATTTAATTTGAGTAAAATAAGGAGTTAACCGATTCAATTTGAGTAGAAAAAGGAGTTAACTAATTTAACTCATTTTTGATCAATAATGAACTGGAAATTTCCCTTTTTGAATTGAAGAGAAATTTTGTTGAGATATTTAATTTAATAGAATGAGATATGCTATCATAATTACTTTTTCTATTTAATTAAATAATCTTTAATTAATTAGAGACACTTTTCTTATTTAATTAAATAACTTCATTTAATTAATTAGGAATGGCTTCTTATTTAATTAAATAACTTGTTTTAATTAATTAGAAGTAAGTACTCCATTTAATTAAATAATTTCGTTTAATGATTTCAAAATTCTTTTCAAAGATTGTCAACTCAAGTCAACCGTGGTTAAATCTGGTCAACTTTTGGTCAAACTTGATCTTTGCGTATGTGAATATGAGCAAATGTGAGTATTAATTCCAGCAACAATTCGATGCAAATTCTCATTCAAACTTTCAAAATGAAGAGATCAGGGTCTCTTAAATAGACTTTTCTAGAATTCATCAATGGTTGAGATCAATTTCAATCAACGGTCAGGATTAAAAGTGAAGTTCAGTCATAAAAGGAGATTTCCAAATTAAAGGGAGTTAACAAATTTAATATGAGTAAAATAAGGAGTTAACTAATTCAATTTGGGTACAAAAAGGAGTTAACTAATTTAATTCATTTTTGATCAATAGTGAATTGGAAATTTCCCTTTTTGAACTGAAGAGAGATTTTGTTGAGATATTTAATTTAATAAAATGAGATATGCTCTCATAATTACTTTTTCTATTTAATTAAATAATCTTTAATTAATTAGAGGCACTTTTTGTAATGCCCCGCCAAGGGATCCAAAGAATTCACCTAGAATTTCATGAATTTCACTAAGTTTGGTAACACTTTTTTTTAAAAAAATTTAAATAACATGAAAGTAAATACCACATATAACTTGTACATAATAACGGAAGCAATAGCAATGTCCATCTGAAAGTAAACATAACATACATGACCGATTTCATTCTTTAAGAATCCCTTAACGTTGAGTTACATCTAAATTAACTAACATACATGAGTCCATCTAGTACAACATCCACATGAAATAATAATGATAAGTCCAATGTTCATGCATTACATTTTCAAATGCTCAATCATCCACTCTACATGTCACAAGGTATGAAGGCTTAAAAGAATATACATATGTGAAATAAGGTACATCATCTTATTCTAATCCATGATACATCAAAGACAATCACATGATACACATGATACATCATCATAGAATACATATACATCCATCGTAAGATCAAACATAACTAACTAAGTGCACGGTTTCTCCCAACCGTTAATAGCATCATTAGACCATCGTGGGCCCTAGCAATCCCTTCGTGCATAACATCCCAAATCACCGAAGAGATCATCGGTTTTAACATAGTAGGAATGTCACTCCTAACATATATAACATCATATGTAGAAAGAAATCTAACATGCAAATATAAGCATAAGATAACATCATCTAACATATGCTAATCATCAATGAAAGGATACATATC
This sequence comes from Cupressus sempervirens, assembly GCA_028749045.1. Classification (NCBI taxonomy): domain Eukaryota; kingdom Viridiplantae; phylum Streptophyta; class Pinopsida; order Cupressales; family Cupressaceae; genus Cupressus; species Cupressus sempervirens. Next base: position 664,782,835 of record CM053793.1, on the reverse strand, counting down.
CACCATCATGAAGGACGCATTAGCCATGATGTCTCAATGAATCTCAAATGATAAGAGTGGAAAATACACTACCACCCGACCGCGTGGTACCTAAGTGGTCCACTCCCACTGTGCTAAGGAGATAATCTCAAGTCCCAAATAGGCTATTCGTAACACATAGCACAAATCTCTATAGTCCAGGAATCCTAAAAGTATACTAACTCAAAGGTTCCAATCACAAAACTGACATCTATTTATCACGTACAAGTTACCCTGGCAGTTAGCTAAACTCCACGGGTCCATATTGATCTCATGTGGCCACTAGTATCCTCTCATATGGACAAGGCATACTATGGAATGTAAGGTCGCAAACATGCATTCTCACTACTCCCATCCTAGCCTATACAAGCACTCAAGGCATGGATGAGAACCAAAATTCTTATCTTTTTAGGTTCATTCAGTTAGTATTAGGTGTGAATGTTATCACTTATTAATCCAACTTACAATGAGTTACCCTGGCAGCCTCTTAGGGCCCCGACCCCCATTGCAAGCCACTTCCCGACACTACATGCAGATATCCTACCCTAATGCTCATGGAATCATAAATCTCAAAATCACAAAAATAATCCATAATAAAATCATCAAATATGCATAAAAGCATCAAATCTCCATGAGCAAACATCCATAGAAAATCATGACCACAACAGCTCTCTATTGGCAACTGAAGCATCACTGATAATCAAAAGTATCCAATGGTTCTCAATAACCAAAATATATCTCAAACACACTAATCGAAGACTCCAAAAATGGTTGAGTCAAACATGTCACAACATGACATCATCAAGAATAAATCCACATTTCAGTCCCATCGTGGCGACTAGAAAATAACCAAGGATAACTGATCGATGACCAAAAATAATGGTTAAGTCAAGTGTCTCATACACAAGAATCTCAACTATAACAATCAGTAATTATATCCAATACATAGAGCATTCCATCACATAACCATGGTTGGGTTCATAAAGATCAAGATTAAAATAGCATCATCACATCACAATCACATAACTCCCAAGCCTCTGGTAGACGTCCTATAACTGGTCAACACTAGTCAACCCAAAAACCCAAAACAATAGCATAAGGAATACACAATGTAAACACATGTTTTGGTTTTGCTAATTTTTTCAATTTTTCAATTTAAAAGTCTCAGTTTATGTTTTCACAAATTAATATCAAGTGGATAAATTTCACGTTTTTCCTAACCCAAGTATATGCTAAGCTAAACAGACAATCACAGGAAGTGGTGCATCATGTAGATCCCAACTAAGCAGGTGACTACGACTCCCTTCCTTAATCACATCAAAAATGTCATACAAGAAGAAAACACACACACCATACACATGAAAGTATGGGGTAAGTAACCATAATAAAACACATGAGATAATAAACCATCTAACCAATCATCATTAATAACTGAAAACAATGTAATGATCATCATACATACATGAAATGTAAAGTCTAAATGATCTCATCATATATCAACTGAATCCATATCATAATATCTGATAGTGTCAAAACAACACCACTAAACCATCAACATAAAACTATTCTACATAGTCTGATAATAATAGCAACAATAAGTCTAGAAAAGATGTGAACGAGGGTAGGCACTACTTCCACCCTCCCCTTGGATTAGGCTTACTCCTAGAAGCTTACAAAAAAATATGGATATAACTCCCTCAATCTAGCTACATCCTCCAAAGTAGCTAAAGAATCATCAGTAGGGTCCCATTGGACCGTTACTTGCTCGATGGTTAGACCCCTGAGGGTCAACTCCCGCTACTCCAAAATATGAACCGGCTCCAAAGCTAGCTGCCCATCCTCTACCTGTAATGCATTCCAATCAAGAACATCCACAATATCAAGAATATACTGCCTAAGTACTGAAACATGGAAAACATCATGAATGTGAGCTAGGCTGGGCAGTAGAGCAAGGCGGTAAGCAACTGGGCCAATCCTCTCCAAAATCTCGAATGGTCCCACAAAGCGAGGTGCTAGCTTGGAACCCTTTCTGTACCGGATCAAAATCTTTCACGGTCACACTCTCAATAAAACCTTATCACCCACCGCAAACTGCTTATCAATCCTATGAGCACCGACATACTTTTTCTGCCTATCCTATGCTGTAGTCAAATGCTCACGGATACGCACTACTTGTTGTTCCATATCACGAAGCATCTCAGGTCCCAATAGAATGTGATCCTCAAGGCTATCCCAACTCAATGGTCTATGACAAGAACGTCCATATAATGCCTGAAAAGGTGCCATGCCAATAGAACTATGATACCCATTGTTGTAAGCAAACTCCACTAGGTAGAGATAGTCCTCCCAATGTGTCTGCCTATCCATCACATACATCCGTAACATATCCTCCAAAACCTTATTCACCCTCTCTATCTGACCATCAGTCTCTAGATGATATGCCAAACTGAAGTTTAACTGAAATCCAAGCTCATGCTGTAGTGATGTCCAAAATGTAGATGTGAATATAGGATCCCTATTAGAAATGATCTTTCTAGGAATACCATGTAATCTCACAATGTCACGCATGAAGACATTCACTACAAAAACTGTTGTGTAGGAAGACCTGATCAGTGAAAAATGTGCTACCTTATTCAACCGATCAATGGTAACCATGCTAGCATCATGATGTCGAACTATCATAGGTAATCCTACTATAAAATCCATGGAGATGATATCCCATTTCCAAGAAGGAATGAGATTTGGCTACAAAAGTCCAGCTGGGTGTTGATGTTCTGCCTTAACTCTCTGACGCTCAAGACACCTAGCCACAAAATCAGCATTATCTCGCTTCATCCCGGACCAAAAGAACAAACATCTCAAATCAGCATGCATCTTCTTGACACCTGGATGTGCTGAGTAAGGTGTACGATGGGCTTTTGCCAGAATTAGGGTGCGATGCTCATCAAGTAATGGCACATAAATCCTCCCCAAATGTCTCAAAAGATCATCTGATTCTTGAATGTAACCTGCGAACTTACCTTCCAAGGGTCTCCCTGAATCTATCTCTCTACACACTTCTTGATACCAGGAATCCGTAGGAAGTGCCTGAAGAATCTGACTACTCAAATCCACACTAAGAGTCATCGATGTTACCACATGTCTCATGTGACTCAAAGCATCTGCCACCACATTCTCCTTACCCTGAATGTACTTAACCTCAAAATCATACTCGCATAAAAATTCTATCCATCATCTCTGGCGAGCATTCAAATTAGGCTGAGTAAAAATGTACTGAAGACTACGATGATCACTATGTAGCTCAAACATGTGCCTCAACAAGAAATGTCTCCACCTTGTCAAAGCATGAACTACTGCTGGTAACTCAAGATCATGTGTAGGGTAATTTAACTCATGATCCTTGAGCTTGCATGATTCATATGCAATCACCTGTCCATTCTGCATCAACACTACTCCAATTCCTTCAAGAGAAGCATCTGTACACACCATGAAATCACCTTCTAGTTCAGGTATAGCTAAAATTGGTGCACTAGTAAAAAGCTCCCTGAGCCTCTGAAATGCTTCCTCACACTTCTCTGTCCACACAAACTTCTTACCTTTCCTCTGAAGAGAAGTGATAGGATGTGCTATCCTAGAGAAGTTCTGGACAAATCTGCGATAATAACTAGCTAAACCCATGAAGCTACGAATCTCTGACACATTAGTCGGGGTAGGCCAATCTATCATCGCCTGAATCTTTGTAGGATCCACTGAAATACCATCACCTGAGATAACATGCCCTAAATACTGAATCTCTGATTTGAAGAATTCACACTTAGCGGCATTGGCATAAAGTTGATTGCCTCTCAAACACTGCAATACCAACCGTAGGTGTTCCTCATGTTCCTTTTGAGTCTTAGAAAATATCAATATGTCATCAAGAAACACGAGAACAAACTTGTCAAGATATGATCAAAAAACACCATTCATCAAACTCATGAACACTGATGGAGCATTAGTCAACCCAAAAGGTACCACTGTGAACTCATAATGCCCATAGCGCGTTTGAAAAGCGGTCTTTTGAATGTCTTCTTCCTTAATACAAAGCTGGTGGTATCCTGACTTAAGGTCAATCTTGGAGAAAATTGTAGCTCCCTTGATCTGATCAAATAAGTCATCAATCCTAGTCAAAGGATACTTGTTCTTAATAGTCACCTTGTTCAACTATCTGTAGTCAATACAAAGGCGCAAAGAACCATCTTTCTTCTTCACAAAGAGCATTGGAGCTCCCCATGGTGATACACTAGGTCGAATGCTCCCTTTGGCCAGAAGTTCCTCTAGCTGAAGATGTAGCTCACCCAGTTCCTGAGTAGTCTTTCAATAAGGAGCTTCAGAGATAGGCTCCGCTCTAGTAATTAGATCAATGCTAAAATCAATATCCCTCTTCAGAGGCATGCCTAGAATCTCACTTGGAAAGATATCTGCTTACTCCTATAAAATTAGGTGATCTAAAGTCTTCCTCATAGGATCTTCCTCATCAAGATCATTTACCATAACAGCAAATATCTAACATCCCTTATGGAAACTTCACTTCAATTGCATAGCAGAAATCATCCGTAGAGATATAGGCCTCAGTATCCCAACTATCTTCACATCATTCCCTTGGTCATCTTGGCACTAAATAATCTTCTTCCTACAATCTATACTGGCTCTATGAGATCCAAGCCAGTCCATGCCTAGAACCACATGATAGGGACCAAGGGGTATGACTCGAAGATCCACTGCCGTATCAAAGCTCCCTAAGCTAAGCCCACACTTATGAACTACAAAATCCATGGAGGCCTTAATCCCTGAGGCTAGTTCCACTTGCCAACCATGATCTTGCTTCATCGCATCCAGCTTACACTTAGAAACTATAGATGGTGAAATAAATGAATCTATAGCTCCTAAATCAAACAATACTGAAAGAGATATACCTCGAATAGCACCCGTGGTCTCAACCACTGTTCCCTGATGATCTACCTAACGCTGATCAACTACTACAAAAACTCTATGAGCTCTCCCTGCATCACCAACTATGGGTTCTGAAGCTGTAGGCCTAGACCTTGAAAATTGAGGTGCTTGTTGTGGACACTGAGCTGCATAATGTCCAATCTATCCATATGAAAAACATTCTGTATTCCTGCTAGATCCTCTACCCATAGGTGGTACATTAGATTGCTGGGGACTGTTCCTACTTACAAAAGACTGGCTACTCTAAACTGGCTGATTGGACTAATTCTGTTTATTGCATTGAGAATTGCGGTTGTTCTTAAAGTTAGAACCTTTGCCACCAGCTTGAGCCTAAGAATTTGATCCCTTCTGCTGCTACGTCTGCTGAGACTACTGCCGAAACTATTTCCCCTTAGAAAAGAAAGGCTTCTTGTTACCACCTGAATTGAAGTTGCCTTTAGATCCTGATGCTGTTGGTGCTCCTACAAAACCACCTTGACCAAGGTTAACACTTTGCTCAACAAGGATTGCTTGATGTACCGCATCCTTGAGAGTTTTTGGCTCAAATACCGTGACACCCCCAATTATACGGTTATTCAAACCTCTAATAAAGTGTTGTGTCAACTGAGTTGAATTTTCACTAAACCCTGAAAAAGGCATAAGATCATAAAACTTACGCTCATACTTGGTCACTGAAAAAGTGTACTGCTTGAAATTATGAAACTCATCTGCCCTTTGTAGTTTCCATTCCTCTGGTAGGAATTGTTCACGAAAAATCTCTAAGAATAGTTCCCATGTGACACTTCTCATATTGATTCCTAGCTTCTTCTCCTCAATCGTCCACCAAGTGGCCCCAAAATTATCTAAATTAGTGATTGCAAATCTTTCCTTAACATTGCTGTCAAAATCTTGCATGGCAAAAATCTTGTCGAGGGAAATCAGCCACTGCTCGGCCACATAACCAGAACCTTTCCCATTGAAAGGCTTGACCTTGGATCTTGAAAGATCCTTCATCTGAGTGGACATAATGGACCTCTGACAATCCTTCCGAGGACTTCTAGATCTGGGTCTATGCTCTTGTTCTGTCTGATGCACTTTAGGCTGTTCTTGAATAGGAGGTAAATGTTCTAGAATAGTCTGCATCATCTATCTCAGACTAACCTCATCAGACTTAGCTTGGTCCTCTCTACCGCTCTCTTCCTGCTGCCTATTAGAGTGCTCTTCCCTGCTCTCTACACGAACCGATCCCTCATGGGAAGACTCATGCGCACTGATAGCTCTGCCACGACCATGACCTCTTCCTCGACCTCTACCACGACCTCTAACAGAAGACCCGGTCCTAAACACCATCTTACAACAAAACAAGGTACTACTATAATCAAAAGACACATGTTTGCAATAGACTAAGTTGAATTCTATGTTTAGGCTTAAGTAAAATCTCCAGTTTTGAAAACTAAGTGTTGAAGTATGAAAAATATTCAAGTAATAGTTTAGGTTCTGTTTCAGTTCACCTAGTTTCAAGTTGAAGAGATACACTTAATAGTTCACAGTTCTAGTTGTTCCAAAATACCCAGAGCTCCCAATGTAGAAACTCAGGCTCTAATACCAAATGTAATGCCCCGCCAAGGGATCCAAAGAATTAACCTAGAATTTCACTAAGTTTGGTAACACTTTTTTTTTTATAAAAATGACATGAAAGTAAATACCACATATAACTTGTACATAATAACGGAAGCAATAGCAATGTCCATCTAAAAGTAAACATAACATACATAACCGATTTCATTCTTTAAGAATCCCTTAACGTTGAGTTACATTTAAATTAACTAACATACATGAGTCCATCTAGTACAACATCCACATGAAATAATAATGATAAGTGCAATGTTCATACATTACATTTCCAAATTCTCAATCATCCACTCTACATGTCACAGGGTATGAAGGCTTAAAAGAATATACATATGTGAAATAAGGTACATCATCCTGTTCTAATCCATGATACATCAAAGACAATCACATGACACACATGATACATCATCATAGAATACATATACATCCATCATAAGATCAAACATAACTAAGAGCACGGTTCCTCCCAACCATTAATAGCATCATTAGACCATCGTGGGCCCTAGCCATCCCTTCGTGTGTAACATCCCAAATCACCGAAGAGATCATCATTTTTAACATAGTAGGAATGTCACTCCTAAAATATATAACATCATATGTAGAAAGAAATCTAACATGCAAATATAAGCATAAGATAACATCATATAACATATGCTAATCATCAATGAAAGGATACATATCCATCATCATTAAGGACACATCAGCCATGATGTCTCAATGAATCTCAAATGATAAGAGTGGAAAATACACTACCACCCGATCGCGTGGTACCTAAGTGGTCCACTCCCATCGTGCTGAGAAAATAATCTCAAGTCCCAAACAGGCTATCCATAACACATAGCACAAATCTCTATAGTCCAAGAATCTTAAAAGTATACTAACTCAAAGGTTCCAATCACGAAACTGACATCTACTTCCCAGAGTCACACAATGACATGTAGGAACCTACAATGCAAGTGAGAAAGTGTCATCGCAATTATCATGTACAAGTTACCCTGGCAGTTAGCTAAACTCCACGGGTCCATACTGATTTCATGCGGCCACTAGTATCCTCTCATACTGACGAGGCATACTATGGAATGCAAGGTCACAACCATGCATCTCACTACTCCCATCGTAGCCTATACAAGTGCTCAAGGCATGGGCGAGAACAAAACACTTATATTTTTATGTTCATTTTGTTAGTATTAGGTGTGAATGTTATCACTTATTAATCCAACTTACAAAGAGTTACCCTGGCAACCTCTTAGGGCCCTGGCCCCCATTGCAAGCCACTTCCCGACACTACATGCATATATCCTACCCTAATGCTTATGGAATCATGAATCTCAAAATCACAAAAATAATCCATAATAAAATCATCAAATATGCATAAAAGCATCAAATCTCCATGAGAAAACATCCATAGAAAATCATGACCACAACAGCTCTCTATTGGCAACTGAAGCATCACTAATAATCAAAAGTATCCAATGGTTCTCAATAACCAAAATATATCTCAAACACACTGATCGAAGACTCCAAAAATGGTTGAGTCAAACATGTCACAACATGACATCATCAAGAATAAATCCACATTTCAGCCCCATCATGACAACTAGAAAATAACCAAGGATAACTGATCGATGACCAAAAATAATGGTTAAGTCAAGTGTCTCATACACAAGAATCTCAACTATAACAATCAGTAATTACATCCAATACATAGAGCATTCCATCACATAACCATGGTTGGGTTCATAAAGATCGAGATTAAAACATCATCATCACATCACAATCACATAACTCCCAAGCCTCTAGTAGGCGTCCTATAACTGGTCAACACTAGTCAACCCAAAAACCCAAAACAATAGCATAAGGAATACACAATGTAAACACATGTTTTGGTTTTGCTAAGTTTTTCAATTTTTGAATTAAAAAGTCTCAGTTTACATTTTTCCAAATTAATATCAAGTGGAGAAATTTCACGTTTTTCCTAACCCAAGTATATGTTTGATAGATAGAAGTTTCTCCATTAGACTCAATTTTCTAATTGATTTATATGACATTGTTTGAAAATTGACATTCTCAATGAATCAAAAACTTTGATTATATATTCTAATAATTAATCTTAATTAAACTGAGTTTAATTAAATTAATTATTAATATCTCTTCATAATTGACAAGCTCAATATCAATATTTTAATCATTAAAAGAGTGGTCCATTAATTTAGAACTTATAATAATCATTTATAAATAATTATATATACATATATACTTATATACATATATATATATAGATATATATATATTTATACATATATATACATACATACATACATACATACATACATACATACATACATACATACATACATACATACATACATACATACATATATATATATATATATATATATATATATATATAATAACATTTAATATCTAAAAACAATGCAAACGAAATCGAAATTCATAATCAAATATCATACGAGATATCGTTGCAAATAAAATAAAACTTTTGTAATTTTAAACCAACAGTGATATAATAATCTTCGCCGATACAATATATAAAACCTGCGGGTTGCAGAGTACACTACGGTCGCAGGTACACTTCAGACCGCAGGTACTCTACGGCCGCAGTCCGTATTAATGTGGCCGTCAACGAGGGTGAGGAAATATATTTCCCCCCCATCCATCCAAAATTTATCATATATTTTTTGTTAAAAGTTGCGTTTTATTAAAATGCACCCCTCCAATGTAATCCGCGATACAACATTTGCTTGCGGTGAAATATATATGTTATTCGACTTAAATATATATATATATGTATACATATGTATGTATATATATATAGAAATATATATGTATATATATATATATATATATATGTGTGTGTGTGTGTGTGTGTGTGTGTGTGTATACAGAGTATAATCAAATATTACAACATATAGACATATTTATATATAATTGTATTTATATATAAATATGCATATATGTATTCAGATTGAAAAATATATACACTTGATGTATAAATTCTAATTCTCAAAATTTTTTTATAAACTTTTAAATCTCAATTTTATCCAAAAATTAATCTATTGGATTTGTTCAAGAATTAACCCTAGCCCAGTTTTCTCTTTTTTTAAATCCATGCATATAAAATTCTCAAATAAATTTAATTGCCCAAATTGAAAATGCATACAATAAAAATATGAAATTTTTCAGAAGACATATGGAAGACACAAAGAAGAAAGGAATGCATGATGCGGAAATAGCATAAGAAAAATCACAAGAATCTACCCGAATTCTGATGCTAATTTGCTTTTCCTCAGAAAACCCGCAGAGCAAGCTCTCTTCTTCAAAGTTCTTGAGTCCTCCAATGCTCCAATTGCTCTCCACGCTCCCTCCCTAAACTTCTATGAATGCCTGAATATAAAGAGCTCTCAAGAAACCTTTGGAATGCTTCTTGAAACCACTGAAAGGTGTCACCAACTAAGCATGGGTCTTTTCCAACCTTTTTGATGAGTCATAGAGTTTGTTGACACCTTGTGCTTAATTGATGCACTAACCCCTATGTTGTTGACACATGTTAATTCCCATGCAAGCTTATAACTCCAATAATTTCTATTTAAATTTTATAACTTTCATTTTAATTTTTATAACTTTTATTATTATTATTTTATTTATTACTTTATTATTATTTTATAATTATTATTAATTTTAATTTCTAGTTTTCTTTTATTTAATTCCTTTTCCCCAATAATTCACATTTAATTAATTACAATCAAAATATCAAAGATCATGATATTTTATTAATTTTCTCAAATAAATAATTTATTAATTAAATCTATTTATTAAGACTTAATTAATGAAAAATTCTCCATAGACCTCCAAGATAAAATATGAAAACCCATCATAGAACAAATCATACAAAATAAATCTAAAGGGTTAAAAACCACGAAATATGTCATCCGACACATTTGGTGGGTATTCAACTCTGATACTTGTCCTAACTCACTAGGACAAATGGTTTTTAGGTTTGGGATTTGGACTTGAGAATTTATCTCCCTTCTCTTATCATTGAGATAGTATAATAGGGCAATTCAGGGAAGTCGATACCTGGTACCTGCAACCTGCAGAAAAATCATGCATGTACATACAATATATAATGCTAAGCTAAACAGATAATGGCACGTAGTGGTGCATCGTGTAGATCCCAACTAAGAAGGTGACTACGACTCCCTTCCTTAACCACATTAGAAATTCCATACAATAAGAAAACACGCACACAATACACATGCAAATATGGGGTAACTAACCATAATAAAACACATGAGATAATAAACCATCTAACTAATCATCATTAATAACTGAAAATAATGTAATGATCATCATACATACATGAAATGTAAAGTCTAAATGATCTCATCATATATCAACTGAATCCCTATCATAATATTTGATAGTGTCAAAAAAACACCACTAAACCATCAACATAAAACTAGTCTACATAGTCTGAGAATAATAGCAATAATAAGTCTAGAAAAGATGTGAATGAGGGTAGGCACTACTTCCACCCCCACTTGGATTAGGCTTACTTCGGGAAGCCTACAAAAAAATATGGATATAACTCTCTCAATCTAGCTGCATCCTCCCAGGTAGCTGAAGAATCATCAGTAGGGTCCTATTGGACCCTTACCTACTCGATGGTTCAACCCCTGAGGGTCAACTCTCTCTGCTCTAGAATACGAACCGGCTCCACAGCCAACTGCCCGTCCTCTACCTGCAACACATTCCAATCAAGAACATTCACAATATCAGGAATATACTTCCTAAGCATTGAAACATGGAAAACATCATGAATGTGAGCTAGGCTAGGTGGTAGAGCAAGGCGGTAAGCAACCAGGCCAATCCTCTCCAAAATCTCGAATGGTCCCACAAAGCGAGGTGCTAGCTTGGAACCCTTTCCGTACCAGATCAGACTATTTCATGGTCGCACTCTCAAGAAAACCTTATCACCCACTGCAAACTGCTTATCAATCCTATGAGCATCGGCATACTTCTTCTGCCTATCCTGTGCCATAGTCAAATGCTCACGGATACGCACTACCTATTGCTCCATATCACAAAGCATCTCAGGTCCCAATAGAATGCGATCCTTGAGGTTGTCCCAACTCAATGGTGTACGACAAGAACATCCATATAATGCCTGAAAAGGTGTTATGCCAATAGAACTATGATACCCATTGTTGTAAGCAAACTCCACTAGGTAGAGATAGTCCTCCCAATGTGTCTGCCTATCCATCACATACATCCGTAATATATCCTCCAAAACCTGATTCACTACAAAAGCCGTTGTGTAGGAAGACCTGATTGGTGAAAAATGTGCTACCTTAGTCAACCGATCAACGGTAACCATGATAGCATCATGACGTCGAACTTTCATAGGTAATCCTACTATGAAATCCATGGAGATGATATCCCATTTCCAAGAAGGAATTAGATTAGGCTGCAAAAGTCCAACTGGGTGTTGATGTTCTACCTTAACTCTCTAACTCTCAAGACACCTAGCCACAAAATCAGCAATATCTCACTTCATCCCGGACCCAAAGAACAAACGTCTCAAATCAGCATGCATCTTCTTGACACCTGGATGTGCTGAGTAAGGTGTACGATGGGCTTTTGCCAAAATCAAGGTTGATGCTCATCCAGTAATGGCACATAAATCCTTCCCAAATGTCTCAAAAGACCATCTGATTCTCAAACATAACCTGCAAACTTACCTTCCAAGGGTCTCCCTGAATCTATATCTCTGCAATCACCCGTCCATTCTACATCAACACTGCTCCAATTGCTTCAAGAGAAGCATCTGTACACACCATGAAATCACATTGTGGTTCAGGTACAGCTAAAATTGGTGCACTAGTCAAAAGCTCCCTGAGCCTCTAAAATGCTTCCTCACACTTCTCTGTCCACACAAAATTCTTACCTTTCCTCTAAAGAGAAGTGATAGGATGTGCTATCCTAGAGAAGTTCTAGACAAATCTGCAATAATAACCAGCTAAACCCATGAAACTACAAATCTCTGACACATTAGTCAGGGTAGGCCAATCTATCATCACTTGAATCTTTGCAGGATCCACTGAAATACCATCACCTGAGATAACATGCCCTAAATACTGAATCTCCGATTTGAAGAATTCACACTTAGCGGCATTGGCATAAAGCTGATTGCCTCTCAAACACTACAATACCAACCGCAGGTGTTCCTCATGCTCCTTCTGAGTCTTAGAAAATATCAATATGTCATCAAGAAACACGAGAACAAACTTGTCAAGATATGATCGAAAAACACCATTCATCAAACTCATGAACACTGATGGAGCATTATTCAACCCAAAAGGTACCACTATGAACTCATAATGCCCATAGCACGTTTGAAAAGCGGTCTTGTGAATGTCTTCTTCCTTAATACGAATCTGGTGGTATCCTGACTTAAGGTCAATCTTGGAGAAAATTGTAGCTCCCTTGATCTGATCAAATAAGTCATCAATCTTAGTCAAAGGATACCTGTTCTTAATAGTCACCTTGTTCAACTATCTGTAGTCAATACAAAGGCACAAAGAACCGTCTTTCTTCTTCGCAAAGAGCACTGGAGCTCCCCATGGTGATACACTAGGTCGAATGCTCCCTTTGGCCAGAAGTTCCTCTAGCTCAAGACGTAGCTCACCCAGTTCCTAAGTAGTCATACGATAAGGAGCTTCAGAGATAGGCTTCGCTCTAGGAATTAGATCAATGCTAAAATCAATATCCCTCTTCGAAGGCATGCCTGGAATCTCACTTGGAAATACATCTGCGTACTCCTATAAAATTGGGTGGTCTAAAGTCTTCCTCATAGAATCTTCCTCATCAAGATCATTTACCATAATAGCAAATATATGACATCCCTTACGAAAACTTCGCTTCAATTGCATAGAAAAAATCATCCGCAGTGATATAGGCCTCGGTATCCCAACTATCTTCACATCATTCCCTTGGTCATCTTGGCACTAAATAATCTTCTTCCTACAATCTATACTGGCTCTATGAGATACAATCCAGTCTATGCTTAAAACAACATCATAGGAACCAAGGGGTATGAATCAAAGATCCACTGCCCTATCAAAGCTCCCTAAGCTAAGCCCACACTTATGAAATACATAATCCATGGAGGCCTTAATCCCTGAGGCTAGTTCCACTTGCCAACCATGATCTTGCTTCACCGCATCTAGCTTACACTTAGAAACTATAGATGGTGAAATAAATGAATCTGTAGCTCCTGAATCAAATAATACTAAAAGAGATATACCTCGAATAGCACTTGTGGTCTCAAACATTGTTCCCTGATTATCTGCCTAATGCTGATCAACTACTGCAAAAACTCTATGAGCTCTCCCTGCATCAGCAACTCTTGGTTCTGAAGCTGTAGGCCTAGATCCTAAAAACTAAGGTGCTCGTTGTGGACACTGAGCTGCATAATGTCCAATCTTTCCATATGAAAAAAATTCTATATTCCTGTTAGATCCTCTACCCATAGGTGGTACATTAGATTGATGGTGACTATTCTTGCTTACAAAAGACTGGCTACTCTAAACTAGCTGATTGGACTGATTTTGTTTATTGCGTTGTGCATTGCAGTTGTTCTTAAAGTTAGAACCTTTGCCACCACCTTGAGCCTAAGAATTTGATCCCTTCTGGTGCTGCGTCTACTGAGACTGTTGCTGATACTGTTTCCCCTTAGAAAAGAAAGGCTTCTTGTTACCACCTGAATTGAAGTTTCCTTTAGATCCTGATGCTGTTGGTGTTCCTACAAAACCACCTTGACCAAGGTTGAAACTTTGCTCAACAAGGATTGCTTGATGTACCGCATCCTTGAGAGTTTTTGGCTCAAATACCTTGACACCCCCAATTATACGGTTATAGAGTTTTTGGCTCAAATTTCCCTTTTTGAACTGAAGAAAGATTTTGTTGAGATATTTAATTTAATAAAATGAGATATGCTCTCATAATTACTTTTTCTATTTAATTAAATAATCTTTAATTAATTAGAGACACTTTCCTTATTGAATTAAATAACTTCATTTAATTAATTAGGAATGGCTTCTCATTTAATTAAATAACTTTGTTTAATTAATTAGAAGTAAGTACTCCATTTAATTGAATAATTTCGTTTAATTATTTCAAAATTCTTTTCGAAACTAGTCCACTCAAGTCAACCGTGGTTAAATCTGGTCAACTTTTGGTCAAATTTGATCTTTGCGTATGTGAATATGAGCAAATGTGAGTATGAATTCCAGCAACAATTTGATGCAAATTCTCATCAACCTTTCAAAATGAAGAGATGAGGGTCTCTTAAATAGACTTTCTTAGATTTCATCAACGGTTGAGATCGATTTCAATCAACGGTCATGATTAAAGGTGAACTTTAGTAATAAAGGGAGATTTCCAAATTAAAGGGAGTTAACAAATTTAATTTGAGTAAAATAAGGAGTTAACTGATTCAATTTGAGTAGAAAAAGGAGTTAACTAATTTAACTCATTTTTGATCTATAGTGAAATGGAAATTTCCCTTTTTGAATTGAAGAGAGATTTTGTTGAGATATTTAATTTCATAAAATGAGATATGCTCTCATAATTACTTTTTCTATTTAATTAAATAATCTTTAATTAATTAGAGACACTTTTTTTATTTAATTAAATAACTTTATTTAATTAATTAGGAATGGCTTCTCATTTAATTAAATAACTTTGTTTAATTAATTAGAAGTAAGTACTCCATTTAATTAAATAATTTCATTTAATTATTTCAAAATTCTTTTTGAAACTAGTCAACTCAAGTCAACCGTGGTTAAATTTGGTCAACTTTTGGTCAAACTTGATCTTTGCGTATGTGAATATGAGCAAATGTGAGTATGAATTCCAGCAACAATTCGATGCAAATTCTCATTCAACCTGTCACAATGAAGAGATGAGGCTCTCTTAAATAGACTTTCCTGAAATTCATCAACGATTGAGATCGATTTCAATCAACGATCAGGATTAAAGGTGAAGTTCAGTCATAAAGGGAGATTTTCAAATTAAAAGGAGTTAACAAATTTAATTTGAGTAAAATAAGGAGTTAACTGATTCAATTTGAGTAGAAAAAGGAGTCAACTGATTTAACTCATTTTTGATCAATAGTGAACTGGAAATTTCCCTTTTTCAATTGAAGAGAGATTTTGTTGAGATATTTAATTTAATAAAATGAGATATGCTCTCATAATTACTTTTTCTATTTAATTAAATAATCTTTAATTAATTAGAGGCACTTTTCTTATTTAATTAAATAACTTGATTTAATTAATTAAGAATGGCTTCTCATTTAATTAAATAACTTTGTTTAATTAATTAGAAGTAAGTACTCCACTTAATTAAATAATTTCATTTAATTATTTCAAAATTATTTTCGAAACTAGTCAACTCAAGTCAACCATGGTTAAATCTGGTCAAGTTTTGGTCAAACTTGATCTTTGCATATGTGAATATGAGCAAATGTGAGTATGAATTCCAGCAACAATTCGATGCAAATTCTCATTCAACCTTTCAAAATGAAGAGATTAGGGTCTCTTAAATAGACTTTCCTAGAATTTATCAACGGTTGAGATCGATTTCAATCAACGGTCAGGATTAAAGGTGGAGTTCAGTCATAAAGGGAGATTTCCAAATTAAATGGAGTTAACAGATTTAATTTGAGTAAAATAAAGAGTTTACTGATTCAATTTGAGTAGAAAAATGAGTTAACTAATTTAACTCATTTTTTATCAATAGTGAACTGAAAATTTTGCCTTTTTGAACTTAAGAGAGATTTTGTTGAGATATTTAATTTAATAAAATGAGATATGCTCTCATAATTACTTTTTTTATTTAATTAAATAATTTTTAATTAATAAGAGGCACTTTTCTTATTTAAGTAAATAACTTCATTTAATTAATTAAGAATGGCTATTCATTTTATTAAATAACTTTGTTTAATTAATTAGAAGTAAGTACTCCATTTAAATAAATAATTTTGTTTAATTATTTCAAAATTTTTTCAAAAACTAGTCAACTCAAGTCAACCGTGGTTAAATCTGGTCAACTTTTGGTCAAACATTATCTTTGCATATGTGAATATGAGCAAATGTGAGTATAAATTCCAGCAACAATTCGATGCAAATTCTCATTCAACCTTTCAAAATGAAGAAATAAGGGTCTCTTAAATAGACTTTCCTAGAATTCATCAACGGTTATGATCGATTTCAATCAACGGTCAGGATTAAAGGAGAAGTTCAGTCATAAAGGGAGATTTCCAAATTAAAGGGTGTTAACAGATTTAATTTGAGTAAAATAAGTAGTTAACTGATTCAATTTGAGTAGAAAAAGGAGTCAACTGATTTAACTCATTTTTTATCAATATTGAACGGAAAATTTCCCTTTTTGAACTGAAGAGAGATTTTGTTGAGATATTTAATTTAATAAAATGAGATATTCTCTCATAATTACTTTTTCTATTTAATTAAATAATCTTTAATTAATTAGAGACAATTTTCTTATTTAATTAAATAACATCATTTAATTAATTAGGAATGGCTTCTCATTTAACAAATTAACTTTGTTTAATTAATTAGAAGTAAGTACTCCATTTAATTAAATAATTTCATTTAATTATTTCAAAATTCTTTTCGAAACTAGTCAACTCAAGTCAACCATGGTTAAATCTGGTCAACTTTTGGTCAAACTTGATCTTTATGTATGTGAATATGAGAAAATGTGAGTATGAATTCAAGCAACAATTCGATGCAAATTCTCATTTAACCTTTCAAAATGAAGACATGAGGGTCTCTTAAATAGACTTTCCTAGAATTCATCAACGCTTGAGATCGATTTCAATCAACGATCAGGATTAAAGGTGAATTTGAGTCATAAAAGGAGATTTCAAAATTAAATGGAGTTAACAGATTTAATTTGAGTAAAATAAAGAGTTA
Organism: Cupressus sempervirens; assembly: GCA_028749045.1. Lineage (NCBI taxonomy): Eukaryota > Viridiplantae > Streptophyta > Pinopsida > Cupressales > Cupressaceae > Cupressus > Cupressus sempervirens. The sequence goes on along the minus strand of CM053793.1, from coordinate 664,765,193 downwards.
ACTGATTCAATTTGAGTAGAAAAAGGAGAGATATTGTTGAGATATTTAATTTAATAAAATGAGATATGCTCTCATAATTACTTTTTCTATTTAATTAAATAATCTTTAATTAATTAGAGACACTTTTCTTATTTAATTAAATAACTTCATTTAATTAATTAGAAATGGCTTCTCATTTAATTAAATAACTTTATTTAATTAATTATAAGTAAGTACTCCATTTAATTAATTAATTTTGTTTAATCATTTCAAAATTCTTTTCAAAACTAGTCAACCGTGGTTAAATTTTGTCAACTTTTGGTCAAACTTGATCTTTGCGTATGAGAATATGAGCAAATGTAAATATGAATTCCAACAACAATTCGGTTCAAATTCTCATTCAACCTTTCAAAATGAAGAGATGAGGGTCTCTTAAATAGACTTTCCTAGAATTCATCAATGGTTGAGATCGATTTCAATCAACGGTCAGGATTAAAGGTGAAGTTCAGTCATAAAGGGAGATTTCCAAATTAAAGGGAGTTAACAGATTTAATTTGAGTAAAATAAGGAGTTAACTGATTCAATTTGAGTAGAAAAAGGACTTAACTGATTTAACTCATTTTTTATCAATAGTCAACTGAAAATTTCCCTTTTTGAACTGAAGAGAGATTTTGTTGAGATATTTAATTTAATAAAATGAGATATGCTCTCATAATTACTTTTTCTATTTAATTAAATAATCTTTAATTAATTAGAGACAATTTTCTTGTTTAATTAAATAACTTCATTTAATTAATTAGGTATGGCTTCTCATTTAACTAAATAACTTTGTTTAATTAATTAGAAGTAAGTACTCCATTTAATTAAATAATTTTGTTTAATTATTTCAAAATTCTTTTCGAAACTAGTCAACTCAAGTCAACGATGGTTAAATCTGGTCATCTTTTGGTCAAACTTGATCTTTGTGTATGTGAATATGAGCAAATGTGAGTATGAATTTCAGCGACAATTCAATGCAAATTCTCATTCAACCTTTCAAAATGAGGAGATGAGGGTCTCCTAAATAGTCTTTTTTGGAATTCATCAATAGTTTAGATCGATTTCAATCAACGGTCAGGATTAAAGGTGAAGTTCAGTCATAAAGGGAGATTTCCAAATTAAAGGGAGTTAACAGAATTAATTTGAGTAAAATAAGGAGTTAACTGATTCAATTTGTGTAGAAAAAGGAGTTAACTGATTTAACTCATTTTTGATCAATAGTGAATTGGAAATTTTCGTTTTTGAACTGAAGAGAGATTTTGTTGAGATGTTTAATTTAATAAAATGAGATATGCTCTCATAATTACTTTTTCTATTTAATTAAATAATCTTTAATTAATTAGAGACAGTTTCTTATTTAATTAAATAACTTCATTTAATTAATTAGGAATGGCTTCACATTTAATTAAATAACTTTGTTTAATTAATTAGAAGTAAGTACTCCATTTAATTAAATAATTTCATTTAATTATTTCAAAATTCTTTTCGAATCTAGTCAAGTCAAGTCAACCGTGGTTAAATTTGGTCAACTTTTGGTCAGACTTGATCTTTGCGTATGTGAATATGAGAAAATGTGAGTATGAATTCTAGCAACAATTCAAAGCAAATTTTCATTCAACCTTTCAAAATGAAGAGATGAGGGTCTCTTAAATAGGCTTTCCTGGAATTCATCAACGGTTGAGATCGATTTCAATCAACAGTCAGGATTAAAGGTGAAGTTCAGTCATCAAGGAATATGTCCAAATTAAAGGGAGTTAACAGATTTAATTTGAGTAAAATAAGGAGTCAACTAATTCAATTTGAATAGAAAAAGGAGTTAACTGATTTAACTCATTTTTGATCAATAGTGAACTGAAAATTTCCCTTTTTGAAATGAAGAGAGATTTTGTTGAGATATTTAATTTAATAAAATGAGATATGCTCTCATAATTACTTTTTCTATTTAATTAAATAATCTTTAATTAATTAGAGACACTTTTCTTATTTAATTACATAACTTCATTTAATTAATTAGGAATGGCTTCTCAATTAATTAAATAACTTTGTTTAATTAATTAGAAATAAGTACTCCGTTTAATTAAATAATTTCATTTAATTATTTCAAAAAAAATTTTGAAACTAGTCAACTCAATTCAACCGTGGTTAAATATGGTCAACTTTTGGTCCAACTTGATCTTTGCATATGTGAATATGAGCAAATGTGAGTATGAATTCTAGCAACAATTCGATACAAATTCTCATTCAACCTTTCAAAATGAAGAGATGCGGGTCTCTTAAATAGACTATCTTGGAATTCATCAACTGTTGAGATAGATTTCAATCAACGATCAGGATTAAAGGTGAAGTTCAGTCATAAAGGGAGATTTCCAAATTAAAGGGAGTTAACAGATTTAATTTGAGTAAAATAAGGAGTTAACTGATTCAATTTGAGTAGAAAAAGGAGTTAACTGATTTAACTCATTTTTTATCAATAGTGAACTGGAAATTTCCCTTTTTTAACTGAAGAGAGATTTTGTTGAGATATTTAATTTAATAAAATGAGATATGCTCTCATAATTGCTTTTTCTATTTAATTAAATAATCTTTAATTAATTAGAGACAATTTTCTTATTTAATTAAATAACTTCATTTAATTAATTAGGAATGGCTTCTCATTTAATTAAATAACTTTGTTTAATTAATTATAAGTAAGTACTCGATTTAATTAAATAATTTCGTTTAATTATTTCAAAATTCTTTTCAAAACTAGTCAACCGTGGTTAAATCTAGTCAACTTTTGGTCAAACTTGATCTTTGCGTATGTGAATATGAGCAAATGTGAGTATGAATTCTAGCAACAATTCGATGCAAATTTTTATTCAACCTTTCAAAATGAAGAGATGAGGGTCTCTTAAATAGACTTTCCTAGAATTCATCAACAGTTGAGATCGATTTCAATCAACGGTCAGGATGAAAGGTGAAGTTCAGTCATAAAGGGAGATTTCCAAATTAAAGGGAGTTAATAAATTTAGTTTGAGTAAAATAAGGAGTTAACTGATTCAATTTGAGTAGAAAAAGGAGTTAACTCATTTAACTCATTTTTGATCAATAGTGAACTGGAAATTTCCCTTTTTGAACTGAAGTGAGATTTTGTTGAGATATTTAATTTAATAAAATGAGATATGCTCTCATAATTACTTTTTTTATTTAATTAAATAATCTTTAATTAATTAGAGACACTTTTCTTATTTAATTAAATAACATCATTTAATTAAGTAGGAATGGCTTCTCATTTAATTAAATAACTTTGTTTAATTAATTAGAAGTAGGTACTCCATTTAATTAAATAATTTAGTTTAATTATTTCAAAATTCTTTTCGAAACTAGTCAAGTCAAGTGAACCGTGGTTAAATCTGGTCAAGTTTTGGTCAAACTTGATCTTTGCATATGTGAATATGAGCAAATGTGAGTATGAATTCCATCAACAATTCGATACAAATTCTCATTCAACCTTTCAAAATGAAGAGATGAGGGTCTCTTAAATAGACTTTCCTAGAATTCATCAAAGGTTGAGATCGATTTTAATGAACGGTCAGGATTAAAGGTGAAGTTCAGTCATAAAGGGAGATTTCCAAGTTAAAGGGAGTTAACATATTTAATTTGAGTAAAATGAGGAGTTAGCTGATTCAATTTGAGTTGAAAAAGGAGTTAACTAATTAATTCATTTTTGATGTACAGATGCTTCTCTTGAAGGGATTGGGGCAATATTGATGCAGAATGGATGGGTGATTGCATATGAATCACGCAAGCTCAAAGATCATGAGTTAAATTACCCTACACATGATCTTGAGTTAGCAGTAGTAGTTCATGCCTTGTCAAGGTGGAGACATTTGTTGTTGGGGCACAGATTTGAGCTACATAGTGATCATCGTAGTCTTCAGTACATTTTTGCTCAGCCTAATTTTAATGCTCGCCAGAGGTGATGGATGGAATTTCTATGCGAGTATGATTTTGAGGTTAAGTACATTCAGTGTAAGGAGAATGTGGTGGCAGATGCTTTGAGTCGCAGGAGACATGTGTTGTCATCGATGACTCTTAGTGTGGATTTGAGGAGTCAGATTCTTCAAGCACTTCCTACGGATTCCTGGTATCAGGAAGTGTGCAGAGAGATTGATTTAGGAAGATCTTTGGAAGGAAAGTTTGTCGGTTATGTTCGAGAATTAGATGGTCTTTTGAGACATCTAGGAAGGATTTATGTGCCATGTTCGGATGAGCTTCACACCTTGATACTAGCAGAAGCCCATCGTACACCTTACTTAGCACATTCACGTGTCAAGAAGATGCATGCTGATTTGAGATATTTGTTCTTTTGGTCTGGGATGAAGCGAGATATTGCTGATTTTGTGGCTAGGTGCCTTGAGTGTCAGAGAGTTAAGGCAGAACATCAGCACCCAGCTGGACTTTTGTAGCCAAATCTCATTCCTTCTTGGAAGTGGGATATCATCTCCATGGATTTTATTGTGGGATTACCTATGATAGTTCGACGTCATGATGCTATCATGGTCACTGTTGATTGGTTGACAAAGGTGGCACATTTTTCACTTATTAGGTCTTCCTACATAGTAGCTTTTGTAGCTAATATCTTTATGCATGATATTGTGAGATTACATGGTATTCCTAGAAAGATCATTTCTGACAAGGATCTTGTATTCACATCTGCATTCTAGACATCGCTGCAGCATGAGCTTGGAGTGCAATTAAACTTTAGTTCAACATATCATCCAGAGACTGATGGTCAAACAGAGAGGGTGAATCAAGTTTTGGAGAATATGTTACGGATGTATGTGATGGATAGGCAAACACATTGGGAGGATTATCTCTACCTAGTAGAGTTTGCTTACAACAATGGATATCATAGTTCTATTGGTATGGCACCATTTCAGGCATTATATAGGCATCCTTGTCATACACCATTGAGTTGGGACAGTCTTGAGGATCGCATCCTATTGGGTCCTAATATGCTTCGTGATATGGAGCAATAGGTAGTGCATATTCGTGAGCATTTGACTACAACACAGGATAGGCAAAAGAAGTATGCCAATGCTCATAGGACTGATAAGCAGTTTGCTGTGGGAGATAAGGTTTTCTTGAGAGTGCTACCTCAAAAGAGTTCGATCCAATATGGAAAGGGTTCTAAGCTAGCACCTCGCTTTGTGGGACCATTCGAGATTCTAGAGAGGATTGGCCCAATTGCTTACCGTCTTGCTCTACCGCCCAGCCTAGCTTGCATTCATGATGTTTTCCATGTTTTAGTGCTTCGATAGTATATACCTAATATTGTACATGTTCTTAATTGGAATGTGTTGTAGGTAGAGGACGGGTAGCTGGCTTTGGAGCCGATTCATATTCTGGAGCAGCAGGAGTTGACCCTCAGGGGTCGAACCATCGAGCAGGTAAGGGTCCAATGGGACCCTACTGATGATTCCTCAGCTACTTGGGAGAATGTAGCTGGATTGAGGGAGTTATATCCCTACTTGTTTGTAGGCTTCCAGGAGTAAGCCTAACCCAAGGGGGGGTGGATGTAGTGCCTACCCTCGTTCACATCTTTTCTGGACATTGTTATTATCTTCAGACTATGATAGACTAGTTTTATGTTGATGGATTAGTGGTATTGTTTTGACACTATCAGACATTATGTTATGGATTCAGTGGTTATATGATGAGATCATTTAGATTTTACATTTAATGCATACATGATGATCATTATACTATTTTTAGTTATTATTGATGATTCGATGGATGGTTTATTATCTTATGTGTTTTATTATGGATACTTACCCCATACTTGCATGTGTATGGTGTGTGTATTTTCTTATTGTATGGCATTTTTGATGTGGTTAAGGAAGGGAGTCGTAGTCACCTGCTTAGTCGAGATCTACACGATGCACCACTTCCTGCCATTGTCTGTTTAGCTTAGCATTATATATATTGTATGTACATGCATGGTTTTTCTGCAGGTTGCAGGTACCGGGTATCGACTTCCCTGAATTGCCAGGATGAGTGTACCCTATTATACTATCTCAATGATAAGAGAAGGGAGATAAATTCTCAAGTCCAAATCCCAAACCTTTAAACCAATTGTCCTAGTGAGGTAGGACAAGTATCTAGATATTTTACCCACCGAATGTGTTGGATGACATGATTCGTGATTTTTAACCCTTTAGACTAATTTTTAGTGATTTGCTCTATGATGGGTTTTCATATTTTATCTTGGAGGTCTATGGTGAATTTTCTATTAATTAAGTCTTAATAAATGGATTTAATTAATAAATTAATTATTTGAGAAGATTAATATAAAATATCATGTTATTTGATATTTTGATTGTAATTAATTAAATGTGAATTATTGAGGAAAATGAATTAAATAAAAGAAAATTAGAAATTTAAATTAATAATAATAAAATAATAATAAAGTAATAAATAAATAATAATAATAAAAGTTATAAAATTAAAATGAAAGTTATAAATATTTAAATACAAATTATATAAAAACTAATTGGAGTTATAAGCTTGCATGGGAATTAACTCACTTCTCTATTTCTCAAGTGTCAACAACACGAGGTTTAGTGCATCAATTAAGCACATGGTGTCTACAACCCTAAGGCTCATCTTGAAGGTTGGAAAAGACCCATGCTTAGTTGGTGACACCCTCCAGCTGTTTCTAGAAGCATTCTAGATGTTTCCTGAAAACTCTTTATATTCAGGCATTCATAGAAGCTTAGACATAGCGTTTGGAGAGCAATTGGAGCATTGGAGGACTCGAGCATTCTGAAGAAGGGAGGAGCTTGCTCTGCGGATTTTCTAAGGAAGAGTGATTTAGCATCAGAATTTGGGTAGATTCTTGTGATTTTACTCATACTATTTCCGCATCATGCATTCCCTATCTTCTTCGTGTCTTCCATATGTCTTCTGAGAAGTTTCATATCTATATGCATTCTCAATGTGGGTAGATTAATTTAATTGGAGAACTTTATATGCATTCTATAATGCAAATATCTTATTCTTAATTGTAGATATAATCTTTGTGAAAAACATACATGGTTATATATCCAGATCTGCATACGTATACATATATATAAATATATATTTATATATATGCATATGTATACATTTATTATGGATCTATTGTAAAATTCAAATATATATATATATACATATATAAATATATATATATACATATATATATATATATACATATATATATATATACATATATATATACATATATATATATATATACTGATATATATATATACCTATGTATATTTATATATAATGCATCAAATTGAGCGATTGATTAAATCGCAGTGGAAAATTTATTAATTCGCATCGCGATTTCTATCGCATGGAACAAAGTTTATATATTATATGCCGTGGGCACATTTCGTACCTCGCGTCGGTGGAAGGCAGAGGCCTGCCATCACAGGTCTGCGACGATAGGGGTACTACGTACCCGCTGTCGGCACAATGCCTGCGACCATAGCTACTGTGTATCGTAGCAAGAGTTGGCGGGGTTTTAATTGATGTTTATGTTATACAAAAAAAATAATAATAACGTTTATGTTAAAACATTTATATATAGTCGATTTCTCATTACTATGCAATATGAAGTCAATCAAAAATTGTTAATTCAATTTTATGAAAACATATTTACATATGTATGTATGTATATATATATATATATATGTATGTATGTATGTATGTATGTAATAGGTACGTATATTATTTAAGTTATTATTTGATAATGACTTATATTGATGGTTTATTTTCATAAAGGTGACTCTTTAATAATTTAAATGTTTTAAATTATTAAATAAGGAATTGACTTAACCATTATTTTTGGTCATCGATCAGTTATCCTTGGTTATTTTTCTAGTCACCATGATGGGACTGTAATGTGAATTTATTTTGATGATGTCATGATGTGACATGTTTGACTCAACCATTTTTGGAGTCTTCGATCAATTTGATTGAGATATATATATTTTGGTTATTGAGAACCATTGGATACTTTTGATTATCGGTGATACTTCAGTTGCTAATAGAGAGTTGTTGTGTTCATGATTTTCTATGGATGGTAGCTCATGGAGATTTGATGCTTTTGTGCATATCTGTTGATTTTGTTATGGATTATCTTTTGTGATTTTGTGATTTATGATTCCATGAGCATTAGGGTAGGATATCTGCATGTAGTGATGGGAAGTGGCTTGCAATGGGGGTCGGGGCCTTAAGAGGCTGCTAGGGTAACTCATTGTAAGTTGGATTAATAAGTGATAACATTCACACCTAATGCTAACTGAATGAACCTAAAAAGATAAGTGTTTTGTTCTCGCCCATGCCTTGAGTGCTTGTACAGGCTAGGATGGGAGTAGTGAGATGCATGGTTACGACCTTGCATTCCATAGTATGCCTTGTCAGTATGAGAGGATATTAGTGGCCGCATGAAATCAGTATGGACCCGTGGAGTTTAGCTAACTGCCAGGGTAACTTCTACGTGATAATTGTGATGACACTTTCTCGCTTGCATAGTAGGTTCCTACATGTCATTGTGTGCCTCTGGAGATTAGATGTCAGATTTTGTGTTTGGAACCTTTGAGTTAGAATACTTTTAGGATTCCTGGAATTATAGAGATATGTGCTATGTGATTTTGATAGCCTTCTTGGGACTTGAGATTATCTCCTTAGCATGGTGGGAATGGACCACTTAGGTACCATGCGGTCGGGCGGTAGTGTATTTTCCACTCTTATAATTTTGAGATTCATTGAGACATCGTGGCTGATGCGTCCTTCATGATGGTGGATATGTGTCCTTTTTCATTGATAATTAGCATACGTTAGATGATGTTACCTTATGCTTTTATTTGCATGCTAGATTACTTCTACATATGATATTGTATTTATTAGGAGTGACATTCCTACGATGTAATACCGATGATCTCTTCGATGATTTGGAATGTTAAGCACAGAGGGATGGCTAGGATCCACGATGGTCTAATGATGCTATTGATGGTTGGGAGGAACGCTGCACTTAGTTTATTATGTTTGATCTTTATGATGGATGTATATGTTCTCTATGATGTTGTATCATGTGATTATCTCTACTTTGATGTATCATGGATTAGAATAGGATGATGTACCTTATTCTATGTATGTATATATTTGAGCTTGTCATGTACAATGAATGAATGAGCATTTGAAATGTAATGTGTAAACATTGGACTTATCATTATTATTTCATGAGGATGTTGTACTAGATGGATTCATGTATGTAATTCAACGTTAAGGGATCTTAAAGAATGTAATCTGTTATTTATGTTACGTTTACTTTCAGATGGACAATGCTATTACTTCTGTTATTGTGCATAAGTTATATGTGATGTTTACTATCATGAAAAAAAAAAATTGTTTCTAAAACTTAGTGAAATTCTAGGTTAATTCTTTGGATCTCTTGGCGGGGCATTACAACTGATTTAACTCATTTTTGATCAATAGTGAACTGGAAATTTCCCTTTTTGAACTGAAGAGAGATTTTGTTGAGATATTTAATTTAATAAAATGAGATATTCTCTCATAATTACTTTTTCTATTTTATTAAATAATCTTTAATTAATTAGAGACACTTTTCTTATTTAATTATGTCATGCCCTAGATTTACCCTAAATGTACATTAAGCACAATTTTTTTATTTAAAAAATTATTATTATTATTCTTAATTAATTAATTTCATAAGCCTAAATAACCTCCAAAAGACATATGTGTGTTACAACTATATCATCACTGAGTTGGGCATCCCTCTGACATCTACTGACCCAAGGTTTGGAAAGAGAATACTCATACCTACTACTTCAATCTGTACTCCACATTTCACTGTCATCTTTACTAATTTGTCATATGAGTTAACATGTCTTCAATGCATGTAACCCTCGATTAACCATCCATTAGAACTATCATCAACTTTGATGCCAACTATGCTACTCTATGGAATCGATTCAAATAACAATATATACATAATTAACACCTTTCTAGAGTATTTAAAATGTTCCCAAAATCAATGGGTGTATATTTTTATTTTTTCATATACCAACTTACATCTTTCATTGACATTGTTATTAAGATTGAATTATCTATTTATTATTCATATTATATCTCTAATGCAAGCGACATCACATTTTAATATTAGGGTCAATACCTACTACAATTGAAATTGTAGTGAAAAGAATGATCAATTCATTTATATAAACATATATCATAAAAGAATGATTTTAAAAGATAATCTATCCTTACTAATACTAAGGTAACAAAATGAATGCATATGAACATATTAACTATCCATCTATCTAAAATACCCTATTAGTCATAGTCCATTAACTTGACCCCACTCACATTTCTTTTAAGAAGATGAAATACTTTTTCTCTAGCAAAGTTCCAAATCACCCTTCTACCCATGTGCTACTACCCCATAATCTTCTTCACTTACCCATAGACCAAGTGAATTCCTTGGGTTTCTCTCCATGGTGGACTCACTTACAAAAGTTTTGGCCAAGACAAGCATAGGTGCCTTTTCCATGAGTCAAATCCTATTAATTTTGAGCTAGAAGATATGCATTTCGAATTCCCATGTTAAATCGACTTGCTACTTGGTCCCATATAGTTGGCAGCATGGAGTTTATCCTAGTCCCATACAATGCAATGCAATGCATACTCCATTGATAAACTCCACACTTGCAAATTGGCTTAACCATGCTAAAAGAAAGAAAAAGGAAAGGAAGCAAGCTTGAGATACCAACCTTGTTCCAAGCTAGGGTAAGGATAGTTGCAGTAGAGCTCCCCTCCTCTCCCTCCAAAACCTATCTGTCTCTAAAATTAGAGAGGGGCCAAGTGGTTTCTCATTTAGCCATACCTCTCTCTCTCTCTCTCTCTCTCTCTCTCTCTCTCTCTCTCTCTCTCTATATATATATATATATATATATATATATATATATCCTTCTCATTTTCGGATTCCATAAAGAATGTCATTTTCATGGGGTCTCCTAGGTCCACTAGACACCCTAGAGGTCATTAATAGCTCACTAGCCTATAGTACTAACATAGGTGGGGTTAATTTTAATACCAACTTACCTTAAAGTTACTTTATGACCCTCCCAAAGCTAGGTGATTCAAATTTCAAATTCCCCAAGGTGATGACCTTGTCCTTTTACTGACTAAGGCAATAATCAAATTTCTCAATTGAGGCATTTATCACGGAATAAGGTGGCCACATGATCCATTGACGAATAACATGTCATATCACATAACAAGCACAAGTGTCAAGTGACACACACAAAATATCACATTATATTAAAAAAAATGAATTGTTTTACAATAATACATGAACTAGGCTACTACGCACACATACAATTCACATATACGAAATAAAACACATTACAATTAGGTTTGAATCTTTTCCACTTATTCAACCTTGGTTATGTCATGTTTGTAGTAGTTTGAGCCTTAATTCCCCTTTAACCCATGGTCAAATTCCTGCACACTAAACTCGAGCGTCAGTAGTCGAAGAAAATCATATAAGCATATGTAAAATAAATCATTATCTCATTCAACATTAGACTTGCATATATTTCATCATCTCAAATTAACTTTCCCTTTCTTAATCATTTCAATTATAACCTTCAAAATATTAAAATATAAAAACTTACATATCACATTCAACATTTGAGTTCCATACTTCATTCCTTATAATTACATTACTTCTTCTAACAATTTCCATGTAAAATGTTCAAAATACTATAAAACTAAACTTTACTTATCAACATAACATGGTCAATTTAATATTCTGAATAACTTCATATTCTACGACAAGATGTTGAATCCATAACTATTGAATCCCTAGGTATGTGGGTTAGGTCTCAATGCATAACAAAAATTTATCTTTTAACTCTAATTTCCACTTCAACATTACCTTCTTATATTACAAGCATTTCTACCATTCAATTTCTATTAAACCAATGTCAATAGCTTACAACATGAAATAGAATCATTAAATGCATCAATTAGGTCATAATATGCAGAGGTAATTACGGACCATCAAAATGCAGATATTAAAATGACATAGCCCTACAGTCTTAAAAGTGTATCAAACATAGGATTAAAATCACCGTAATGCAATTATCTCATTGGTACTATGAAGAATTGGGTGAGGCCTCACAAATTAAATAACTTCATTTAATTAATTAGGAATGGCTTCTCATTTAATTAAATAACTTTGTTTAATTAATTAGAAGTAAGTACTCCATTTATTTAAATAATTTCGTTTAATTATTTCAAAATTCTTTTCAAAACTAGTCAACCATGGTTAAATCTGGTCAACTTTTGGTCAAATTTGACCTCTGCGTATGTGAATATGAGCAAATGTGAGTATGAATTTCATCAACAATTCGATGCAAATTCTCATTCAACCTTTCAAAATGAAGAGATGAAGGTCTCTTAAATAGACTTTCCTGGAATTCATCAATGGTTGAGATCAATTTCAATCAACGACCAAGATTAAAGGTGAAGTTTAGTCATAAAGGGAGATTTCCAAATTAAAGGGAGTTAACAGATTTAATTTGTGTAAAATAAGGAGTTAACTGATTCAATTTGAGTAGAAAAAGGACTTAACTGATTTAACTCATTTTTGATCAATAGTGAACTGGAAATTTGGCTTTTTGAACTGAAGAGAGATTTTCTTGAGATATTTAATTTAATAAAATGAGATATGCTATCATAATTACTATTTTTATTTAATTAAATAATCTTTAATTAATTAGAGACACTTTTCTTATTTAGTTAAATAACCTCATTTAATTAATTGGGAATGGCTTCTCATTTAATTAAATAACTTTGTTTAATTAATTAGAAGTAAGTACTCTATTTAATTAAATAATTTCATTTAATTATTTCAAAATTCTTTTCGAAACTAGTCAACTCAAGTCAACCATGGTTAAATCTGGTCAAATTTTTTATCAAACTTGATCTTTGCATATGTGAATATGAGCAAATGTGAGTATGAATTCTAGCAACAATTCAATGCAAATTCTCATTCAACCTTTCAAAATGAAGAGATGAGGGTCTCTTAAATAGACTTTCCAAGATTTCATCAATGGTTGACATCGATTTCAATCAATGGTCAGGATTAAAGGCGAAGTTCAGTCATAAAGGGAGATTTTCAAATTAGAGGGAGTTAACAAATTTAATTTGAGTAAAATAAGGAGTTAACTGATTCAATTTGAGTAAAAAAAAGAGTTAATTGATTTAACTCATTTTTTATCAATAGTGAACTGGAAATTTCCCTTTTTGATCTAAAGAGAGATTTTGTTGAGATATTTAATTTAATAAAATGAGATATGCTCTCATAATTACTTTTTCTATTTAATTAACTAAACTTTAATTAATTAGAGACACTTTTCTTATTTAATTCAATAACTTCATTTAATTAATTAGGAATGGCTTATCATTTCATTAAATAAGTTTGTTTAATTAATTAGAAGTAAGTACTCCATTTAATTAAATAATTTCATTTAATTATTTCAAAATTCTTTTCGAAACTAGTCAAATCAAGTCAACCATGGTTAAATCTCATCAACTTTTGGTCAAACTTGATCTTTGTGTATATGAATATGAGCAAATGTGAGTATGAATTCTAGCAACAATTCGATGCAAATTCTCATTCAACCTTTCGAAATGAAGAGATGAGGGTCTCTTAAATAGACTTTCCTAGAACTCATCAACGGTTGAGATCGATTTTAATCAACAGTCAGGATTAAAGGTGAGGTTCAGTCATAAAGGGAGATTTCCAAATTAAAGGGAGTTAAAAGATTTAATTTGAGTAAAATAAGGAGTTAACTGATTCAATTTGAGTAGAAAAAGGAGTTAACTGATTTAACTCATTTTTGATCAATAGTGAACAGGAAATTTTCCTTTTTGAACTGAAGAGAGATTTTGTTGAGATATTTAATTTAATAAAATGAGATATGCTCTCATAATTATTTTTTATATTTAATTAAATAATCTTTAATTAATTAGAGACACTTTTCTTATTTAATTAAATAACTTCACTTAATTAATTAGGAATAGCTTCCCATTTAATTAAATAACTTTGTTTAATTAATTAGAAGTAAGTACTCCATTTAATTAAATAGTTTCGTTTAATTATTTTAAAATTCTTTTCGAAACTAGTCAACTCAAGTCAACCTTGGTTAAATCTGGTCAATTTTTGGTAAAACTTGACCTTTGCGTATGTGAATATGAGCGAATGTGAGTATGAATTCCAACAACAATTCGATGCAAATTCTCATTCAACCTTTCAAAATGAAGAGATGACGGTCTCTTAAATAGACTTTTTTGGAATTCATCAACAGTTGAAATCGATTTTAATCAACGGTCAGGATTAAAGGTGAAGTTCAGTCATAAAGGGAGATTTTAAAATTAAAGGGAGTTAACAGATTTAATTTGAGTAAAATAAGGAGTTAACTGATTCAATTTGAGTAGGAAAAAGGAGTTAACTGATTTAACTCATTTTTGATCAATAGTGAACTAGAAATTTCCCTTTTTGAACTAAAGAGAGATTTTGTTGAAATATTTAATTTAATAAAATGAGATATGCTCTCATAATTACTTTTTCTATTTAATTAAATAATCTTTAATTAATTAGAGACACTTTTCTTATTTAATTAAATAACTTCATTTAATTAATTAGGAATGGCTTCTCATTTAATTAAATAACTTTGTTTAATTAATTAGAAGTAAGTACTCCATTTAATTAAATAATTTCATTTAATTATTTCAAAATTCTTTTCAAAACTACTCAACTCTAGTCAACCGTGGTTAAATTTGGTCAAATTTTGGTCAAACTTGATCTTTGCGTATCTGAATTTGAGCAAATGTGATTATGAATTCCAGCAACAATTCAATGCAAATTCTCATTCAACCTTTCAAAATGAAGAGATGAGGGTCTCTTAAATAGACTTTCCTGAAATTCATCAACGGTTGAGATCGATTTCAATCAGCGGTCAGGATTAAAGCTGAAGTTCAGTCATAAAGGGAGATTTCCAAATTAAATGGAGTTAACAGATTTAATTTGAGTAAAATAAGGAGTTAACTGATTCAATTATAGTAGAAAAAGGAGTTAACCGATTTAACTCATTTTTGATCATTAGTGAACTAGAAATTTTGCTTTTGGAACTGAAGAGAGATTTTTTTGAGATATTTAATTTAATAAAATTGGATATGCTCTCATAATTACTTTTTCCATTTAATTAAATAATATTTAATTAATTAGAGACACTTTTCTTATTTAATTAAATAATTTCATTTGATTAATTAGGAATGGATTCTCATTTAATTAAATGACTTTGTATAATTAATTAGAAAGAAGTACTCCATTTAATTAAATAATTTCATTTAATTATTTCAAAAAGAAATTTGAAACTAGTCAACTCAAGTGAACCGTGGTTAAATTTTGTCAACTTTTGGTCAAACTTGATCTTTGCGTATGTGAATATGAGCAAATGCGAGTATGAATTCTAGCAACAATTCGATGCAAATTCTCATTCAACCTTTCAAAATGAAGAGATGAGGATCTCTTAAATAGACATTCCTGAAATTCATCAATGGTTGAGATCGATTTCAATCAACGGTCAGGATTAAAAGTGAAGTTCAGTCATAAAGGGAGATTTCCAAATTAAAGGGAGTTACAAGATTTAATTTGGGTAAAATAAGGAGTTAACTGATTTAACTCATTTTTGATCAATAGTGAACTGGAAATTTTTTTTTTTGAACTGAAGAGAGATTTTGTTGAGATATTTAATTTAATAAAATGAGATATGGTCTCATAATTACTTTTTTCATTTAATTAAATAATCTTAAATTAATTAGAGACATTTTTCTTATTTAATTAAATAACTTCATTTAATTAATTAGGAATGGCTTCTCATTTAATTAAATAACTTTGTTTAATTAATTAAAAGTAAGTACTCCATATAATTAAATTTTTTCGTTTAATTATTTCAAAATTCTTTTCTAAACTAGTCAACTCAAGTCAACCATGGTTAAATTTTGTCAACTTTTGGTCAAACTTAATCTTTGGGTATGTGAATATAGGCAAATGTGAGTATGAATTCTAGCAACAATTCGATGCAAATTCTCATTCAACTTTTCAAAATGAAGAGATGAGGGTATCTTAAATAGATTTTCCTGGAATTCATCAACGGTTGAGATCGATTTCAATCAACGGTCAGGATTAAGGGTGAAGTTAGGTCATAAAGGGAGATTTCCAAATTAAAAGGAGTAATAGATTTAATTTGAGTAAAATAAGGAGTTAACTAATTCAATTTGAGTAGATAAAAGAATTAACTCATTTAACTCATTTTTGATCAATAGTGAACTGGAAATTTCCTTTTTTGAACTAAAGATCAATTTTTTTGAGATATTTCATTTAATAAAATGAGATATGCTCCCATAATTAATTTTTTCATTTAATTATATAATCTTTAATTAATTAGAGACACTTTTCTTATTTAATTAAATAACTTCACTTAATTAATTAGGAATGGGTTCTCATTTAATTAAGTGACTTTGTTTAATTAATTAGAAAGAAGTACTCCATTTAATTAAATAATTTCATTTAATTATTTCAAAAAAAAATTTTGAAACTAGTCAACTCAAGTGAACTATGGTTAAATCTGGTCAACTTTTGGTCAAACTTGATCTTTGTGTATGTGAATATGAGCAAATGTGAGTATGAATTCTAGCAACAATTCGATGCAAATTCTCATTCAACCTTTCAAAATGAAGACATTAGGGTCTCTTAAATAGACTTTCCTGAAATTCATCAACGATTAAAATCGATTTCAATCAACGCTCAGGATTAAAAGTGAAGTTCAGTCATAAAGGAAGATTTCCAAATTAAAGGGAGTTAACAGATTTAATTTGAGTAAAATAAGGAGTTAACAGATTCAATTTGACTAGAAAAAGGAGTTAACTGATTTAATTCATTTTTGATCAATAGTGAACAGGAAACTTCCCTTTTTGAACTGAAGAGAGATTTTGTTGAGATATTCAATTTAATAAAATATGATATGCTCTCATAAAAATCTCAACAAAATCTCATATTAGTTGGAATTATAAGAGCATATCTCATTTTATTAAATTAAATATCTCAACAAAATCTCTTTTCAGTTCGAAAAGGAAAATTTCCAGTTCACTATTGAATCAAAAATGAGTTAAATCTGTTAACTCCTTTTTCTACTCAAATTGAATCAGTTAACTCCTTATTTTACTCAAATTAAATATGTTAACTCCCTTTCATTTGGAAATCTCCCTTTATGAATGAACTTCACCTTTAATCCTGACCGTTGATTGAAATCGATCTAAACCGTTGATGAATTTCAAGAAAGTCTATTGAAGAGACCCTCATCTCCTCATTTTGAAAGGTTGAATGAGAATTTACATCGAATTGTTGCTGGAATTCATACTCACATTTGCTCATAGTCACATACGCAAAGATCAAGTTTGACCAAAAGTTAACCAGATTTAACCATGGTTGACTAGTTTCAAAAAGAATTTTGAAATAATTAAACAAAATTATTTAATTAAATTATTTAATTAAATATGTTAACTCCCTTTAATTTGGAAATCTCCCTTTATGACTGAACTTTACCTTTAATCCTGATCGTTAATTGAAATCGATCTCAACCGTTGATGAATTCTAGGAAAGTCTAATTAAGAGATCCTCATCTCTTCATTTTGAAAGGTTGAATGAGAATTTGCATCGAATTGTTGCTAGAATTCATACTCACATTTACTCATATTCACATACGGAAAGATCAAGTTTGACCAAAAGTTGACCAGATTTAACCACGGTTGACTTGAGTTGACTAGTTTCGAAAAGATTTTGAAATAATTAAATGAAATTATATAATTAAATAGAGTACTTACTTCTAATTAATTAATCAAAGTTATTTAATTAAATGAGAAGCAATTCCTAATTAATTAAATAAAGTTATTTAATTAAATAAGAAGTGTGTCTCTAATTAATTAAAGATTATTTAATTAAATACAAAGAGTAATTATGAGAGCATATCTCATTTTATTAAATTAAATATCTCAACAAAATCCCTTTTTCAGTTCAAAAAGGGAAATTTTCAAATCATTATTGATAAAAAATGAGTTAAATCAGTTAACTCCTTTTTCTACTCAAATTGAATGAGTTAACTCCTTATTTTACTCAAATTAAATCTCTTAACTACCTTTAATTTGGAAATCTCCCTTTATGACTGAACTTCACCTTTAATCCTGACCGTTGATTGAAATCGATCTCAACCGTTAATGAATTCTAGGAAAGTCTATTTAAGAGACCCTCATCTCTTCATTTTGAAAGGTTGAATGAGAATTTGCATCGAATTGTTGCTGGAATTCATACTCACATTTGCTCATATTCACATACGCAAAGATCAAATTTCACCAAAAGTTGACCAAATTTAACCACGGTTGACTTGAGTTGACTAGTTTCGAAAAGAATTTTGAAATAATTAAATGAAATTATTTAATTAAATGGAGTACTTCTAATTAATTAAACAAAGTTATTTAATTAAATGAGAAGCCATTCCTAATTAATTAAATGAAGTTATTTAATTAAATAAGAAAAGTGTCTCCAATTAATTAAAGATTATTTAATTAAATAGAAAAAGTAATTATTAGAGCATATCTCATTTTATTAAATTAAATATCTCAAAAAAATCTCTCTTCAGTTCAAAAAGATAAATTTCCAGTTCATTATTGATCAAAAATGAGTTAAATCACTTAACTCCCTTTTCTACTCAAATTGAATTAGTTAACTCTTTATTTTACTCAAATTAAATCTGTTAACTTCCTTTAATTTAGAAATCTCCCTTTGTGACTCAACTTCACCTTTAATCCTGACCGTTGATTGAAATTGATCTCAATCGTTGATGAATTCCAAGAAAGTCTATTTAAGAGACCCTCATCTCTTCATTTTGAAAGGTTGAATGAAAATTTGCATCAAATTGTTGCTGAAATTCATACTCATATTTGCTAATATTCAAATATGCAAAGATTAAATTTGACCAAAAGTTGACTAGATTTAACCATGGTTGACTTCAGTTCACTAGTTTCGAAAAGAATTTTGAAATAATTAAATGAAATTATTTAATTAAATGGAGTACTTACTTCTAATTAATTAAACAAAGTTATTTAATTAAATGAGAAGCCATTCCTGATTAATTAAATGAAGTTGTTTAATTAAATAAGAAATATGGCTCTAATTAATTAAAAATTATTTAATTAAATAGAAAAAATAATTATGAGAGCATATCTCATTTTATTAAATTAAATATCTTAGCAAAATCTCTCTTCAGTTCAAAAAGGAAATTTCCAGTTAACTACAAGGGAGAAGAGAATTCCTACCTTAACAAAGAGGTAATGGCAAATGAACCAGTTTGAGTAGAGCTTCTCTTTCCTTGCTTCAATCTTCAAGAACTCCTCTCCAAAAGTAGAGATTGGGTAACCCATCAACTAGTCCAAGAAAGGCCTCTAAATAATCCTCAAACTCAACCACCCAAAAGAATCAATAACTTCTCCCACCCACTTACAATTCTAGAAACTCCTAACTCAACCCACACTATGGTTAAACACTAAGTGGAGGTGGGGTAAAGCAACTCATGGTAGCCATAGTCAATTTTCGCACAAAGGCAAAAAGAGACATTTTGAGTGGCCTCAAAAGTCAATAAAAGGGACTTAGGGGTTGGAAAAGACCCCCAGCCTATACCCATACCCCTTGGGTATAATTATTACATGTTTTAAAGCTTTAGGATTAGGTTTAGAGCCAAACAAAAGCTAGAAAATAATTAGGACCAACTAACAAATCTAAAATGTAGATTAAGCTCTAATCTGGATTAAGGATGACTAAACTCAATTAAGAACCAAATTAGCAAAACATACTAACTTAATCCAACTTAGGTCCAAGGGTTACACAGCTAACCCTAACTAGCATGCTATAGAGCACAAACAATTCAAGAGTGTCAAGCGACACTAAAAGAACATAGTTACGAACATTAACATTTACTAATCACAGAAAGATACATACATACATCTCACAATAAATTTGATTACGAACAACAAGGTTTCCACAATGAGCACATAGGGATCAGTTCTGTTCCTCTGTCGATTTCCTCGGCTAAAATATCTGCACACTCATTGCACACATCAGTAGTCCCAAAAATCACATGTACATATGTATATATATACGTATCAAGAATCACATAAATTAAAACATCCATCTATAACAAAATCAAGGTTCCTCTCATCCTATTCAATTCTTAACCATTTAAAATATCTTAAACCAAAATGTTAATCCTACCTTTTTACTTAATTCATCAACATACATATACATAAAACCTTAAATGATGAATGTCAATATCTAAAAGTAACATCACACAACATAAAATAATATAATATGTTCAAGTATCTGATAATGTCTCGACATCTCGAGTCATGAGTATCAAAATGATAAAGTAACAACTAAGGCTACGAAGGGTTGGGGTGAGGCCTCACATTATTTAATCATCGATAATTACTTAATCAATATAACATATAACTTATTCATCAATTCAGATTAAGTATGAAAATAATCATTATTAGGCATGCATATACCTAAACCTCATAACATCACCAATAGTGAATATTGAACTATCTAAATGTATATAATACTAAGCATTGAGATAACAAAATCAATAACATCATCATTAAGTGAAACATCTTGTATTATTGTTAGTGCCAACATAATCGTTCTCTAATCTTTAAGTATTAAAGCATGGATGTATCTGTTGTTCTCAATTTTCATTAGGATGTCTAAAAACCTACAACATTACTCCATATCCATTCAATTCTCCTACAACATATTTGACAGAGAAATTCATATTTAATAAGTACATGCGAGGAGGGACCTTACATTTTACTCAAATTAAATCTGTTAACTCCCTTTAATTTGGAAATCTCCCTTTATGAAAGAACTTCACCTTTAATCTTGACCATTGATTGAAATCGATCTCAACCATTGACGAATTCCAAGAAAGTCTATTTAAGAGACCCTCATCTCTTCATTTTGAAAGGTTGAATAAGAATTTGTATCAAATTGTTGCTGAATACTCACATTTGCTCATATTCACATACGCAAAGATCAAGTTTGACCAAAAGTTGACTAAATTTAACCACGGTTGACTTGAGTTGACTAGTTTCGTATTTTTTTTTGAAATAATTAAATGAAATTATTTAATTAAATGGAGTACTTACTTCTAATTAATTAAACAAAGTTATTTATTTAAATAAGAAGCCATTCCTAATTAATTAAATGAAGTAAATTATGAGAGCATATCTCATTTTATTAAATTAAATATCTCAACAAAATCTCTCTTCAGTTCAAAAAAGAAAATTTTCAGTTCACTATTGATAAAAAATGAGTAAAATCAGTTAACTCCCTTTTCTACTCAAATTGAATCAGTTAACTCCTTATTTTACTCAAATTAAATTTGTTAACTCCCTTTAATTTGGAAATCTCTCTTTATGACTGAACCTCACCTTTAATCCTCACCATTGATTGAAATAAATCTCAACCGTTGATGAATTCCAAGAGAGTCTATTTAAGAGACCCTCATCTCTTCATTTTGAAAGGTTGAATGAGAATTTGCATCAAATTGTTGCTGGAATTCATACTCACATTTGCTTATATTCACATACGCAAAGATCAAGTTTGACCAAAAGTTAACCAGATTTAACCACGGTTGACTTGAGTTGACTTGTTTCGAAAAGAATTTTTAAATAATTAAATTAAATTATTTAATTAAATGGAGTACTTACTTCTAATATAATTAAACAAAGTTATTTAATTAAATGAGAAGCCATTCCTAATTAACTAAATGAAGTTATTTAATTAAGTAAGAAAAGTGTCTATAATTAATTAAAGATTATTTAATTAAATAGAAAAAGTAATTATGAGAGGATATCTTATTTTATTTTTATTAAATATCTCAACAAAATCTCTCTTCAGTGCAAAAAGGAAAATTTCCAGTTCACTATTGATAAAAAATGAGTTAATTCAGTTAACTCATTTTTCTTCTCAAATTGAATAAGTTAACTCCTTATTTTACTCAAATTAAATCTGTTAACTCCCTTTATGACTGAACTTCACCTTTAATCCTGACCGTTGATTGAAATCGATCTCAACCGTTGATGAATTCTAAGAAAGTCTATTTAAGAGACCCTCATCTCTTCATTTTGAAAGGTTGAATGAGAATTTGCATCGAATTGTTGCTGGAATTCATACTCACATTTGCTCATATTCACATACGCAAAGATCAAGTTTGACCAAAAGTTGTCCATATTTAACCATGGTTGACTTGAGTTTACTAGTTTCGAAAAGAATTTTGAAATAATTAAATGAAATTATTTAATTAAACGGAGTACTTACTTCTACTTAATTAAATAAAGTTATTTAATTAAATGATAAGCCATTCCTAATTAATTAAATGAAGTTATTTAATTAAATAAGAAATGTGTCTCTATTTAATTAAAGATTACTTAATTAAATAGAAAAAGTAATTATGAGAGCATATCTTATTTTATTAAATTAAATATCTTATGAAAATCTCTCTTCAGTTCAAAAAGAAAATTTCCAGTTAACTACTGATTAAAAATGAGTTAAATCAGTTAACTCCTTTTTCTACATAAATTGAATCGGTTAACTCCTTATTTTACTCAAATTAAATCTGGTAACTCCCTTTAATTTGGAAATCTCCCTTTACCGCTGAACTTCACCTTGAATCCTGACTGTTGATTGAAATCGATATCAACCGTTGATGAATTCCAGGAAAGTCTATTTAAGAGACCCTCATCTCTTCATTTTGAAAGGTTGAATGAGAATTTCCATCAAATTGTTGCTAGAATTCATCCTCACATTTGCTCATATTCACATGCGCAAAGATCAAGTTTGACCAAAAGTTGATCAGATTTTACCACAGTTGACTTGAGTTGACTTGTTTCGAAAAGAATTTTTAAATAATTAAATTGAATTATTTAATTAAATGGAGTACTTACTTCTAATTAATTAAACAAAGTTATTTAATTAAATGAGAAGCCATTCCTAATTAATTAAATGAAGTTATTTAATTAAGTAAGAAAAGTGTCTGTAATTAATTAAAGATTATTTAATTAAATAGAAGAAGTAATTATGAGAGCACATCTAATTTTATTAAAGTAAATATCTCAACAAAATCTCTCTTCAGTTTAAAAAGGCAAATTTTCAGTTCACTATTGATTAAAAATGAGTTAAATCAGTTAACTCCTTTTTCTACTCAAATTGAATCAGTTAACTACTTATTTTACTCAAATTAAATATGTTAACTCCCTTTAATTTGGAAATCTCCCTCTATGACTAAACTTCACCTATAATCTTGACCGTTGATTGAAATCGATCTCAACCGTTGATGAATTCCAAAAAAGTCTATTTAAGAGACCCTCATCTCTTCATTTTGAAAGGTTGAATGAGAATTTGCATCGAATTGTTGCTGGAATTCATACTCACATTTGCTCATATTCACATATGCAAAGATCAAGTTTGACCAAAAGTTGACCAGATTTAACCACGGTTGACTTGAGTTGACTAGTTTCGAAAAGAATTTTGAAATAATTAAACGAAACTATTTAATTAAATGGAGTACTTACTTCTAATTAATTAAACAAAGTTATTTAATTAAATGAGAAGTCATTCCTAACTAATGAAATGAAGTTATTTAATTAAATAAGAAAAGTGTCTCTAATTAATTAAAGATTATTTATTTAAGTATAAAAAGTAATTATGAGAGCATATCTCATTTTATTAAATTAAATATCTCAACAAAATCTCTCTTCAGTTCAAAAAGGGAAACTTCCAGTTCACTATTGATAAAAAATGGGTTAAATCAGTTAACTCCTTTTTCTACTCAAATTGAATCAGTTAACTCTTTATTTTACTCAAATTAAATATGTTAACTCCCTTTAATTTGGAAATCTCCCTTTATGACTAAACTTCACCTTTAATCATCATCGTTGATTGAAATCGATCTCAATCGTTGATGAATTTCAGCAAAGTCTATTTAAGAGACCCTCATCTCTTCATTTTGAAAGGTTGAATGAGAATTTGCATCGAATTGTTGCTGGAATTCATGCTCACATTTGCTCATATTTGCATACGAAAAGATCAAGTTTGACCAAAAGTTGACCAGATTTAACCACAGTTGACTTGAGTTGAATAGTTTCGAAAAGAATTTTAAAATAATTAAATAAAATTATTTAATTAAATGGAGTACTTACTTCTAATTAATTAAAGAAAGTTATTTAATTAAATGAGAAGCCATTCCTAATTAATTAAATGAAGTTATTTAATTAAATAAGAAAAGTTTCTCTAATTAATTAAAGATTATTTAATTAAATAGAAAAAGTAATTATGAGAGCATATCTCATTTTATTAAATTAAATATGTCAACAAAATCTCTCTTTAGTTCAAAAAGGAAAATTTCAAGTTCACTATTGATCAAAAATGACTTAAATCAGTTAACTCTTTTTTCTACTCATATTGAATCAGTTAACTCCTTATTTTACTCAAATTAAATCTGTTAAATCTTTTTAATTTAGAAATGTCCACATATGACTGAACTTCACCTTTAATCATGACCGTTGATTGAAATTGATCTCAACCTTTGATGAATTCCATGAAAGTCTATTTAAGAGACCCTCGTCTCTTCATTTTGAAAGGTTGAACTAGAATTTGCATCAAATTTTTGTTGGAATTCATATTCACATTTGTTCATATTCACATATGCAAATATCAAGTTTGACCAAAACTTGACCATATTTAGCCACGGTTGATTTGAGTAGACTAGTTTTGAAAAGAATTTTAAAATAATTAAATAAAATTATTTAATTAAATGGAGTACTTACTTCTAATTAATTAAAAAAAGTTATTTAATTAAATGAGAAGCCATTCGTAATTAATTAAATGAAGTTATTTAATTAAATAAAAAAAGTGTCTCTAATTAATTAAAGAGAAAAAGTAATTATGAGAGCATATCTCATTTTATTAAATTAAATATCTCAACAGAATCTGTCTTCAGTTCAAAAAGGAAAATTTCCAATTCACTATTGATCAAAAATAAGTTAAATCAGTAAATTACTTTTTCTACTCAAATTGAATCAGTTAACTCCTTATTTTACTCAAATTAAATCTATTAACTCCCTTTAATTTGGAAATCTCCCTTTATGATTGAACTTCACCTTTAATCTTGACCGTTGATTGAAATCGATCTCAACCATTGATGAATTCCAGAAAAGTCTATTTAAGAGACTCTCATCTCTTCATATTGAAATGTTGAATGAGAATTTGCATCGAATTGTTGTTGGAATCCATACTCACATTTGCTCATATTCACATACACAAAGATCAAGTTTGACAAAAAGTTGACCAAATTTAACCACGATTGACTTGAGTTGACTAGTTTCGAAAAGAATTTTAAAATAATTAAATGAAATTATTTAATTAAATGGAGTACATACTTCTAATTAATTAAACAAAGTTATTTAATTAAATGAGAAGCCATTCCTAATTAATTAAATGAAGTTATTTAATTAAATAAGAAAAGTGTCACTAATTAATTAAAGATTATTTAATTATATAGAAAAAGTAATAATGAGAGCATATCTCATTTTATTAAATTAAATATTTCAACAAAATCTCTCTTCAGTTCAAAAAGGGAAATTTCTAGTTCACTATTGATAAAAAATAAGTTAAATCAGTTAACTCCTTTTAATACTCAAATTTAATCAGTTAGCTTCTTATTTTACTCAAATTAAATCTGTTAACTCCCATTAATTTGGAAATCCGCCTTTATGACTGAGCTTCACCTTTAATCCTGACCGTTGATTGAAATCGATTTCAACCATTGATGAATTTCAGGAAAGTGTATTTAAGAGACCCTCATCTCTTCATTTTGAAAGGTTGAATGAGAATTTGCATCAAATTGTTGCTGGAATTCATACTCACATTTGCTCAAATTCACATACGCAAAGATCAAGTTTGACCAAAAGTTGACCAGATTTAACCACGGTTGACTTGAGTTGACTAGTTTTGAAAAAAAATTTGAAATAATTAAATGAAATTATTTAATTAAATGGAGTACTTACTTCTAATTAATTAAACAAAGTTATTTAATTAAATGAGAAGCCATTCCTAATTAATTAAATGAAGTTATCTAATTAAATAAGAAAAGTGTCTCTAATTAATTAAAGATTATTTAATTAAATAGAAAAAGTAATTATGAGAGCATATCTCATTTTATTAAATTAAATATCTCAATAAAATCTCTCTTCAGTTCAAAAAGAGAAATTTCCAGTTCACTATTGATAAAAAATGAGTTAAATGAGTTAACTCCTTATTTTACTCAAATTAAATCTATTAGAACCTTTTAATTTGGAAATCTCCCTTTATGACTGAGCTTCACCTTTAATCCTGACTTTTGAATGAAATCGATCTCAACCATTGATGAATTCTAAGAAAATCTATGTAAGAGACCCTCATCTCTTCATTTTGAAAGGTTGAATGAGAATTTGCATCAAATTGTTGCTGGAATTCATACTCACACTTGAACATATTCACATGCGTAAAGATCAAGTTTGACCAAAAGTTGATCAGATTTAACCACGGTTGACTTGAGTTGACTGGTTTCGAAAAGAATTTTTAAATAATTAAAAAAAATTATTTAATTAAATAGAGTACTTACTTCTAATTAATTAAAGAAACTTATTTAATAAAATTAGAAGCCATTCCTAATTAATTAAATGAAGTTATTTAATTAAATAACAAAAGTGTCTCTAATTAATTAAAGATTGTTTAATTAAATAGAAAAAGTAATTATGAGAGCATATCTATTTTTATTAAATTAAATATCTCAACAAAATCTCTCTTCAGTTCAAAAAGGAAAATTTTCAATTCACTGTTGATAAAAAATGAGTTAAATTAGTTATCTCCTTTTTCTACTCAAATTGAATCAGTTAACTCCATATTTCACTCAAATTAAATCTTTTAACTCCCTTTAATTTGGAAATCTGCCTTTAAGACTGAACTTCACCTTTAATCCTGACTGTTGATTGAAATCGATCTCAACCGTTGATGAATTCTAGCAAAGTGTATTTAAGACACTGTCATCTCTTCATTTTGAAAGGTTGAATGAGAATTTGCATCGAATTGTTGATGGAATTCATATTCACATTTGCTCATATTCACATACGCAATGATCAAGTTTGACCAAAAGTTGACCAGATTTAACCACGGTTGACTTGAGTTGACTAGTTTCAAAAAATTTTTTGAAATAATTAAAAAAAATTATTTAATTAAATGGAGTACTTACTTCTAATTAATTAAACAAAGTTATTTAATTAAATGAGAAGCCATTCCTAGTTAATTAAATGAAGTTATTTAATTAAATAAAAAAAGTGTCTCTAATTAATTAAAGATTGTTTAATTAAATAGAAAAAGTAATTATGAGAGCATATCACATTTTATTAAATTAAATATCTCACCAAAATCTCTCTTCAGTTAAAAAAGAGAAATTTTCACATCACTATTGATAAAAAAATGAGTTAAATTAGTTAACTCCTTTTTCTACTCAAATTGAATCAGTTAACTCCGTATTTTACTCAAATTAAATCTGTTAACTCCCTTTAATTTGGAAATCTTCCTTTATGAATAAATTTCAACTTTAATTTTGACCGTTGACTGAAATCGATCTCAACCATTGATGAATTCCAGGAAAGTCTATTGAAGAGACCCTTATCTCTTCATTTTGAAAGGTGGAATGAGAATTTGCACCGAATTGGTGATGGAATTCATACTCACATTTGCTCAAATTCACATATGCAAAGATCAAGTTTTACAAAAAGTTGACCAAATTTAACCACAGTTGACTTGAGTTGACTAGTTTCGAAAAGAATTTTGAAATAATTAAATAAAATTATTTAATTAAATGGAGTACTTACTTCTAATTAATTAAACAAAGTTACTTAATTAAACGAGAAGCCATTCCTAATTAATTAAATGAAGTTATTTAATTAAATAAGAAAAGTGTCTCTATTTAATTAAAGATTATTTAATTAAATAGAAAAAGTAATTATGAGAGCATATCTCATTTTATTAAATTAAATATCTCAACAAAATCTCTCTTCAGTTCAAAAAGGGAAATTTCCAGTTCACTATTGATAAAAAATGAGTAAAATCAGTTAACTCCCTTTTCTACTCAAATTGAATCAGTTAACTCCTTATTTTACTCAAATTAAATCTGTTAACTCTCTTTAATTGGGAAATCTCTCTTTATGACTGAACTTCACTTTTAATGCTGACCGTTGATTGAAATCGATCTCAACCGTTGATGAATTCCAAGAGAGTCTATTTAAGAGACCCTCATCTCTTCATTTTGAAATGTTGAATGAGAATTTGCATCGAATTGTTGCTGGAATTCATACTCACATTTGCTTATATTCACATACGCAAAGATCAAGTTTGACCAAAAGTTAACTAGATTTAACCATGGTTGACTTGAGTTGACTTGTTTCGAAAAGAATTTTTAAATAATTAAATTAAATTATTTAATTAAATGGAGTACTTAATTCTAATATAATTGAACAAAGTTTTTTAATTAAATGAGAAGCTATTCCTAATTAACTAAATGAAGTTATTTAATTAAATAAGAAAAGTGTCTCTAACTAATTAAAGATTATTTAATTAAATAGAAAATTTAATTATGAGAGCATATCTTATTTTATTAAATTAAATATCTCAACAAAATCTCTCTTAAGTTCAAAAAAGGAAAATTTTCAATTCACTATTGATCAAAAATGAGTTAAATGAGTTAACTCCTTTTTCTACTCCAATTGAATCAGTTAACTCCTTATTTTACTCAAATTAAATCTGTTAACTCCCTTTAATTTGAAAATCTCCCTTTATGACTGAGCTTCACCTTTAATCCTGACCGTTGATTGAAATCGATCTCAGCCGTTGATGAATTGCAAGAAAGTCTATTTAAGAGATCCTCATCTCTTCATTTTGAAAGGGTGAATGAGAATTTGCATCGAATTGTTGTTGGAATTCATACTCACATTTTCTCATATTCACATACGCAAAGATCAAGTTTGACCAAAAGTTATCCAGATTTAACCATGGTTGACTTGAGTCAACTAGTTTCGAAAAGAATTTTGAAATAATTAAACAAAATTATTTAATTAAATGGAGTACTTACTTCTAGTTAATTAAATAAAGTTATTTAATTAAATGAGAAGCTATTCCTAATTAATTAAATGAAGTTATTTAATTAAATAAGAAATGTGTCTCTAATTAATTAAAGATTACTTAATTAAATAGAAAAAGTAATTATGAGAGCATATCTCGTTTTATTAAATTAAATATCTTTACAAAATCTCTCTTCAGTTCAAAAAGGGAAATTTTCAGTTAACTATTGATTAAAAATGAGTTAAATCAGTTAACTCCTTTTTCTTCTCAAATTGAATCAATTAACTCCTTATTTTACTCAAATTAAATCAGGTAACTCCCTTTAATTTGGAAATCTCCCTTTACGACTGAACTTCAACTTTAATCCTGACCGTTGATTGAAATTGATCTGAACCATTGATGAATTACAGGAAAGTCTATTTAAGAGACCCTCATCTCTTTATTTTGAAAGGTTGAATGAGAATTTGCATCGAATTGTTGCTAGAATTCATACTCACATTTGCTCATATTCACATACGCAAAGATCAAGTTTGACCAAAAGTTGACTAGATTTTACCACAGTTGACTTGAGTTGACTTGTTTCAAAAGAAAATTTTAAATAATTAAATTAAATTATTTAATTAAATTTAGTACTTACTTCTAATTAATTAAACAAAGTTATTTAATTAAATAGGATAATTGTCCGTAATTAATTAAAGATCATTTAATTAAACAGAAGAAGTAATTATGAGAGCATATCTCATTTTATTAAATTAAATATCTCAACAAAATCTCTCTTCAGTTCAAAAAAGGAAATTTCTAATTAACTATTGATCAAAAATCAGTTAAATCAGTTAACTCATTTTTCTACTCAAATTGAATCAGTTAACTCTTTATTTTACTCAAATTAAATCTATTAACTCCATTTAATTTGAAAATCTCCTTTTATGACTAAATTTCACCTATAATCTTGACCGTTGATTGAAATCGATCTCAACCGTTGATTAATTCCAAGAAAGTCTGTTTAAGAGACCCTCATCTCTTCATTTTGAAAGGTTGACTGAGAATTTGCATCGAATTGTTGCTGGAATTCATACTCACATTTGCTCATATTCACATATGCAAAGATCAAGTTTGACCAAAAGTTGGCCAGATTTAACCACGGTTTACTTGAGTTGACTAGTTTTGAAAAGAATTTGAAAATAATTAAATGAAATTATTTAATTAAATGGAGTACATACTTCTAATTAATTAAACAAAGTTATTTAATTAAATGAGAAGTCATTCCTAATTAATTAAATGAAGTTATTTAATTAAATAAGAAAAGTGTCTCTAATTAATTAAAGATTATTTATTTAAGTAGAAAAATTAATTATGAGAGCATATCTAATTTTATTAAATTAAATATCTCAACAAAATCTCTCTTCAGTTCAAAAAGAGAAATTTCCAATTCACTATTGATCAAAAATGAGTTAAATCAGCTAACTCCTTTTTCTTCTCAAATTGAATAAGTTAACTCCTTATTTTACTCAAATTAAATATGTTAACTCCCTTTAATTTGGAAATATCTCTTTATGACTAAACTTCACCTTTAATCCTGATCGTTGATTGAAATCGATCTCAACCGTTGATGAATTCCATGAAAGTCTATTTAAAAGACCCTCATCTCTTCATTTTGAAAGGTTGAATGAGAATTTGCATCGAATTGTTGCTGGAATTCATGGTCCCATTTGCTCATATTCACATACGAAAAGATCAAGTTTGACCAAAAGTTGACCAGATTTAGCCACGGTTGACCTGAGTTGAATAGTTTCGAAAAGAATTTTGAAATAATTAAATGAAATTATTTAATTAAATGGAGTACTTACTTCTAATTAATTAAACAAAGTTATTTAATTAAATGAGAAGCCATTCCTAATTAATTAAATGAAGTTATTTAATTAAATAAGAAAAGTGTCTCTAATTAATTAAAGATTATTTAATTAAATAGAAAAAGTAATTATGAGAGCATATCTCATTTTATTAAATTAAATATCTCAACAAAATCTCTCTTTAGTTCAAAAAGGGAAATTTCCAGTTCATTATTGATCAGAAATGAGTTAAATCAATTAACTCCTTTTTCTACTCAAATTGAATCAGTTAACTCCTTATTTTACTCAAATTAAATCTGTTAAATCCCTTTAATTTGCAAATCTCCCTTTATGACTGAACTTCACCTTTAATCCTGACCTTTGATTGAAATTGATCTCAACCTTTGATGAATTCTGGGAAAGTCTATTTAAGAGACCCTCATCTCTTCATTTTGAAAGGTTGAACTAGAATTTGCATCGAATTTTCGTTGGAATTCATACTCGCATTTGCTCATATTCACATACGCAAAGATGAAGTTTGACCAAATGTTGACCATATTTAGCCACAGTTGATTTGAGTTGACTAGGTTTGAAAAGAATTTTTAAATAATTAAATGAAATTATTTAATTAAATGGAGTACTTACTTCTAATTAATTAAACAAAGTTATTTAATTAAATGAGAAGTCATTCGTAATTAATTAAATGAAGTTATTTAATTAAATAAAAAGAGTGTCTCTAATTAATTAAAGATTATTTAATTAAAGAGAAAAAGTAATTATGAGAGCATATTTCATTTTATTAAATTAAATATCTCAACAAAATCTCTCTTTAGTAATTATGAGAGCATATCTCTTTAGCATATCTCATTTTATTAAATTAAATATGTTAACTCCCTTTAATTTGAAAATCTCCCTTTATGATTGAACTTCACCTTTAATACTGATCGTTGATTGAAATCGATCTCAATCGTTGATGAATTCTAGGAAAGTCTATTTAAGAGACCCTCATATCTTCATTTTGAAAGGTTGAATGAGAATTTGCATCGAATTGTTGCTGGAACTCATACTCATATTTTTTCATATTCACATACGCAAAGATCATGTTTGACCAAAAGTTGACTAGATTTAAACACGGTTGAATTGAGTTGACTAGTTTTGAAAAGATTTTTTAAATAATTAAACGAAACTATTTAATTAAGCGGAGTACTTACTTATAATTAATTAAACAAAGTTATTTATTTAAATGAGAAGCCATTCCTAATTAATTAAATGAAGTTATTTAATTAAATAAGAAAAGTGTCTCTAATTAATTAAAGATTATTTAATTAAATAGAAAATGTAAGTATGAGAGCATATCTCATTTTATTAAATTAAATATCTCAACAAAATCTCTCTTTAGTTCAAAAAGAGAAATATCCAATTTACTATTGATCAAAAATGAGTTAAATGAGTTAACTCCTTTTTCTACTCAAATTGAATCAGTTAACTCCTTATTTTACTCAAATTAAATATGTTATCTCCCTTTAATTTGAAATTATCTCTATATGACTGAACTTCACCTTTAATCCTGACCGTTGATTGAAATTGATCTCAACCGTTGATGAATTCCAGAAAAGTCTATTTAAGAGACCATCATTTCTTCATTTTGAAAGGTTGAATGAGAATTTGTATCGAATTGTTGCTGGTATTCATACTCACATTTGCTCATATTCACATATGCAAAGATCAGGTTTGACCAAAAGTTGACCAGATTTAACCACGGTTGACTTGAGTTGACTAGTTTCGAAAAGAATTTTGATATAATTAAATAAAATTATTTAATTAAATGAGAAGCCATTCCTAGTCAATTAAATGAAGTTATTTAATTAAATAAGAAAAGTGTCTGTAATTAATTAAAGATTATTTAATTAAATAGAAAAATTAATTATGAGAGCATATCTCATTTTATTAAATTAAATATCTCAACAAAATCTCTCATCAGTTCAAAAAAGGAAATTTCTAGTTCACTATTGATGAAAAATGTGTTAAATCAGTTAACTCCTTTTTCTACTCAAATTGAATCAGTTAACTCCTTATTTTACTCAAATTAAATCTTTTAACTTGTAATGGCCCGCCAAGGGATCCGAAGAATTAACCTAGAATTTCCCTAAGTTTGGTAACATTTTTTTTTAAAAGGTAATATGAATGTAAATACCACATATAACTTATACATAATAACGGAAGCAATAGCAATGTCCATCTAAAAGTAAACATAACATACATAACCGATTTCATTCTTTAAGAATCCCTTATCGTTGAGTTACATCTAAATTAACTATCATACATGAATCCATCTAGTACAACATCCACATGAAATAATAATGATAAGTCCAATGTTCATACATTACATTTCCAAATGCTCAATCAGCCACTGTACATGTCACAGGGTATGAAGGCTTAAAAGAATACATATACATCCATCATAAGATCAAACATAATTAACTAAGTGCACGATTCCTTTCAACCATTAATAGCATCATTAGACCATCATGGGCCCTAGCCATCTGTCTGTGCATAACATCCCAAATCACCGAAGAGATCAGCGGTATTAACATAGTAGGAATGTCACTCCTAACATATATAATATCATATGTAGAAAGTAATCTAACATGCAAATATAAGCATAAGATAATATCATCTAACATATGCTAATCATCAATGAAAGGATACATATCCACCATCACAAAGGATGCATCAGCCACGATGTCTCAATGAATCTCAAATGATAAGAGTAGAAAATACACTACCACTCGACCACGTGGTACCTAAGTGGTCCACTCCCACCGTGATGAGGAGATATTCTCAAGTCCCAAATAGGCTATCCATAACACATAACACAAATCTCTATAGTTTAGGAATCCTAAAAGTATACTAAGTCAAAGGTTCCAATCACAAAACTGACATCTACTTCCCAGAGGCACACAATGAGATGTAGGAACCTACTATACAAGCGAGAAAGTGTCATCGCATTTATCACATGCAAGTTACTCTAGAAGTTAGCTAAACTCCATGGGTCCATACTCATCTCATGCGGCCGCTAGTATCCTCTCATATTGACAAGGCATACTATCGAATGCAAGGTCGCAATTATGCATTCTCACTACTCCCATCCTAGCCTATATAAGCACTCAAGGCATGGGCTAGAGCCAAAACTCTTATCTTTTTAGGTTCATTCAGTTAGTATTAGCTGTGAATGTTATCACTTATTAATCCAACTTACAATGAGTTACCTTGGCAGCCTCTTAGGGCTCCGGCCCCCATTGCAAGCCACTTCCCGTCACTACATGCAAATATCCTACTCTAATGCTCATGGAATCATAAATCTCAAAATCACAAAAATAATCCATAATAAAATTATCAAATATGCATAAAAGCATCAAATATCCATGAGCAAACATCCATTGAAAATCATGACCACAATAGCTCTCTATTGGCAACTGAAGCATCACTGATAATCCAAAGTATCCAATAGTTCTCAATAACCAAAATATATCTCAAACACACTGATCGAAGAGTCCAAAAATGGTTGAGTCAAATATGTCGCAACATGACATCATCAAGAATAAATCCACATTTCAGTCCCATCATGGCGACTAGAAAATAACCAAGGATAACTGATTGATGACCAAAAATAATGGTTAAGTCAAGTGTCTCATAAATAAGAATCTCAACTATAACAATCAGTATTCACATCCAATACATAGAGCATTCCATCACATAACCATGGTTGGGTTATAAAGATCGAGATTAAAACATCATCATGGCATCACAATCACATAACCCCCTAGCCTCTAGTAGTCGTCCTATACTGGTCAACACTAGTCAACCCAAAATTCAAAACAATAGCATAAAGAATACACAATGTAAACACATGTTTTGGTTTTGCTAGGTTTTCAAATTTGAATTCAAAAGTCTCAGTTTACATATTCTCAAATTAACATCAAGTGGAGAAATTTCACGTTTTATCTAACCCATGTATTCGTTTGATAGATAAAAGTTTCTCCATCAGACTCAATTTTCTAATTGATTTATATGACATTGTTTGAAAATTGACATTCTCAATGAATCAAAAATTTTGATTATATATTCAAATAATTAATCTTAATTAAAAACTAAGTTTAATTAAATTAATTATTAATATCTCTTCATAATTGACAAGCTTAATAGCAATATTTTAATCATTAAAAGAGTGATCCATTAATTGAGAACTTTATAATAATCATTTATAATTAATAATATATATATATATATATATATATATATATATATATATATATATATATATAATAACATTTAATAATTAATAAAATTGCAACTTATAAAAAACAAAATTGAAATTCATATCCAAGTCATATATGAAATAATTGTTGCAAATATAATTTAAAACCAACACATATAACACAATGCGATTTAAAATCGCATGGCTATTAAAGTGCCGCACCGTAGGTACACTGCGGTCGCAGGTACCCTACGATCATGCAGGCCTACGGTGGGTGGGGTACGAAGTACCTGCCCACCCAACATTATATATATATATATATATATATATATATATATATATATATATATATATATATATATATATATATATATATATATATATATATATATATATATATATATATATATATATATATATTATTTATTTAACAATTGCTTACGCAATTTT
The DNA here is from genome assembly GCA_028749045.1 of Cupressus sempervirens. Classification (NCBI taxonomy): domain Eukaryota; kingdom Viridiplantae; phylum Streptophyta; class Pinopsida; order Cupressales; family Cupressaceae; genus Cupressus; species Cupressus sempervirens. The sequence goes on along the minus strand of CM053793.1, from coordinate 664,729,240 downwards.
CATACAGACTTTGCGATTTGGTTTTAATGTTTTTTAAAACGTTTTCGCCCACATTATGTAATCAATTTTTTTTAACAAATATATATATTATATATATACATATGTATGTATGTATGTATGTATATATATATACAGAATTAAAAATATCACAATATATGAACACACACACACACACACACACACACATATAATTGCATATATATGTGGGTGTGTGTGTGTGTATAAGCAAATTGACAATTTATGATTACAATTTCAAATTTTTAGAATTCCTCCATAGATTTTTGATCTCCAAAATTTTCAATAATTAATCTAATGGGTTTGGCTATGAATCTCAACCCTAGTCTTGTTTTTTCTTTTTTAAAATCCATGCATATAAAATTCTCAAATAAATTTAATTGCCCAAATTGAAAATGTATACAATAAAAATATGAAATTCCTCAGAAGACATATGGAAGACATGAAGAAGACAGGAATGCATGATGCGGAAATAGCATAAGTAAAATCACAAGAATCTACCCAGATTCTGATGCTAATTCGCTCTTTCTCAGAAAATCCGCAAAGCAAGCTCCCTTCTTTAGAGTTCTTGAGTTCTCCAATGCTCCAATTGCTCTCCACGCTATCTCTAAGCTTCTATGAATGCTTGAATATGAAGAGCTCTCAGGAAACCTTTGGAATGCTTCTTGAAACAGCTGGAAGGTGTCACCAACTAAGCATGGGTCTTTTCCAACCTTTTTTGATGAGTCGTAGAGTTGTAGACACCATGTGCTTAATTGATGCACTAACCCCCGTGTTGTTGACACATGAGAAATAGAAAAGTGCGTTAATTCTCATGCAAGCTTATAACTCGTATAATTTCTATTTAAATTTTATAACTTTCATTTTAATTTTTATAACTTTTATTATTATTATTTTTTTTATTAGTTTATTATTATTTTATAATTATTATTAATTTTAATTTCTAGTTTTCTTTTATTTAATTCCTTTTCCCCAATAATTCACATTTAATTAATTACAATCATAATATCAAAGATCATGATATTTTACTAATTTTCTCAAACAAACAATTTATTAATTAAATCTATTTATAAAGACTTAATTAATGGAAAATTCACCGTAGACCTCCAAGATAAATATGAAAACACATCATAGAACAAATCATACAAAATAAATCTAAAGGGTTAAAAATCATGAAATATGTCTTCCGACACATTCGGTGGGTATTCAACTTTGATACTTGTCCTAACTCACTAGGACAAATGGTTTTTAGGTTTGGGATTTGGACTTGAGAATTTATCTCCCTTCTCTTATCATTGAGATAGTATAATAGGGTACGCTCATCTTGACAATTCAAGGAAGTCGATACCCGGTCCCTGCAACCTGCAGAAAAACCATGGATGTACATACAATATATAATGCTAAGCTAAACAAAAAAATGGCAGGAAGTGGTGCATCGTGTAGATCTCGACTAAGTAGGTGACTACAACTCCCTTCCTTAACCACATCAGAAATCCCATACAATAAGAAAACACGCACACCATACACCATACCATACAATGTAATGATCATCATACATACATGATATGTAAAGTCTAAATGATCTCATCATATATCAACTGAATCCCTACCATTATATCTGATAGTGTCAAAACAACACCACTAAACCATCAACATAAAAATAGTCTACATAAATTGATAATAATAGCAACAATAAGTTTAGAAAATATGTGAACGAGGGTAGGCACTACATAACTCTGTTTAATTTGGAAATCTCTCTTTATGACTAAACTTCACTTTTAATCCTGACCGTTGATTGAAATCGATCTCAACCATTGATGAATTCCAAGAAAGTCTACTTAAGAGACCCTCATCTCTTCATTTTGAAAGGTTGAATGAGAATTTGCATCGAATTGTTACTCGAACTCATACTCACATTTGCTCATATTCACATACACAAAGATCAAGTTTGACAAAAAGTTGACCAGATTTAACCACGGTTGACTTGAGTTGACTAGTTTCGAAAAGAATTTTCAAATAATTAAACAAAATTATTTAATTAAATGAGAAGCTATTCCCAATTAATTAAATCAAGTTATTTAATTAAATAAGAAAAGTGTCTCTAATTAATTAAAAATTATTTAATTAAATAGAAAAAATAATTATGAGAGCATATCTCATTTTATTAAATTAAATATCTCAACAAAATCTCTCTTCAGTTCAAAAAGAGAAATTTTTAGTTCACTATTGATCGAAAATGAAATAAATCAGTTAACTTCTTTTTCTACTCAAATTGAATTAGTTAACTCCTTATTTTACTCAAATTAAATTTGTTAACTTCCTTTAATTTGGAAATCTTTGTTTATGACTGAACTTCACTTTTAATCCTGACCGTTGATTGAAATCGATCTCAACCGTTGATGAATTCCAAGAAAGTCTATTTAAGAGACCCTCATCTCTTCATTTTCAAAGGTTGAATGAGAATTTGCATCGAATTATTGTCGGAATTCATACTCACATTTGCTCATATTCACATATGCAAAGATCAATTTTGACCAAAAGTTGACCAGATTTAACCACGGTTGACTTGAGTTGACTAGTTTTATTTTTTTTTTGAAATAATTAAACAAAATTATTTAATTAAATAGAGTACTTACTTCTAATTAATTAAACAAAGTTATTTAATTAAACAAGAAGATATTCCTAATTAATTAAATGAAGTTATTTAATTAAATAAGAAAAGTGTCTCTAATTAATTAAAAAATATTTAATTAAACAAAAAAAAAAATTATGAGAGCATATCTCATTTTACTAAATTAAATATCTCAACAAAATCTCTCTTCAGTTCAAAAAGAGAAATTTCCATTTCACTATTGATCAAAAATGAGTTAAATCAGTTAACTCTTGTTTCTACTCAAATTGAATCAGTTAACTACTTATTTTACTCAATTTAAATCTGTTAACTCCCTTTAATTTGAAAATCTCCCTTTATGACTGAATTTCACCTTTAATCCTGACCATTCATTGAATTGATCTCAACCGTTCATGAATTCCAGGAAAGTCTATTTAAGAGACCCTCATCTCTTCATTTAGAAAGGTTGAATGAGAATTTGCATCGAATTGTTGTTGGAATTCATACTCACATTTGCTCATATTCACATACGCAAAGATCAAGTTTCACCAAAAGTTGAGCAGATTTAACTACAGTTGACTTGAGTTGACTAGTTTCGAAAGGAATTTTGAAATAATTAAACGAAATTATATAATTAAATGGAGTACTTACTTCTAATTAATTAAACAAAGTTATTTAATTTAATGATAAGCTATTCCTAATTAATTAAATAAAGTTATTTAATTAAATAAGAAACGTGTCTCTAATTAATTAAAGATTATTTAATTAAATAGAAAAAGTAATTATGAGAGCATATCTCATTTTATTAAATTAAAAATCTCAACAAAATCTCTCCTCAGTTCAAAAAGGGAAATTTCCAGTTCACTATTCATAAAAAATGAGTTAAATCAGTTAGCTCCTTTTTCTACTCGGACTGAATCAGTTAACTTCTTATTTTACTCAAATTAAATCTGTTAATTCCCTTTAATTTAGAAATCTCCCTTTATGACTAAACTTCACCTTTAATCCTGATTGTTGATTGAAATCGATCTCAACCATTGATGAATTCTATGAAAGTCTATTTAAGAATCCCTCATGTCTTCATTTTGAAAGGTTGAATGAGAATTTGCATCGAATTGTTGCTAGAATTCACACTCACATTTGCTCATATTCACATACACAAGATCAAGTTTGACAAAAAGTTGACCAGATTTAACCACGGTTGACTTGAGTTGACTAGTTTTAGAATTTTTTTTGAAATAATTAAACAAAATTATTTAATTAAATGGAGTACTTACTTCTAATTAATTAAACAAAGTTATTTAATTAAATGAGAAGCCATTCCTAATTGATTAAATGAAGTTATTAAATTAAATAAGAAAATTATTTCTAATTAATTAAAGATTATTTAATTAAATAGAAAAAGTAATTATAAGAGCATATCTCATTTTATTAAATTAAATATCTCAACAAAATCTCTCTTCAGTTCAAAAAGAGAAATTTCCAGTTTACTATTGATAAAAAATGAGTTAAATTAGATAACTCATTTTTTTAATCAAATAAAATTAGTTAACTCCTTATTTTACTCAAATTAAATCTGTTAACTCTCTTTAATTTGGAAATCTCCCTTTATGACTGAACATTAACTTTAATGTTGACCGTTGATTGAAATCGATCCCAACGGTTGATGAATTCCGGGAAACTCTATTTAAGAGACCCTCATATGTTCATTTTGAAAGGTTGAATGAGAATTTGTATCGAATTATTGCTGGAGTGCATACTCACATTTGCTCATATTCACATATGCAAAGATCAAATTTGACCAAAAGTTGACCAGATTTAACTACGGTTGACTTGAGTTGACTAGTTTCAAAAAAAAATTTGAAATAATTAAATGAAATTATTTAATTAAATGGAGTACTTACTTCTAATTAACTAAACAAAGTTATTTAATTAAATGAGAAGCCATTCCTAATTAATTAAATGAAGTTATTTAATTAAATAAGAAAAGTGACTCTGATTAATTAAAGATTATTTAATTAAATAGAAAAAGTAATTATGAGAGCATATCTCATTTTATTAAATTAAATATCTCAACAAAATCTCTCTTCAGTTCAAAAAACAAAATTTTCACTTCACTATTCATAAAAGATGAGTTAAATCAGTTAACTCATTTTCTACTTGAATTGAATCAGTTAAATCCATATTTTACTCAAATTAAATCTGTTAACTCCCTTTAATTAGGAAATCTCCCTTTATGACTGAACTTCACCTTTAATCCTAACCGTTGATTGAAATCGATCTCAGCCGTTGATGAATTTCAGGAAAGTCTGTTTAAGAGACCCTCATCTGTTCATTTTGAAAGGTTGAATGAGAATTTGCATTGAATTGTTGCTGGAGTTCATACTCACATTTGCTCATATTCACATACGCAAAGATCAAGTTTGACAAAAAGTTGACCAGATTTAACCACAGTTGACTTGAGTTGACTAGTTTTAAATTTTTTTTTGAAATAATTAAACGTAATTATTTAATTAAATATAGTACTTACTTCTAATTAATTAAACAAAGTTATTTAATTAAATGAGAAGCCATTCCTAATTAATTAAATGAAGTTATTTAATTAAATAAGAAATGTGCCTCTAATTAATTAAAGATTATTTAATTAAATAGAAAAAGTAATTATGAAAGCTTATCTCATTTTATTAAATTAAATCTGTTAACTCCCTTTAATTTGAAAATCTCCCTTTATGACATAACTGCACCTTTAATCCTGGCCATTGATTGAAATTGATCTCAACTGTTAATGAATTTTAGAAAAGTCTATTTAAGAGACCCTCATCTCTTCATTTTGAAAGGTTGAATGAGAATTTGCATCGAATTGTTGCAGGAATTCATACTCACATTTGCTCATATTCACATACGCGAAGAACTATTTTGACCGAAAGTTGACCAGATTTAACCAAGGTTGACTTGAGTTGACTAGTTTTGAAAAAAAAATTTAAGTTCACCTAATTAATTAAATGAAGTTATTTAGTTAAATAAGAAACGTGTCTCTAATTAATTAAAGATTATTTAATTAAATAGAAAAAGTAATTATGAGAGCATATCTCATTTTATTAAATTAAATATCTCAACAAAATCTCTCTTCAGATCAAAAAAGGAAATTTTCACTTCACTAGTCATAAAAAATGAGTTAAATTAGTTAACTCCTTTTTCTACTCGAATTGAATCAGTTAACTCCATATTTTACTCAAATTAAATCTGTTAACTCCCTTTAATTTTGAAATCTCCCTTTAGGACTGAACTTCACCTTTAATCCTAACCGTTGATTGAAATCGATCTCAACCATTGATGAATTTTAGGAAAGTCTATTTAAGAGACCCTCATCTCTTCATTTTGAAAGGTTGAATGAGAATTTGCATCGAATTGTTGCTAAAATTCATACTCACATTTGCTCAGTTCACATACGCAAAGATCAAGTTTGACCAAAAGTTGACCAGATTTAACCACGGTTGACTTGAGTTGACTAGTTTCGAAATTTTTTTTTAAATAATTAAACAAAATTATTTAATTAAATGGAGTACTTACTTCTAATTAATCAAACAAAGTTATTTAAATAAATGAGAAGCCATTCCTAATTAATAAAATGAAGTTATTGAATAAAATGAGAAAAGTGTCTCTAATTAATTAAAGATTATTTAATTAAATAGAAAAATTAATTATGAGAGCATATTTCATTATATAAAATTAAATATCTCAACAAAATGTCTCTTTTGTTCAAAAAAGAAAATTTCCAGTTCACTATTGATCAAAAATGAGTTAAATCAGTTAACTCCTTTTTCTACTCGAATTGAATCAGTTAACTCCTTATTTTACTCAAATTAAATTGGTTAACTCCCTTTAATTTGGAAATCTCCCTTTATGACTAAACTTCACCTTTAATCTTGACCGTTGATTGAAATTGATTTTAACCGTTGATGAATTTCAGGAAAGTCTATTTAAGAGATGCTCATCTCTTCATTTTGAAAGGTTGAATGATAATTTGCATTGAATTGTTCTTGAAATTCATACTCACATTTGCTCATATTCACATACGCAAAGATCAAGTTTGACCAAATCTTGACCAGATTTAACCATAGTTGACTTGAGTTGACTAGTTTCAAAAAGAATTTTGAAGTAATTAGATAAAATTATCTAATTAAATCGAGTACTTATTTCTAATTAATTAAACAAAGTTATTTAATTAAATGAGAAGCCATTCCTAATTAATTAAATGAAGTTATTTAATTAAATAAGAAAGTGTCTCTAATTAGTTAAAGATTATTTAATTAAACAGAAAAAGTAATTAAGAGAGCATATCTCAATTTATTAAATTAAATATCTCAACAAAATCTCTCTTCAGTTCAAAAAGGGAAATTTTTAGTTCACTATTGATAAAAAATGTGTTAAATCAGTTAACTCCATTTTCTACTTGAATTGAATCAATTAACTCCTTATTTTACTCAAATTAAATCTGTTAACTCCCTTTAATTTGGAAGTCTCCCTTTATGACTGAACTTCACCTTTAATCCTGACCGTTGATTAAAATCGATCTCAACCATTGATGAATTCTAGAAGAGTTTATTTAAGAGACCCTCATCTCTTCATTTTGAAAGGTTGAATGAGAATTTGCATCGAATTGTTGCTAGAATTCATACTCACATTTTCTCATATTCACATACGCAAAGATCAAGTTTGACCAAAAGTTGACCAGATTTAACCACGATTGACTTGAGTTGACTACTTTCGAAAAGAATTTTGAAATAATTAAATGAAATTATTTAATTCAATGCAGTAGATACTTCTAATTAATTAAACAAAGTTATTTAATTAAATGAGAAGCCATTCCTAATTAATTAAATGAAGTTATTTAATTAAATAAAAAAAATGTCTCTAATTAATTAAAGATTATTTAATTAAATAAAAAAAGTAATTATGAGAGCATATCTCATTTTATTAAATTAAATATCTCAACAAAATCTCTCTTCAGTTCAAAAAGGGAAATTTTCAGTTCACTATTGATCAAAAATGAGTTAAATCTATTTAAGAGACCCTCATCTCTTCATTTTGAAAGGTTGAATGAGAATTTGCATTGAATTGTTGATTAGTTTCGAAAAGAATTTTGAAATAAATAAACAAAATTATTAAATTAAATGGAGTAATTACTTCTAATTAAGTAAACACAGTTATTTAATTAAATGACAAGCCATTCCTAATTAATTAAATGAAGATATTTAATTAAATAAGAAAAGTGTCTCTGATTAATTAAAAATTATTTAATTAAACAGGAAAAGCAATTATGAGAGCATATTTCATTTTATTAAATTAAATATCTCAACAAAATCTCTCTTTAGTTCAAAAAGGAAAATTTCAAAGTCACTATTGATAGAAAATGAGTTAAATGAGTTAACTCCTTTTTCTACTCAAATTGAATCAGTTAACTCCTTATTTTATTCAAATTAAATTAGTTAACTCCCTTTAATTTGGAAATCTCCCTTTATGACTGAACTTCACCTTTAATCTTTACCATTGATTGAAATCGATCTCAACTGTTGATGAATTCCAAGAAAGTCTATTTAAGAGACCCTCATCTCTTCATTTTGAAAGGTTGAATAAAAATTTGCATCAAATTGTTGCTGGAATTTATACACACATTTGCTCATATTCACATACGCAAAGATCAAGTTTGACCAAAAGTTTACCAGACTTAACAACTGTTGACTTGAGTTGACTAGTTTTGAAAATAATTTTGAAATAATTAAACGAAATTATTTGATTAAATAGAGTACTTACTTCTAATCAATTAAACAAAGTAATTTAATTAAATGAGAAGCCATTCCTAATTAATTAAATGAAGTGATTTAATTAAATAAGAAAAGTGTCTCTAATTAATTAAAGATTATTTAATTAAATAGAAAATGTAATTACGAGAGAATATCTCATTTTATGAAATCAAATATCTCAACAAAATCTCTCTTCAGTTCAAAAAGGGAAATTTTCAATTCACTACTGGTAAAAAATGAGTTAAATGAGTTAACTTCTTTTTGTACTCAAATTGTATCAGTTAAATTCTTATTTTACTCAAATTAAATCTGTTAACTCTCTTTAATTTGGAAATCTACCTTTATGACTGAACTTCACCTTTAATTTGAAAATCTCTTTTTATAACTAAACTTCATCTTTAATCCTGACCGTTGATTGAAATCGATCTCAACCATTGATGAATTCTAGGAAAGTCTATTTAAGAGACCCTCATCTCTTCATTTTGAAAGGTTGAATGAGAATTTGCATCAAATTGTTGCTAGAATTCATACTCACATTTGCTCATATTCACATACACCAAGATCAAGTTTGACCAAAAGTTGACCAAATTTAATTAACAATGTTATTTAATTAAATGAGAAGCCATTCCTAACTAATTAAATGAAGTCATTTAATTAAATAAGAAAAGTGTCTCTAATTAATTAAAGATTATTTAATTAAATAGAAAAAGTAATTGTGAGAACATATCTCATTTTATTAAATTAAATATCTCAACAAAATCTCTCTTTAGTTCAAAAACAAAAATTTCCAGTTCCCTATTGATAAAAAATGAGTTAAATCAGTTAACTCCTTTTTCTACTCAAATTGAATCAGCTAACTCCTCATTTTAATCAAATTAAATCGGTTAACTCCATTTATTCTGAAAATCTCCCTTTATGACTGAACTTCACCTTTAATCCTGACCGTTGACTGAAATCGATCTCAACTGTTGATGAATTCCAGCAAAGTCTATTTAAGAGACCCTCATCTCTTCATTTTGAAAGGTTGAATGAAAATTTGCAACGAATTATTGCTAGAATTCATAATCACATTTGCTCATATTCACATACGCAAAGATCAACTTTGACCAAAAGTTGACCAGATTTCACCATGGTTGACTTGAGTTGACTAGTTTCAAAAAAAAATTTGAAATAATTAAACAAAATTATTTAATTAAATGGAGTACTTAATTCTAATTAATTAAGCAAAGTTATTTAATTAAATGAGAAGCCATTCGAAATTAATTAAATCAAGTTCTTTAATTAAATAAGAAAAGTGTCTCTAATTAATTAAAGATTATTTAATTAAATAGAAAAAGTAATTACGAGAGCATATCTCATTTTATTAAATTAAATATGTGAACAAAATATCTCTTTAGTTCACAAAGGGAAATTACCAGTTCACTATTGATCAAAAATGAGTTAAATCAGTTAACTCCTTTTTCTACTCAAATTGAATCAGTTAACTCCTTATTTTAATCAAATTAAATCTGTTAACTACATTTAATTTGGAAATCTCATTTTATGACTGAACTTCACCTTTAATCCTGACTGTTGATTGAAATCGATCTCAACCGTTGATGAATTATCAGAAAGTCTATTTAAGAGACCCTCATCTCTTCATTTTGAAAGGTTGAATGAGAATTTGCATCGAATTGTTGCTAGAATTCATACTCACATTTGCTCATATTCAGATACGCAAAAATCAAGTTTGACCAAAAGTTGACCAGATTTAACCATGGTTGAATGGAGTTGACTAATTTCGAAAAGAATTTTAAAATAATTAAACAAAATTATTTAATTAAATAGAGTACTTACTTCTAATTAATTAAACAAAGTTATTTAATTAAATGAGAAGCCATTTCTAATTAATTAAATGAAGTTATTTAATTAAATAAGAAAAGTGTCTCTAGTTAATTAAAGATTATTTAATTAAATAGAAAAATTAATTAAGAGAGCATATCTCATTTTATTAAATTAAATATCTCAACAAAATCTCTATTCAGTTCAAAAAAGAAAATTTGCAGTTCACGATTGATCAAAAGTGAGTTAAATAAGTTAACTCTTTTTTTTACTCAAATTAAATCTGTTAACTCTCTTTAATTTGGAAATCCCCCTTTATGACTGAGCTTCATCTTTAATCCTGACCGTTGATTGAAATCGATCTCAACCGTTGATGAATTCTAGGAAAGTCTATTTAAGAGACCTTCATCTCCTCATTTTGAAAGGTGGAATGAGAATTTGCATCGAATTGTTGCTGGAATTCATACTCACATTTGCTCATATTTACATACGCAAAGATCAAGTTTGACCAAAAGTTGACCAGATTTAACTACGGTTGACTTGATTTGACTAGTTTCGAAAAGAATTTTGAAATAATTAAACAAAATTATTTAATTAAATGGAGTACTTACTTCTAGTTAATTAAACAAAGTTATTTAATTAGATGAGAAGCCATTCCTAATTAATTAAATGAAGTTATTTGATTAAATAAGAAAAGTGTCTCTAATTAATTAAAGATTATTTAATTAAATAGAAAAAGTAATTACGAGAGCATATCTCATTTTATGAAGTTAAATATCTCAACAAAATCTCTCTTCAGTTCAAAAAGAGAAATTTCCAGTTCACTATTGATAAAAAATGAGTTAAATCAGTTAACTCGTTTTTCTACTCAAATTCAATCAGTTAACTCTTTATTTTACTCAAATTAAATCTGTTAACTCCCTTTAATTTGAAAATCTCTCTTTATGACTGAACTTCACCTTTAATCCTGACCGTTGATTGAAATCGATCTCAACCGTTGATGAATTCCAGGAAAGTCTATTTAAGAGACCCTCATCTCTTCATTTTGATAAGTTGAATGAGAATTTGCATCGAATTGTTGCTAGAATTCATCCTCACATTTGCTCATATTCACATATGCAAAAATCAAGTTTGACCAAAAGTTGACCATATTTAACCACAGTTGACTTGAGTTGACTAGTTTCGAAAAGAATTTTGAAATAATTAAACGAAATTATTTAATTAAATGAGAAGCCATTCCTAATTAATTAAATGAAGTTATTTAATTAAATAAGAAAAGTGTCTCTAATTAATTAAAGATTATTTAATTAAATAGAAAAAGTAATTACGAGAGCATATCTCATTTTATTAAATTAAATATCTCAACAAAATCTCTCTTCAGTTGGAAAAGGGAAATTTCCAGTTCACTATAGATCAAAAATGAGTTAAATCATTTAACTCCTTTTTCTACTGAAATTGAATCAGTTAACTCCTTATTTTACTAAAATTAAATCTGTTAACTCCCTTTAATTTGGAAATCTCCCTTTATGACTGAACTTCACCTTTAATCCTAACTACTGATTGAAATCAATCTCAACTGTAGATGAATTTCAGGAAAGTTTATTTAAGAGACCCTCATCTCTTCATTTTGAAAGGTTGAATGAGAATTTGCATCGAACTGTTGCTGGAATTCATACTCACATTTGCTCATATTCACATATGCAAAGATCAATTTTGACCAAAAGTTGACAAGATTCAACCATGGTTGACTTGAGTTGACTAGTTTCGAAAAGAATTTTGAAATAATTAAACGAAATTATTTAACTAAATGGAGTACTTACTTCTAATTAATTAAACAAAGTTATTTAATTAAATGAGAAGCCATTCCTAATTAATTAAATGAAGTTTTTTAATTAAATAAGAAAAGTGTTCCTAATTAATTAAAAATTATTTAATTAAACACAAAAAGTAATTACGAGAGCATATCTCATTTTATTAAATTAAATATCTCAACAAAATCTCTCTTCAGTTCAAAAAGGGAAATTTTCAGTTCACTATTGATCAAAAATGAGTTATATCAGTTAACTCATTTGTCTACTCAAATTGAATAAGTTAACTCCTTATTTTACTCAATTTAAATCTGTTAACTCTCTTTAATTTGGAAATCTCCGTTTATGACTGAACTTCACCTTTAATCCTTACCGCTGATTGAAATTGATCTCAACCGTGGATGAATTCCAGGAAAGTCTATTTAAGAGACCCTCATCTCTTCATTTTGAAAGGTTGAATGAGAATTTACATTGAATTGTTGCTCGAATTCATACTCACATTTTCTCATATTCACATAGGCAAAGATCATCTTTGACGAAAAGTTGACCAGATTTAACCACGGTTGACTTGAGTTGACTAGTTTTGAAAAAAATTTTGAAATAATTAAATGGAGTACTTACTTCTAATTAATTAAACAAAGTTATTTAATTAAATGAAGTTATTTAATTCCATAAGAAAAGTGTCCCTAATTAATTAAAGATTATTTAATTAAATAGAAAACGTAATTATGAGAGCATATCTCATTTTATTAAATTAAATATCTCAACAAAATCTCTCTTTAGTTTTAAAAAGAAAATTTCCAGTCCACTATTGATCAAAAATAAGTTAAATTAGTGAACTGCTTTTTCTACTCAAATTGAATCTATTAAATCCTTATTTTACTCAAATTAAATTTGTTAACTCCCTTTAATTTCAAAATCTCCCTTTATGACTGAACTTCACCTTTAATCCTGACAGTTGATTGAAATCGATAACAACCGTTGATGAATTCCAAAAAAGTCTATTTAAGAGACCCTCATCTCTTCATTTTGAAAGGTTGAATGAGAATTTGCATCAAATTGTTGCTAGAATTCATACTCACATTTGCTCATTTTCACATACGCAAAGATCAAATTTGACCATAAGTTGACTAGATTTAACCACGGTTGACTTGAGTTGACTAGTTTCGAAAAGAATTATAAAATAATTAAATGAAATTATTTAATTAAATAGAGTACTTACTTCTAATTAATTAAATAAAGTTATTTAATTAAATGAGAATCCATTCCTAATTAATTAAATGAAGTTATTTAATTAAATAGAAAAAGTGTTTCTAATTAATTAAAGATTATTTAATTAAATAGAAAAAGTAATTATGAGAGCATATCTCAATTTATTAAATTAAATATCTCAAAAAAATATCTCTTCAGTTAAAAAAGGAAAATTTTCAGTTCACTATTGATAAAAAATGAGTTAAATCAGTTAGCTACTTTTTCTACTCAAATTGAATAAGTTAACTCATTATTTTACTCAAATTAAATCTGTTAACACACTTTAATTTGGAAATCTTCCTTTATGACTGAACTTCACTTTTAATCCTGGCCATTGATTGAAATCGATCTGAACCGTTGATGAATTCCAAGAGAGTCTATTTAAGAGACACTCATCTCTTCATTTTGAAAGGTCGAATGAGAATTTGCATCGAATTGTTGCTTGAATACATACTCACATTTGCTCATATTCACATATGCAAAGATCAAGTTTGACCAAAAGTTGACCAGATTTAACCACAGTTCACTTGAGTTGACTAGTTTCCGAAGGAATTTTGAAATAATTAAACGAAATTATTTAATTAAATAGAGTACTTACTTCTAAATAATTAAACAAAGTTATTTAATTTAATGAGAAATCATTCTTAATTAATTACATGAATTTATTTAATTAAATAAGAAAAGTGTCTCTAATTAATTAAACATTATTAAATTAAATAGGAAAAGTAATTATAAGAGAATATCTCATTTTATTAAATTAAATATCTCAACAAAATCTCCCTCCAGTTCAAAAATGGAAATTTCCAGTTCACTATTGATAAAAAATGTGTTAAATCAGTTAACTCCTTTTTCTACTCAAATTGAATCAATTAACTCCTTATTTTACGCAAATTAAATATGTTACCTCCCTTTAATTTGGAAATGTCCCTTTATGACAGAACTTCACCTTTAATCATGACCGTTGATTGAAATCGATCTCAACCATTGATGAATTCTAGGAAAGTCTATTTAAGAGACTCTCATCTCTTTATTTTGAAAGGTTGAATGAGAATTTGCAACAAATTGTTGTTGGAATTCATACTCACATTTGCTCATATTCACATACGCAAAGATCAAGTTTGACCAAAAATTGACCAGATTTAACCACAGTTGTCTTGAGTTGACTAGTTTCGAAAATAATTTTAAAATAATTAAACAAAATTATTTGATTAAATGGAGTACTTACTTCTAATTAATTAAACAAAGATATTTAATTAAATGAGAAACCATTCCTAATTAATTAAATGAAGTTATTTAATTAAATAAGAAAAGTGTCTCTAATTAATTAAAGATTATTTAATTAAATAGAAAAAGTAATTATGAGAGCATATCTCATTTTATTAAATTAAATATCTCAACAAAATATCTCTTCAGTTCAAAAAGGAAAATTTTCAAGTTAACTATTGATCAAAAATGAGTTAAATCAGTTAACTCCATTTTCTACTCAAATTTAATTAGTTAACTCCTTATTTTACTCAAATTAAATCTGTTAATTCCCTTTAATTTGAAAATCTCCCTTTATGGCTGAACTTCACCTTTAATACTGACCGTTGATTGAAATCGATCTCAACCATTGACGAATTTTAGAAAAGTCTATTTATGATAATCTCATGTCTTCATTTTGAAAGGTTGAATGAGAATTTGCATCGAATTGTTGCTGAAATTCATACTCACATTTGCTCATATTCACATACGCAAAGATTAAGTTTGACCAAAAGTTGACTAGATTTAACCACAGTTGACTTGAGTTGACTAGTTTCAAAAAGAATTTTAAAATAATTAAATGAAAATATTTAATTAAATGGAGTACTTACTTCTAATTAATTAAACAAAGTTATTTAATTAAATGAGAAGCCATTTTAATTAATTAAATGAAGTTATTTAATTAAATAAGAAAAATGCCTTTAATTAATTAAAGATTATTTAATTAAATATAAAAAATAATTATAGATCAAAAATGGAAATTTCCAGTTCACTATAGATCAAAAATGAGTTAAATCAGTTAACTCCTTTTTCTACTGAAATTGAATCAGTTAACTCCTTATTTTACTAAAATTAAATCTGTTAACTCCCTTTAATTTGGAAATCTCCTTTTATGACTAAACTTCACCCTTAATCCTAACTACCGATTGAAATCAATCTCAAATGTGGATGAATTCCAGGAGAGTTTATTTAAGAGATCCTCATCTCTTCATTTTGAAAGTTTGAATGAGAATTTGCATCGAATTGTTGCTGGAATTCATACTCACATTTGCTCATATTCACATACGCAAAGATCAATTTTGACCAAAAGTTGACAAGATTCAACCATGGTTGACTTGAGTTGACTAGTTTCGAAAAGAATTTTGAAATAATTAAACGAAATTATTTAATTAAATGGAGTACTTACTTCTAATTAATTAAACAAAGTTATTTAATTAAATGAGAAGCCATTCCTAATTAATTAAATTAAGTTTTTTAATTAAATAAGAAAAGTCTCCCTAATTAATTAAAGATTATTTAATTAAACACAAAAAGTAATTAAGAGAGCATATCTCAATTTATTAAATTAAATATCTCAACAAAATCTCTCTTCAGTTCAAAAAGGGAAATTTTCAGTTCACTATTGATCAAAAATGAGTTATATCAGTTAACTCATTTGTCTACTCAAATTGAATAAGTTAACTCCTTATTTTACTCAATTTAAATCTGTTAACTCTCTTTAATTTGGAAATCTCCGTTTATGACTAAACTTCACCTTTAATCTGTGAAGAACCTCCTTATAGCAATATCGTGGGAATGTTCGAAATAACAGAATACAAAGTGATAGCAGAACTCAGAATAAATCTACTGATCGCAGGCCACTTCGAGGGGGTAACCTCCTTTGAGCAAGCTCAATACAATAAATTCGTCCGTGCCCATCAAGGGCCTCAACCTATTCTTATATACTGGGTACGATCTAGAAAAGTAATACTACCTATGCATGTGGGATAATAAAATAAACTCACGGGACGACTTACAAAGCATATGCGTCCAACAACACTACTCTAACAAAATAAATAGAAGGAACACACAAGTTCCTAACATCCCCTCTCCCTTAGAAAAAAGCTTTGTCCTCAAAGCTTAAGGTGTGGAAATTGTTGTTGAATCTGAAGAAGGGGTTCCCAGGTAGCATCCTCTGGTTGCATGCCATGCCACTGAATCAAGACCTCAGAGATGGAGCGAGAGCGAAGCTGGAGAGTGCGCTGGTCAATGATTGCCACCGGCTCCAGGATAATGGATCCTTCCATATCCATTTCAGGGAGAGTAGTTTGTGCTCTGACAGTGGTACCCAGAACTTTCTTTAGACAAGAAACATGAAAGACTGGATGAATGCGGGAAGAAGGAGGAAGTTCCAGTTTATAAGCAACTGAACCAATCTTCTGCAGAACCTGATAAGGCCCATAAAATTTTGGGGCCAGCTTATGACGCCCTTTTAGCTTTAGGGAGGATTGTTTGTATGGCTGTAGACGAAGAAAATCCATATCCCCAACTTGAAATGAGCGCTCAGAACGGTGTTGATCTGCTTGCTGTTTCATCCGATTACGGGCCATGTGAAGATTATCCTGTAAGGTACGAAGAATCTGATCCCTGCTGCGGAGAACTATGTCAACTGCCTGGACTGGTGAGCTGTTGGGAGTGTAGGGAAGGAGCACTGGAGGTGCCTGACCATAGACTGCTTCATATGGAGTCATTTTAGAGGCAGTGTGGTAAGAGGTATTGTACCACCATTCAGCTAAAGGGAGCCACTTGGCCCACTGATGTTGCTGTTCGGAAGTGAAGCAACGAAGATAAGTTTCCAAGCATTTATTGACAATTTCCGTTTGACCATCAGTTTGTGGGTGATAGCCCGAACTCATCTTCAGTTTGGTGCCAGTTTTCTGAAACAGTTCAGTCCAAAAATGACTGGTAAAAGTTGTATCACGATCAGAGACAATGGAAGAAGGGAGTCCATGAAGACGAAATATCTGGTCCATGAAGATTTGTGCAACAGAGGAGGCAGTATAGGGGTGGCTGAGGGCACAAAAATGACTATATTTCGAGAGACGATCAACCACAACCAAGATCACTGTCTTGCCACCGGATTTAGGAAGCCCTTCAATGAAATCCATAGAAATATCAGTCCAAATCCGTGTAGGGATGGGCAATGGTTCAAGCAAGCCAGGAAGGAGGGTCGTTTCACCCTTGTGGCGTTGGCAAGTATCACATTCAGCCACCATCTGTTGAATCGTCTGTTTCATCCCTTTCCAAAAGAAGTTTCTCCTTGCTCGCTCATAAGTTTTGAGGAAGCCTGAGTGCCCTGCTGAAGGAGAAGCATGGAGTTCATAAAAAATAGCCTGATGTAGAGCTGGGTTCTGAGGAAGCACTAGCCGACCCTTGTATCGAAGAGAAGCACCATCCCAAGAGTAATGTGGTATAGCAGAAGGATTATGGGCTAGCTGGTGAATGATTTGAGATAAAGAAGAGTCACTGTCATAGCCCTACTGAACAGACGCTAACCAATTGGGAATGGGCATAGAAATAGCGGAAAGGGAAGCTTGATTATCAAATGTGCGAGAAAGAGCATCTGCCACAATATTCTCCTTACCCTTCTTGTAGGTGATCTCATAATCATACCCCATGAGTTTGCTGACCCATTTATGTTGTGTAGGAGAGGATACCCATTGTTCCAGGAAGTATTTCAGACTTTGGTGATCGATTCTGATGCAAAAATGACTCCCTAAGAGGTATGGCCGCCACTTCTGTACAGCATGCAAAATAGCCATCATTTCTTTTTCATAAGTAGAGAGGGCTAGATTCTTACCAGAGAGGGCTTTGCTAGTGAACGCAATAGGATGGTCATCTTGCAGGAGAACAGCACCCAATCCATTGCCGCAAGCATCACTCTCAATAGTGAAAGGTTTGGAAAAATCTGGCATCGCGAGAACAGGTGTACTGCACATAGCCTGTTTCAGTTGTTCAAATGCAGTCTCAGCAACAGGGGTCTAGGAGAAGGCATCCTTTTTTAACAGAGCTGTCAATGGTGCTGCAATTTTCCCGTAATCTTTGACAAACTTGCGGTAGTAGCCAGTCAACCCCAAAAAACCCCGAAGGCTCTTGAGAGTTTTAGGATGCGGCCAAGTTTTCATGGCATCTATTTTTGTAGGATCCACCCGCACTCCATGGTGTGCAACAATATGCCCGAGATACTCCACTTCCTCCTGGCCAAACACACATTTAGATAGTTTTGCACAGAGTTGATGATCAGAGAGAAGTTGCAAGACAAGCTCCAGATGATGGAGATGCTCAGCCCAAGTTTTGCTATATATGAGGATATCATCAAAGAAGACCAGAATGAATTTTCGGAGGTATGGTCGAAATATGTTATTCATCACTGCCTGAAATGTTGAAGGAGCATTCGTGAGGCCAAAGGGCATGACTAAAAATTCATAGTGACCATCATGTGTGCGGAAGGCAGTTTTAGGTATATCCTCCTCATTAACCCGAATTTGATGATACCCAGAACGAAGATCTAACTTGGAGAAAAAATGAGCCCCATGAAGTTCATCAACAACTGGAATGGGAAACTTGTCCTTTATAGTGAGATGATTAAGTGCTCAGAAATCAATGCAGAGTCGCCATGACCCATCTTTTTTGCGAACAAGCAGAACTGGAGAAGAAAAGGAACTGGTACTAGGGCGAATAATACCTTGCTTCAGTAAGTCACGGACAAGTATCTCGATTTCGGTCTTCTGATGAAATGGGTAGCGGTAGGGCCTGATGTTGGGCGGAACACTGCCAGGAAGGAGCTGAATACGGTGGTCCTCTGGATGAGAAGGAGGTAATCCCACAGGTTCAGCAAATATACCAGAATACTTTTCCAAAATGTGTTGGAGATCGACAGGAGTGCTAGAGACTGCTGATGGCTGCATCTGAATGGAATGGAGCTGAGCGATGACACCATGTGAATTCTTCTTAAGAAGTTTTTCCATACGGTGTGAACTAATGATGCTGAGAGACCCTGGTTGTAAGCCTTTCAAAGTGTGTTGGTGCCCCTCGGCTGAAAACTGCATCCAAAGTTCAGCAAAATCCCAGAGAATGGGGCCAAGAGTGCGTAAACATTGGGCACCCAAAACCACATCACAGCCACCTAAGGGTAAGGCAAACATGTCAGAGCGCATGTTATAATCTCCAATAGAGAGAAGCACATTGCGACATTTCCCTTTACAAGGTAAAGTGCCCCCATTGGCAATCATGACTTCAAAGCTAGAGCATGGATGGATAAAGCAATCAGCCTGTTTGGCTATTCGTGGATCAATGAAGTTATGAGTGCTACCAGAATCAATGAGTATAGTAAGAGGGATCTTCTTGAAGAAACCCTGGACCCACATGGTTTGTGGAGTAGTGACTCCTGCCAAAGCATGGACAGATATCTCTGGTGGAGCTTCTGGTGAAGGAGGTTCAGGCTGGTGAGGCTCAACCTCATCATCCACTATTTCCTGAGCATCTACATATTCTTCCAGTTCCGGTGGAGAATCCACATCCAAGAGATAGAGCTTTTGCTGAACACATCTATGGCCGCGAGACCATTTCTCATCACAATTATAACAAAGCCCTTTGTCTCGCCTGACTCGCATCTCTGTTTCAGACAAGTGCTTGATCGGAGTAGTTCTGGAAGCTGGTATGACGGGAGGGTTGTGAGAACCTGTATTTCTGAATGGAACAAAATTAGATCTGGAGCGTTGTAGAGCACTAATCTTGTCTTCCGCTAACTTAGCCAACCCAAGGGCTTCCATCATTGTAGTGGGTCGAAACATTTTGACTTCTGAGCGAAGTGCATCCTTCAGACCACTGACAAAACAACTACGGAAGAATTCATCAGACAAGCCCTCTGTGTAATTAGCTAATTTTTCAAACTCTGTCTGGTATTCTCTTACAGTGCTTGTTTGACGCAGTTTAGTGAGTGCTCCTGTGAAATCATCAAAGGAACTAGGGCCAAAGCGCTCTAAAATGAGGGTGCACAATTCGCTCCACGTTGGGCCTACATTAGCCTTGATGTACCAACGGAACCATTGAAGAGCTTCATGTTCCAAATGAAAAGATGCAAGGGAGACTTTGTGGTTATCCAAAGTATTATGCAAGCTGAAATACTGCTCTGCCCTATAGATCCATCCAGTCGGATCAGAACCATCGAAGCGTGGAAAATCAAGCTTTGGTCCACGGAAATTGCCAGAAGAGGACCCAGTATCTCCTGAATGGTTTCGGCTCATGGCTGACTGCTGAAAGTTAAGACCCAAAATTTTGTCATCCAGATCTTGAAGTCTGGTTTTGAGGGATGCAATTTCCTCTTCCATGATTTTTGCTCCTGTACGCGTAACAACCATAAAACAAGGTTTTTTTTTTTTTTTTTTTTTTTCGAAGAGTCGACTTAGAAAAATTCACTCACAGACAGAACAACTGAAAAGAGTTATTGCAATAACAAGAGATATTAGAAGTGAGAGGAACCTGAAGGCCACGACAGAAAAAAATTTGATGTAATTTCCACCCAGCGAGGCCAAGAGAGTGCTCTAATACCAGATGTGAAGAACCTCCTTATAGCAATATCGTGAGAATGCTCGAAATAACAGAATACAAAGTGATAACAGAACTCAGAATAAATCTACTGATCGCAGGCCACTTCGAGGGGGTACCCTCCTTTGAGCAAGCTCAATACAATAAATTCGTCCGTGCCCATCAAGGGCCTCAACCTATTCTTATATACTGGGTACGATCTAGAAAAGTAATACTACCTATGCATGTGGGATAATAAAATAAACTCACGGGATGACTTACAAAGCATATGCGTCCAACAACACTACTCTAACAAAATAAACAGAAGGAACACACAGGTTCCTAACATAATCCTTACTGCTGATTGAAATTGATCTCAACCGTGGATGAATTCCAAGAAAGTCTATTTAAGAGACCCTCATCTCTTCATTTTGAAAGGTTGAATGAGAATTTACATTGAATTGTTGTTCGAATTCATACTCACATTTTCTCATATTCACATAGGCAAAGATCATCTTTGACCAAAAGTTGACCAGATTTAACCACGGTTGACTTGAGTTGACTAGTTTCGAAAAAAATTTTGAAATAATTAAATGGAGTACTTACTTCTAATTAATTAAACAAAGTTATTTAATCAAATGAAGTTATTTAATTCCATAAGAAAAGTGTCCCTAATTAATTAAAGATTATTTAATTAAATAGAAAACGTAATTATGAGAGCATATATCATTTTATTAAATTAAATATCTCAACAAAATCTCTCTTTAGTTCAAAAAAGAAAATTTTCAGTTCACTATTGATCAAAAATAAGTTAGATTAGTGAACTGCTTTTTCTATTCAAATTGAATCTGGTAAATCCTTATTTTACTCAAATTAAATTTGTTAACTCCCTTTAATTTGAAAATCTCCCTTTATGAATGAACTTCACCTTTAATCCTGACAGTTGATTGAAATCGATCACAACTGTTGATGAATTCCAAAAAAGTCTATTTAAGAGACCCTCATCTCTTCATTTTGAAAGGTTGAATGAGAATTTGCATCGAATTGTTGCTAGAATTCATACTCACATTTGCTCATTTTCACATACGCAAAGATCAAATTTGACCATAAGTTGACTAGATTTAACCACGGTTGACTTGAGTTGACTAGTTTCGAAAAGAATTATGAAATAATTAAATGAAATTATTTAATTAAATAGAGTACTTACTTCTAATTAATTAAATAAAGTTATTTCATTAAATGAGAAATCATTCCTAATTAATTAAATGAAGTTATTTAATTAAATAGAAAAAGTGTTTCTAATTAATTAAAGATTATTTAATTAAATAGAAAAAGTAATTATGAGAGCATATCTCAATTTATTAAATTAAATATCTCAACAAAATATATCTTCAGTTAAAAGAGGAAAATTTTCAGTTCACTATTGATCAAAAATAAGTTAAATCAGTTAGCTACTTTTTCTACTCAAATTGAATCAGTTAACTCCTTATTTTGCTCAAATTAAATCTGTTAACAAACTTTAATTTGAAAATCTTCCTTTATGACTGAACTTCACTTTTAATCCTAGCCATTGATTGAAATCGATCTGAACCGTTGATGAATTCCAAGAGAGTCTATTTAAGAGACCCTCATCTCTTCATTTTGAAAGGTCGAATGAGAATTTGCATCGAATTGTTGCTTGAATTCATACTCACATTTGCTCGTATTCACATATGCAAAGATCAAGTTTGACCAAAAGTTGAGCAGATTTAACCACAGTTCACTTCAGTTGACTAGTTTCTGAAGGAATTTTGAAATAATTAAACGAAATTATTTAATTAAATAGAGTACTTACTTCGAAATAATTAAACAAAGTTATTTAATTTAATGAGAAATCATTCCTAATTAATTACATGAATTTATTTAATTAAATAAGAAAAGTGTCTCTAATTAATTAAACATTATTAAATTAAATAGGAAAAGTAATTATAAGAGAATATCTCATTTTATTAAATTAAATATCTCAACAAAATCTCCCTTCAGTTCAAAAATGGAAATTTCCAGTTCACTATTGATAAAAAATGTGTTAAATATGTTAACTCCTTTTTCTACTCAAATTGAATCAATTAACTCCTTATTTTACTCAAATTAAATCTGTTACCTCTGTTTAATTTGAAAATGTCCCTTTATGACAGAACTTCACCTTTAATCATGACCATTGATTGAAATTGATCTCAACCATTGATGAATTCTACGAAAGTCTATTTAAGAGACCCTCATCTCTTTATTTTGAAAGATTGAATGAGAATTTGCATTGAATTGTTGCTGAAATTCATACTCACATTTGCTCATATTCACATACGCAAAAATTAAGTTTGACCAAAAGTTGACTAGATTTAACCACAGTTGACTTGAGTTAACTAGTTTCAAAAAGAATTTTAAAATAATTAAGTGAAAATATTTAATTAAATGGAGTACTTACTTCTAATTAATTAAACAAAGTTATTTAATTAAATGAGAAGCCATTTTAATTAATTAAATGAAGTTATTTAATTAAATAAGAAAAATGCCTTTAATTAATTAAAGATTATTTAATTAAATAGAAAAAATAATTATGAGAGCATATCTCATTTTATTAAATTAAATATCTCAACAAAATCTCTCTTTAGTTCAAAAAAGGAAATTTCTAGTTCACTATTGATAAAAAATGAGTTAAATCAGTTAAGTCCTTTTTATACTCTAATTGAATCAGTTAACTCCTTATTTTACTCAAATTAAATCTGTTAACTCCCTTTAATTTGGAAATCTCCCTTTATGACTGAACTTCATATTTAATCCTGATCGTTGACTGAAATCGATTTGAACCTTTGATGAATTCCAGGAAAGTCTATTTAACAGACCCTCATCTCTTTATTTTGAAAGGTTGAATGAGAATTTGCATCGAATTGTTGGTGAAATTCATACTGACTTTTTCTCATATTCACATACGTAAAGACCAAGTTTGACTCAAAGTTGACCAGATTTAACCACGGTTGACTTGAGTTGACTAGTTTCGAAAAGAATTTTGAAATAATTAAACAAAATTATTTAATTAAATGGAGTACTTACTTCTAATTAATTAAACAAAGTTATTTAATTAAATGAGAATGCATTCGTAATTAATTAAATAAAGTTATTTAATTAAATAAGAAAAGTACCTCTAATTAATTAAAAATTATTTAATTAAATAGATAAAGTAATTATGAGAGCATATATAATTTGATTAAATTAAATATCTCAAAAAAATCTCTCTTCAGTTCAAAAAGGAAAATTTCCAAATCAATATTGATAAAAAATGAGTTAAATCAGTTAACTCCTTCTTCTACTCAAATTGAATCAGTTAACTCCTTATTTTACTCAAAATAAATCTGTAAACTTCCTTTAATTTGGAAATCCCCCTTTATGATTGAACTTCACCTTTAATCTTGACCGTTGATTGAAATTGATCTCAACCGTTGATGAATTTCAGGAAAGTCTATTTAAGAGAACCTCATCTCTTTATTTTGAAAGGTTGAATGAGAATTTGCATCGAATTGTTATTGGAATTCATACTCACATTTGCACATATTCACATACGCAAAGATCAAGTTTGACCAAAATTTAACCAGATTTAATCACGATTGAATTGAGTTGACTAGTTTCGAAAAGAATTTTGAAATAATTAAACGAAATTATTTAATTAAATGGAGTACTTACTTTTAATTAATTAAACAAAGTTATTTAATTAAATGAGAAGCCATTCCTAATTAATTAAATGAAGTTATTTAATTAAATAAGAAAAGTGCCTCTAATTAATTAAAGATTGTTTAATTAAATAGAAAAAGTAATTATGAGAGCATATCTCATTTTATTAAATTAAATATCTCAACAAAATCTCTCTTCAGTTCAAAAAAGAAAATTTCTAGTTCACCATTGATCAAAAATGAGTTAAATCAGTTGACTCTTTTTTTTACTCAAATTGAATCAATTAACTCCTTATTTTACTCAAATTAAATCTGTTAACTCCCTTTAATTTGGAAATCTCCCTTTATGACTGAACTTCACCTTTAATCCTAACCGTTGATTGAAATCGATCTCAACTATTGATGAATTTCAGGAAAGTCTATTTAAGAGACCCTCATCTCTTCATTTTGAAAGGTTAAATGAGAATTGGCATCGAATTGTTGCTGGAATTCATACTCACATTTGCTCATATTCACATATGCAAAGATCAAGTTTGACCAAAAGTTGATCGGATTTAACCACTGTTGACTTGAGTTGGCTAGTTTCGAAAAGAATTTTGAAATAATTAAATAAAATTATTTAATTAAATGGAGTACTTACTTCTAATTAATTAAACAAAGTTGTTTAATTAAATGAGAAGCCATTCCTAATTAATTAAATAAATTTATTTAATTAAATAAGAAAAGTGTCTCTAATTAATTAAAAATTATTTAATTAAATAGAAAAAGTAATTATGAGAGCATATCTCATTTTATTAAATTTAATATCTCAACAAAATCTCTCTTCAGTTCAAAAAGGAAAATTTCCAGTTCACTAGTGATCAAAAATGAGTTAAATCAATTAACTCTTTTTTCTACTCAAATTGAATCAGTTAACTCCTTATTTTACTCAAATTAAATCTGTTAACTCCCTTTAATTTGGAAATCTCTCTTTATGACTGAACTTCACCTTTAATCCTGATCGTTGATTGAAATTGATCTCAACCGTTGATGAATTTAAGAAAAGTCTATTTAAGAGACCCTCATCTCTTTATTTTGAAAGGTTGAATGAGAATTTACATCGAATTGTTGCTGGAATTCATACTCACATTTGCTCATATTCACATACGCAAATATCAAGTTTGACCAAAAGTTGATCAAATTTAACCACGATTGACTTGAGTTGACTAGATTCAATTTTTTTTTTGAAATAATTAAACAAAATTATTTAAGTAAATGGAGTACTTACTTCTAATTAATTAAACAAAGTTATTTAATTAAATAAGAAGCCATTCCTCATTAATTAAATGAAGTTATTTAATTAAATAAGAAAAGTGTCTCTAATTAATTAAAAATTATTTAATCAAATAGAAAAAGTAATATGAGCGCATATCTCATTTTATTAAATTAAATATCTCAACAAAATCTCTCTTCAATTCAAAAAGGGAAATTTTGAGTTCACTATTGACAAAAAATTAGTTATCTCTTTTTTCTTCTCAAAGTGAATGAGTTAACTCCTTGTTTTACTCAAATTAAATCTGTTAACTCTTTTTAATTTGGAAATCTCCTTTTATGACTGAACTTCACCTTTAATCCTGACCGTTGATTGAAATCGATTTCAACCGGTGATGAATTCTAAGAAAGTCTATTTAAGAGACCCTCATCTCTTCATTTTGAAAGGTTGAATGAGAATTTGCATCGAATTGTTGCTGGAATTCATACTCACATTTGCTCATATTCACATACGCAAAGATCAAATTTAATCAAAAGTTGACCAGATTTATGTAATGCCCCACCAAGGGATCCAAAGAATTAACTTAGAATTTCACTAAGTTTGATAACATTTTTTTTTTATATAACATGAAAGTAAATGCCACATATAACTTGCACATAATAACGGAAGCAATAGAAATGTCCATTTAAAAGTAAACATAACATACATAACCGAAAAATTAGTTAGATAAAATAATTAAATTTGAAAATAAAAAAAGTTAAAAGTTATAATATTAAATTTGGAATGTGACAATATTTATTTTGATAATAATATATTTGGAGCTCATTTTTAAATAAATGATTAAATAGTATTACTATTAAAGTTAATAAATATTTTAGCAATAAAGTTTTGGAAAATGAAAGTTAAAAGTAAAAAATATATTTTTTTAAAGATTCTAAATCTCATATGATTAAAATATAAATATATTAAGATTGAAAAGTGGAGATATTAAAGTTAGTGCATAAGACTTAATAAATAAATTAAATTGGAAAGAGTAAAGTAAATTGGAGTTATAAGCTTGCATGAGAATTGACATGTGTCAACAACACGAGGGTTAGTGCATCAATTAAGAATAAGGTGTTTACAATTCTATGACTCATCAAAAAGAATTGGAAAAGACCCATGCTTAGTTGGTGACACCTTTCAATAGTTTCAAGAAGCATTCCAAAGGTTTCTTGAGAGCTCTTGATATTCAAGCATTCATAGAAGCTTAAAAGAAAAGTTTAATGGAAGCTACAAGCTTACTGGAAGCAACGAGCTACAAGCTAAAATAGAAGCTTCAAAGCTTACATGCAGGGGAGAAGATTCATATGCTCATATATTTTTTACTTGCTTCTATACTCCTTTTAGCACTTCTAATCAGTTGGAGGATTCGACCGGCTTAGATTCTTGAAAGAATTGCGAATGATGGAGAAGGAAGGGACTTTCTATGAACTTTTGAGGCTTGAAAAATTAGCATCAGTGTTCAGGTACACTCGTGATATTCTCATATAATTTACAATTTGAAATTGGAATCTAGATATTTTATTTGGAGGAGAAGAAAACAATAGAAAAATCCTAGATCTAATTAAGGAGAAATAATTAGATCTTAATCGAGTTTGGGTTTGAATTTATATTGTAAAATTAGATAGACAAGATTTGGAATTAAAATAGAAATTCTAAGTTGAAAATTCGAATGATTAGATGTAATCTTTCTATCAAATTATATTTTTAGATGCGTATGGACAAACTTATTAGATGGATGAATGGGTAAATTTAGAAAACAATTATTTTAAGAAGAAATTCTTAATTCATCACAAATTGTCCTATCGCTGCCCCTTGGATAGACTCGAATTTAGTCATTCATAACTTTTTATCGTGATTGAATTTATTCGATCGCTCTAGTCAAAATTGGTGCAACTTGACCCTCTCCAACATATTTAAATTTCAGCCTGATCCAACGATTCACTAAGAAGATATGGCCATTGTACTGAGACTGTTTTATTCAAGAACGGATATCTCTTCATTTTCCATAACTAAGAGTTATTTATGCTTAAACTTCACAAAAATAATATATCAAAGTAATATAATTAAAATTTAATAATTATTTAATTAGTCTAAAGACTAATAAGAATGTTTTAAATAAATTAATAAAGATTTTTAATGGAAAGTTTGTGGATGGAGCTGATGGATAGAGATATTGAATTCAATAGAAAATGGATGACTTTTAATATTAATTATTTAATGTATATTAAGTACTATTTAATATATAGTTGAGAGGTGGTAATTTATAAAAGTGTTTAATGATGATTATTAAGAGACTCAAATTTTAATGATATTGGATTTAGATTTAAATAAGAATTATTATATTGACAAGGAGTCATAGTTACATTACAACATTGTTATAACATAGCTACGATTTGAATTATTGATATACCTTAAAGGTTAGTTAAATAATAACTAATGGGGCTTATGGAAATATAGTTTGATGAGTTTGTTATTTATTAATATTTGTTGGGTTTAACAAACTATTAATAAATAATGGTTTAAATAGTTATCAACAAATTTGATTAGAGATAATCTAGTGGAGATTATTTAATGAATTAAAGATATTATTGCAATCTTCCTTTATTAAGATCTTATTAAAATGCATTAGTTTTATATGGTCTATTATCTAATCTAATTAAATCAAATTTAATTAAGATTAGTTAATAGTAGAAGAAGTGTAGTTAATTATTAGTCAATCTAAATAAATGGATTAAAAGAAAAGAGATTTTAATATAGTTTATATAGTGGACTTTTTATAAGGTATATTGAATACTATTAAACAATTTTAGAGTTGTTTAATGAAGATGATAATGCTAAGAATTTGAAAATTATTCATGTTAAAATCTACAATGAGTCTTATTGATTTGTGATAGGGATCTTTTTCAAACAACTTTTATATAGACAAAATATTATTAGAACAATTAGAAAATGAAGTCTAATGATTGATTTTAATATTGATTAAATAATTGTAAGATGGTAATTTATATTATGTTGATTTAAATTTAGAAACTCTAAATGATATTGGATTAAGATTGAATTATTATGTTATTGGTTAATACGTTTGAATCCTTTAATGGTATTAAGAGTTAGCTAATGAAGTTCTATGTAAAAGTTCTCCAGATTGATTATTTATAGTTGTGATAAGTTTATTATTTATTAATGTTTGTTGGGTCTAACAAACTATTAATAAATAATAGTGTAAATAGTTTAAATACTTATCAACTAATACGAAAAGAGTTACTCTAAAGGAGATTAGTTAATGATCGAAGTACTGTAAAAGATATTAATCAAATTGAATTGGTTAATAATTTGGAAGATTATCAGTTAACTAAATCAACGTACATAGGAAAAACTTATTTGAGATAATAATACTTGATATTGAAAATTTATTATAACTTGTTATTATTAAAATATAAATGAGAACATTGTTGCAGAGTGATGTATGTAATCATTAAAGATTTAATAATAAGATTTTCAATATAGCTTGTTATTAAATATTAACAAGTTATTATTATTGAACTATTAATATGATTATTTGTGTACTGAATTATAGTTGACTTTTGACTTACAAAATTATAGTTAGTTATTAGTCAACTTATATTAATTGGAATGTTGCCTTGGATATGTAATTATTAATTAAATTAATGAAAGTTAATTAGATTTAATTAATAATCAAGTTATGTAATAGAGTTTTAATTGATATGCTAATATTGATTCCTTTAGCAAAGTTGTGAAGTATTTACATCGAAATTGATAAGTCGAACTCTCATGACTTGATTAATAATCTTAGATGTTTTAATGGTGAGACTTAGTAATATTGAATTAGAAACTATTAGATGTTAATAGGTCATGTATTGTGTACCTATGTTAATTGGTTGATTTAATTGATCATTTTAATAAAGTTATAATCTTCTTATTCGAGGATTGATAATTGGTTCTTTTATAAAAGAATAATGATTCTTGGATTATGTCAAAAAGTTGAAATAATGATAAGGAAGAGATATACAATTAGTAACATGGATCTTAGCAAATAAAGCAAAAGATTTTAATGAGTAAATAATTATCCTTAAGTTATTCTTAAGATAATGCTATCGGGGAACAAATGGGTTGACTTGTAGATCAAATGATGAAACTTAGACATTTGAAGTATTCTTAAAAATGGAAACTGAAACCCCTACACTTAATTCAACTATGTGAATTTATTAAAACCAAAATATGTGTTTGCATCATGTATTCTATATGCTTCTTATTTTGGGTTTTGGGTTGATTAGTGTTGACCAGTCTTAGGTTGTTACCAGAGGCTCGGGGGTTATGAGATGTGTTGGCATGTTGATTTTATTTGGTCTCGATCTTTATAAGCCCAACCATGGTAATATGATCACATGCTCTATGAAATGTTTGTATTTGTTCATCAGTCTTCATGTGTGAAGCTGAGAGGTATGTGTATGAGACACTTGAGCTAACCATTTTTGAGTCATCGATCAGTTATCCTTGGATTACTTTCTAGTCACCATGATGGGACTGAAATGTGAATTTATTTCTTGATGATATCATGTTGTGACATGTTTGACTCAACCATTTTGGAGTCTTCGATCAGTATGATTTTGAGATATTCTTGGTTGCTTATTGAAGAACCAATGGATATGGTGATTTATTTTAAAATGTATTTTGGTTATTGAGAACCAATTGATACTTATAATTATCAGTGATGCCTTCAGTTGCCAATAGAGAACTGTTGTGGTCATGATTTTCTATGGATACTTTTTGGATGCTCATGGACATTTGATGATTCTTATCTTGGAGATTTGATAATTCTTATTATGGATATTTGATACTTTTATCATGGATATCTGATGATTATTTTTATGGATTATCTTTTGGATTTTCTTTACAGTCGCTTGTACAGGACTGTGGTGATTTTATGATTCCATGAGCTTAGGGTAGGTTATCTACTTGTAGTGTCGAGAAGTGGCTTGCAATGGGGGTCGGGGCCCTAAGTGGCTGCCAAGGTAACTCATTGTAAGTTTGGTTAATAAGTGATAACATTTACATACTAAATGGGGATTAAATGAACCTAAAAAGATAATTTTTTTGATGTTCTTGCCCATGCCTTGAGCGCTTGTACAGGCTAGGATGGGAGTAGTGAGAATGCATGGTTGCGACCGTGCATTCCGTAGTATGTCTCGTCAGTATGAGAGGATACTAGTGGCCGCATAAGATCAGTATAGACCCGTGGAGTTTACCTAACTACTAGGGTAACTTGTACGTGATAAATACGATGACACTTTCTCGCTTGCATAGTAGGTTTCCTACATGTCATTGTGTGGCTCTAGAAAATTAGATGTCAATTTTGTGTGATGGAACCTTTGAGTTAGTATACTTCTAGAATTCCTGGACTTATAGAGATATATGCTTTGTGGATTGATAGCCTGTTTGGGACTTGAGATTATCTCCTCAGCATGGTGGGACTGGACCACTTAGGTTCCACATGGTCGGGTGGTAGTGTATTTTCCACTCTTATCATTTGAGATCCGTCCGAGACAACGTCGCTGGAGTATTCTTGGTTGGTATTTACCTTCATTATGTGCTTGGATCATTATGATTGATGATATACCTTATGATGGATGTATTTACTGGTATGTTTCTTATATTGATGTTTTGCATATGTTAGATGATGGTATCCTATGCTTTACTTTGTATGTTAGTAGGATGTTTTAAGAGTGACATTCCTACTATGTTAATACCGATGATCTCTTCGATGATTTGGGATGTTACGCACGGAGGGATGGCTAGGGCCCATGATGGTCTAATGATGCTATTAATAGTTGGGAGGAACCGTTCACTTAGTTTATTTTGTTTGGGGTAAAAGCACAAACCTATGTCACCTTTTTATAAAGAAAAGTGATATCAGAATGTGACAGTTCAACATTAATGACAAAAAAAATGGTATTTGTGTTTAAAATATGAAGATGATGTAAACTGATGAAATGTGTAGAACTGTATGAATTTTATGCCTATAATTTTTATTATTTTTTTGACTAAAAATTTATTCATTTTATTTTATTTTGAAGTCCCTTTTTTAACTGTAAAAAATATAGGATGTAGTTCCCGTCAAACAAGTATGTGCAAATCATCTTTTTTTGTTATGATTTGAAAATATTTTATAGATGACATGTATAGCTAGTGCACAAAAAAAGAAATAATTATTTTTGATGTATATTTTCTTTGTTATAAGTACTCAAGTTCGACCTTGTCAGAATCCAACAGTTTTTTCCTCCCGTCAAAACTTCCCTATCAAATCTATACCTTCTTGAAAAAAAATTACATATTCATGAAGAGGATTCTCT
This sequence comes from Cupressus sempervirens, assembly GCA_028749045.1. Taxonomy (NCBI): domain Eukaryota; kingdom Viridiplantae; phylum Streptophyta; class Pinopsida; order Cupressales; family Cupressaceae; genus Cupressus; species Cupressus sempervirens. The sequence continues at coordinate 664,696,977 of CM053793.1, read as the reverse complement.
CCTCTAGTGATAAATTTTTTATTTTTATTTTTTTGATATGATTTACTATTTTTTTTTATTTTTTGAGAGAGCATCTTCTGAAATGTTGAAATATCGACTTATAATATTTTTAGATTATAGCATATTATAATTAATAAAAACACTCAAAAATTTATATAATGATGATATTGAATTTGAAATCTATGAAAGGGTATTTTTAGTTTTTTTTAAAAATTGAGTTTTGATAGAGAAATGAGATTTGACCAAAACAGGTTTTTGTATCACAAACGGTGACACAGATCTATGCTTTTACCCTTTGATCTTTATGATGGATGTATATGTCTTCTATGATGATGTATCATGTGATTATCTCTACTTTGATATATCATAGATTGGAATAAGATGATGTACCTTATTTCACATATGTATATTCTCTTAAGTCTTCATACTCTGTGACATGTACAGTGGATGATTGAGCATTTGAAAATGTAATTTATGAACATTAGACTTATCATTATTATTCAGGTGGATGTTGTACTAGATGGATTCATGTATGTTAGTTAGTTTAGATGTAACTCAACGTTAAGGGATTCTTAAAGAATGAAATCGGTTATGTATGTTTTGTTTACTTTTAGATGGACATTGCTATTGCTTCCGTTATTATGAGCAAGTTATATGTGGTATTTACTTTCATGTTATAAAAAAAAAAATGTTACCAAACTTAGTGAAATTCTAGGTTAATTTGTCATGCCCAAAAGTAAGGGCAAAACACACACAACTTTTTTTTTTTTTAAAATCTTATTAACTAAGGTCATAACCCATCATTTATTTTAATAAATCAATTAATTATAAGAAAGAGAATACCACTAACCCTAAAGATGATCTATCTGACTAAACCCTCTTTTTAACTTGATCACTTGAACGTTACTGCAATTGTAAATATTTACTTTAGGCTTCATGACAATCAATTATCCTCTTTCAACTTCATTCTAATTTACGTTTTAAGATTTGAATCCAAAGTCCAATCTAAAGTTTTAGAATAAAGGTTATGAATTATCCTAGGATACTAATAATGTTAATTTCATAACTAAAATTGAATGAATGAAATCTAAACATACTATGACAATTAATATTTATAACTTACCCATTAACTTTCCTTACCAATGAGCACTAGAGTTACACTAATTAGACCTTTACTAACCACTTAACTCTAAACCTAAATTTATTAGGAAAAGACATTTCTAAAGGTAATACAATATAATTAATATAACTACGATTAAATAATAAAATAGAACAAGCTTTCATAACTTACCAATCTTAACATTTTAAACTGTCGATTAACTCCAACATACTTATACAATCTAATTAATTAATTTAATGTTCACTATTAAAGTTGGTGACTATAACAAATTCAATGAATCTATATTTTAATCTAAACTTTATCTAAATTATCGTAACTTAAGTCCACATTAAAATCAATCTATAAAGCTCATAATAGAATTAAACTAATTAATGAAACATTAAAATTGTTCAAATTGAAATATTCTAATTTTCACATTTAAAACTTTTTAAATTAAAACTAATTTAATATTTTACATCCAAACATTCTTTTTTATAATAATAAAAGAACTTATCCTTATTTAAATTGAACATACATCTAAACCTAACTAAACATAAATTTAATTAGAATGAACCTTGACTAAATTAAATGCTACTAAAATAAACTAACTTAAAGTAAATTCTAAACTAACATAATTTTAATACCAAACTAAAGATATATCAAAACTAAATTAAATTATAATTATGATAATACTAAACTTAAAATTTAAACAAACTTAAACTAACTTAAAAATAAACATTAACTAAATCACCCAATACTAACATTATTTTGAATAGTCTATAGAAATACTAACACAACAAATTAAAAGAAACTAATCCTATATTAACAATTATTAACATAACTGGATTAATACTGAATAACCATAAGTACTAACATTAATATTACTACATCATTTAGTCACACTATCCTAAAACTGAACATGAATAATAATAAAAAAGACTTTAAATAATATAATGCCACTCTTATTTAAAGTTAAGCATGAATCTAATTTCTAACTAACATTACTAATCTGCACATACTAACTAATACATACTAAAACTAATCTAGACTTATTTAAATTAACTCAACATAGCCCATACCTAACACTAACCTAGCAAATTACACTACACAATAAAACATAATATTAACCTAGCAATATACCCTACCAACTAAGCAAAAACTAACATCCTAACCAAACAAACTAACATACAACTAAACCAACCTAGCCTAGACTATACCCTAACCACCCTAAACTCCTTACACCTAACCCCCACGCTGCCCCATGGCGTCCTGCGCGTTGACCAAGTCTCCAGCGCAGACCTGACTCTGTTGTCCTTTGCGTGAGTGAAGTTCACGCCTTCACCATGTGCATGGGGAATAGGAGTATGAGGGGGGGGGGGGGGGGGTGTTTGTTAAATCAAAAACCCATGCAAGGAAAAGTTATACGTGGGTGGGATAATATGTTCCAGGTTATATATATTTTTTGGAAACATAAAAAAAACTCTTCCTTGCCCTCCCATGCGATATGACCTCTGTACTTGCTGCAAACGGTTGGAAAAATGATTACGGTTGGCATTGAAATGGTAAGGTAAGAATGGGGGGGGGGGGAAGAAGTTAATAAGGGTAGTAAAGACATAAAGTTTATTTGTTGGAGAATCAAGATAGGAATATTCTCTGTGGCCAAGAGACTTAAGTAGAATTTCTCCATACAATTTCCAGAGGGTGTTTTTATTCCTGGGCATGCACATTTTTTTTTTTTTTTTGAAAGCCAATTTTGACTAAGTGTTGGCATGTTTTCTTGCTAAAGTTTTTTGATATGCAAGATGAGTTTAAACATTTCTAGAGGCAATATGGAGTTATAATCCTCTTAATTAAATTGATACAAAAGCATACAAAGGATTATAATCCTCTTAATCAAACTGATTTTGTTCTTCATGAAACTTAACAAGGAATTATTATCCTATATTCAGAATTCAAAAAGGTGATGAATAATTTCTTATCAATTTTTTTATTGTATTACTAATGAAACTTAACAATGAATGTGATAACTTGGTGATCACAATGTAGAGTTATTATTACATGCTAATATTCAAGACATCGAATTGAAAACTCAACACATCAATTGCCTTTCATTACCATGATTTGAAAAACTTGCAAATGTTATAATTCAAGACATCATCTTACATCCTATTTTCTCACTTACATAACCCAGATTTGAAATCACAAGAAGACATTGCAAGGTAGATTTCATAATCTCTTTTATTTTCTTTTCTATTATGCAACCTGGTTCAAGACTCCATTGGGAAAGAACCAGTAAGAAAACCCAATTTCGTTGCCAATCATTCACAATATAAATATACATCTAATTACATCAAATTCACAATACAATGATAATTTCTTCAAGCTTCTTCACAATACTTTATCCCTTCAACTTCAATTCTTCATGGAACCACAAGGGGGAACAAGGCTGACCCAAGGCAATTCAACACAATCCCAAAGGCACAATTCAACATACACCCATCCAGTTTAACACACTAGATCCATCCATAGGACCTTATTAGGGGGGAGGTGGATTTTCCCAATGGGACATGTCAATCACCATACCTTAACATAACCCTTTCGGGGTTAAAACTTACAAACTTCCTTTGTTCCTCAAATGCCCTTTCGGGGCCAATTCAACAAGGATTTTCTTTCCTTTCCATACTCAAGATTTCACAATATCAACAAAGTATGTGATGACCAGTAGGGGCCCATACACCCTACCCTTTTTTCCCTCCTCTCACCATGAAGGGAGACTCTGCACCATTGAGGTCCAACTAAAGCCCTACCCCCACATGGCCACTTCTTCCCTATCCAAGGGTGAGTAATTCCAAATACACCCCATGAAAACCCCTCAAAACAATACATCAAGACATACAAGGAAATATCAAGAACAACACAGAATAAAACCCTCCAAATCAACCCAACATACAAGCATGCAACAAATAACAATACAACACTCTATATGCAAGAACAAGCATGATCAAACATGGAGAAAACAAAATACAAGCCAAGAATCCTACCTTCAACAATGAGTGATGGTAACAATGGAAGTTTGAGAAGAGCTTATCCTTTTCATTCTTCCATCTCCAACTATCTTCCAAAACTTTTTCTAAAAGTAGAGATCGGTTCCCCAAAAAAAAGAGTCCCAAAACTTCTCCAAAAATCCACTAAATAGGGATCCCTTCACTCAACTAGACTTCATGAAACCTTATGATGGAGTTTGAGTTCCACTCAAGTGGATGACAATCCATTTTCGCAATCAACCATAAATGGGATTTTTGAGTGACCCTAAAAGTCAACTAGGGTGGCAAAAGTGGGTGGAAAGTACCCTCAACCCATACCCTTACCCATGGGTGCTTAAATTTAACATTTTTAAGCCTTGGAGTCTTGGTAGGAACACATAAAATTTAGGGAAAATAAAATCAAATTAAACCTTTAAAGATGGACAATACAAGGATAACAAAATTTAAAACAAGGGGTTCAGCTTGTCTCTCCATTGGATTTCCTGACTAGATTACCTGCACACTCATTGCACCCGTCAGTAGTTCAAGAAACATATGTTAATAAAATACGCATCAAGATTTTTACGTTAATGAAAGCATTCATTTCCACAATTTAGTTATCCATCTTATTCTATTCATTAAACTTGGAAAAAATTCAAAGTGTTGGTTCGCATTCATTCACTTCCTGATACATGTTTATAAGCATTAATTTAGATTGAATTACTAGAATAATCATTGTTAGGTATGCATATCATAAGGATCATTAATAAGATAAATGAACTATCTGAAAGCATACCAATTAATCATTGAGGTACCAAAATTGGGAAACCTCATTATCAGGTGAAAGCACCTAGCATCATTGTTAGTAACAATTAATGTTTTAAATAGTCGAGGTGATGAAATAGTTCTTGAATCACTAAGCATAAACATGGTTGAGCCAACTGCTCTCAGTTTCATTAGGGCATTCACAAAATAAAACATAACATCATATCCATCCCATTCTTATACAACAGATTTTTACAGAGGAATTCATAGTTAATAAGTACGTGCGAAGAGGAACCTTACATTCTCCCCCACTAGCCTTTGACTTCCTCTCGAAAGTCGCATATCTAATATGTTCATTCTATGCTAGACCTTGTCTAGACTTATTCCAAAATTTACTCTTATGAAAAGAATGATTAATAATTCACATACATACAAAAGAATGATAAACTATTTGTCTGATTACTATTGCTAAAAGAAGAAGTTCAATCCTAAACTCTGACGTGGTTACATTTTCCAGGGTCAATTATTCCTTAAACATCTTGGTCACATATAAACAACATTCTAAACCCTTATGAAAATAAACTTCTAATAATAACAACAAGGTAAGGTATCCCACAAGTCCATCGCTACACATGCACATCTAAGAGTCCTTTCGATTAACCTATTCCCTTAACCAAACTTATGTTGGTGTACAATTTTGTTACTCATAATAGTCAATAGATAACATGAATTCTATGCTCAAGGTCCTAGGAGAGGGTGGGGCACAAATATAGTCACCAATAATTCCAAACTAAATGTTAAACATCCACTTAACTGTTAGAATCTTGTTCTGGTAGGCCGACCATATGTCACTAAAAAAAAAAAAAAAAAAATTCACAAGAAAAGCCTCAAAATTTATATTTAGCATCAAGGATAAAACATCCAATGCAAGGATCTGAAATCAAGGAAATAAAGAGTGGCCACAATAGTAAAATTTTACATCAAAATAAAAATAAAAATAAAATAAAGACATAACCAAGAGGCCAAATGGAATTATCAATAATACAGTTGGCTACACAACCCCTCATTACATTAATGGCGACAGGGAAAAACATCAAGAGTACAAAAATCTGAAATCAAACAATTAAGGAAACAAGTCCAATCACTTACAAAATTTGCATAACTAACATAGTGCGGTCATACCAAGGTATCTAAAGAAAAAGGGAAATCTTAGGTCTTCCAAATACATTGTGGGGATCTTGAATTGATCTCATAAGGTGGTCTGACGACCATGTCACTCAAACTCTGGTTGATCCCACATACTAACTACATACTTATCTTCATCCACACTACTCTACAATTAGGGTTCATAATTAGTTTCCCTTTTAGGGTGATTCTGTTCAATATAGTTTCCAGTTTCTTAATAAGATCATAATATACTTTAATATAACTATAACATACTTACACTTAAATCAATTGTTTTTTTTTTTAAGCCCTAAAGACTACGTGTATCCAATGTGGTTAAGCATTTTGAAAAGTCAATACAAATTCCAAGTTTTGCTTACTTTTATTCTCAGTATCATTGTTTAGAAAGAAAAACATTAGCTTCATAAAATTATGCAAGGAGAATTCCCTGTTTCGTACGGTAATACTTAAACGTCCACTCTTATCATGGACCCATTATTGCCCAAGTGTTACGAAACCTGGCTCTGATACCAAAATGTAATGCCCAAAAGTAAGGGCAAAACACACACAACTTTTTATTTTTATTTATTTATTTATTTTCTTAGAAGAATTTCTTATTCTTTTCTTTCCTCTATTATTCATCCTGGTTCAAGACTCCATCGGGAAAGAACCAGTAAGAAAACTTGATTTCGTTGCCAATCATTCACAATATAAATATACATCTAATTACATCAAATTCACAATACAATGATAATTTCTTCAAGCTTCTTCACAATACTTTATCCCTTCAACTTCAATTCTTCATGGAACCACAAGGGGGAACAAGGCTGACCTAAGGCAATTCAACACAATCCCAAAGGCACAATTCAACATACACCCATCTGGTTTAACACACTAGATCCATCCATAGGACCTTATTAGGGGGGAGGTGGATTTTCCCAATGGGACATGTCAATCACCATACCTTAACATAACCCTTTTGAGGTTAAAACTCAGGAACTTCCTTTGTTCCTCAAATGCCCTTTCGGAGCCAATTCAACAAGGATTTTCTTTCCTTTCTATACTCAAGATTTCACAATATCAACAAGGTATGTGATGACCGGTAGGGGCCCATACACCCTACCCTTTTTTCCCTCCTTTCACCATGAAGGGAGACTCTGCACCATTGAGGTCCAACTAAAGCCCTACCCCCACATAGCCACTTCTTCCCTATCCAAGGGTGAGTAATGCCAAATACACCCCATGAAAACCCCTCAAAACAATACATCAAGACATACAAGGAAATATCAAGAACAACACAAAATAAAACCCTCCAAATCAACCCAACATACAAGCATGCAAAAAATAACAATACACACTCTATATCCAAGAATAAGCATGATCAAACATGGAGAAAAAAAAATACAAGCCAAGAATCCTACCTTCAACAATGAGTGATGGTAACAATGGAGGTTTGAGAAGAGCTTATCCTTTTGATTCTTCCATCTCCAACTATCTTCCAAAACTTTTTCTAAAAGTAGAGATTGGTTCCCCAAAAAAAAGAGAGTCCCAAAACTTCTCCAAAAATCCACTAAATAGGGATCCCTTCACTCAACTAGACTTCATGAAACCTTATGATGGAGTTTGAGTTCCACTCAAGTGGATGACAATCCATTTTCGCAATCAACCATAATTGGGATTTTTGAGTGACTCTAAAAGTCAACTAGGGTGGCAAAAGTGGGTGGAAAGTACCCTCAACCCATACCCTTACCCATGGGTGCTTAAATTTAACATTTTTAAGCCTTGGAGACTTGGTAGGAACACATAAAAGTTAGGGAAAATAAAATCAAATAACAACCTTTAAAGATGGACAATACAAGGATAACAAAATTTAAAACAAGGGGTTCAGCTTGTCTCTCCATTGGATTTCCTGACTAGATTACCTGCACACTCATTGCACCCGTCAGTAGTTCAAGAAACATATGTTCATAAAATACGCATCAAGATTTTCATGTTAATGAAAGCATTCATTTCCACAATTCAGTTATCCATCTTATTCTATTCATTAAACTTGGAAAAAATTCAAAGTGTTGGTTCGCATTCATTCACTTCCTGATACATGTTTATAAGCATTAATTTAGATTGAATTACTAGAATAATCATTGTTAGGTATGCATATCATAAGCATCATTAATAAGATAAACGAACTATTTGAAAGCATACCAATTAATCATTGAGGTACCAAAATTGGCAAACCTCATTATCAGGTGAAAGCACCTAGCATCATTGTTAGTAACAATTAATGTTTTAAATAGTCGAGGTGCTGAAATAGTTCTTGAATCACTAAGCATAAACATGGTTGAGCCAACTGCTCTCAGTTTCATTAGGGCATACACAAAATAAAACATAACATCATATTGATCCCATTCTTATACAACAAATTTTTACAGAAGAATTCATAGTTAATAAGTACGTGCGAAGAGGAACCTTACATAATTCTTTGGATCCCTTGGCAGGGCATTACAATTTAACCACGGTTGACTTGAGTTGACTAGTTTCGAAAAGAATTTTGAAATAATTAAATGAAATTATTTAATTAAATGGAGTACTTACTTCTAATTAATTAAACAAAGTTATTTAATTAAATGGGAAGCCATTCCTAATTAAATAAATGAAGTTATTTAATTAAATAAGAAAAGTGTCTCTAATTAATTCAAGATTATTTAATTAAATAGAAAAAGTAATTATGAGAGCATATCTCATTTTATTAAATTAAATATCTCAACAAAATCTCTCTTCAGTTCAAAAAGGGAAATTTCTAGTTCAGTATTGATAAAAAATGAGTTAAATCAATTAACTCCTATTTTTACTCAAATTGAATTAGTTAACTCCTTATTTTACTTAAATTAAATCTGTTAACTCCATTTAATTTGGAAATCTCCCTTTATGACTGATCTTCACCTTTAATCCTGACCGTTGATTGAAATCGATCTCAACCATTGATGAATTCTAGGAAAGTCTATTTAAGAGACCCTCATCTCTTCATTTAGAAAGGTTGAATGAGAATTTGCATCGAATTGTTGCTGGAATTCATACACACATTTGCTCATATTCACATACACAAAAATCAAGTTTGACCAAAAGTTGACCAGATTTAACCACAGTTGACTTGAGTTGACTAGTTTCAAAAAGAATTTTAAAATAATTAAATGAAATTATTTAATTAAATGGAGTACTTACTTCTAATTAATTAAACAAAGTTATTTAATTAAATAAGAAGTCATTCCTAATTAATTAAATGAAGATATTTAATTAAATAAGAAAAGTGTCTCTAATTAATTAAAGATTATTTAATTAAATAGAAAAAGTAATTATGAGAGCATATCTCATTTTATTAAATTATATATCTAAACAAAATCTCTCTTTAGTTCAAAAAGGGAAATTTTCAGTTCACTATTGATAAAAAATGAGTTAACTCTTTTTTCTACTCAAATTGAATCAGTTAACTCTTTATTTTACTCAAATTAAATTTGTTAACTCCCTTTAATTTGGAAATTGCCCTTTATGACTGAACTTCACCTTTAATCCTGACCGTTGATTGAAATCAATCTCAACCGTTGATGAATTCCAGGAAAGTCTATTTAAGAGACCCCCATCTCTTCATTTTGAAAGGTTGAATGAGAATTTGCATCGAATTGTTGCTAGAATTCATACTCACATTTGCTCATATTTAGAACCGCAAATATCAAGTTCGACCAAAAGTTGACCAGATTTAACCACAATTGACTTGAGCTGATTAGTTTCGAAAACAATTTTAAAATAATTAAATGAAATTATTTAATTAAATGGAGTACTTCTAATTAATTAAATAAAGTTATTAGATTAAAAGAGAAGCCATTCCTAATTAATTAAATGAAGTTATTTAATTAAATAAGAAAAGTGTCTCTAAGTAATTAAAGATTATTTAATTAAATAGAAAAAGTAATTATGAGAGCATATCTCATTTTATTAAATAACATATCTCAACAAAATCTCTCTTCAGTTCAAAAAGGAAAATTTCCAGTTCCCTATTGATCACAAATGAATTAAATCAGTTAACTCCTTTTTCTACTCAAATTGAATCAGTCAACTCCTTATTTGACTCAAATTAAATCTGTTAACTCCCTTTAATTTGGAAATCGCCTTTTATGACTGAGCTTCACCTTTAATCCTGACCGTTGATTGAAATCGATCTCACCCGTTGATGAATTCCAAAAAAGTCTATTTAAGAGCCCCTCATCTCTTTATTTTGAAAGGTTGAATGAGAATTTGCATCGAACTGTTGCTGGAATTCATACTCACATTTTCTCATATTCACATATGCAAAAATCAAGTTTGACCAAAAGTTGACCAGATTTAACCACAGTTGACTTGAGTTGACTAGTTTCAAATTTTTTTTAAAAATAATTAAATGAAATTATTTAATTAAATTGATTACTTACTTCTAATTAATTAAACAAAGTTATTTAATTAAATGAGAAGCCATTCCTAATTAATTAAATGAAGTTATTTAATTAAATAAGAAAAGTGTCTCTAATTAATTTAAGATTATTTAATTAAATAGAAAAAGTAATTATGAGAGCATATCTCATTTTATTTTTTGAAATATCTCATCGAAATCTCTCTTCAGTTCAAAAAGGAAAATTTTCAGTCCACTATTGACCAAAAATAAGTAAAATCAGTTAACTCTTATTTCTACTCAAATTGAATCAATTAACTCCTTATTTTACTCAAATTAAATCTGTAAACTCGCTTTAATTTGGAAATCTCCTTTTATGACTGAACTTCACCTTTAATCCTGACTGTTGATTGAAATCGATCTCAACCGTTCATGAATTCAAGAAATGTCTATTTAAGAGACCCTCATCTCTTCATGTTGAAAGGTTGAAGGAGAATTTACATCGAATTGTTGATGGAATTCATACTCACATTTTTTCATATTCACATACGCAAAGATCAAGTTTGACTAAAAGTTGATCAGATTTAACCACAGTTGACTTGACTTGACTAGTTTCAAATTTTTTTAAAAAATAATTAGACAAAATTATTTAATTAAATTGAGTACTTACTTCTAATTAATTAAACAAAGTTATTTAATTAAATGAGAAGCCATTCCTAATTAATTAAATGAAGTTATTTAATTAAATAAGAAAAGTGTCTCTAATTAATTAAAGATTATTTAATTGAATAGAAAAAGCAATTATGAGAGCATATCTCATTTTATTAAATTAAATATCTCAACAAAATCTCTCTTCAGATCAAAAAGGAAAATTTCTAATTCACTATTGATCAAAAATAAATTAAATCAGTTAACTCCTTTTTCTACTCAAATTGAATTAGTTAACTCCTTATTTTACTCAAATTAAATCTGTTAACTACCTTTAATTTGGAAATCTCCCTTTCTAACTGACCTTCACCTTTAATCTAGACCGTTGATTAAAATCAATCTCAACCGTTGATGAATTACAGGAAAGTCTATTTAAGAGACCCTCATCTCTTCATTTTGAAAGGTTGAATGAGAATTTGCATCGAATTGTTGTTGGAATTCATACTCCCATTTGCTCATATTCACATACGCAAAGACCAAGTTTGACCAAAAGTTGACCAGATTTCACCACGGTTGACTTGAGTTGACTAGATTCGAATTTTTTTTTGAAATAATTAAACAAAATTATTTAATTAAATAGAGTACTTATTTCTAATTAATCAAACAAAGTTATTTAATTAAATGAGAAGCCATTCCTAATTAATTAAATGAAGTTATTTAATTAAATAAGAAAAGCGTATATAATTAATTAAAGATAATGTAATTAAATAGAAAAAGTAATTATGAGAGCATATCTCATTTTATTAAATTAAATATCTCAACAAAATCTCTCTTTAGTTCAAAAAAGGAAATTTCTAGTTCACTATTGATAGAAAATGAGTTAAATTAGTCGACTCCTTTTTCTACTCAAATTGAATCAGTTAACTCCTTATTTTACTCAAATTAAATCTGTTAACTCCCTAAAATTCGGAAATCTCCCTTTATGACTGAACTTCACCTTTAATCGTGACTGTTGATTGAAATCTATCTCAACTGTTGATGAATTCCAGGAAAGTCTATTTAAGAGACCCTCATCTCTTCATTTTGAAAAGTTGAATGAAAATTTGCATCAAATTGTTGCAGGAATTCATACTCACATTTGCTCATATTCACATACGCAAAGATAAGGTTTGACCAAAAGTTGACCAGATTTAACCACGGTTGACTTGAGTTGACTAGTTTCGAAAAGAATTTTGAAACAATTCAACAAAATTATTTAAATAAATGGAGTACTTACTTCTAATTAATTAAACAAAGTTATTTAATTAAATGAGAAGTCATAGTTATTTAATTAAATAAGAAAAGTGTCTCTAATTAATTAAAGATTTTTTAGTTAAATAGAAAAAGTAATTATGAGAGCATATCTCATTTTATTAAATTAAATATCTGAACAAAATCTCTCTTCAGTTCAAAAAGAAAAATTTCCAATTCACTATTGATCAAAAATGAGTTAAAACAGTTGACTCCTTTTTCTACTCAAATTGAATCAGTTAACTCCTTATTATAATCAAATTAAATCTATTAACTCCCTTTAATTTGGAAATCTCCCTTTATGACTGAACTTCACCTTTAATCCCAACCATTGATTGAAATCGATCTCAACCGTTGATGAATTCTAGGAAAGTCTATTTAAGTGACCCTCATCTCTTCATTTTGAAAGGTTGAATAAGAATTTGCATCGAATTGTTACTGAAATTCATAATCACATTTACTCATATTCACATACGCAAAGATAGAGTTTGACAAAAAGTTGACCAGATTTCATCACAGTTGACTTGAGTTGACTAATTTCGAAAAGAATTTTGAAATAACTAAATGAAATTATTTAATTAAACGGAGTACTTACTTCTAATTAATCAAACAAAGTTATTTAATTAAATGAGAAGCCATTCCTAATTAATTAAATGAAGTTATTTAATTAAATAAGGAAAGCGTCTCTAATTAATTAAAGATAATTTAATTAAATAGAAAAAGTAATTATGAGAGCATATCTCATTTTATTAAATTAAATATCTCAACAAAATCTCTCTTCAGTTCAAAAAGGGAAATTTCCAATTCACTATTGATCAAAAATGAGTTAAATTAGTTGACTCCTTTTTCTACTCAAATTGAATCAGTTAACTCCTTATTTTACTCAAATTAAATCTGTTAACTCTTTTTAATTTAAAAGTCTCCCTTGATTGAAATCGATCTCAACTATTGATGAATTGCAACAAAGTCTATTTAAGAGACTCTCATCTCTTCATTTTGAAAGGTTGAATGAGAATTTGCATTGAATTGTTGCTGGAATTCATACTCACATTTGCTCATATTCACATACACAAAGATCAAGTTTGACCAAAAGTTGACCAGATTTAACCACGGTTGACTTGAGTTGACTAGTTTCAAAAAAAAATTTGAAATTATTTAATTAAATGAAGTACTTACTTCTAATTAATTAAACAAAGTTATTTATATAAATGAGAAGCCATTCCTAATTAATTAAATGAATTTATTTAATTAAATAAGAAATGTGTCTCTAAATAATTAAAGATTATTTAATTAAATAGAAAAAGTAATTATGAGAGCATATCTCATTTTATTAAATTAAATATTTCAACAAAATCTCTCTTCAGTTCAGAAAGGGAAGTTTCCAGTTCACTATTGATCAAAAATGAGTTAAATCAGTTGATGCCTTTTTTTACTCAAATTGAATCAGTTAACTCCTTATTTTACTTAAATTAAATTTGTTAACTAACTTTAATTTGAAAATCTCCCTTTATGACTGAACTTCACCTTTAATCTTGACCGTTGATTGAAATCAATCTCAACCATTGATGAATTCCAGAAAAGTCTATTTAAGAGACCCTCATTTGTTCATTTTGAAAGGTTGAATGAGAATTTGCATCGAATTGTTGCTGGAATTCATACTCACATTTTCTCATATTCACATACGCAAAGATCAAGTTTGACCAAAACTTGACCAGATTTAACCACGGTTGACTTGAGTTCACTAGTTTCGAAAATAAATAGAATTAATTAAACGATGTTATTTAATTAAATGGAGTACATACTTCTAATTAATTAAACAAAGTTATTTAATTAAATAAGATGCCATTCCTAATTAATTAAATAAAGTTATTTAACTAAATAAGAAAAGTGTCTCTAATTAATTAAAGATTATTTAATTAAATAGAAAAAGTAATCATGAGAGCAAATCTCATTTTATTAAATTAAACATCTCAACAAAATCTCTCTTCAGTTCAAAAAGGGAAATTTTCAGTTCACTATTAATCAAAAATGAGTTAAATTAGTTAACTTTTTTTTCTACTCAAATTGAATTAGTTAACTCCTTATTTTATTCAAATTAAATCTGTTAACTCTCTTAAATTTTGAAATCTCCCTTGATGACTGAACTTCACTTTTAATCCTGACAGTTGATTGAAATCGATCTCAACCATTGATGAATTCCAGGAAAGTCTATTTAAGAGACCCTCATCTCTTCATTTTGAAAGGTTGAATGAGAATTTGCATCGAATTGTTGTTGGAATTCATACTCACATTTGCTCATATTCACATACACAAAGATCAAGTTTGACCAAAAGTTGACCAGATTTAACCACGGTTGACTTGAGTTGACTAGATTCAAAAAAAAATTTAAAATAATTAAATGAAATTATTTAATTAAATGGAGTACTTACTTCTAATTAATTAAACAAAGTTATTTAATTAAATGAGAAGCCATTCCTAATTAATTAAATGAAGTTATTTAATTAAATAGGAAAAGTTTCTCTAATTAATTAAAGATTATTTAATTAAATAGAAAAAGTGATTATGAGAGCAAATCTCATTTTATTAAATTAAATATCTCAAGAAAATCTCTCTTCAGTTCAAAAAGGGAAATTTTGAAGTCAATATTGATAAAAAATGAGTTAAATCAGTTGACTCCTTTTTCTACTTAAATTGAATCAGTTAACTCATTATTTTAGTCAAATTAAATCTATTAACTCTTTTTAATTTGGAAATCTCCCTTTATGACTGAACTTCACCTTTAATCCTGACCGTTGATTGAAATCGATTTCAACCGTTGATAAATTCAAGGAAAGTCTATTTAAGAGACCCTCATCTCTTCATTTTGAAAGGTTGAATGAGAATTTGCATCGAATTGTTGCTAGAATTCATACTCACATTTGCTCATATTTACATATGCAAAGATCAAGTTTTACCAAAACTTGGCCAGATTTAACCACGGTTGACTTGAGTTGACTAGTTTCGAAAAATTTTTTGAAATAATTAAATGAAATTATTTAATTAAATAGAGTACTTACTTCTAATTAATCAAACAAAGTTATTTAAATAAATGAGAAGTCATTCCTAATTAATTAAATGAAGTTATTTAATTAAATAAGAAAAGTGTCTCTAATTAATTAAAGATTTTTTAGTTAAATAGAAAAAGTAATTATTGTAGCATATCTCATTTTATTAAATTAAATATCTCAAGAAAACCTCTCTTCAGTTCAAAAATGGAAATTTCCAATTCACTATTGATCAAAAATGAATTAAATCAGTTGACTATTTTTTCTACTCAAATTGAATCAGTTAACTCCTTATTTTACTCAAATTAAATATGTTAACTCCCTTTAATTTGAAAATCTCCCTTTATGACCGAACTTAACCTTTAATCCTGACCGTTGATTGAATTCGATCTCAACCGTTGATGAATTCCAAGAAAGTCTATTTAAGAGATGCTCATCTCTTCATTTTGAAAGGTTGAATGAGAATTTGCATCGAATTGTTGCTTGAATTCATACTCACATTTGCTCATATTCACATATGCAAAGATCAAGTGTGACCAAAAGTTGACCAGATTTAACCACAGTTGACTTGAGTTGACTAGTTTAAAATTTTTTTTTGAAATAATGAACCGAAATTATTTAATTAAATAGAGTACTTACTTCTAATTAATTAAACAAAGATATTTAATTAAATGAGAAGCCATTCCTAATTAATTAAATGAAGTTATTTAATTAAATAAGAAAATTGTCTCTAATTAATTAAAGACTATTTTATTAAATAGAAAAAGTAATTATGAGAGCATATCTCATTTAATTAAATTAAATATGTGAACAAAATCTCTCTTCAGTTCAAAAAGGGAAATTTTTAGTACACTATTGATAAAAAATGAATTAAATCAGCTGACTCCATTTTTTACTCAAATTGAATTAGTTAACTCGTTATTTTACTCAAATTAAATCTGTTAACTCCCTTTAGTTTGGAAATCTCCCTTTATGACTGAACTTCACCTTTAATCCCGACCGTTGATTAAAATTGATCTCAACCATTGATGAATTCTAGGAAAGTCTATTCAAGAGACCCTCATCTCTTCATTTTGAAAGGTTGAATGAGAATTTGCGTCGAATTGTTGCTGGAATTCATACTCACATTTGCTCATATTCACATACGCAAAGATCATGTTTGACCAACAGTTGACCATATTTAACCACGGTTGACTTGAGTTGACTAGTTTCGAAAAAAATTAAAATAAATAAACAAAATTATTTAATTAAATAGAGTACTTACTTCTAACTAATTAAACAAAGTTATTTAATTAAATGAGAAGCCATTCCAAATTAATTAAATGAAGTTATTTAATTAAATAAGAAAAGTGTCTCTAATTAATTAAAGATTATTTAATTAAATAGAAAAAGTAATTATGAGAGCAAATCTCATTTTATTAAATTAAATATCTCAACAAAATCTCTCTTCACTTCAAAAAGGGAAATTTTCAGGTCACTATTGATAAAAAAGGAGTTAAATCAGTTGACTCCTTTTTCTACTTAAATTGAATCAGTTAACTCCTTATTTTACTCAAATTAAATCTGTTAACTCCTTTTAATTTGGAAATCTCCCTTTATGACTGAACTTCACCTTTAATGCTAAGCGTTGATTGAAATCGATTTCAACCGGTGATGAATTCCAGGAAAGTCTATTTAAGAGACACTCATCTCTTAATTTTGAAAGGTTGAATGAGAATTTGCATCGAATTGTTGGTGGAATTGATACTCACATTTGCTCATATTTACATATGCAAATATCAAGTTTTACCAAAAGTTGGCCAGATTTAACCACGATTGACTTGAGTTGACTAGTTTCGAAAAGAATTTTGAAATAATTAAATGAAATTATTTAATTAAATGGAGTACTTACTTCTAATTAATCAAACAAAGTTATTTAATTAAATGAGAAGCCATTTCTAATTAATTAAATAAGAAAAGTGTCTCTAATTAATTAAAGTTTATTTAATTAAATAGGAAAAGTAATTATGAGAGCATATCTCATTTTATTAAATTAAATATCTCAAAAAAACCTCTCTTCAGTTCAAAAAGGGAAATTTCCAATTCACTATTGATCAAAAATGAATTAAATCAGTTGACTATTTTTTCTACTCAAATTGAATCAGTTGACTCCTTATTTTACTCAAATTAAATCTGTTAACTCCCTTTAATTTGAAAATCTCGCTTTATGACTGAACTTCACCTTTAATCCTGATCGTTGATTGAATTCGATCTCAACCTTTGATGAACTCCAGGAAAGTCTATTTAAGAGACGCTCATCTCTTCATTTTCAAAGGTTGAATGAGAATTTGCATCAAATTATTACTTGAATTCATACTCACATTTGCTCATATTCACATATGCAAAGATCAAGTTTGACCAAAAGTTGATCAGATTAACCACGGTTGACTTGAGTTGACTAGTTTCAATTTTTTTTTGAAATAATGAACCGAAATTATTTAATTAAATGGAGTACTTACTCTAATTAATTAAACAAAGATATTTAATTAAATGAGAACCCATTCCTAATTAATTAAATGAAGTTATTTAATTAAATAAGAAAAGTGTCTCTAATTAATTAAAGACTATTTAATTAAATAGAAAAAGTAATTATGAGAGCATATCTCATTTTATTAAATTAAATATCTCAACAAAATCTCTCTTCAGTTCAAAAAGGGAAATTTTCGGTTCACTATTAATAAAAAATGAGTTAAATCAGTTGACTCCATTTTTTACTCAAATTGAATTAGTTAACTCCTTATTTTACTCAAATTAAATCTGTTAACTCCTTTTAATTTGGAAATCTCCCTTTATGACTGAACTTCACCTTTAATCCTGACCGTTGATTGAATTCGATCTCAACCGTTGATGAATTCCATGAAAGTCTATTTAAAAGACCCTCATCTCTTCATTTTGAAAGGTTGAATGAGAATTTGCATCGAATTGTTGCTTGAATTCATACTCACATTTGCTCATATTCACATATGCAAAGATCAAGTTTGACGAAAAGTTGACCAGATTTAACCACGGTTGACTTGAGTTGACTAGTTTCAATTTTTTTTGGAAATAATGAACCAAATTTATTTAATTAAATGGAGTACTTACTTCTAATTAATTAAACAAAGATATTTAATTAAATAAGAACCCATTCCTAATTAATTAAATGAAGTTATTTAATTAAATAAGAAAAGTGTCTCTAATTAATTAAAGACTATTTAATTAAATAGAAAAAGTAATTATGATAGCATATCTCATTTAATTAAATTAAATATCTCAACAAAATCTCGCTTTAGTTCAAAAAGGGAAATTTTTAGTTCACTATTGATCAAAAATGAGTTAAATCAGTTGACTCCATTTTTTACTCAAATTTAATTAGTTAACTCCTTAGTTTACTCAAATTAAATCTGTTAACTCCCTTTAATTTGGAAATCTCCCTTTATGATTGAACTTCACCTTTAGTCCTCACCGTTGATTGAAATCGATCTCAACCGTTGATGAATTCTATGAAAGTCTATTCAAGAGATCCTCATCTCTTCATTTTGAAATGTTGAATGAGAATTTGCATCGAATTGTTGCTGGAATTCATACTCACATTTGCTTATATTCACATATGCAAAGATCAAGTTTGACCAATAGTTGATCAGATTTAACCATGGTTGACTTGAGTTAACTAGTTTCAAATTTTTTTTTGAATTAATTAAGCGATGTTATTTAATTAAATGGAGTACTTACTTCTAATTAGTTAAACAAAGTTATTTAATTAAATGAGAAGCCATTCCTAATTAATTTAATGAAGTTATTTAATTAAATAAGAGAAGTGTCTCTAATTAATTAAAGATTATTTAATTAAATAAAAAAAGTAATCATAAGAGAAAATCTTATTTTATTAAATTAAATATTTTAACAAAATCTCTCTTCAGTTCAAAAAGGGAAATTTCCAGTTCACTATTGATAAAAAATGAGTTAAATTAGTTAACTCTTTTTTCTACTCAAATTGAATTAGTTAACTCCTTATTTTACTCAGATTAAATCTGTTAACTCCCTTAAATTTGGAAATCTCCCTTTATGACTAAACTTCACTTTTAATCCTGACAGTTGATTGAAATCGATCTCAACCGTTGATGAATTCTAGGAAAGTCTATTTAGGAGACCCTCATCTCTTCATTTTGAACGTTGACTAGTTTCGAAAAGAATTTTAAAATAATTAAATAAAATTATTTAATTAAATGAAGTACTTACTTCTAATTAATTAAACAAAGTTATTTAATTAAATGAGAAGCTATTCCTAATTAATTTAATGAAGTTATTTAATTAAATAGGAAAAGTGTCTCTAATTAATTAAAGATTATTTAATTAAATAGAAAAAGTAATTATGATAGCATATATCATTTTATTAAATTAAATATCTCAACAAAATCTCTCTTCAGTTCAAAGAGGGAAATTTTTAGTTCACTTTTGATAAAAAATGAGTTAAATCAGTTGACTCCTTTCTCTACTTAAATTGAATCAGTTAACTCCTTATTTTACTCAAATTAAATCTGTTAACTCTTTTTAATTTGAAAATCTCCCTTTATGACTGAACTTCACCTTTAATCCTGACCATTGATTGAAATCGATTTCAACCGTTGATAAATTCTAAGAAAGTCTATTTAAGAGACCCTCATTTCTTCATTTTGAAAGGTTGAATGAGAATTTGCATCGAATTGTTGCTGGAATTCATACTCACATTTGCTCATATTTACATATGCAAATATCAAGTTTTACCAAAAGTTGACCAGATTTAACCACGATTGACTTGAGTTGACTAGTTTCAAAAATAATTTTGAAATAATTAAATGAAATTATTTAATTAAATGGAGTACTTACTTCTAATTAATCAAAAAAAGTCATTTAATTAAATGAGAAGCCATTCCTAATTAATTAAATGAAGTTATTTAATTAAATAAGAAAAGTGTCTCTCATTAATTAAAGATTATTTAATTAAATAGAAAAAGTAATTATGAGAGCATATCTCATTTTATTAAATTAAATATCTCAACAAAATCTCTCTTCAGTTCAAAAAGGGAAATTTCCAATTCACTATTGATCAAAAATGAATTAAATTAGTTGACTGTTTTTTCTACTCAAATTGAATCAGTTAACTCCTTATTTTACTCAAATTAAATCTGTTAACTCCCTTTAATTTGGAAATCTCCTTTTATGACTGAACTTCGCCTTTAATCCTGACCGTTGATTGAATTCGATCTCAACCGTTGATGAATTCCAGGAAAGTCTATTTAAGAGACACTCATCTCTTCATTTTGAAAGGTTGAATGAGAATTTGCATCGAATTGTTGCTGGAGTTCATACTCACATTTGCTCATATTCACATATGCAAAGATCAAGTTTGTCCAAAAGTTGACCAGATTTAACCATGGTTGACTTGAGTTGAATAGTTTCAAATTTTTTTTTGAAATAATGAAATGAATTTATTTAATTAAATTTAGTACTTACTTCTAATTAATTAAAGAAAGATATTTAATTAAATGAGAAGCCATTCCTAATTAATTAAATGAAGTTATTTAATTAAATAAGAAAAGTGTCTCTAATTAATTAAAGACTATTTAATTAAATAGAAAAAGTAATTATGAGAGCATATCTCATTTTATTAAATTAAATATCTCAACAAAATCTCTATTCAGTTCAAAAAGGGAAATTTCTAATTCACTATTGATAAAAAATGAGTTAAATCAGTTGACTCCATTTTTTAGTCAAGTTGAATCAGTTAACTCCTTATTTTACTCAAATTAAATTTGTTAACTCCCTTTAATTTGGAAATCTCCTTTTATGACTAAGCTTCACCTTTAATCCTGACCGTTGATTGAAATCGATCTCAACCGTTGATGAATTCTAGGAAAGTCTATTTAGGAGACCCTCATCTCTTCATTTTGAAAGGTTGAATGAGAATTTGCATCGAATTGTTGCTGGAATTCATACTCACATTTGCTCATATTCACATACGCAAAGATCAAGTTTGACCAAAAGTTGACCAGATTTATCCACGATTGACTTGAGTTGACTAGTTTGGAAAAGAATTTTAAAATAATTAAACGAAATTATTTAATTAAATGGAGTACTTACTATTAATTAATTAAACAAAGTTATTTAATTGAATGAGAAGCCACTCTTAATTAATGAAATGAAGTTATTTAATTAAATAAGAAAAGTGTCTCTAATTAATTAAAGATTATTTAATTAAATAGAAAAAATAATTATGAGAACATATCTCATTTTACTAAATTAAATATCTCGACAAAACCTCTGTTTAGTTCAAAAAGGGAAATTTCCAGTTCACTATTGATCAAAAATGTGTTAAATCAGTTGACTCCTTTTTCTACTCAAATTGAATCAGTTAACTCCTTATTTTACTCGAATTAAATCTGTTAACTCCCTTTAATTTGAAAATCTCCCTTTATGACTGAGCTTCACCTTTAATCGTGACCGTTGATTGAAATTGATCTCAACTGTTGATGAATTCCAAGAAAGTCTATTTAAGAGACCTGTTGGGCGTTCATTTTGCACGAGGTCAAGGACAAGAATCCATAGTGTAATTCCTCTCTTGAAAAGAAAATCTTTTAAAGGATCCACTCCAAGGTTCAGTGTTTGTCTTGCGACGTACCAAAATCCGCTCAGTAGAAGAGAAATGTGAATGTTCACAAGGAGGCCTTTGCTAGTGCCAAAAACTCTTTACCTTGGAATCAAGTAAAATCTGTTCGCTGTCTCAAAATATCACACCAAAAAGAACAATGTGTTTGTATTTTCTGGTTTTTTTTTTTTTTTAATGAATGCAACTTACTATGAGGTCCTATTCTAACAGGGGGGTTAGCAAAGCAAATAATGAAACTGAAAGCAAATAACATGAAATCAAGTAACTTGAAATTGAAATTCCTAAATGGACATAAGCTACAGAACACAACACGCTGTGAGTTAAACTTTAGAAGAAATTGGTAGGAAACCAATGAAAATAGGAGGAGCGCTTCCTAGAATCTACTGATGCAATCGTCGATGAGAATCTTTAACAAATCGAATGATGTTTCACTCTTCATCAAATTGCAAGGCCACTGAAAGTGCACTCATGCGAGACAAAAAGCTATGTAGACACAATCGGGTGATCTCTTCTCAAGCTCGTTACATCAACAGAATTCATATATCTTTAGCAAACACCAGAACTAAAAGATCGCACAACTAGAAACAACAATATAAACCTTTGGCTCAATCACAATCTTATGAATAAAATCCACAAAACAATGAAACATTCAGGCAATAATAACTACACTCCAAATGCTAACACCAAAAGCATAATTTTATTGCATAATAACGGCGGCCCTTTTTTACATTTTACAATGGGGTATTTATAAGAAATCGTCTCCTCAATTTATGTTGAGAGTGAGAGATATCTTAATGCAATAAAAATACCTTTAAAACATTAAAACAAACTAAATATATACAAACTGGTAATCTAATTGATGCTTGGAGTGACTCCATCCATGTTTTATTCATTAAATGGATGCATGAGCCCTTTACATGTTAAAATAATGAAAGCATGAGAGAGAAAATAGGAAGAAGCCATTAGTCGAAGTAGAAGTGCACGGAGACACCAAAAATAAAAGCTGGCCCTTGTAACGCCCTGCCAAGGGATCCAAAAGAATTAACCTAAAGTTTCACTAAGTTTGATAAACATTTTTTTTTTTTTAAAGTACAAAAGTATAACATACACATCAAACACATAGTAGCGAAAGCAATAACATGTAATCATCGACAAACATACGTTGTAAGTTACATTTCTTAAAGATCCCAAGATGTTGAGTCACGTTTAAATTTAATTAATTATAAGTCTAACAACTATCACATACATATGAAAGAATAATCAGAAAGTCCCATGTCCATAATATACATTTTTTCTGAATGCCTCTCGGCAAATTAATTCGGAATGCTCAATCATCCACTGTACAAGTCACAGGGTATGAAAGGCTTAAAAGAATATACATATGTAAAGATAAAGATACAACATCCTCAAATCCATGATACAAAGTACAGTAAAAATATATGAAACTATTCCCCATACATGATACATCCATACATCCATAATGATAAAAAATCTATCATAAAATCTAACCATCCATCATAATAATCCAAGAACATAGTGAAGGTAAATGCCAATCATGAAAACTCCAGCCACGGTGACCACGGAACGGATCTCAATGGTAAGAGTAAAAGCACTACCACCCGACCGCGTGGAACCTAAATGGTCCACTCCCACAGCGCTGAGGAGATAGTCTCAAGTCTCAAATAGGATAACAAAACCTATAATCATAAATACTCTCTAAGTCTAGGAAATCCTATAAGTATGCTGACTCAAGGGTTCCTAAAAAGATCAACATCTAAATCCCAGAGGTACCACAAGACACGTAGGAAACCTAATATGCAAGCGGGAAAGTGTCATCGCAAAAGTCATGTAGAAGTTACCCAAGCAATCCCTTAGGAATCTCGAGTCCCTACTGATCCTGCAGCCACTAGTATCCTCTCGTACTGACGAGGCCTACTATGGAATGCAAGGTCGTAACCAAGCATTCTCTCTACCCCATCCTAGTCTGTACTAGCACTCAAGGCATGGGAGAGAACATACAATTATCTTGTTAGGTTCATTTTCTCTCATTTAGTGTAAATGTTTTCACTTATTAAAAATGACTTACAATGGGTTTCTCAAGGCAGCCTCTTAGGGCTTCGACCTCCATTGCAAGCCACTTCCCGACTCTACACATAGATAACCTACCCTAGGCTCATGAAATCATAAATCAAAGAATCATAATAAAACCACCTCAGTCCTATACAAGCAACTGAAAAACATCATAAAAGATAAGCCACAAAATTATATCAGTTCTTCATGAGCAATAGATAAGCATCAAATAATAATCATATGATCACAACAGTTCTCTATCAGTAACTGAAGGCATCAATGATAAATCATAAAATCTGATGGTTCTCCAATGAGCAACCAGAAAGTATCCCAATAGTAAACTACAATACTGATCAAAGACTCCAAAATGGTCAAGTCAAAACATGTCACAACATGACATCATCAAGATCTAAACGAACACTTCAGTCAAAGAAACCAGAAGATAATACAAGTATAACTGATCGAGACTCAGAAATGGTTATCAAATATAACTGATCGAGACTCAAAAATGGTTAAGTTAGGTATCTCAAATACATACACCTCAGCTTCACACAAGGAAACTGGAAAGCAATAACAAACAGTAAATACATCCATCATAGAGCATACTATCACATTACCTTGGTTGGTTTGAAAAGATCAAGAACAAATCATCATGGCCTCACATTCACAAACCCCGAGCCTCTGGTAACATCCTAAACTCGTCAACACTAAACCAACCCCATAACACTCAAAGCATAGACAATATATAGAAAACATCATAGTCTCACAATTGGTTTTGATTTGAAAACATACAGTTGAGTTAAATAATAAGGTTTCAGTTTTCAGTGTTTATTTTCAAGTAAAAAGTCTTATAGTTCAATTTGATTGATAATATACTATTGAGTTAATGTGAGGTTTCCATTTCCAGTTGAACATATGTTTTAAACAGATAGAACCCATAGTTCACCTTTACCAATTATCCTGTTCCTATATCCAAATGAAACACCTAATTACCCCTAGTTGATTTTAAGTCAAAGTCCTAAAACAATCTAAGGGTAATATTTAAATTAATAATAATACTTGTTGATCTTTGATTATAATAATCTACACTTTAATTAAAAAGAGTATTATAATATTAAACTTGCTTAAACAAATTTTCGATTTAATTAATCTTAATTTAAATCAAACTTTAAATAAAATTAATTAATAATACATAAAGGACCATATTACATTTATTAATAATTTATTTATTTATTAAATTATTAATAAATATTAATAAAATTTCAATATAATTTAAAATTTAATAAATTTTAAATTAAATAATAATTATATTAATTAAAACAATTTTGTTTAAAACATTTTTAAAAAAATTGATTAATAAAAAGTAAATCGTTATTTATTTTCTTTTAATAAAAAAAATAGCGTGTTTAAAGGCCTGCCGGCCAGCCATACCCTGCGGCCGCAGGTGTTACTGCTGCCGCAGGCAACAGTACCACCTATCGTGGCAGCGTGGATGTGGGGCGTGGGAAGTGGTGGCCCCGCCCCACTCCAATATATTTTATATATATATATATATTTTTTTTTTGTTTTAAATTTTCATCATTATTTTAATATATATAAAAAAAATTAAGTTTTATTTTAAATTAGTTTTTTTAAATTTTATTAAAACAATTTTCTCCAAAGGAAATATATATATATATATATATATATATTTTTAAAAAAAAATCTAGAACTTTCAATTTCAAATCAAAACCCTTACCAAATTAAATCTTAATTTCTTAATCTAGAAAACAAGGGTTCTAATAACTCTTCTAGTCTCCATGGATATAGAAATTATTGAAGAGCAATTAATAAATTCACAATATTGAAAAGTTAAAACTTTCATCACAGAGAATTCGGATTTACAAACCCCAGACACGAAGAAGACAGGAAAGGATAATTGCGTATTTAATGGATAATAAAAAACACAAGACCCTACCTGATCCTGATGCTATTATGCAATCTCCGGGAACTGTAAGAGAATTCGCTCCTCTCAATAACCTTCCTCTGGAAAACTTTCTTGACATCAGCCTTGTGAAATTCGCTTCCAAAAGTTGTCTCCCAAAAATTCCCGTTCAAATTCGTGTATCCCAAAAATGAACCCCCCAAAGTTGTGATAAGCAATTTCTCCTCAATTCGGGGCACTAATTGTGCGTTTACCCAAGAAGACTCTTTGCACAACTCAGTTAACTCCAAATTAACCTTTATTATCTTTTATTTTATTTTGGCATTCAACTTTCATGCACATTAAGTTGATTTATTAAATAACTTTATTTAATATTCTACTTGACTTCTATTTTAAATTAATTTATTACTTTAATCTCATGTGCACTTTTAAGAAATTAAAATAACATTATTAATTTCTATATTTTAATCTTTTAATTTATTACTCAAATTTAAACTCATGCTTAGATCATGCGATCTAAAATCCTTTAATAATTTAATGTCTTTCAACTTTTTAAATTAATTTTAGAAACTTAATTGATAACATATTTAATTAATTTAATTAACAATAATATTTAGCATTTATTTAAAAATGAACTCCAATTATATTATTATTAAATTAAATAAATATTATCCTGTTCTAAATTTATCTTTGAACTTTAATCTCCAAATTTAGTTCTTTTATTTAATTAATTTTTCAATTAATTAAATATTAAAGATATCATAATAATTCTCTATTAAATTAAATCATTAATTAATCTTTTTAATTAGACTTAATTAATAGAAAACACATCAAGGACTCATATAACAACATACGAAAACCCTACATAGAAAAGCATATACTAAATCAAAACAAAAAGGTTATAATCCCGACATTACATCATTTGATGGACTCAGAGGGTACTTAACTCAGATACTTGTCCTAATTATCAATTAGGACAATTGGCTAAAGGGTTTAGGATTTGGACTTAAGAGTTTATCTCCCCTCTCTTACCATTGAGACAATGCGATAGGGTACGCTCATCCTGGCAATTCAAGGAAGTTGATACCCGATACCTGCAACCTGCATAAAATCCACGCATGTACAAACACAATATTCTAAGCTAAATAGACAATGGCAGGAAGTGGTGTATCGTGTAGATCCCATCTAGTAGGTGACTACAACTCCCTTCCTTAACCACATCAGAAACACCATACATAAATAAAACAAACACGCACACCATACACATGCAGTATGGGGTAAGTATCCATAAGAAGCATATGGAATAATAAACCATCTAACTAATCATCATCGATAACTGAAACCATTGAATAATCATCATACATGCATGAAATATAGAGTACCAAGTAATCTCATCATATAATAAACTGAGTGTAAAACAACATCTGATAATCTCTAAAATAATAATACTAATCATCAAACATAAATTGGCCTAAAAGAGTTTGGCAATGATATCAGAAATGTAACTCGAAAATGTAGACTAGGGGCAGGCACTACAGCCCTTCACTTGATGTGTGTCAGAGTTATCTTGCCATCAAAATGTGTTTCCAATGCATGGAAAGTGTTATTTTTGGAACTGGCAGTTGACTGTCGGTGCACTTCTGAATTGTAGAGCCTCTTGAAAATGCGGAGCTGCGGACCTGCAGAGCTGCAAAGCTGTGGAGCTGCAGACCTGCAGAGCTACAAAGCTGCGGAGCTGCAGATCTGTGGATCTGCGGAGCTGTGGAGCTGCGGACCTCAACTGAGTCAAAAACCTCAAAACTTTCTAAGTGTCAAAATTGAAATTCTGGCATCTGGGTTTTGTTCATCTTCATCCTAAAGATATGTTTGGATATTTTCCCTTGAATTTCTCTATAATCTCAATAATTTTAGTAGCATCAGGAAGATCCAAAGCCTCATACTTATCTTTAACCTTTTGTCTGTAGTTGTCCACCTCAATCCGAGTTTCTGCAAAATCCCCGAGTTTGGTATCCAACTCTAACAATGCTTCTTCTGTCCTGAAGGCTTGTCTGATATTTTCATCACTAGATGCTTCCTCTAAAGTTTTTTTGAAGTTTTCCACAACTACCTCAATTGGTAAAAGCTTCTCCCGTTCTTCATCTTCAAAAATATCCAAGCATGCATCACTATATAGCTTTTCTGCTTCCAAAATTTTCTCTCGAGCTTGGTCCTTGAGCCTATGTATCTCATCATGCAATGTTTCCATCACTTTATTTCCCTTTGCAATCTTTTCTATCCAATCATCTATTATGTCTAGTTCTTTGCCAGTATATACATCAATCAAAATGCAGTACCTTTGTCCTTTTATGGTCTGTAGAATTTGCAAATCCTTGCCCCAAACTCATGCCTCATCCATAATGCTGAAATCCTGCCTCAAAATTGCCACGATCTTACCAATATTGTCTTGTGTAGCGTGCAATAATTTTAGACTTCCTGTAATTATAGTGATACCCCTATCCTCAAGGTTGTCTCGGCAATCCTGACAAGCTCTCAAAAATCTATTGAGCCGTACACCTTCCCCTTCTTTCATAATGGTAGTCAAAGTCTCCTTGGGGCGTTCAGAGTCAAGAGGACCAATAACTTCAGTTAGATATCCTTTCAAGATCTCAACTTGCCTTCGAAGTGCTCTAATTCCAATCTCATCACGTTCCATGTGGTTAAGAACCTCTTTGACTCCCATAGTCATCATTTGTCGAGAAGTATCCTATGTAGGCTTCCCTAATGTGATATCCTTTACCTCATAGTCCTAAAGGCTGACAACTTCTTCATCTGTACCTTTCAGGGGATGAGCCACTTGTGCAAATAGGTCCTGATTTTGAGTAGTGGTAATGAATGCAAATGGTGTTGCATCCTATAATGGAGAGTCAGGCTTGCTCAAAATCTCTGCAATGTCACAGATATCATCTTCTGAAGCAAAAAATTGATGCTTAGCGCTTCTCATTATTTCCTTCTGGAACCATCTTAGGATATGTCTTTCTCCAACCTTAGCTCTAGATGATGAAGGGATGTGTTTAGCTACCTCCTTCCCTTTGTCATTTTTGCTTGGAGTTTCCTGTTGTGAGGGTTCTTCTTCTGTAGTCTCAGTTTCTGTAGATCCCGTAGTTTGATCCTCAACTTCCTGAGAAGGCTATTGTATACATTCCATTACCTGTGCCTCTTTTGATGGCTCACTAGTAACCCTTGGTTCTGGTTCTCCTTGTAATGATGATTCATTCTGAACATGTTCTTCTGAACTCAAAGGTGGAGGTGTCACTAAAACCCTATCTACCATCATAGACTGAGGTGAAGATGGGGGCGTTTGATGAGGACCTTGTGTCTCAGATGGCATTTGCATCCCATCTTGCTGTTGAGATTCACCTGTAGGAGTATCTCTAATCTTATCTCCAACCAATTCTATACCCACTGGCATGAAATCAAAATCTGGAATGGAGAGAATATTATCACCTAGCTCTCTTTGCTCATTCACCCATTGTTGTACTTCATCTTTTGACGAAGAGAGCTCTACTGTTTCAGCTTGGGTGGGTGGTGGGATATTTGTGACATTCTTATTTCTTTCCAATTCTATAGCTTTGGCAAGTCAGGTTCTCCCTTGTAGAGGCACTTGTTCTTCCTCCCCATCTGACTCTGTTTCATCCTCATCTGATTCCTCGAGAATAGTTTCAGGAATAGAGGGATTAGGCACTAATATTTTATGAACTCTCTGCCTCTTGTTCATTCTAGCCTTGACCCTCCTTTGCTTCTGTGGAACCATAGGAGAAGCGAGCTCTTGATGCATCGGAGGAATGGATGTCTCTATAATCTCTCCCTCCCCTTGCTAGCTTGACAAAATAGGAGGCAATGGAAAATCAACCTGGAAATGAGAAATCCCAGAGTCGTGGGGGTCCTGGGGAGTAGATTCATGTTGCTGCAAAGGGGCCTGTTCTTCAACATGCTCTGTCTGGATCCTCTAAGGAGAGGCTCTCTTCCTCTTTTCTTTCATCTTCTCTGGTGGATGGTAATATCCCACTAGACAATCAAGCTGGTAGACCATTTCTGGCCTGATAGGAGACTGGAGCACAAAGATAGGAACTATGACTTTCCTCCCCTCTACCTTTTCTGGGCGAGCATGTATATGGAATATCACTGTATCTGGAATTGGATCAAGCAGAAAGGGTTTCTTGATCCAACTCTTTGTCATTCTGATGACATCTCTTGCTTGATGATTAATATCATCCCCTTCCTCTCTATCAATTTTTGCATTCAGAATGGGCCTCTCACCAACTTTATCTGTATTAAATAAGGGATCTAATAGCTCCTGCGAATCTTGTATCCTTATCTCATCCGGGATGGTCAAATGGAGAGCTTTTTCTACTAAATACAAAGTCATTCTACAATAGTCCCTGATACAGACATCATAGTCATTTGTGGCATTCATCTAATGATCTTCAATAGCATCCTCGTGGTAGAATTCTTTTCCTGCCAAATTTTCCACTTTAGCAACACTATCAAAGAATGGCCGGGGAGAGTTATATTCCTCAAGAGGATAGTTCTCCCATTCCCACTCGAAGGTCAGGATATCTTGCTTTCTCTTTACTTGGTATGCCCCTATTACAAAAGGCCAATCCCAATAAGGCCTTCATTGTTTCTTGATCCTCTCATAGGCTGACTCAATCTGCTAAGAAATTTCCATCAAAACCAACTTATCACTTGGGTACCTTGGGAGCTTCTTTGGATGGATAGATGCACCACCGACCCAAATGTATGTGAATGTCCAGAACTGGATAAAATATGCACCGAGAGCTATGATTTGTGCCTTGGCCTCATCAGACAATCTCTTTCCATAGTCACCTTCGATGAATCGAATGATGGCAAAGATAAAGGCATCATTCATAATCCAGTACTCTTAGCTTTGCGGCGAGAGCTTTTTCTTAACTAGCTAAGGATAAACTATATAAGGCCATGCATTAGGATACTGCATACTGCCCTTTTTGTACAACCCGAGATAGTCGGTGGCCCTTGCTGCAAGTAGATAAATCACATAAGAAGTCATATAGAACTTATTCTTGACCTTTACTATCTGCAACTGACCACACAAGTTCTCACTAAGTGTGGTAATCCCAATCTAGTGGCATCTTTGCGTGTCTGATGGTTTCAATGAAGTTAACCATGAATGTAGCGAGATGACTTGCTACCTGTAGTCCCATAACTCTACTCAGGAGAATGATTGAATATCCAATGTCATCCCTCATATATCCTTGAGCCATATCCACTTTGCTGATTATCTTGAACCTCGAGATGGCTTCTTAATGAAGTATGAGGAATATATAATGT
The DNA here is from genome assembly GCA_028749045.1 of Cupressus sempervirens. Classification (NCBI taxonomy): domain Eukaryota; kingdom Viridiplantae; phylum Streptophyta; class Pinopsida; order Cupressales; family Cupressaceae; genus Cupressus; species Cupressus sempervirens. Next base: position 664,665,520 of record CM053793.1, on the reverse strand, counting down.
CCATGGCCTCCTGGTGATGATATTTATGCCACCTCTCAGCTGCTTCATATGAAAGCCTGATAAAATGATCAGCTCTGGGTAAGTGAAAGATTCTCTTGATATTATCAGGTCGTAGATCCAAGACTACTTCCCTAGTGACACTCTTTACCACCCTTTCCTCGGGAACAAAATGTCGAGATAAGGTCATGATCAATTCAGCTGTCTAAACAGATTCAGGGGGTTACACCTTGATACTTGTATACGACTGGCTTTGCTATTGAGCTGGATGTGGATGCCATTTGATTATATTACCTACACATCACAAAAAGAAAAAATAATTAATTACTGGATACATAAAACACATTAAAAAAAATGATACTCGAAAACCAATTTTATTTTACTTATGGATTTTTTTAATTTTTCTTGTTATTATTTTTTTTAAATTTTTTTTTTTTTGAGGCCTTACGTATGTAGCGCCACACGTGCTTGAGGCCTTAAAGGTGCATGCCCCCATGAGGGTGGTGCGCGTGCGGCCTTAAAGGCGTGCGCAGTGCAGCGCATGCACGAGGGGCGGTGAGCGCGCGTCCTTAAAGGTGTACGCACACGGCAACCCAAAAGGGCACCACGATCTGCCCAAAAGAGTACCGCGGCGGTACGACGCGCGCGCGGTCTTAAGGGCGCACACGGCGCAAAATGGAGAGAGAGAAAGCCGAGGGGGGGAAGAATTTTCCTCACCTTCCTCCCTTAGCCAAACAAGATAGTGGGAAGGAAAAAAAAATAATAAAAATGAAAAGAGTGGGAGGAAGGAGGGGGTTTTATAACCCCTCCCCTTGCTTGCTCTTACAAAGCGCGCATGCCTCAGCGGGATTTTTATTTATTTATTCAAATAATCTAACTAATCAACTAATTTTCTTCTCCCAATTCTCAAAAAAGTTAGGGGTCCCCCTTCCGGACTCGAAACGGGGCGTGTGTTGTGAATACCACAACAAGACCCTCATCTCTTCATTTTGAAAGGTTGAATGAGAATTTGCATCGAATTGTTGCTGGAATTCATACTCACATTTTCTCATATTCACATACGCAAAGATCAAGTTTGACCAAAAGTTTATCAAATTTAACCACGATTGACTTGAGTTGACTAGTTTCGAAAAGAATTTTGAAATAATTAAACAAAATTATTTAATTAAATGGAGTACTTACTTCTAATTAATCAAACAAAGTTATTTAATTAAATGAGAAGCCATTCCTAATTAATTAAATGAAGTTATTTAATTAAATAAGAAAATTGTCTCTATTTAATTAAATATTATTTAATTAAATAAAAAAGGTAATTATGAGAGCATATCTCATTTTATTAAATTAAATATCTCAACAAAATCTCTCTTCAGTTCAAAAAGGGAAATTTCGAGTTCACTATTGATCAAAAATGAGTTAAATCAGCTAACTCCTTTTTCTCCTCAAATTGAATCAGTTAACTCCTCATTTTACTCAAATTAAATTTGTTACCTCCCTTAAATTTGGAAATCTACCTTTATGACTAAACTTCACTTTTAATCCTGACCGTTGATTGAAATCGATCCCAATAGTTGATGAATTCCAGGAAAGTCTATTTAAGAGACCCTTATCTCTTCATTTTAAAAGGTTGAATGAGAATTTGCATCGAATTGTTGCTAGAATTCATACTCACATTTGCTCATATTCACATCTGCAAAGATCAGGTTTGACCAAAAGTTGACCAGATTTAACCACAGTTGACTTGAGTTGACTAGTTTCGAAAAGAATTTTAAAATAATTAAATGAAATTATTTAATTAAATGGAGTACTTACTTCTAATTAATCAAACAAAATTATTTAATTAAATGAGAAGCCATTCCTAATTAATTAAATGAAGTTATTTAATTAAATAAGAAAATTGTCTCTAATTAATTAAAGATTATTTAATTAAATAGAAAAAGTAATTATGAGAGCATATCTCATTTGATTAAATTAAATATCTCAACAAAATCTCTCTTCAGCTCAAAAAGGGAAATTTCCTATTCACTATTGATCAAAAATGAATTAAATCAGTTAACTCTTTTTTCTACTCAAATTGAATCAGTTAACTTCTTATTTTTCTCAAATTAAATCTGTTAACACTCTTTAATTTGAAAATCTCCCTTTATGATTGAACTTCACATTTAATCCTGACCGTTGATTGAAATCGATCTCAACCGTTGATGAATTCAAGGAAAGTCTATTTAGGAGACGCTCGTCTCTTCATTTTGAAATGTTGAATGAGAATTTGCATTGAATTGTTGCTGAAATTCACACTCACATTTGCTTATATTCACATATGCAAAGATCAAGTTCGACCAAAAGTTGACTAGATTTAACCACGGTTGACTTGAGTTGACTAGTTTCAAATTTTTTTTTGAAATAATGAAACAAAATTATTTAATTAAATGGAGTACTTACGTCTAATTAATTAAACAAAGATATTTAATTGAATGAGAAGCCATTCCTAATTAATTTAATGAAGTTATTTAATTAAATAAGAAAAGTGTCTCTAATTAATTAAAGACTATTTAATTAAATAGAAAAAGTAATTATGAGAGCATATCTCATTTAATTTAATTAAATATCTCAACAAAATCTCTCTTCAGTTCAAAAAGGGAAATTTCTAGTTCACTATTGAAAAAAAATGAGTTAAATCAGTTGACTCCATTTTCTACTCAAATTGAATCAGTTAACTCCTTATTTTACTGAAATTAAATCTGCTAACTCCCTTTAATTTAGTAATCTCCCTTTATGACTGAATTTCACCTTTAATCCTGACCGTTGATTGAAATCGATCTCAACTGTTGATAAATTTCAGAAAAGTCTATTTAAGAGACCCTCATCTCTTCATTTTGAAAGGTTCAATGAGAATTTGCATCGAATTGTTGCTAAAATTCATACTCACATTTGCTCATATTCACATAGGCAAAGATCAAGTTTGACCAAAAGTTGACCAGATTTAACCACGGTTGACTTGAGTTACCTAGTATCGAAAAGAATTTTGAAATAATTAAATGAAATTATTTAATTAAATGGAGTACTTACTTCTAATTAATCAAACAAAGTTATTTAATTAAATGAGAAGGCATTCCTAATTAATTAAATAAATTTATTTAATTAAATAAGAAAAGCATCTCTAATTAATTAAAGATAATTTAATTAAATAGAAAAAGTAATTATGAGAGCATATCTCATTTTATTAAATTAAATATCTCAACAAAATCTCTCTTCAGTTCAAAAAGGGAAATTTCGAGTTCACTATTGATGAAAAATGAGTTAAATTAGATGACTGCTTTTTCTACTCAAATTTGATCAGTTAACCCCTTATTTTACTCAAACTAAATCTGTTAACTCTCTTTAATTTGAAAATCTCCCTTTATGACTGAACTTCACCTTTAATCCTGATCGTTGATTGAAATCGATCTCAACCATTGATGAATTCCAGCAAAGTCTATTTAAGAGACCCTCATCTCTTCATTTTGAAAGGTTGAATGAAAATTTGCATCGAATTGCTGTTGGAATTTACAGTCACATTTGCTCATATTCACATATGCAAAGATCAAGTTTGACCAAAAGTTGACTAGATTTAACCACGGTTGACTTGAGTTGACTAGTTTTGAAAAGAATTTTGAATTAATTAAACAAAATTATTTAATCAAATCGAGTACTTACTTCTAACTAATTAATCAAAGTTGTTTAATTAAATGAGAAGCCATTCCTAATTAATTAAATGAAGTTATTTAATTAAATAAGAAAAGTGTCTCTAATTAATTAAAGATTATTTAATTAAATAGAAAAAGTAATCATGAGAGCAAATCTCATTTTATTAAATTAAATATCTCAACAAAATCTCTCTTTAGTTCAAAAAGGGAAATTTCTAGTTCACTATTGATAAAAAATGAGTTAAATCAGTTAACTCCTTTTTATACTCAAATTGAATTAGTTAACTCTTTATTTTACTCAAATTAAATCTATTAACTCCCTTCAATTTGGAAATCTCCCTTTATGATTGAACTTCACTTTTAATCATGACTGTTGATTGAAATCGATCTCAATCGTTGATGAATTCCAAGAAAGTCTATTTAAGAGACCCTCATTTGTTCATTTTGAAAGGTTGAATGATAATTTGCATCGAATTGTTGTTGGAATTCATACTCACATTTGCTCACATTCACATCCGCAAAGATCAAGTTCGACCAAAAGTTGACCAGATTTAACTACGATTGACTTGAGTTGACTACTCTCAAAAAGAATTTTAAAACAATTAAACAAAATTATTTAATTAAATGGAGTAATTACTTCTAATTAATCAATAAAAGTTATTTAATTAAATGAGAAGCCATTCCTAATTAATTAAATGAAGTTATTTAATTAAATAAGAAAAGTGTCTCTAATTAATTAAAGATTATTTAATTAAATAGAAAAAGTAATTATGAGAGGATATCTCATTTAATTAAATTAAATATCTCAACAAAATCTCTCTTCAGTTCAAAAAGGGAAATTTCCAATTCACTATTGATAAAAAATGAATTAAATCAGTTGACTCTTTTTTCTACTCAAATTGAATCAGTTAACTCCTTATTTTACTCAAATTAAATATGTTAACTCCTTTTAATTGAGAAATCTCCCTTTATGACTGAACTTCACCTTTAATCCTGACCGTTGATTGTAATCTATCTCAATCGTTGATAAATTCTAGGAGAGTCTATTTAAGAGACCCTCATCTCTTCATTTTGAAAGGTTGAATGAGAATTTGCATCGAATTGTTGTTGGAATTCATACTCACATTTTCTCATATTCACATACCCAAAGATCAAGTTTGACCAAAAGTTGACCAGATTTAACCACAGTTGACTTGAGTTGACTAGTTTCAAAAAGAATTTTGAAATAATTAAACAAAATTATTTAATTAAATGGAGTACTTACTTCTAATTAATTTAACAAAATTATTTATTTAAATGAGAAGCCATTCCTAATTAATTAAATGAAGTTATTTAATTAATTAAGAAAAGTGTCTCTAATTAATTAAAGATTATTTAATTAAATAGAAAAAGTAATTATGAGAGCATATCTCATTTTATTAAATTAAATATCTCAAGAAAATCTCTCTTCAGTTCAAAAAGGGAAATTTCTAGTTCACTATTGATAAAAAATGAGTTAAATCACTTGACTCCTTTTTCTACTCAAATTGAATCAGTTAACTCCCTATTTTACTCAAATTAAATTTGTTAACTCCCTTTAATTGGAAAATCTGCCTTTATGACTGAACTTCACCTTTAATCTTGACCGTTGATTGAAATCGATCTCAACAAGTTGATGAATTCCAGGAAAGTCTATTTAAGAGACCCTCATCTCTTCATTTTGAAAGGTTGAATGAGAATTTGCATCGAATTGTTGCATGAATTCATACTAACATTTGCTAATATTCACATACGCAAAGATTAAGTTTGACCAAAAGTTGACCAGATTTAACCACAGTTGACTTCAGTTGACTAGTTTCGAATTGTTTTTCGAAATAATTAAACAAAATTATTTAATTAAATGGAGTACTTACTTCTAATTAACTAAACAAAGTTATTTAATTAAATGAGAAGCCATTCCTAATTACTTAAACGAAGTTATTTAATTAAATAAGAAAAGCGTCTCTAATTAATTAAAGATTATTTAATTAAATAGAAAAAGTAATTATGAGAGAATATCTCATTTTATTAAATTAAATATCTCAACAAAATCTCTCTTCATTACAAAAAGGCAAATTTTCAGTTCACTATTGATAAAAAATGAGTTAAATCAGTTGGCTCCTTTTTCTACTCAAATTGAATCAGTTAACTCCTTATTTTACTCAAATTAAATCTTTTAACTCCATTTAATTTGGAAATCTCCCTTGATGACTGAACTTCACCTTTAATCCTAAACGTTGATTGAAATCGATCACAAAAAGTTGATGAATTCTATGAAAGTCTATTTAAGAGACCCTCATCTCTTCATTTTGAAAGGTTGAATGAGAATTTGCATGAAATTGTTGTTGGAATTCATACTCACATTTGCTCATATTCACATACGCAAAGATCAAGTTTGACCAAAAGTTGACCAGATTTAACCACAGTTGACTTGAGTTGACTAGTTTCGAAAAGAATTTTGAAATAATTAAACGAAATTATTTAATTAAATGGAGTACTTACTTCTAGTTAATTAAACAACATTATTTTATTAAATGAGAAGCCATTCCTAATTAATTAAATGAAGTTATTTAATTAAATAAGAAAAGTGTCTCTTATTAATTAAAGATTATTTAATTAAATAGAAAAAGTAATTATGAGAGCATATCTCATTTTGTTAAATTAAATATCTTAACAAAATCTCTCTTTATTTCAAAAAGGAAAGTCTATTTAACAGACCCTCATCTCTTCATTTTGAAAAGTTGAATGAGAATTTCCATCGAATTGTTGCTGGAATTCATACCCACATTTGCTCATATTCACATACACAACGATCAAGTTTGACTAAAAGTTGACCAGATTTAACTACAATTGACTTGAGTTGACTAGTTTCAAAAAGAATTTAAAAATAATTAAACAAAATTATTTAATTAAATGGAGTACTTACTTCTAATTAATCAATAAAATTTATTAAATTAAATGAGAAGCCATTCCTAATTAATTAAATGAAGTTATTTAATTAAATAAGAAAAGTGTCTCTAATTAATTAAAGATTATTTAATTAAATAGAAAAAGTAATTATGAGAGCATATCTCATTTGATTAAATTAAATATCTCAACAAAATCTCTCTTCAGTTCAAAAAGAGAAATTTTGAATTCACTATTGATCAAAAATGAATTAAATCATTTGACTCTTTTTTCTACTCAAATTGAATTACTTAACTCCTTATTTTACTCAAATTAAATATGTTAACTCCTTTTAATTTGGAAATCTCCCTTTATGACTGAACTTCACCTTTAATCCTGACCGTTGATTGTAACCTATTTCAACCATTGATAAATTCTAGGAGAGACTATTTAAGAGACCCTCATCTCGTCATTTTGAAAGGTTGAATGAGAATTTGCATCGAATTGTTGTTGGAATTCATACTCACATTTTCTCATATTCACATACCCAAAGATCAAGTTTGACCAAAAGTTGACCAGATTTAACCACGGTTGACTTGATTTACCTAGTATCGAAAAGAATTTTGAAATAATTAAACGAAATTATTTAATTAAATGGAGTACTTACTTCTTATTAATCAAACAAACTTATTTAATTAAATGAGAAGGCATTCCTAATTAATTAAATGAAGTTATTTAATTAAATAAGAAAAGCATCTCTAATTAATTAAATATAATTTAATTAAATAGAAAAAGTAATTATGAGAGCATATCTCATTTTATTAAATTAAATATCTCAACAAAATATCTCTTCAATTCAAAAAGGGAAATTTCGAGTTCACTATTGATAAAAAATGAGTTAAATTAGTTGACTACTTTTTCTACTCAAATTTGATCAGTTAACTCCTTATTTTACTCAAATTAAATCTGTTAACTCCCTTTAATTTGAAAATCTCCCTTTATGACTGAACTTCACCTTTACTCCTGATCGTTGATTGAAATCGATCTCAACCATTGATGAATTCTAGGAAAGTCTATTTAAGAGACCCTCATCTCTTCATTTTGAAAGGTTGAATGAAAATTTGCATCGAATTGCTGCTGGAATTTATACTCACATTTGCTCATATTCACATATGCAAAGATCAAGTTTGACCAAAAGTTGACTAGATTTAACCACGGTTGACTTGAGTTGACTAATTTTGAAAAGAATTTTGAATTAATTAAATGAAATTATTTAATCAAATCGAGTACTTACTTCTAATTAATTAAACAAAGTTGTTTAATTAAATTAGAAGCCATTCCTAATTAATTAAATGAAGTTATTTAATTAAATAAGAAAAGTGTCTCTAATTAATTAAAGATTATTTAATAAAATAGAAAAAGTAATCATAAGAGCAAATCTCTTTATGACTCAACTTCACCTTTAATCCTGACCAATCATTGAAATCGATCTCAGTCGTTGATGAATTCAAGGAAAGTCTATTTAACAGACCCTCATCTCTTCATTTTGAAAGGTTGAAGGAGAATTTGCATCTAATTGTTGCTGGAATTCATACCCACATTTGCTCATATTCACATACGCAACGATCAAGTTTGACCAAAAGTTGACCAGATTTAACTACGATTGACTTGAGTTGACTAGTTTCGAAAAGAATTTTAAAATAATTAAACAAAATTATTGAATTAAATGGAGTACTTACTTCTAATTAATCAATAAAAGTTATTTAATTAAATGATAAGCCATTCCTAATTAATTAAATGAAGTTATTTAATTAAATAAGAAAAGTGTCTCTAATTAATTAATGATTATTTAATTAAATAGAAAAAGTAATTATGAGAGCATATCTCATTTGATTAAATTAAATATCTCAACAAAATCTCTCTTCAGTTCAAAAAGGGAAATTTCCAATTCACTATTGATAGAAAATGAATTAAATCAGTTGACTCTTTTTTCTACTCAAATTGAATCAGTTAACTCCTTATTTTACTCAAATTAAATATGTTAACTCCTTTTAATTGGGAAATCTCCCTTTATGAATGAACTTCACCTTTAATCCTGACCGTTGATTGTAATCTATCTCAATCGTTGATAAATTCCAGGGGAGTCTATTTAAGAGACCCTCATCTCTTCATTTTGAAAGGTTGAATGAGAATTTGCATCGAATTGTTGTTGAAATTCATACTCACATTTTCTCATATTCACATACCCAAAGATCAAGTTTGACCAAAAGTTGACCAAATTTAACCACAGTTGACTTGAGTTGACTAGTTTCAAAAAGAATTTTGAAATAATTGAACAAAATTATTTAATTAAATGGAGTACTTACTTCTAATTAATTTAACAAAATTATTTATTTAAATGAGAAGCCATTCCTAATTAATTAAATGAAGTTATTTAATTAATTAAGAAAAGTGTCTCTAATTAATTAAAGATTATTTAATTAAATAGAAAAAGTAATTATGAGAGCATATCTCATTTTATTAAATTAAATATCTCAACAAAATCTCTCTTCAGTTCAAAAAGGGAAATTTCCAGTTCACTATTGATAAAAAATGAGTTAAATCACTTGACTCCTTTTTCTACTCAAATTGAATCAGTTAACTCCCTATTTTACTCAAATTAAATTTGTTAACTCCCTTTAATTTGAAAATCTGCCTTTATGACTGAACTTCACCTTTAATCCTGACCGTTGATTGAAATCGATCTCAACAAGTTGATGAATTCTAGGAAAGTCTATTTAAGAGACCCTCATCTATTCATTTTTAAAGGTTGAATGAGAATTTGCATCGAATTGTTGCATGAATTCATACTAACATTTGCTAATATTCACATACGCAAAGATCAAGTTTGACCAAAAGTTGACCAGATTTAACCACAGTTGACTTCAGTTGACTAGTTTCGAATTGTTTTTTGAAATAATTAAACGAAATTATTTAATTAAATGGAGTACTTACTTCTAATTAACTAAACAAAGTTATTTAATTAAATGAGAAGCCATTCCTAATTACTTAAACGAAGTTATTTAATTAAATAAGAAAAGCGTCTCTTATTAAATAAAGATTATTTAATTAAATAGAAAAAGTAATTATGATAGAATATCTCATTTTATTAAATTAAATATCTCAACAAAATCTCTCTTCATTTCAAAAAGGCAAATTTCTAGTTCACTATTGATAAAAAATGAGTTAAATCAGTTGGCTCCTTTTTCTACTCAAATTGAATCAGTTAAGTCCTTATTTTACTCAAATTAAATCTTTTAACTCCATTTAATTTGGAAATCTCCCTTGATGACTGAACTTCACCTTTAATCCTAACCGTTGATTGAAATCGATCACAAAAAGTTGATGAATTCTATGAAAGTCTATTTAAGAGACCCTCATCTCTTCATTTTGAATGGTTGAATGAGAATTTGCATGGAATTGTTGTTGGAATTCATACTCACATTTGCTCATATTCACATACGTAAAGATCAAGTTTGACTAAAAGTTGACCAGATTTAACCACAGTTGACTTGAGTTTACTAGTTTCGAAAAGAATTTTGAAATAATTAAACGAAATTATTTAATTAAACGGAGTACTTACTTCTAGTTAATTAAACAACATTATTTTATTAAATGAGAAGCCATTCCTAATTAATTAAATGAAGTTATTTAATTAAATAAGAAAAGTGTTTCTAATTAATTAAAGATTATTTAATTAAATAAGAAAAGTGTTTCTAATTAATTAAAGATTATTTAATTAAATAGAAAAAGTAATTATGAGAGCATATCTCATTTTGTTAAATTAAATATCTTAACAAAATCTCTCTTTATTTCAAAAAGGGAAATTTCCAGTTCACTATTGATCAAAAGAGAGGTAAATCAGTTGAATCCTTTTTCTTCTCAAATTGAATTAGTTAACTGCTTATTTTACTCAAATTAAATCTGTTAACTCCCATTAATTTTGAAATCTCTCTTTATGACTCAACTTCACCTTTAATCCTGACCGTTCATTGAAATCGATCTCAGTCGTTGATGAATTCAAGGAAAGTCTATTTAACAGACCCTCATCTCTTCATTTTGAAAGGTTGAATGAGAATTTCCATCGAATTGTTGCTGGAATTCATACCCACATTTGCTCATATTCACATACGCAACGATCAAGTTTGACCAAAAGTTGACCAGATTTAACTACGATTGACTTGAGTTGACTAGTTTCAAAAAGAATTTAAAAATAATTAAACAAAATTATTTAATTAAATGGAGTAATTACTTCTAATTAATCAATAAAATTTATTTAATTAAATGAGAAGCCATTCCTAATTAATTAAATGAAGTTATTTAATTAAATAAGAAAAGTGTCTCTAATTAATTAAAGATTATTTAATTAAATAGAAAATGTAATTATGAGAGCATATCTCATTTGATTAAATTAAATATCTCAACAAAATCTCTCTTCAGTTCAAAAAGGGAAATTTTGAATTCACTATTGATAAAAAATGAATTAAATCATTTGACTCTTTTTTCTACTCAAATTGAATTAGTTAACTCCTTATTTTACTCAAATTAAATATGTTAACTCCTTTTAATTTGGAAATCTCCCTTTATGACTGAACTTCACCTTTAATCCTGACCGTTGATTGTAATCTATTTCAACTGTTGATAAATTCTAGGAGAGACTATTTAAGAGACCCTCATCTCTTCATTTTGAAAGGTTGAATGAGAATTTGCATCGAATTGTTGTTGGAATTCATACTCACATTTGCTCATATTCACAAACCCAAAGATCAAGTTTGACCAAAAGTTGACCAGATTTAACCACGGTTGACTTGATTTACCTAGTATCGAAAAGAATTTTGAAATAATTAAACGAAATTATTTAATTAAATGGAGTACTTACTTCTTATTAATCAAACAAAGTTATTTAATTAAATGAGAAGGCATTCCTTATTAATTAAATGAAGTTATTTAATTAAATAAGAAAAGCATCTCTAATTAATTAAAGATAATTTAATTAAATAGAAAAAGTAATTATGAGAGCATATCTCATTTTATTAAATTAAATATCTCAACAAAATCTCTCTTCAGTTCAAAAAGGGAAATTTCGAGTTCACTATTGATAAAAAATGAGTTAAATTAGTTGACTGCATTTTCTACTCAACTTTGATCAGTTAACCCCTTATTTTACTCAAATTAAATTTGTTAACTTCCTTTAATTTGAAAATCTCCCTTTATGACTGAACTTCACCTTTAATCCTAATCGTTGATTGAAATCGATCTCAACCATTGATGAATTCCAGGAAAGTCTATTTAAGAGACCCTCATCTCTTCATTTTGAAAGGTTGAATGAAAATTGGCATCGAATTGCTGCTAGAATTTATACTCACATTTGCTCATATTCACATATGCAAAGATCAAGTTTGACCAAAAGTTGACTAGATTTAACCACGGTTGACTTGAGTTGACTAATTTTGAAAAGAATTTTGAATTAATTAAACAAAATTATTTAATCAAATCGAGTACTTACTTCTAACTAATTAAACAAAGTTGTTTAATTAAATTAGAAGCCATTCCTAATTAATTAAATGAAGTTATTTAATTAAATAAGAAAAGTGTCTCTAATTAATTAAAGATTATTTAATTAAATAGAAAAAGTAATCATAAGAGAAAATCTCATTTTATTAAATTAAATATCTCAAAAAAATCTCTCTTCAGTTCAAAAAGGGAAATTTTTAGTTCACTATTGATAAAAAATAAGTTAAATCAGTTAACTCTTTTTCTACTCAAATTGAATCAGTTAACTCCTTATTTTACTCAAATTAAATCTATTAACTCCCTTAAATTTGGAAATCTCCCTTTACGACTGAACTTCACTTTTAATCATGACTGTTGATTGAAATCGATCTCAATCGTTGATGAATTCCAGGAAAGTCTATTTAAGAGACCCTCATCTGTTCATTTTGAAAGGTTGAATGAGAATTTGCATCGAATTGTTGCTGGAATTCATACTCACATTTGCTCACATTCACATCCGCCAAGATCAAGTTCGACCAAAAGTTGACCAGATTTAACTACGATTGACTTGAGTTGACTACTCTCGAAAAGAATTTTAAAATAATTAAACAAAATTATTTAATTAAATGGAGTACTTACTTCTAATTAATCAATAAAAGTTATTTAATTAAATGAGAAGCCATTCCTAATTAATTAAATAGAAAAAGTAATTATGAGAGCATATCTCATTTGATTAAATTAAATATCTCAACAAAATCTCTCTTCAGTTCAAAAAGGGAAATTTCCAATTCACTATTGATAGAAAATGAATTAAATCAGTTGACTCTTTTTTCTACTCAAATTGAATCAGTTAAATCCTTATTTTACTCAAATTAAATATGTTAACTCCTTTTAATTGGGAAATCTCCCTTTATGACTGAACTTCACCTTTAATCCTGACCGTTGATTGTAATCTATCTCAACCGTTGATAAATTCCCAGAGAGTCTATTTAAGAGACCCTCATCTCTTCATTTTGAAAGGTTGAATGAGAATTTGCATCAAATTGTTGTTGGAATTCATACTCACATTTGCTCATATTCACATACCCAAAGATCAAGTTTGACCAAAAGTTGACCAGATTTAACAACAGTCGACTTGAGTTGACTAGTTTCAAAAAGAATTTTGAAATAATTAAACCAAATTATTTAATTAAATGGAGTACTTACTTTTAATTAATTTAACAAAATTATTTATTTAAATGAGAAGCCATTCCTAATTAATTAAATGAAGTTATTTAATTAATTAAGAAAAGTGTCTCTAATTAATTAAAGATTATTTAATTAAATAGAAAAATTAATAATGAGAGCATATCTCATTTTATTAAATTAAATATATCAACAAAATCTCTCTTCAGTTCAAAAAGGAAAATTTCCAGTTCACTATTGATAAAAAATGAGTTAAATTAGTTGACTCCTTTTTCTATTCAAATTGAATCAGTTAACTCCCTATTTTACTCAAATTAAATTTGTTAACTCCCTTTAATTTGAAAATCTACCTTTATGACTGAACTTCACCTTTAATCCTGACCGTTGATTGAAATCGATCTCAACAAGTTGATGAATTTCAGGAAAGTCTATTTAAGAGACCCTCATCTCTTCATTTTGAAAGGTTGAATGAGAATTTGGATCGAATTGTTGCTGAAATTCATACTAACATTTGCTCATATTTACATACACAAAGATCAAGTTTGACCAAAAGTTGACGAGATTTAACCACAGTTGACTTGAGTTGACTAGTTTCGAATTTTTTTTTGAAATAATTAAACGAAATTATTTAATTAAATGGAGTACTTACTTTTATTTAACTAAACAAAGTTATTTAATTAAATGAGAAGCCATTCCTAATTACTTAAATGAAGTTATTTAATTAAATAAGAAAAGCGTCTCTAATTAATTAAAGATTATTTAATTAAATAGAAAAAGTAATTATGAGAGAATATCTCATTTTATTAAATTAAATATCTCAACAAAATCTCTCTTCATTTCAAGAAGGCAAATTTCCAGCTCACTATTGATCAAAAATGAGTTAAATCAGTTGACTCCTTTTTCTACTCAAATTGAATCAGTTAACTCCTTATTTTACTCAAATTAAATCTGTTAACTCCATTTAATTTGGAAATCTCCTTTGATGACTGAACTTCACCTTTAATCCTAACCGTTGATTGAAATCGATCACAAAAAGTTGATGAATTTTATGAAAGTCTATTTAAGAGACCCCCATCCCTTCATTTTGAAAGGTTGAATGAGAATTTGCATGGAATTGTTGATGGAATTCATACTCACATTTGCTCATATTCACATATGCAAAGATCAAGTTTGACCAAAAGTTGACCAGATTTAACCACAGTTGACTTGAGTTGACTAGTTTCGAAAAGAATTTTGAAATAATTAAACGAGATTATTTAATTAAATGGAGTACTTACTTCTAATTAATTAAACAACATTATTTTATTAAATGAGAAGCCATTCCTAATTAATTAAATGAAGTTATTTAATTAAATAAGAAAAGTGTCTCTAATTAATTAAAGATTATTTAATTAAATAGAAAAAGTAATTATGAGAGCATATCTCATTTTGTTAAATTAAATATCTCGACAAAATCTCTCTTTATTTCAAAAAGGGAAATTTCCAGTTCACTATTGATCAAAAAAGAGGTAAATCAGTTGACTCCTTTTTCTTCTCAAATTGAATTAGTTAACTACTTATTTTACTCAAATTAAATTTGTTAACTCCCTTTAATTTGAAAATCTGCCTTTATGACTGAACTTCACCTTTAATCCTGACCGTTGATTGAAATCGATCTTAACAAGTTGATGAATTCCAGGAAAGTCTATTTAAGAGACCCTCATCTCTTCATTTTGAAAGGTTGAATGAGAATTTGCAACGAATTGTTGCTAGAATTCATACTAACATTTGCTCATATTCACACACGCAAAGATCAAGTTTGACAAAAAGTTGACCAGATTTAACCACAGTTGACTTGAGTTGACTAGTTACCAAAATTTTTTTGAAATAATTAAACAAAATTATTTAATTAAATGGAGTACTTACTTCTAATTAATCAATAAAAGTTATTTAATTTAATGAGAAGCCATTCCTAATTAATTAAATAAAGTTATTTAATTAAATAAGAAAAGTGTCTCTAATTAATTAAATATTATTTAATTAAATAGAAAAAGTAATTATGAGAGCATATCTCATTTGATTAAATTAAATATCTCAACAAAATCTCTCTTTAGTTCAAAAAGGAAAATTTTGAATTCACTATTGATCAAAAATGAATTAAATCAGTTGACTCTTTTTTGTACTCAAATTGAATCAGTTAACTCCTTATTTTACTCAAATTAAATATGTTAACTCCTTTTAATTTGGAAATCTCCCTTTATGACTGAACTTCACCTTTAATCCTGACCGTTGATTGTAATCTATTTCAACCGTTGATAAATTTCAGGAGAGTCTATTTAAGAGACCCTCATCTCTTCATTTTGAAATGTTGAGTGAGAATTTGCATCAAATTGTTGCTGGAATTCATACTCACATTTGCTCATATTCGCATACGCAAAGATCAAGTTTGACCAAAAGTTGACCAGATTTAACTGCAATTGACTTGAGTTGACTAGTTTCGAAAAGAATTTCGAAATAATTAAATAAAATTATTTAATTAAATGGAGTACCTACTTCTAATTAATTAAACATAGTTATTTAATTAAATGAGAAGCCATTCCTAATTAATTAAATGAAGTTATTTAATTAAATAAGAAAAGTGTCTCTAATTAATTAAAGATTATTTAATTAAATAGAAAAAGTAATTATGAGAGCATATCTTATTTTATTAAAATAAATATCTCAACAAAATCTTTCTTCAGTTCAAAAAGAGAAATTTCCAGTTTACTATTGATAAAAAATGAGTTAAATCAGTTGACTCCTTTTTCTACTCAAATTGAATCAGTTAACTCCTTATTTTACTCAAATTAAATCTGTTAACTCCCTTTAATTTGGAAACCTTCCTTTATGACTAAACTTCACCTTTAATCCTTACTGTTGATTGAAATTGATTTCAACCGTTGATGAATTCTAGGAAAGTCTATTTAAGAGACCCTCAGCTCTTCATTTTGAAAGGTTGAATGAGAATTTGCATTGATGTAATGCCCCGCCAAGTGATGCAAAGAATTAACCTAGAATTTTACTAAGGTTAGTAACACATTTTTTTTTTTTTTGATAGTAAACATCACATATACTTTTGCATAATAACGGAAGCAATAGCATTGTCCATCTGAAAAGTAAACATAACATACATAACAGATGACATTCTTTAAGACCCCTTAATGTTGAATTACACACATGAATCCATCTAGTACAACATCCTCATGAAATAGTAATGATAAGTCCAATGTTTATACATTACATTTCCAAATGCTCAATGATCCTCTCTACATGTCATAGGGTATGGCAAGCTCAAAGAATATACATATGTAGAATAAGGTACATCGTCCTATTCCAATCCATGATACATCAAAATAGAGATAATCACATGATACATCATCATAGAATACATATAAATCTATCATAAGATCAAATAAAATAAACTAAGTGCATGGTTCCTCTCGACCGTTAATAGCATCATTAGACCATCATGGGCCCTAGCCATCCCTCTGTGCGTAGCATCCCAAATCACCGAAGAGATCATTGATATTAACATAGTAGGAATGTCACTCCTAACATATACAACATCATATGTAGAAAGTAATCTAACATGAAAATATAAGCATAAGATAACATCATCTAACATATGCTAATCATTAATAAAAGGATACACATCCACCATCACCAAGGACCGTTAGCCACGATGTCTCAATGAATCTCAAATGATAAGAGTGGAAAATACATTACCACCCGACTGTGTGGAACCTAAGTGGTCCACTCCCACTGTGTTGAGGAGATAATCTCAAGTCCCAAACAGGCTATCAAAACCATAAAGTATAAATCTCTATAGGTCCAAGAATCCTAAAAGTATACTAACTCAAAGGTTCCATCACACAAAACTAACATCTAATTCCCAGACGCACAAGAATGACATGTAGGAAACCTACTCTGCAAGCGAGAAAGTGTCATCGCAATTATCATGTACAAATTACTCTGGCAGTTAGCTAAACTCATGGGTCCATACTGATCTCATGTAGCCACTAGTATCCTCTCATACTGACGAGGCATACTATGAAATGCACAGTCGCAACCATGCGTTCTCATTACTCCCATCCTAGCTTGTACAAGCGGTCAAGGCATGGGCGAGAACATCAAAACAATTATCTCTTTAGGTTCATTTGATCCCCATTTTGTGTGTAAATGTTATCACTTATTAATCAAACTTACAATGAGTTACCCTGGCAGCCACTTAGGGCCACGACCCCCATTGCAAGCCACTTCTCGACACTACAAGTAGATTACCTACCCTAAGCTCATGGAATCATAAATCTCAAAATCACAAAAGATAATCCAAAATAAAATCATCAAATATGCATAAAAGCATCAAATATGCATAGTAAGAATCATCAAATCTCTAAAATAAGAATCATCAAATCTCCATGAGCATCTGGAAAAAGCCTCCATAGAAAATCATGACCACAACAGTTCTCTATTGGAAACTGAAGGCATCACTGATAATCATAAGTATCCATTGGTTCTTAATAACCAAAATATGTCTCAAAATAAATCACAATGTCCATTGTTTCTCAACAAGCAACCAAGAATATCTCAAAATCATACTGATCTAAGAATCCAAAATGGTTGAGTCAAACATGCCACAACATGACATCATCAAAAAATAAATCCACATTTCAGTCACATTATGGCGACTAGAAAATAACCAAGGTTAACTAATCGATGGCTCAAAAATGATTAGCTCAGGTATCTCATACACATACATCTCAGCTTCACACATGAAGACTGATGAACAAGTACAAACATTTTATAGAGCATACGATCACATTACCATGGTTGGTCTTGTAAAGATCGAGACCAAATAAAATCAACATACCATCACATCTCATAACCCCCCAAGCCTCTGGTAACAACTTAGGACTGGTCAACACTAGTCAACCCAAAAACTCAAAACAAGAAGCATATAGAATACACGATGCAAACACATGTTTTGGTTTACTAAATTTCCATAGTTGAATAATGTGTAGAGCTTTGGTTTTCATTTCAAGTATACTTCAAGTGTCAAAGTTTCATCATTTGACATACAAGTCAACCCATTTGTTCCCCGATAGCATTATCCTAAGAATAACTTAAGGATAAATATTCACTCAACTGATCATCATTGACCTTTAATTAAATTAATCTCTATACTTAACCATGATCTTTATTCTAATTGATTAACCTTTCAACTTTTCTAAGATCATTATTTGTTATATTATAAGAGGACCAATTATCATTCTTTGAATAAAAGATTATAACTTTATTAGAATGATCAATTTAATCTACCAATTAACATAAATACACAATTCCATGACTCTTGTCATCCTAATAGTTTTCAATTCAATATTAAAATATCTAAGGTTATTATTCAAGTCATAAGAATAAGACCTATCAACTTGATATCAATATTTCTACAATCTTATTAAAAGAATTATATCAATTAAATCTCTATTACATAACTTAATTATTAATTAAATCCTATTAACTCTAGTTAATTGATTTAATTAATAATTTCACAACCAAACCATCAACCCAATGAATATTAGTTGACTAACAATAGTTTGTATGTCAAATTCAACTTCAATCCAATACACAAATATTAATATTTTAATAATAATAATATTAACAAGTTATTTTGGAAATCTTATCCCTAATTACTACATTCATCTTTCTTAACGATTTTGTATTAATGATAATAACTTCAAGTTAAAACTCTATCGCATTATATAATTATATTGACAACTCAATGAATATCAGTTGATTAAAATCAATTATAATCTAACTCCAAAAATTATTATCTTTTACAAAACTTCAATCAATAAATAATCTCCACTAGATTATCTCTAATCAAATTTGTTGATATCTATTTAAACCATTATTTATTAATAGTTTGCTAGTCCTTACAAACATTAATAAATAATAAACTCCTCAAACTATAAATACTCAATCTATAGAATCCTTCCATAAACTCATTAGTTAATATTCGACTAACTCTTAACTCCATTAAGGTATTCAAACGTATTAACTAATAACATAATAATTCAATCTTAATCCAATATCATTCAAAGTTTCTAAATTTAAATCAATATAATATAAATTATCATCTTACAATTATTTAGTCAATATTAAAATCAACCATTAGACTAATTGTTCTAATAATATTTTATTTATATAAACTTTGTTTCAAGATTGACATTTCCTATGAACAAAACTTCGATTATTTATTCTAATAAATAATCTTAATTAAAATTAAGTTTAATTAAATTAATTATTAATATCTCTTCATAATTGACGAGCTTAATAGCAATATTTTAAATCATTAAAAAGATTGACCCATTAATTGAGAACTTTATAATAATCATTTATAATTAATTATATATACATATATACTTATATACATATATATATA